>WOVY01000039.1:0-600000 GCA_013436015.1 Rhipicephalus annulatus | reverse complement strand
ACAGAAAACTTCTTGAGTGCAGCAAAAAAGGAGATCTTGCTCTTTCAAAGAACCATGCATTCAATGAACATCAATGAATGAATGAATGAATGAATGAATGAATCAATGAATGAATGAATGTACCAATCACCTGTAATTGTAGTACGTAACTCGTAATCGGCAGCTCTGAGTTATTTTTTATACCTTTTTGCGATGGACCAGCATCATCTCCAAAGCCACTTGCTCGGGCTCGAGGAATGTGAAAGGCGTGATTTCCAGCGTTTCCTTTAAAAATTGAACAGAACAAAACAGAAAGATCCTTGAGTGCAGCAAAAAAGGAGATCTTGCTCTTTCAAAGAACCATGCATTCAATGGACATCAATGAATGAATGAATGAATGAATGAATGAATGAACGAATGAATGAATCTACCAATCACCTGTAATAGTAGTACATAACTCGTAATTGGCAGCTCTGAGTTATTTTTTTATTCCTTTTGCGATGGACCGGCATCATCTCCAAAGCCACTTGCCCGGGCTCGAGGAATGTGAAAGGCGTGATTTCCAGCGTTTCCTTTAAAAATAGGCTGTACGTGCAGTGGTCGCAGCAAAAATGCTCGCATAGGTAACCATTAAACAAGCTGGCTCATTCTTACTGTGGCTAACCTATATACATGTTGAATAATATAATTTAAATCAGTAAATGTTTCACTACCTAAGAATTTCGTTTCTTTTAATCGCTTGCCTTCGTTTGTATGATCGTTTATCAAGTCTGAAGAAACAAATGGCGAAGAAGCACCGCTTCCAGAATCAGAGGCAATGCAAGTTTTTAAAGACGATATATTAAAGATGATAGTCTTTCTTGGGATAACTCAAAGCAGAGATTTTGATCCGTCTGTGTTTAGAAAAATTGGTTAACGATTCAGAGTATGGCGTACTCTACTATATTAAGCGTACAGTACTGCGCAACAGGAACCATCTGTATGTTTGCTTTTCTCTCTGCCAGTCTCTCTGTCACACGATTGAGCTACCCGGCAAAAGTCTAAGTACTTTCTCAAGGCCCAGTCGTTTTGATCTGGTGGCCGCGTTGATACATGTATACATTGTCAATCAAAAAGCAAATATTACGCATAGCTGAGGTGCGAAATCAATATTTTAGTAATAGGGAGTGTTTTCCTTCACTATATTATACACAAATACGTAATCCTAGAAATATTAGTTTGTCACTTGCGCTGCGCTGAAAATGCAATGCTATGCACGAGAAAAGAGCTGTTTCTAGCGCTTCACTGAAAATGCCACAGTGTTCAGGATAAAGCGCACTGCCGACGACACGGTGCTGCCACCTTCGAGTGGCTCTGCGTTCGACACACGCTCCTGTTTCCTGACAATACTGCCAGATGGCGTCCATATTTAACGAAGTGCCCCCATACAGAGGGCTAGCGTTTTACGACGATATATGCAGTGGATCACGCAGACACGCGGCCATTTTTTTTCTGCGCGTTACCTGGTTTTACACTGCCCACGATTCCCGAGGCCATGCGAAACAGCGTTGAGTGCAGAAACCATTCGTAAAAAGGGCGGGGAGAGGGATAGATTAATACATAGATTGCAAAGAAAAGGGAGATTGCTTCTGCCTTGGACCCATTTTGGGCGTATGCCGAAGGACCACCAAATTTTTATGCATATTTGTGACCATACGGAGATGGGGCCGAATAAAAGGCGTGGCGTTTCTGAATCCTTTCGAGAAAGTGTTCACCAATCTCGTTAGCATCACAAACTCAAAACGGCGCTTCACTTCAAGGATCAATAGCTTCCGTAGTATACATACATGTTCACGTGCTTACTATTTTCGATATCTCACGAGACGCACCGAACGACTTATCGATGGCGTTTCTGATAAGAAAAAAGTTAAAAAAAAGAAGGCAGATCGTATATGCGCGTACACGCCCACTAGCTTATAGGGGACTCCGCAAGCTTTCAAAGCCGGAGAGCTCTCTCGAGAATCCCTGTAAATGCCTTGGAAAGTGAAAAAAAAGATGGTGAAAGATGTATAGATAGCTAGAGAGATGAAGGGAGTACTGGTACAACTCCATCAATGCACGTCGCCTCCGATCTTGAAGTGAAGAGCGTTTGGTGAGGATGGCTCTTAAGATTGCTTATTTTCGTCTCGTCAGTACGAGAGTGAACCGATAGCAGAAGAAGGAAAGAAAAAGTGGGATGACAGTGACAGAAAAAAAAGAAATACTTGTCTAGGATTTATCGTAAGGCCAGCTGCCGATGTTTCCCAGTCGTCTATACCATCTCGTTGTCGGGCTTATGGTCACGACTGCTCATACGCGACCGTAAACAAACACAAGCAAACAGATGCAACAAATAAACAAGCTCTGAAGCGAGCGAGCAAGGAAGCTGACAGGAAGACACAAGTAGGGCATGTTTTGGAGGACGGGCAGAAACAGGGAAGAAATAGGGGGAGACAGCTAAGCAGCAATCGGCGAAATCCAATCAATTTAGGGAACTTGATCGTTCACGTAATCCCGCCCGTCTTTGAGAGCCGTTTTCGAAATCAAGGCGTCGTAATGGGACACGTACCTTCTTTTCACTGTTTGGCGTTTTTTCTGTTCGCTTTGTTAGTTTTTCATGTTGCTACACACTGATGGCGGCACACGCATTGGCAGAATATAGCTGGTATTTATTTATTTATTTATTTATTTTGTTACCCGATACTGATGCTGACATGCTACTATTCCACGATGGCGTAAATCCTGTCTTATTTTCATACCGCCTACCGGCCTTCACGTCTGCGACTCAATGCGTTGACGGGAAGCTCATCTAAATTGACTCGCGTCGACTCGGTGAAAGGTTCTTTTTTTGTAGATTCTCAGTCACGTTTTCCGTTAGTGCTCCATTTCTATACTTTTATTTACCTTTGTCTTCAGGCGACACCGTGGAAACTTCGTTTATTTAGTATATTCACCTAGGACAGCAGGATATCTGTTGCTGAATGTCTGCAGTCCTGTTTTGCAAACACGGGTACAGCCCAGACTTTTTATTATTCCACAATCTTGCGCCAAAGACGGTGGATTATTGTGAGCAGTGCCCAGGAAAGTGTGCTTTTTTTCAGCCACGTTAGTTGACCTTGATAGAATGGTTTTTGAATGTAACGAACATTGTTGGTATGCAAGTGTCTCGCTCGAGTTTAACGGATAAACCGAGTTGCGATCTACATTCAAGCATAGTCTACTTACTAACTCCTCTTGTAGTAGTATGGTTAGTGAGCACGAATAGTTAACGATCAATGATAGTAGACCGGTAAATCTCAGTTCATGTTAGTTGACGCATCTTGTAGGATGTAGATCTTGGTCAATAGTAAAAGAAGGCACCGACAAAGCCCCCAAAACACTTTAAAATGAAGGCCGTTTCGACTGCTCTGTGGTGACATCGTTTAGATTTTATTTGTATTTGGTCGGCTTCTTCTTTCACCTTTGACGATGAGCATTCCTTATTAGAGTAATTGTCGTCGAACCTTTTGTTTGATTTTAATCTTGTACAGCCTCTCTAGAGCAGACTGTGCTGCTTACATTAGTACAATACTAGAGGGAGGGTATTGTATAATAATACTAGGGAGCGATTGTATAAATAATACAATCGTCGGCAAAAAGCTTGATGTTCCTTCCAATGGACTGGGGCAAATCGTTAATAAATATAAGAAATATTATAGGGGCTAAACCGCTGTTCTGCGGTACACCTGATGTAACTTTTGATAGCTGCGATGTTTGCTGGTTTATTTTTACGAACTGCGTTTGCTTGGTCAGATATGCGCTGATTCATTTTGTGATTGGTCCTTTACCTAATGTTGCCTGCAGTTTAATTATTAACTTTTGATGCGAAACCCGGTCGAATGCTTTCGAAAAGTCGAGTGAAATAAGGTCGATCTGCTTTTGATGGTCAATGGCCGATGACAGTTCATGTATTAATTCAGTGAGTTGCGTAACGGTAGATAGGCCTTTACGAATCCCGTGCTGAAATGGTGACAAAATGTGCTCTTTTTCAAGGTAAGTAGTGATATGCTTAAGAATAATGTGCTCTAGTATTTTGAGAGTAGTGCTTGTCAAGGATATCGGGTGATAATTGGCGACGTCAACCTCACAACCCAATTTGTGAATTGGTATGACTCTTGCCACTTTCAAGTCATTGGGAAGTGAGCATTTTGTTAGAGACATGCTAAAGATAATGAACAGATATTTGGTTATCCATTCGGCGTAACGGGTGAGAGGCTGATTCGGTATATTAGCAGGCCATGGTTGTTTCTTAACCTTCGTTTTTAGCAAAAGGTCAAATATACCCGCTTTGTGTAAGCGGACAGGTTCAATGGGGTGGACGCTACGAATTTCGAGAGGCGCAGGGATGTCGCTGTCTGTGGTGAAAACTGAATTAAAGTAGTTATTGAACAAATTAGCTCGTTCTCTGCTTTCCTCTGGAGATATTTTGCTATCTTTCTTTATTTTTTGGATTTAAATAGTTCCAGAACTTATGAGGTGCATCATTTATAAAGTTGAGTAATGTGGAAGAAAAGTAGTAGTTTTTGGCAGCTTTAATTTGAGACTTCATGGAAATAATGGCTTCTGTAAGGTTCTTAGTAATTATGACATTCGATGTTTGTTTTGAAGACTTTCTCAGGCACTTTACATTTCGAATGAATAATGACTCAATTTATCCATGGATTGAACTGTCTTTCCCTCTTTGTTTTAGTTGGTCCGTAGTGAGATATGGAATACGATACAATTTCTTTAAATTTCTGCCACAAGGTTTCCATATCAATATCCGGATGACTGGCTAGCTGTTCAAATGAACTAAGTTCGTGTGATAAGTGGTCCAGTAAACTAATGTCATCAGCATTGCTGAAGTCGAAATAAGACTCAGTTGAGTTGGAATGCCTGATACGCTCATGTAAGGGATCGAGCATGATAGTATCTTGTGATCGGATATGCCATCTGTTAGTTCAATGGCGGCCTTATCTGCGGGGAAGTGGTCACTAATAAAAATAAGGTGAAGCACATTTGAAGAACACCCCTGTACACGTGTGGGCTCTTTAACAATTTGAGAGAGATCAAATGTCAGCATAATATCAATAATGATGTCGAACGAGGGTGATTGATGGTTCACAGTGAGCCAGTCGATATCGGGAAGGTTGAAATCGCCAACCAGTATTAGTCCACTTGCAAGAGCTAACGGGGGAGTTTCGACTCCCTCCCACGCCTAGCCGTGCGTGGCTTTGCCGTGTACGAGGAAAAGGGGATCCTGGGGGTTGAGCCGACGCTGGGTGATTGGACCGTTAAGGCCCCCGGCAGAGGCAACACACCCCTTTGGCCCCGGATTCACGTAGACGGCACCCCTGAGCTGACCCACCCAGGGGAATCGGCAGTCGCCTTTTCCTATCTCTCTCTCTTACTATTTATCTGTCCTGTCTTCTACTCTCTTCCGTTTACTTCCAAACTTCCTGGCGGCTAGGGTTAACCCTGTGCAAATAGCCTACCTTGGTCTAGGTGCATTGGGTTATAGTGGCGTTGTATGGCTGGCGTCTGCAGGTTTCAGCATTTGTAAACTTGTAGCGTCCCCTCGTTGGGCTCCGTGGTGGGTGGCCGCCAACGCTACTGAATAACATAAGGACGACATGCATAGAGCATTCCCACTACTGTCTGATCGTACCGGCCTAAAGCCGGTACGGACCGATCATCTCACAAGAGAAGGATTGGCCACCCTGGTGCAGTATCTGGCCACCCCCTCCCGTAGGCATTCGTCAATTAACTCACGGCCCTCAGTCCCCACCACCTGCGGAGCAACTGACCACGGTGGCGGTCAGATCTGCAAAGCAGCAGAGGGTGCTAGGAATCTCTGGATATGGACAGGCCACCATTAGAACTTGAACTTAGCAACGTTTAACATTAGAACGTTATTTAGTGAGGGAAGTCTAGCTGTATTATTCGAGGAGCTAGAAGGCATTAAATGGGATATAACAGGGCTGAGTGAGGTTAGGAGGACAGATGAGGCCTATACTGTGCTACAGAATGGGCACGTCATTTGCTATTGTGGCTTGGCAGACAGAAGAGAACTGGGAGTAGGGTTCCTAATTTACAGAAACATAGCTGGCAACATAGAGGATTACTATAGCAATAATGAAAGGGTGGTAGGCATTGTAATTAAACTGAATAAAAGATACAAAATGAAGGTAGTACAGGCTTACGCGCCTACATCCAGCCATGATGACGCTTCAGTTGAAAGCTTTTATGAAGACGTGGAATCGGCAATGAGTAAGGTGAAAACACAGTATACTATAGTAATGGGCGACTTTAATGCAAAGGTAGGGAAGAAGCAGGCTGGAGACCAGGCAGTAGGAGATTATGGCATCGGCACTAGAAACGCCAGAGGAGAGCTACTAGTAGAATTCGCAGAACGCAATAATCTGCGTATTTTGAATACCTTCTACCGAAAACGAGAAAACCGCAAGTGGACATGGAGGAGCCCTATTGGCGTAAATAAGAACGAAATAGACTTTATAATGACTGCACACCCAGAAGTCGTGCAGGATGTGGAAGTGGTTGGCAAGGTAAGATGCAGTGACCATAGAATAGTACGGGCTCGAATCCGCCTAGACTTGAAGAAGGAACGACAGAAACTGATACACAAGAGGCCAATCAATGAGCTTGCACTGAGAGGGAAAGTACAGGAATTCAGAGTGTCACTACAGAACAGGTACTCTGCTCTTAGCGAGGAAACCAACCTTAGCGTAGATACAATGAATGATAATCTGACGAGTATCATCACGGAGTGTGCAGTGGAAGTTGGAGGCAGGGTAGCTAGACAGGACACCGGCAAGCTTTCCCAGGAAACGAAGAACCTAATTAAGAAGCGTCAAATCATGAAAGCGTCAAGTGCAACAGACAAAATAAAACTGGCAGAGCTTTCGAAGTTGAATAATAGACGTAAGGTATGCGATGTAAGAAGGCATAACATGGAGAGAATTGAGCACGCTCTGAAAAACGGAGGAAGCGTCAAAGCAGTGAAGGGGAAACTTGGAAGAGGCAAAAGGCGGATGTATGCACTAAGGGACAAAGAAGGCAAAATAACTACCAATATGGATAGGATAGTTAAAATAGCGGAGAAGTTTTACAGAGATCTGTACAGTAGCCGATACAACCATGACCTTAATACTATAAGAACTAGCAGTAACCCAGACGACACCCCACCGGTAATGATAGAAGAAGTCAGAAAAGCTTTGGAGAGCATGCACAGAGGCAAAGCTGCTGGTGAGGATCGGGTAACATCAGATCTGCTGAAAGATGGAGGACAGATTGTGCTAGAAAAACTAGCCACTCTATTTACGAGGTGTCTCCTGACAGGAAAAGTACCAGAGTCTTGGAAGAACGCTAACATCATCTTAATACATAAGAAAGGAGATGACAAGGACTTGACGAATTACAGGCCGATCAGCTTGCTCTCTGTAGTATACAAGCTATTTACAAAGGTAATTGCTAGCAGAGTAAAGAAAACATTAGAATTCAATCAACCAAAGGAACACGCAGGATTTATAACAGGCTACTCAACAATTGACCACATTCATACTATCAATCAGGTAATAGAGAAATGCTCAGAGTATAACCAACCACTATACATAGCCTTCATAGATTACGAGAAGGCGTTTGATTCAGTAGAAATATCAGCCGTCATGCAGACACTGTGGAATCCGGGCGTAGATGAAATATATATAAACATTCTGGAAGCAATCTACAGGGGATCAACTGCTACCATAGTGCTTCATAAAGAAAGCAACAGAATACCAATAAAGAAGGGTGTAAGGCAGGGGGACACAATCTCCCCAATGCTATTCACTGCGTGCTTACAGGATGTTTTCAGAAGCCTAGAATGGGAACAGTTAGGGATAAGAGTTAATGGAGAGTACCTCAGTAACCTGCGCTTCGCCGATGACATTGCATTGCTGAGTAACTCAGGGTACGAATTGCAACTCATGATTACGGAGTTAAAAAGGGAGAGCAGAAAGGTGGGTCTTAAAATTAATCTGCAGAAAACGAAAGTAATGTACAACAACCTCGGAAAGGAGCAGCGCTTTGCGATAGGTAATAGTGCACTTGAAGTTGTAAAATACTATGTCTACTTAGGGCAGGTAATAACCGCAGAGCCTAACCACGAGATTGAAGTAACTAGAAGAATAAGAATGGGGTGGAGCACATTCGGCAGGCACTCTCAAATTATGACAAGTAGATTGCCACTGTCCCTCAAGAGGAAGGTATATAACAGCTGTATCTTGCCGGTACTTAGCTACGGAGCAGAAACCTGGAGACTCAAAAAGAGGGTTCAACTTAAATTGAGGACGACGCAGAGAGCAATGGAAAGAAAAATGATGGGTGTAACCTTAAGAGACAAGAAGAGAGCAGAGTGGATTAGGGGACAAACGGGAGTTAAGGATATCATAGCTGCAATAAAGAAGAGGAAATGGACATGGGCCGGGCATGTAGCACGTAGACAGGATAACCGCTGGTCATTAAGGGTCACCAACTGGATTCCCAGAGAAGGGAAGCGGGGTAGGGGGAGACAGAAGGGTAGGTGGGCAGATGAGATTAAGAAGTTTGCGGGTATAAATTGGCAACAGCAAGCACAGGACCGGATTAACTGGCGGAACATGGAAGAGGCCTTTGTCCTGCAGTGGACGTAGACAGGCTGATGATGAAGATGATGATGATGATGATGCTGATGAGACGAATATAATCTACATGTTCTTTAAAGCCTAATCTTGAATCATATATCACTCCTAATATACGATGTGATTCTTTACGTTGTAACCGTCCATCACCCATGACTACATTAAATGTTGCTGTTCGCAGCGATGGCGGGCCGTTAGGAAAAATTATATATTCCAACTTTGTAGGATCAACTGTTACTTTGGCCGTGTATGCCCATAAAGATACCTTTCGTAATACATCGGCTGCCGTTTCTTCTAATGCGGCTTTCGTTTGACACGATATTGTTATAACTGTGTCATCCGCATATGCCTGTATTTTAACATTTGGTGTTGTCGATATTTTTAGTAATCCACTCATGACCACATTCCACAGTAGTGGACTTAAGGGTGATCCCTGTGGACTTCCCAAAGTTGGTGCGTCATGTACTTGGGACACTTTTGTTTTATATACAATTTTTCTATTAGTTAGAAATGATTTTAAGAGATAGTCAGATTTCTCGGGCAACCGTGTTTTTTGAAAAAAAAATGTTAGCACAAAGAGTGCCCAGACAGAGTCAAAAGCTCCTTTAAAGTCTAAATTTATTAACATTACTGGTATTTTGTGTTGTTTGTTTTCTTTTAGCCTTTGTTTTAGGTCGTATAGGGCCATGATTGCACTCCTACCAGTTGTAAAACCATACTGGTTGTTTTGTATAAGTTACTTGAATTTAAGAAATAATAAATACGAGAGTTTATAGACGTTCCAAAATTTTGCCGAATAATGAATTCATAACTATTGGTCAATAAGAAGATGTGTCTTCCAGATTTCTACCGGCTTTTGGGATAAAGATAATTTTTCCAGATTTCCAAATGGCCGGAAAATGGCCTAATCGTAACGCCGAATTGAAAATGAATGAAAAAAAAATTTGAATGGTATTCAAAAAGATGTTTTATTGTGGTAAGAGTTAAACTGTCAAGAACCAGAGCTGAATTCGTTTTACACATTGAAATGGTTCTTTTTATTTCAAAATGTGTAAATTCTCGATCGTCACGCTTAGATGTTGCGTTTGCAGACGCTATTTCTCTTATTTCTCGGTGTATTTCGGCGTCTGATTCATGCGTGTCTTTTAGTACTTCAGCGTTCAACAGCAAAGATGCTGATTCTAGTACGCTCTCTGTGAGCGTACCGTCCGGTTTTCTTAATGGAGGCAATTGAATAAGTGATTTGTTTTTGTTAAAAGCGATTTTGTACTGTGCTCCAAACGTGGTTAGTTTAGAGCAATCTGTACAAAATGCTTTAGTGCCACTTCTAGTGCTTTCCTGATGTTATTCCTATAAATTGTGCGCGCTGCCGAATATGAAGAACGAAGTTGTTCTCTCATATTCGGGTCACGCGCTCGTTGGAATACTCTTCGTGACTGTCTCACTTGTTTTCGTTCCATCTCGAGGTCTATAGTTCACCAGGAATTGGCCCTGTGTGAACCGTTACGGACATTTCGAAGATTTGCTGTTACAAGTGAATTGTATTTATCGTAGAATTTTTGTAGTATGAGGTGTAATGCATATCCAGATTTAGGATCTGCTCCAGTTACCTTGGAAAACCATTCATCATTTTTTAACCAATCGAAAAGTATTGTTTTCCCTCGAAAGGGTAATTTATTTATAGAAGGCCTGGTCCTGTTAGAAAAGGAAAATAAAATTATCCTATGGTCACTAAACATGTAGTCATTTAAAATTTCCCATTCGTATCCCATTGATACTATGGAGTTGCTGGCAGATGTTATGTCTATCCAGCTTGCCGCATATTCGGTTTCAAATGTAGGTGGTGAATTTGTTTCGTTGAGAACATGTAGGGAATGCTGGCAGAGCGTTTGCACCACAGCGTTGCCCCGAATGTTTGACAAAAGATTTCCCTACAACACACTTTCAGCATTAAAATCTCCGGCAAGAATGATATGTTGTGTAGGAGATTTCTCAATTACATTTGAAATAATACCTAAATACATAGTTATATCATTGTGGGGAGGACAATATGCTCCGATTAGTAAAAAAAGTCGACAGATGGCGATGTTCCTCTAACTGCTATTACATGGCTATGTAATAAAATAGGAAACCAATCGTATTCACGTGGTTTTCCGGGAAATAATTATTTTGATTCTTCTTGTGCTGCGAATTTGAAGTTCGTGTTTAGAATACCTGGTATTTGTTTTCATCTGATATGTGGATCGCAAGCTATTGCTATGTCGATTTGAAATTTATCCATTACATAAACTAGTCCTTGCGTTGCCGATTCGGAATGATCTAAGTTTGTTTGAGTGAATTTAAGATTTAGTGAGAAAGCCATGAAATAGTATATTTAAGTTTGTATTGGGTATGTGCCAGGCTATTGTGACAATTTAGTTGTATGAGCCAGTGATAAAATATCAGAAAATAATTGTGTTGTCTTACAAGAAGTATGAACCGACGCCCTCTGTCGAACCGAATATTTACTTCGGTGCAAGAGCTCCCCACAATTGCAAACAGGTGTCGCTTTGTTTGCTGTTCGAATAATGCATTGCATATGTCATCACATCCATATTTAGAAGAGCGAACCTTGGAGCGTGGAAGCAGAAGAAGAAAATTAAATGTGTTTAAAGACAAAACGTTATCTTGTTGATTGCGAAATAATAATAAAGAAAAGAAAAATGTTTTTAAAGAAGTCGTAGTATAGAAAAAATGATAAAAGTTTTAAAAAGAGGTGATGTAATAAAGGTTGTTAAGAATTGAAATTACAAGTATCTAATTTGTCTTGAAAAAGAAGAAAAATAATTTAAGAATGAAGTAATTTGTGCGAACTGGCGCGCCACCTTCGTGCCAGCTCGCACACTTTAAATTTATAAAACCCGTGAACTCGCCGGGTACCGGAGACGAGCTCTGGACACGACTAAAAGAACTGTTTTCACGCTTTATAGTCTGTTCGCGCACGCAGTCACGCCACTCTTTCCAGTAGTATAGGGCAATTTTCATGTCCTGCAAAGTGCGGTGTGCGTGCCCTTGCAAGTTGTCTGCAAGGGGCACAGCAAAATGTTGTTGGAGACTGTACTTGGGTACACTCTTGTGCAGCATGATTTTCTGCACACCTCTTGCAAACTGCTTTTGCTTGGTTATCTTTGTCTGGACAATATCTGTGAGTATAGCCGTAGGTGGCACAACGCGTGCATAGAGATACGTGAATGTCTTCACTGACTCTAGCCGACGTCCATCCTACGCATACTCTTTCTTTTGTCATAACTGTGCGAAAATCTTCCGGTTTAAGTTCTATTATGAAAGTCATATTTCCGCTCCTCTCTTTAAATGCGGTTTTTACTGTCATCGATAAATCCAGATTGAGTCCCGGGTTTTTATCATTCAGTTCTTGTGTTAACCTTGATGTATAAACTTCGGGATCTGCTCCTGTAATCTTGACGTCCGGCTTACGTTTCGCAGGGATGCGAACCGTAAGCGCCGAACGCGTTACGGGAGTATTTTCAACTGCATTCTTTAAATTATCAAGCGACGATCTATTTGTCGCGAGAACAGTGACACCTAAGCGCGTGTGGCGCAGCGTCACTGCTCCTATTCCTGCTTCTCTTGGATTTATATGTGTTTTTAGAAGAGATAGCGCATCTTTTGCCGGCGTTCTTGTGTCACCTACCGGTGTTACGAAGCATAAGCGTTGAGGGGGCACTAGTTGTTCCTGTTGTTGTCTCGAAATTCCCGGGATTCCGGAACTTTGAGGTGCGCCACGAAGTCCCGGTAAACGCGCGGACGCCGGAAAAAACGCAACGTCATTACGACTGCCGGTCACGACGTCCGCAACTGATCGACCGGTCGCGGGAGCACCTCCAAGTGCTACCTGTAGTCGTAGTTCCGCCGCCTCGCGACGGGTCTCGTCTAGTTGTTGGCGGAGCTCCTTCACCACTTCGTCTCGCCATGTAGCCTGTGCTTGGAACTCAGCACAAATAATAATCATGGCATTCGTCTCCGTTATTATCAGTGCTCTCTGGCCGTTCGATATTTTCGTTTTATCTTCGAATAGAATTTTCTCTATTCTTTGCTAATGTATTTTCTTCTGCGACCATAAGATGGCCAATGCCACATCGATGGAGCCCCCCGTCAGCGGCGCACCTATAGGCGCCCCGCTGGTGCGAGAGTCCAATCCGATCGCAGGACCGGGTCCAGCAATAAAAGTTTCACATGTGTAGTCCGACGAAGAATCAGGCGACGCGACTCGGTGTTAACGAGATGTACCAGATTCCATACATGAAACCGACTGCCCACCCACGGGCATGATCGCCGAAGGAGCCTGTGTTGGCTCAGCCATGGCGCATACCCGCTTGGGCGGCCATAATGGTCATCGAAGCCAATCAAGAATAATAATAGAAAATCCCTCTTTTTAATCAAACTAACGTGTCGAATGAGGTCCCTATGTGTTTAAAAACAACCCCTGCTAAGATTCAAAACCTTAAATACGGAAATTACTCACGTATTCTCGGAAAACTGCAGCAGCAAAGCGAACGCCGTACAGGCACAAGCGCGAGCCGGCCCCGCCCCAGTAAACTTTATTCCCAGCTATGATCAGAAGAAAAATTAAAATAATTGTTTGGGAAAAGACCTGTCCCTGCCTAAGCATAGCAGGTTTAAAGCCAATAATATACAAATGAAGAGGGGTTCAATACACCCAAAACGCACAATTTAGTAATAAAGCCACTTAGAAAAGAAATTGTAAGGGCAAACTTTACAGCTATGGTGTCCCAAGGCGTTGGGTCAGCGAGCACATATACCTGCGTAATTTTAATTTGTGTTCGTCAACATGCCAATTTATGTCGTTAATGTGTAAACGAATGAGAGACAGGACACAGTGGGGTGGGACACATCAGGGGTCCGAAAGTCTTGGATGAATGACATGAACGTAATGATTGAGCATAGCGGATATTTGTCGACCGCATGCGCATTGTTCACGTGACACCTGGCTTCATGCCGGCCGTATGATGTAGTTGGTGAGTCCACTGGATCTGGCAGAGCTCGAGCCTGCTGATGCTGGCAGTTGTCCGAGGCAGGCGTTCCGGTTGTTCGGTTGAAGTCTTCTCATCTCTGGGACACATCACCGAGTACAATCCGACCGTCTGACCCGCCATCGACCATTGCCCGCTGCGCACAGGCATGGGTGACTTCCCCGCCATATTCGGCCAAAAGGCCTGCGCGCGAACGTGACAAATGGTCTCCGACCAGCTCTTTGATGTGAGTGACATGTGAGTGTTTATATTCGTGTTTTCGTGTCATGTATGGAATCTGGGCACTAATTGTCGTGACCGCCAAAGAGAGCAACGCCCGGTTTTTTTCACTCCGGAGAACTACAGCACGATCTCCACTCAGTAGGGCCTCACGAGGCTGCACGCGATCTACGATCGAAGCGGTAAATTTACATTCACCATAGTAGTGCTCGATTGATGGACAGAGCTTGCCACAGGGGCAGAGCGGATCCCCCATCAAACCGAACCGGTGAAAGTAAAGGGGAAAGCGGCCGTGTCCCGTGAGTAGTGTGGTGAGGAGTCTATTGGGTGGTAAGGATGACGGAATGCTTGTGACCTCGGGAACCCATCTGGCGAGTTCGGTGTCCGCATGTGATGGGCGCCACTCTAAATTCGAGAGGTCGAATAACCAACGCCGGAGACGCGATTTGACCTGACGGACGGAAAGGTGGGCCTGACGGACGGCGCCTATCCGGCACGCTCGCGACGCTAGGAAATCGGCAAGCTCGTTGCCGAAAATTCCTTTGTGCCCAGAGACGTGAGAAACCAGAAAAGATCGGGTCAACGAGATTTCCGCAATAAGCTCGCGCATGCGCACGATGCGAGGGTCTAAACATTGCGGGTTGGCCAATGCTTGTAAGACTGATAAACAATCTGTATATACGTATCCCGGTCAATCTGGGTTCTACGTTCTCAGGAACTGTAGAGCTTCCGTGAGTGCCACTACCTCTGTGCAGTATGCACTCGAGGCGTCCAGCACCCGAAATCGACCTGTGGTGACGATGGAGGTTGCCCTTCCGAATGCCACATACGCCGCTCCAGCAGAGTTGGGCGAGTACGCACCGTCCGCATAAACGTGTATGCCCGGACGCCTTGCCATCTCTCGGGCCTCGGGTACCGAAAGACAAACCACCTTCTTTACTTGTAAGGTCTTATCCAGGTGGAATGTCCACTTTTCCATCAGCAGAGCCACCTGTCTAGGGTCTATTGCTTGCCCCTCCCACGTGATTTTGTGCCGTATTCGTAGGAGAGTGAACTCCTTATTGAGCAGACGCAGTTCCATCTCGATCGGGGGAGCGTGCATAAGAACCTGCAATGCCGCCATCCGAGTGGTTGGATACGCTCCCGTTAGTGCGAGTAAAGCCGAACGCTAGATCGTTACAAGGCGGCTTTTCAAACGACATTCCGGTCGTTCAGGCCACCAAATGATTGACGCATAAGTAATGGTCGGCAGCATAACTTGTTTGTAGAGTCGCCTAATTGCGTCTGGCCGAACGTTACCGGCCATGTTCTTAAAGGTAACCACCTTTGCCGCCAGGTGATTCAGCTTTTCCTTCAGGTGGTCGGCACGAGCGAAGAAGGAAAGGCGGCGGTCGAATACGACGCCCAGAACGCGGAGTGTGTCGACAAATTTTAGGCTTTTTTCCAAAATGGCCGCCTGAATGGAGGGACTGACGCGTTTCATTCCACCAACGCCATGAGAAAACAGCATGCAGCACGTTTTCTCTCGATTTAGCATTACTTTGAACGTAATTGCCCAGCGCTCCACCCAACGCAGCACCTCGGAACCCTTGTCCTCAAGGGCGATCCGTGTGGTTCCCAGGATAATGACGACTATGTCGTCTGCGTAAGCTTGAACAAGCACTACTTTTGACATGGGGAGGACAGGAGGCCATGTATAACTACGTTCCACAAAAGTGGTGAAAGAGGCGAGCCCTGGGGACTGCCCAGCGAGGGATGTGCCTTTACCTGCCCGGCGTCGGACTTAAATACGACAGTGCGGTGCGCCAGAAAGGAACGAAGAAGATGAAAAAGCTGTGACCGCAATTGACGTTCCCAAAAAATCTGAGCGCTAGCGGGTGCCGGACGCTATCAAATGCTCCCTTGAAATCGTGAGACATTAACACTGCAGTTGTGCAGGGGTGTCCTCGCAGGGGCGCCTGCGCAAGTAGGCGTTTGGTGTGTAGCGACACCACGAACCCGAGCTAACGGGGGAGTTTCGACTCCCTCCCACGCCTAGCCGTGCGTGGCTTTGCCGTGTCCGGGGAAAAGGGGATCCTGGGGGTTGAGCCGACGCTGGGTGATTGGACCGTTAAGGCCCCCCGGCAGAGGCAACACACCCCTTTGGCCCCGGCTTCACGTAGACGGCACCCCTGAGCTGACCCACCCAGGGGAATCGGCAGTCGCCTTTTCCTATCTCTCTCTCTTACTATTTATCTGTCCTGTCTTCTACTCTCTTCCGTTTACTTCCAAACTTCCTGGCGGCTAGGGTTAACCCTGTACAAATAGCCTACCTTGGTCTAGGCGCATTGGGTTATAGTGGCGTTGTACGGCTGGCGTCTGCAGGTTTCAGCATTTGTAACCTTGTAGCGTCCCCTTGTTGGGCTCCGTGGTGGGTGGCCGCCAACGCTGCTGAACAACAATAAGGAAGACATGCATGGAGCATTCCCACTACTGTCTGATCGTACCGGCTTAAAGCCGGTACGCACCGATGATCTCACCAGAGAAGGATTGGCCACCCCCTCCCGTAGGCATTCGTCACTTAACTCACGGCCCTCAGTCCCCACCAGCTGCGGAGCAACTGACCACGGCGGCGGTCAGATCTGCAAAGCAGCCGAGGGTGCTAGGAATCTCTGGATACGGACAGGCCACCATTGGAACTTTAACTTAGCAACGTTTAACGTTAGAACGTTATCTAGTGAGGGAAGTCTAGCTGTATTATTCGAGGAGCTAGAAGGCATTAAATGGGATATAATAGGGCTGAGTGAGGTTAGGAGGACAGATGAGGCCTATACTGTGCTACAGAATGGGCACGTCATTTGCTATCGGGGCTTGGCAGACAGAAGAGAACTGGGAGTAGGGTTCCTAATTCACAGAAACATAGCTGGCAACATGAAGGAATACTATAGCAATAATGAAAGGGTAGTAGGGATTGTAATTAAACTGAATAAAAGATACAAAATGAAGGTAGTACAGGCTTACGCGCCTACATCCAGCCATGATGACGCTTCAGTTGAAAGCTTCTATGAAGACGTGGAATCAGCAATGAATAAGGTGAAAACACAGTGTACTATAGTAATGGGCGACTTTAATGCAAAGGTAGGGAAGAAGCAGGCTGGAGACCAGGCAGTAGGAGATTATGGCATCGGCACTAGAAACGCCAGAGGAGAGCTACTAGTAGAATTCGCAGAACGCAATAATCTGCGTATTTTGAATACCTACTACCGAAAACGAGAAGACCGCAAGTGGACATGGAGGAGCCCTAATGGCGTAAATAAGAACGAAATAGACTTTATAATGACTGCACACCCAGGAGTCGTGCAGGATGTGGAAGTGGTTGGCAGGATAAGATGCAGTGACCATAGAATGGTACGGGCTCGAATCCGCCTAGACTTGAAGAAGGAACGACAGAAACTGATATGCATGAAGCCAATCAATGAGCTAGCACTGAGAGGGAAAGTACAGGAATTCAGAGTGTCACTGCAGAACAGGTACTCTGCTCTTAGCGAGAAAACCAACCTTAGCGTAGATAGAATGAATGATAATCTGACGAGTATCATCACGGAGTGTGCAGTGGAAGTTGGAGGCAGGGTAGCTAGACAGGACACCGGCAAGCTTTCCCAGGAAACGAAGAACCTAATTAAGAAGTGTCAAATCATGACAGTGTCAAGTACAACAGACAAAATAGAACTGGCAGAGCTTTCGAAGCTGATTAATAGACGTAAAGTATGCGATGTAAGAAGGTATAACATGGAGAGAATTCAGCACGCTCTGAAAAACGGAGGAAGCGACAAAGCAGTGAAGAGGAAACTTGGGATAGGCAAAAGGCGGATGTATGCACTAAGGGACAAAGAAGGCAAATTAACTACAAATATGGATAGGATAGTTAAAATAGCGGAGGAGTTTTACAGAGATCTGTACAGTAGCCGAGACAACCACGACCTTAATACTATAAGAACTAGCAGTAACCAAGACGACACCCCACCGGTAATGATAGAAGAAGTCAGAAAAGCTTTGGAGAGCATGCACAGAGGCAAAGCTGCTGGTGAGGATCAAGTAACATCAGATCTGCTGAAAAATGGAGGACAGATTGTGTTAGAAAAACTAGCCACTCTATTTACGAGGTGTCTCCTGACGGGAAAAGTACCAGAGTCTTGGAAGAACGCTAACATCATCTTAATACATAAGAAAGGAGATGACAAGGACTTGAAGAATTACAGGCCGATCAGCTTGCTCTCTGTAGTATACAAGCTATTTACAAAGGTAATTGCTAGCAGAGTAAAGAAAACATTAGTATTCAATCAACCAAAGGAACAAGCAGGATTTAGAACAGGCTACTCAACAATTGACCACATTCATACTATCAATCAGGTAATAGAGAAATGCTCAGAGTATAACCAACCACTATACATAGCCTTCATAGATTACGAGAAGGCGTTTGATTCAGTAGAAATATCAGCCGTCATGCAGACACTGCGGAATCAGGGCGTAGATGAAATATATATAAACATTCTGGAAGAAATCTACAGGGGATCAACTGCTACCATAGTGCTTCATAAAGAAAGCAACAGAATACCAATCAAGAAGGGTGTAAGGCAGGGGGACACAATCTCCCCAATGCTATTTACCGCGTGCTTACAGGAGTTTTTCAGAAGCCTAGGATGGGAACAGCTAGGGGTAAGATTTAACGGAGAGTACCTTAGTAACCTGCGCTTCGCCGATGACATTGCATTGCTGAGTAACTCAGGGGACGAATTGCAACTCATGATTACGGAGTTAGACAAGGAGAGCAGAAAGGTTGGTCTTAAAATTAATCTGCAGAAAACGAAAGTAATGTACAACAACCTCGGAAAGGAGCAGCACTTTGCGATAGGTAATAGTGCACTTGAAGTTGTGAAGGAGTATGTCTACTTAGGGCAGGTAATAACCGCAGAGCCTAACCACGAGATTGAAGTAACCAGAAGAATAAGAATGGGGTGGAGCACATTCGGCAGGCACTCTCAAATTATGACAAGTAGATTGCCACTGTCCCTCAAGAGGAAGGTATATAACAGCTGTATCTTGCCGGTACTTAGCTACGGAGCAGAAACCTGGAGACTCACAAAGAGGGTTCAACCTAAATTGAGGACGACGCAGCGAGCAATAGAAAGAAAAATGGTAGGTGTAACCTTAAGAGACAAGAAGAGAGCAGAGTGGATTAGGGGACAAACGGGAGTTAAGGATATCATAGTTGCAATAAAGAAGAGGAAATGGACATGTGCCGGGCATGTAGCACCTAGACAGGATAACCGCTGGTCATTAAGGGTCACCAACTGGATTCCCAGAGAAGGGAAGCGGGGTAGGGGGAGACAGAAGGTTAGGTGGGCAGATGAGATTAAGAAGTTTGCGGGTATAAATTGGCAACAGCAAGCACAGGACCGGGTTAACTGGCGGAACATGGCAGAGGCCTTTGTCCTACAGTGGACGTAGACAGGCTGATGATGATGATGATGTGCGCTCAGCCTTGAGCCAGAGTTGGCACTCGTGCAGTTAGTATAATGCACGTACAGCGCTCCTACCATGCGTGAACCCGTACTGATGGGGGTGAACGTGTCCGCGTTGGTGCAGGAAAAAAGACAGCCTGCCATTGAAAAGGTGCTCTAATACCTTGCCCAAGGCAGAATTTTTGCAGATGGGTCGGTACGAAGCTGTGCAATCTGGTGGGCGGCCAGGCTTACAAAGGAAAATTACGCGTCCCCGGCGCCACTGCGATGGAAAGTGGCCGAGGCGGAGTGACGTATTAAACAACCAAAGAAGAAATGCTGTTCGGATCTGAGCCAACCCTTTAACTATAGGTGGCATTATCTCGTCCGGGCCGAAGCCGACCGGTCACGCATTTGACGAACCACCGCCTCAAGCTCTGCCTGGGAGAAGGGAACGTCCTGTCGGCGTGTCCAGTATGAGGCATGAGCTTGCCTACGGATGGTTTCGTGCTTGGGTTGATCGGATGCAGGGTCATGATGATGTGTGGTGCTTTGCGGCGCAAGGGCCAATTGATGGCCAAAGAGCACCATTTCGATGAGTAGAGATGCGGACAATGATATGTTGCGTGGCTGTATAGGGGCCTTAAAATTCCTCGCGATAATGCGGGTAAAAACATAAGTATTAAGACCATGACAGTGGCGTGATATGCATAGTAAAAAGGGTGAAAAATGTTTTGATAATAAAAACATGTAAAAATAATTGGCACTAGCAAAAGTGCCTCATCAGCGCCCTTGTGTCCAAGGGCTGCGAGGCAAGTGCTTCTAAATATAGTCACTGGAGCAGCAACCTCTCTTGAGAGGTCACGCTATGCAATACCTGGGTATATTACATGGTAAAAACTGACATCTCTTAAAAAGCTAGCAATAATTAATGGGTGAAAAGTGGTTCCCTACCAAGAAACATTGCGGGGTGTAATGGTATATGTTGTCGGTAGGGTAATGGAAAGTGTTATCTTCTTAGAGTGTCTAATTGTTTACATTGGATTAAAACGTGAAGAACTGTTAATGCCTCACCACATTTATCACACAATGATGGATCGCCACCGGACAAAAGATGTGTGTGTGTGTGTGTCGTGTATGTGTGTCCTATCCTGAGTGTTGTTAGTGTTACCTCTGTTAGACGCGATTTTGATACTGGTGGCCAATGGCCAAGGTGTGGCTTAATAACGTGTAGCTTGTTTTGTGAGTGTCTATCCCACTTGCTGTGCCAGTAGTCCCTGAGCTTTCATTTGAGAGACAGCTTAAGATCAAGGAGGGGGATCGATATGGGTGTACTGGCATTGATTTCGTGGACGAATGCAGCAAGCTGATCCGCCATCACGTTGCCTTGAATCTCTCGGTGCCCTGGCACCCAGCGCACTACAACATGTTGATTGAGTGTGTAGAGTGTGCATAAAATGGAGTAAAGTGAGACGAGAACAGGGTTTTTTGTTTTTTAAGACTGTGCAGAGCCATTACCACACTGAGAGAGTCTGTATAAATAACTGCTTTTTGTATTTGTAATTGTTTGATATGTTTAGCTGCCACAAGTATCGCGTAAGCTTCCGCTGTGAAGATACTTGTGCCTGGATGTAGAGGGCCAGTATCCGAAAAGAAAGGGCCAACAGCAGCGTAAGACACAGAGGAGTTGGACTTAGAGGCATCTGTAAAGAACTCAAGACGTGTGTATTTATGATGAAGTTCCAGGAAGTGTGTTCGAATATGGGCAATGGGCGCATGTTTAGTAACATCTAGGAAAGACACATTGCAATCTATAGTCTGCCACTGCCACAGTGGCGGGTATGCTACAAGAGCCATTAAACCGTGTTCAAGTGACACTCCAGTGTCCTCAGCTAGACCCTTCAGGCGAACTGTTAAGGGCTGCCTCATCGAAGGCCTGTTTTGAAACAGAATGGAGCTCGACAAATCGATAATAGTAGAGTATGAGGGGTGCTTCTTGTCTGCTTTCACCTTAAGAAAATAAACAAAGGACATGTAAGCTCTCTGCAGATGAAGCGACCACTCATTTGACTCAACGTAAAGGCTTTCTACAGGGCTGGTGCGAAAAGCACCCGTAGAAAGGTGGATGCTCAAATGGTGCACGGAGTCCAGCATCTTCAAAGCACTTTGAGTCGCAGAGTGATAAACTACGGCCCCATGATCTAAGCGAGTGCGAATGAGGCTTCTATACAGGTTCATGAGGCATTGCCTGTTACTACCCCACGTAGTACGTGACAACACTTTTATAACATTGATGGCTTTTAAACATTTTGCTTTTAAATATTTGATGTGCGATACGAAGGTCAACTTATTGTCCAAGATTAAGCCTAAGAGATTATGCTCCGCATCGACAGACAGACGTTGACCGTTCAGATCAATGTCAGGTTCTGAGTGCACGCCTCTCTTTCGGGAGAACAAGACACAGGTGCTTTTTTCTGGGTTCAGCCGGAATCCGTTTTCCTCTGTTCATTTGGACACCTTGTTTGAACCTAACTGAATCTGCCGCTCACACATTGCTGGGTTGCATGACTTAAAGCCAAGCTGGACGTCATCGACATATGTGGAATAAAACATGTTGCGGGGGATGGACAGGTGCAAGGAATTCATTTTGATAATAAAAAGTGTACACTAAGTACACCACCTTGCGGTGTTCCCGTTTTTGCACAAATGTTTGGGAGAGAATACTGCCCACACGGACACGGAATTTCCGATTGGACAAGTAACTCTCGATTATGAAAAGCATTCTACTGCGCACACCCAGGTGAGACAAGTCTTTCAATATGCCAAAATGCCGTGCTGCGTCGTAGGCCTTCTCGATATCGAGAAGCACAGAAAGAAAGTATTGATTGTGGACGAAAGCATCTTGGATCTGTGCCTCGATACGCACCAGATGGTGGGTGGTGGATCTACTTTCTGAAAACCCACATTGGTATTGGTCAAGCAGATTGTGTGTTTCAAGGAAATATAAAAGTCGGCGGTTTATCATTTTTTCAAAAAGTTTACAAGGGCAGCTGGTTAGTGCAATGGGCCTATAACTTAAAACTGAGGAAGGGTCCTTGCCCTGTTTCAAAATAGGGATAACAACAGCCTCTTTCCAGGAAGCAGGGATGGTGCCAGAAAGCCAGATAGCATTGTATAGAGAGAGTAAAGTTTTTCGCGTTTTGAGCGGCAGGTTTTTCAACATTTCATACGTGACACGGTCATAGCCTGGGGCAAAATTACTGCAATAGTATAGTGATGTTAGTAGCTTAGCTAAGTTAAAAGATTGGTTGTATGCCTCGTGATTTGTACATTTGTATTCTAGTTTCTGCTTTTCTATCTTTGCTTTATATCTTTGGAAAGCTTCAGTAGAGTGTGACGAGCTAGACACTTGCTCGTAGTGTGCACCAAAGAAGTTCGCCTGATCTTCCAGGATGTCACCTTTTGTGTTTACGAGTGGGAGTGAGTGTACTTGTCTTCCTACTACCCTACGAACTATGTTCCAGACTTTAGCCTCTTGTGTATATGAATTTATGCCTGATGAAAACTTGTGACAGCTTTCTCTTCTGGCCTGCCGATCCGTTCTCCTGCCTAGAGATTTCATTTTCTTGAAGCTCTCAAGGTTTTCCGCTGTCGGTGAGTTCCGCAGCAACCTCCAAGCTCCCTGTTCTGTTCATTTCGAGCATTCGGACACTCAGTTTTCCACCACGGGACGTTTCGTTTGCCGGGCAGTCCAGATGTTTGTGGAATGCACTTGGCTGCTACGTCAGTAAGAAAAGCCGTGAAGTACTGCACAGCTTCATCTATGCCTAATCCGCATATGTCAGTCCAATTTAAGTGAGTAAGCTTTTGAAATTGTTCCCAGGCGGCTTTGTTTACTAGCCATTTGGGAACATGTTGAGGATATTCATATATCATTGGTGTACTCAAAACTAAAGGAAAATGGTCACTTCCATATGAATTATTCATGACTTTCCACTGAAGTAATGGTACAAGTGAAGGAGATGCGATACTGAGGTCTATGTAAGAGTAAGTTTTGTTGGTAAGGTTATAGTATGTTGCCTCTTTCCTATTCAACAGGCAAGCATCTGATGAAATGAGGAATTGTTCAATGAGACGACCTCGTGCATCACAGCGAGAGTCACCCCACAGACCGTTATGTGCGTTCAGGTCCCCAAGGACCAGATAAGGTTCACGTAGTTCGTCTATTAAAGACTGGAATTGAAGTTTTTCAAGACCGTGGTGCGGAGGTATGTACAAAGAGCAGACAGTGACAAATTTGTTTAGAATAACTGCTTGGACAGCCACCGCCTCAAGGGAAGTTTGAAGGGGTAATTGTGTGCATGCTATACCATGACTAACTATAACCGCTACATCACCGGATGGTGGCATGGCATCATCTCTATCCTTTCAAAAGATGACGTATATACGTAAAAAGTTTGTGTTTGTTCGTTTTAAGTGTGTCTCTTGTACACACAGCAATCATGGATTGTGTTCGTGGAGGAGTTGTTGTAAGTCATTGAGGTTTCGAAGAAGGCCTCGGATGTTCCACTGTAATATTTCTGTCTCCATATTTAAACAATAGAGATGCTTCTGTGTGTACAAAGAGTATCCTGTGTTGGAGTGAGCTCCTTAATTCAGGTGGCGGAACGGTCATCCGGCCCCTTTATTGTTTTTTTATTTTTCTTGGTGCGCTCCAAGGAGCCGCGCCGCAGTTTTGGTACCAAGGGTACCGTTGTGTCCATTGCCTCCTCAGAGGCACTGAGTGCCCGCACATGCGAGCGGGTGGTTCAGATTTTAGGCCTCGCCTGGTGAGGAGAGGCCTTGAGACCAGAGGACCCTGGAGACTCCGGCCTAAATTCGCTAGGAGGTGGAGTAAACTGAACTACTGCCGCCTTGGGGGCAGGCACCACAGCCTACGGCTCGCTCTGCGCTGGCCGAAGGAGTGGCGAGGGCTAGTGCGGCGTTGCCCCCTGACGCGCCGCATCAGTATATGTAGCGCCATAAAATGGCGACACTCTTCGTCTTGCTTCCTTGAAAGTGATATTTTCTTCAATTTTCAATGTGATGATTTCTTTTTTCCAAAATGAGCAAGGCCGTGAGTATGCGGCATGATTTCCGCTAGAGTTCACAGAGTGTGATGGTTCTTCGCAATTGTCAGAATGGTGGCCTGACACTCCACATTGTGCACAAGTTTGGTGACCACGACTGCTTTGTGAGCCGTGGCCATACTTCTGGCATTTAAAACAACGACGTGCGTTAGGTATGTATGGTCTGATGGACGTCTTCGTGTACCCTCTTTGAATACTTTCTGGCAGATTACTGAAAGCGAACGTGAGTATTAGGTGTTTAGTTGGTGTTACCTTGTTGTCTCTTCTAATGATGATCCTTTGTACATTGGTCACATTCTGACTCTTCCACCCCTCCAGAAGTTCCTCTTCAGTCAAGCCGAGCAAATCAGCATCAGATACTACTCCACGGGTTGTGTTCATCGATCTGTGTGGCGTTACAGTGATGGGAGTGTCACCAAAATTTGAAAGATTCTGTAGCTTTTCAAACTGTTCTTTTTTTCGAACTTCAAAGAGGAGGTCTCCACTGGCCATCTGGTAACTTTGTACCCGGCTCCAAGAGTTTCTGTGAGATGTCTGGCTACTACAAAGGGGGATACAGTTCTGGCTTGCTTGCTGCTTATCTCACTATGTATAACATAAAAATGGGGGAAGTTTTCACTTGATCGGTTGAAAAAGCCTAAGTCTTCGGTGCGTATGCACTTTAAGGCGGTACGATCACTTAATAAAGGAAATGCTCTATGCATGCCAGCTTAATTTTCTTCAGAAGCGTTGGTGGCCACCCACCACAGAGCCCAACGAGGGGACGCTACAAGTTTGCGGATGCTAAAACCTGTAGACGCCAGCCGTAAAACGCTACTATAACCCAATGCACCTAGACCAAGGTAGGCTATTTGCACAGGGTTAACCCTAGCCGCCAGGAAGTTTCGAAGTAGAGAGAAGAGAGTAGAAGACAGGACAGATAAATAGTGAGAGATAAAGACGAAGATTTAGGGAGAGAGAGATAAAAAAGGCGACTGCCGATTTCCCCTGGGTGGGTCAGCCCAGGGGTGCTGTCTACGTGAAGGCGGGGCCAAAGGGGTATGTTGCCTCTGCCGGGGAGCCTTAACAATCCAATCACCCAACGTCGGCTCAACCCCCAGGATCCCTTTGCCCCGGACACGGCACAGCCACGGACGGCTAGGCGTGCGAGGGAGTAAAATCTCCCCCGTTATTTCGGGTCCATGGTGTCGCTACATACCAAACGCCTACTTGCGCAGGCGCCCCTGCAGGGTCAAACGCAGGGTCGTTCACCGTGACTTGCGTCTGCAATAATAGTGCCGCCGCTTCTAAGTGCATAGACCTGAAGGTGCCATCCTCTCGCAGAAGGGGTGAGAGAATCAAGTCTGCGCGTTTTCTCCCGAACGCCTCTTTGTAGGGCGCTGAAAAAACCGACCGTTGCACACATTCCGCGCAAGAACCCCTGATATACGCTTCCCTGGCGCAAGCGGTGTTGCGACGGAAGGCGGCAAGTGTCGCGCTGTATTCCACCCGAAAGACGCTGCGCAAAGCGTCGTCGTTGCATCTCTGAAAGTGGCGCTGCATGGCGTTTACTTGCTTTCGCTCCAGCGCCACTTTCGGCGTCCACCAGGAATTGCCCCTTCTCGTTTGATGTGCAGGTCTTAAGGATTTATTGTGGTACCTTTCGCATAGTTGGTAAAATTGGCTGACGACTAACTCTAGTGCGTCTGCAGATTGCAACTGTGCGCCCATTATTCGGTCAAACCACGGCTCCCGGCTGAGTGCCTCCAGCAGCTGTACGCGTGCGAACCGCGTCAGCCGTTTGTTCCGAGTTGCCGTGTCTCTGCCAATCGCTATTTCGAGGTATCTATGCTTGGAATATGTAACGTCTTCGTGCACACGCCATGAACAACCTGCAGAAATAGTTGGAGGTGTGGCGAGGGTGACATCAATCCAGCTCATGCTGTACTTATTCTCGTACGTTGGTATCGAGGACGAGATGTTTAGCAGGACCAGCCCTGTCGCGGCCGCGAATTATACAAGAAGAGACCTGCGGGGGTCAGACGCTTTCGCACCCCAGGCACTGTGCTTGGCATTGAAGTTGCCAGCTACTACGATATTTCGCGTGCGCGACCGGGTCCGTACCCGTTCGACCAGCACCAATGTGGGCGCCATCGGTTTATGTGGCGGTGGATACGCCAAGATGAATACAGTCTGTATCGTTTGCCTTGCAGTATATCGCGACGACGAGCTCTGATACGAGGAGTGGACAGATATCAAAAGGAGCCCTCTGCATGATGACTGCCACAACTAGGTCGCGTTCAGTCGCTATGTACTGAAAGCCCGGAGGCAGAGATGGCAGCTTTTTCCCCGGCCTGTACGGGTCTGAGACTGCCGCTAGCGAGACGCCTAGTTCTGTCATGTGGTGAAAGAGATTGGTGGTAGCTAGCCTTGTATGATCGAAATTGACCTGCAAGAACCGGACATTTACCAAGGTCTCTTTAGCGCCCCGAGTGTTCTTTTTGGCTCTTTTGCTGGTCCAAGAATCGTCTGCATTCTTGTCCGATAAAACGCGTCGTTCTTCTGCGCCTGTACTTGGTTGTTCTCTCCCCCCCCGCTACATTATTCGTCTCCTTGCTCGTCTACCATTTGCCCACCCCCGAACCCCCTAGTTCCTTTACTTTTGGGGGCCGTAGTTCGTGCGGGCCCGAAGGCTCGCCACCCTCTCCATGAGTAGGAGACATCCCGGAAAGCCAGCAGGATGCCCCTCAGCTGGTCTTGAGGACATGCAGGTTCTCAGACACCTGTAACACGGTCCACCCGAGCGAGAGGCGCGGGCGCGACATGAGCGCCTTAAAACTATCGGGGTCAACTTCACCGATGAATGCATTGGTTCCCGACCTCTCACGGAATGCCACTCAAACCTTGCATCGCTCCTCGTCTATCTCCAGACCCGCTTTACGTTCTTGTAACTTATTAAGAAACCTGTCCTGGTCGGCTTCTGGGTCAACTCCCGAGAACCTGACATGTGGGTTGCACTTGTTCGGTACGCGAACTGAGATGGAAGCGCACGTAACCGCGTTTTCCTGTATTGCCTTCACGAGATTTTGTATAGTGTCATTTTTGTTGGAAAAGATGGTCAGACCGTACCTGGTGTGTCGTAGGACGATGTCGGTGATACCCTTAGATGCCGGGTCGATGTTCGTTTTAAGTAGCTGCAGTACGTCACGTGCCAGCATCGTCGTTTGCGCCGATGGTGTCAGGAACGCCAGGTGTTCGTGATCCGGATGTGGGGCCGGGGATCCCGACACCCCACGCCGGGACCACGAGCTTGGGCCGCAGCGCCGGGACCGCTGCCGGTCAGCGCCGCAGCATACGATCGGGCCGCACCAGCCACTGCGGGCGGGATTTCCGGTATACCGCGGCCCCGGGTGCCTCCCACGTCGACGTCGCCCGAACCCGCGGGACCGGCGAGAGCACCTCCGCGGCCTGCCCCCATGCCACTTGCCTGCAGCGTGGCCATCTCCTGGCGCATCTCGATGAGTTGGCCCCGAAGGACCGCCACAGAACCCCGCTTCATCACCGCCTCGGCACGCAAGCCCCCGCAGAAGGCCGCCAGCTCGAAGAGCCAGCTCATCACAAAGTTTCGGGCTGGTACCGGAACCTTGTTGACCGAGTCCAAAAAAAAGCGTGACAGTTAGTCTGCAATTTCGCGAAGTTGCTTTTGAATACGGCTGCCGACGTCACTCGCAAGTCCTGCGGGCACTGCCGTTGCCTCCGAGACCGAAGTCCCCGCATCTTCGTTGTCATTCCGTGTCTGGTCCGGGCCTGCGAACACCGATGGCGCTAACTCTTCCGTAATCGCCTGTAGACGGACTATGAAGTCGTTTCATTGAGGAGAGAAGTCCACCTCGTCTGGATCGGAAGGCAGCGTCTGCTCCGTCGGCGCGGGTGAGGGCGTCACGGACCGCGATACATCGTGCGGCGATCGTTCGGGAGGCACAGTGGGTCTCACCCTCACGGCCGGCGCATACCTCTTGGCCCCGCCTAGGCCACTGAACAAACTGGGTCAAAATGAAGAAACGAACCTCTCGCGGTCCGCTTCGGTCCGGTCAATCAAGTCCAGGAACCTTTCAAAACATCTCCAGCGAACGCTGGGTCAGGGGACCTGCGAATAAACAAGCGTTTCGGTAGAAATAAGCAAAAGCCGATGCCGCGTTCGACCGACCATAAGCACGAGCATTTGATAGCGTCTGGCACCCGCTAGTGCTCCGGTTTTTTCGGGAACGTCTATTGCCGTCACAGCTTTTTCATCTTCTTTGCTCCTTTTTGGCGCACCGCACTGTCGTATTTAAGTCCCACGCCGGGCAGGTAGAGGCACATACCTCGCTGGGAAGTCCCCAGGGCTCGCCCCTCTCACCACTTTTGTGGAACGTAGTTATAGATGGCCTCCTGTCGCTCCCTTGCCAGAAGGAGTGTGTTCAAGCTTACGCAGACGACACAGTCGTCATTATCATGCGAACCACATGGATCGCCCTTAGGGACAAGGGTTCCGAGGTGCTGCGACGGGTGGAGCGCTGGGCAATTACGTCCAAAGTAAGGCTAAGTCGAGAGAAAACGAGCTGCGTGCTGTTTTTCTATGGCGTTGGTGGAACTGTCCCTCCACTCGGGCGGCCAGTTCGGAAAAAAGCCTTAAATTTGTCGACACACTCCGCGTTCTGGGTGTCGTATTCGACCGCCACCTTTCCTTCTTCGCTCATGCCGACCACCTGAATGAAAAGGTGAATCACTTGGCGGTGAAGGTGGTTACGTTTAGGAACATGGCAGATAACCTTCGGCCAGACGCAATTAGACGACTCTACAAACAAGTTATGCTGCCCACCATTACTTATGCGTCAATCATTTGGTGGCCTGAACGACCGGACTGTCGTATGAAAAGCCGCCTTGTAGCGATCCAACACTCGGCTTTACTCGCACTAACGGGCACGTATCGAACCACTCGGACAGCGGCATTGCAGGTTCTTATACACGCTCGCCCGATCGAGATGGAACTGCGTCTTCTCAATAAGGAGTTCGCTCTCCTACGATTACGGCGCAAAATCACGTGGGAGGGGCAAGCAATAGACCCTAGACAGGTGGCTCTACCGATGGAAAAGTGGACATTCCACCACGCTAAGACATTACAAGTACAGAAGGTGGTTTGTCTTTCGGTACCCGAAGCCCGAGAGATGGCAGGGCGTATGTGGCATTCGGATGAGCAACCTCCATCGTCGCCACAGGCCGATTTCGGATGCTGGATGCCTGGAGTGCATACTGCACAGAGGTAGTGGCACACACGGAAGCTCTACAGTTTCTGAGAACGTACAACCCAGATCAACCGGGATACGTATATAGAGATTGTTTATCAGTCCTACAAGCATTGGCCAATCCGCAATGTTTAGACCCTCGTATCGTGCGCATGCGCGAGCTTATTGCGGAAATCTCGTTGACCCGATCTTTTCAAGTTTCTCACGTTCCTGGACACAAAGAAATTTTCAGCAACGAGCTCGCCGATTTCCTAGCGTCGCGAGCGTGCCAGATGGGCGCCGTCCGTCAGGTCCATCTTTGAGTCCGTCAGGTCAAATCGCGTCTCCGACGTTGTTTATTTGACCTCTGGAATTTCGAGTTGCGCCAATCACATGCGGACACCGAACTCGCCAGATGGGTTACCAAGGTCACAAGCATTCCGTCATTCTTACCACCCAATAGACACCTCACCACAATACTGACGGGACACGGCCACTTTTCCCATCACTTTCACCGGTTCGGTTTGATGGGGGATCCGCTCTGCCCCTGTGGCAAGCTCTGTCCATCAATCGAGCACTACTATAGTGAATGTAAATTTACCGCTTCGATCGTAGATCGCGTGCAGCCTCGTGAGGCCCTACTGAGTGGAGATCGTGCTGTAGTTCTCCGGAGTACAAAAAACCCGGCGTTGCTCACTTTGGTGGTCCCGACAATTAGTGCGCAGATTCCAGACATGACACGAAAACACGAATATAAACACTCACATGTCACTCACATCAGAGAACCGGTCGGAGACCATTTGTCACATTCGCGTGCAGGCCTTTTGGCCGAATATGGCCGGGACATCACCCCTGCCTGCGCGCAGCGGGCAATGGTCGACGGCGGGTCAGACAGTCGGACCGTACTCAGTGATGTTTCCCCGAGATGAGAGGACTTCAACCGAATAACCGGAACGCCTGCCTCGGACAACTGCAGCATCAGCAGACTCGAGCTCTGCCAGATCTAGTGTACTCGCCAACTGCATCATACGGCCGGCATGAAGCCAGGTGTCACGTGAACAATACGCATGCGGTCGACAAATGTCCGCTATGCTCAATTCTTTGTAAATGTCATTGATCCCAGACTTTTGGACCCCTGATGTGTCCCACCCCACTGTCTCCTGTCTCTCATTCGTTTACACATTAACGACGTATAGTGGCATGTTGACGACCACAAATTAAAATAACGCAGGTATGCTCGCTGACCCAACGCCTGGGGACACCACAGCGTTAAAGTTTGCCCCTACATTTTCTTTTCTAGTTGGCTTTATTACTAAATTGTGCGCTTTGGGTGTATTAAACCTCTCTTCATTTATATTTTATTGGCTTTAAACCTGGTACGCTTAGGCAGGAACAGGTCTTTTCAAAACAATTATTTTAATTTTTTTTTCTGATCGTAGCAGGGAATGAAGTTTACTGGGGTGGTACATCTTTCACACGGTAACGCAGGTGTCCTAAGGCGAGCTCAGCGAGGACAGAAACCTCGCGTAGAGCAAAAGGGCGAATACTTGCTCGATCTTGAATTTCAGTACGATTCGAGACCGCGAAAGCGGGGCCCCTCGATCCTTTTGGCTTTAGGAGTTTTAGGCAAGATGTGTCAGAAAAGTTACCACAAAAATAACTGGCTTGTGGCGGCCAAGCGTTTATAGCGACGTCGCTTTTTGATCCTTTGATGTCGGCTCTTCCTATCATTGCGAAGCAGAATTCGCCAAGCATTGGATTGTTCACCCACTAATAGGGAACATGAGCTGGGTTTAGACTGTCATGAGGCAGATTTGTTTTACTCTACTGAAGACCGGTCGTTGTGATAGTAATTCTGCTCAGTACGAGAGGAACTGCAGATTCGGACACTTGGTTCAAGTGCTTGGTCGAGAGTCCAGTGGTGAGAAGCTATCATCCGTGGGATCAGGACTGAACGCCTCTAAGTCAGAATCAGAATCCCGTCTAAGCACTGCAACGATATCGTGTGCACTTGCGGCGAATGCAGGTAAGATTAGCGCCGGGCCGAGCGCGGCGGGCCGCTGCGCTTCCCGGCTCGATGATGCCAAATGAACACAGAGAGCGCCACACCGGAGGCCGAGTATTGACGAGGCCACTGGTCGCTCTCCGGGGCTATGGCTGGCCTGAATCGCTGCAGTGTCAAATCGTCTGAAGACGACTTAGGTACCTGTCGTGGTGTCATAAGTAGTAGAGCAGGCACCACACTGCGATCTATGGAGGCTTAGCCTCTGACTGGAAGGTTTGTTCGCGGTACGAAACCGAAACGTTTATCCTTCCTGCGGTACGAGTTCGATTGAATCACAGGACCGGGTCCCGCCATAAAAGTTTCACATGTGTAGTCCGACGTGGAATCAAGGGACGCGACCCGGTGTTTACGAGATGTACCGGATTTATACTTGAAACTGACTGCCCACCCGCGGGCATGATTGCCGAAGGAGCCTTTGTTGGCGCAGCCATGGCGCATACCCGCTTGGGTGGCCATAATGGCCATAGAACCCCATCAGCCAAAAATGAAATCAAGAATAATAATACAAAATCCTTCTTTTTAATCAAACTAACGTGTCGAATGGAGTCCCTTTGTGTTTAAAAACAACCCCTGTGTAACAAGCTGTATAGAGAGACAAAGCTCTAGACGAGACGCTCGTGTTTCTGTACGGAAACCTGCGATGACTCAATCGTCATCGGGCAGTAACGAGGCCGTTTACGCACTCACTCAAAAAAATGTATTTACAAAAGACATGAAAGGTCTAATAATAAATGAAGTAAGGAAAAAAGATATAACATGCTTGGAATGCTGGTGTGAGAGTCACAAGTGCATAAAAACAGAAAGAGTTCACCGGAGAGGAAGGCGGTGGTCAAGTCCCGGCGGCAAACTCAACGCTGGGAAAGGACGGCCGACGCTTGGGTAGCCTGGTAAGTCCAATGACAGCCGCGGCCAAGAACCCGGCTCACTGCGGAGGTCGTTGACCTCGAGCACGCATGGCGTTTGCCATGCCTATTTCGAACGCGGGCTGACGCTCGCTGCCGTAGGTGCTGGACTCACTTGGCAGAAACGTCCTGGCGACGTTTCGCCCACGCCAGGCCCGAACTGCAAGGACGGCTGGTATGGCCCCAGGTGGGAGCCTGCTGAGACCTCGAGTCCGCAACCCGACGCGTCACTGCTCCCACGCCCTGGTTCTTCAACCCTGCTTCTTCCTTCCAGCCACGTCTGCCTTCCTCCTTCTTCTTCGCACCCACCCCTGCCCCGATTTTCCTGCGTCGTCTTCTTCAACTGTCTCTGTGGCACGCACATCAAACACAATTCTATCTTCACGATCACGCACGGTCACTCATCACACATACCCCTCCTTGGGAAAAAGTTTTTTTCTTTCTAAAAAAAAATTTCTAGCCTCGTCTTAGTCGCAATCACCACGTGTTCGCACAAGACCACTGCACCGCACCAGTGAATAGAGGTGATACATGTCCACAATAAATGTTCACACACCATCACACATAAAAAACAAGGAAAAAACATGTAGTCAGCCATGGCACGATGACTGTTTTCTTCTGTTTAATAAACCACGTGGTTCAGAAATATACTTTGTAGACAAGCTGTAAACCAGTGAAAGCTTAGGTTACAGTCTACTCATGAAATCGCCACCTGAATTATCTGAGCCTCCAATGTGTTGAATAACAAAAGAATACTCTTGTAATGCCAGACTCCATCTCAGTACTCTGCTGTTCAGGAGTTTGGCCTTAGCTAGATATTGTAATGGGTGGTGATCAGTTTGCACAACAAACTGCGTTCCGTACACAAAGATGTGAAACTTTTCTATTGCCCACACTAGTGCCAAACATTCTCGTTCTATGGTGGAGTAATTCTGTTCTCGCGGTAATAGTTGTCGGCTGGCGTATGACACTGGACGTAACACCCCCTCTTGGTCCTGCATGAGAACTGCCCCGATACAGGTATCAGACGCATTCGAACGCAGTACGAATGTGCGCTTCGGATCAGGAGCTCGTACTATTGGTCCTGATGAGAGGGCTTGCTTCGCTTCAGTGTCTCAAAAGCCACCTCACTTTCTTGGTTCCAGCAGATCTTGTTCTTCTCCCTTTTCTTGGTTAATTCCGTTAAAGGCTGGGCCTTTTCTGCATATCGGGGTATTGATTCGCGGTAGTATCCTGCTAATCCCAGGAACGATCGCAGCTGCCTCTTGGTCTCGGGTCGAGTTGCGTTAGCAATCTTCGCCACTGTACTTTCTACTGGTTGAATAGTTCCGCCTCCCAACCGATGACCCAAGAAGATGATGGATTCCATGGCGATTTCACATTTCTGAGGCTTGATGGTTAGTCCTGCTTCACGGACTCGCTGCAACAAGTGCTGTAAAGTCTCCAAGTGCTCCTCCCAGGTCACTTTAGCTACTAGAACGTCGTCAATGTATTGGACTACGTTTTCCACACCCTGAAGAAGAGTCCTCCTTAATCTCGTGAACCTTGTGAAAGCTGTCTTGATTCCGAAAGGCATATATATGAATTGGTAATGTCCTGACTGCGTCGAGAAGGCAGTGACTGGTCTTGAGGCCCGTTGGAGTGGGACTTGCCAACAGCCTTTCGTCAGATCGAACTTGGAAAAATATCTCTTGGTGCCGACCTCGGTGAACATTATGTCCGTTCGTGGTATGGGTTCGGCATCGGAGTTAAGAATCTCATTGATACGCCGAAAGTCCACACACGTACAATAAGTGTTATCCGGCTTCTTGACGAGAACCAGTGGTGAATTATAAGGAGAATTCGATCTCTCGATGACGCCAAGCTTCAGCATGTCTTGAACTTTCTTCTCGGCGACTTCCTTCATTGCTATCGGCAAAAGGTACTGTGGAGTGTTAATAGGTTCAGATGTTGTCAACTGAAGGGGACACTCCAAAATGTTTGTCTTTCGGGGATGTCGGAAAAAACATCGTCATAAGCGGCTAGAATCTTTTCAAGCGCAACACGCTTCTCTTCTTCCAGTCCCTCGGCTATAGGAATTGCTTCCACGCCAACGCTTTGGCTAGTCTTGCAGACTGGTAATGGCGTGTCTGTCTCGTCCTCCTCCATGACCACGAAAGAGTCTGTTTGAGGGGTTGTCCTCGGCTGCTGATTTTCATAGCGCTTCAGCATATTTATGTGGAACAGTTTGTTGCCATGTCCCAGGTCCAATAAATAGGCGTGGTTATCTTTCTTTCCAACGACTCGAAAAGGTCCTTTCCATTGCATCAATAACTTGTTCTCCGTGGTAGGGAGTAAGATCAAAGCAAGATCTCCCACTTCCAACAGACGGTTCTTGCTTCCCCGATCATAACACTGCTTTTGAGTTTTCCTCGCTTGTGACAAGTTCTCATGGGCTAGTTGCAACGTCTTCTCAAGACGATCTCGAAGATCCAAGACGTAGCCATACGTTGTTTTTACTTCATCACTGATGTGTTCTCCCATCCATATCTCCTGCAATATACTGAGAGGGCCTCTAACGTATCTCCCATAGATAAGTTCAAACGGCGAGAATCCCATGCTGGTTTGGGGTACCTCTCGGTATGCAAAAAGGAGTGGCGCGAGCAGCTGATCCCATTATTTCGGATCCTCGTGACATAGTTTTCGCAGCATCTGTTTCAGCGTGCCATTAAACCGCTCAACCATCCCGTTGCACATAGGGTGGTAGGGTGTCGAACTTAAATGTTTGATGGATAACAATGCATTGACTTCTCTCATCAACTCGGACATGAAGCAAGATGCCTGATCACACAGAATCTCACGGGGAAATCCAGTGCGTGAAAACATTTCTAACAGGCCCTCTGGCAAAGTCGCCGAATCAATCGCGGGCAGGGCCACTGCGTCCGGATAACGTGTCGCAAAGTCAACCATTGTCAGAATGTATCGGTTACCCTTGTTAGAGACTGGTTTCAAGGGTCCGATAATGTCAACTGCCACTCGCTCGAATGGTGTCTCAATCAACGGCATTTGGCCAAGTGGTGCTTTGCCTACCTTGTTTTTTGGGTATGTTCTTTGGCACGTATCACAAGATCGAACATATCTTTTAGCTTCTTCCTTTACTCCAGGCCAACAGAACGATCCTAGTATTTGATCAATGGTTCTTTTCGTACCTCAATGTCCTGACATCAGACTTTTGTGCGCCATCTCAAGCACTTGGCTGCAAAATTTGCAGGGAACTACCACCTGTTTTATCATTTTGCCAGAGGATAACCAGTAATGGCGGTAGACTATCCCCCTTTCTATGGTAAACGAATAATGGGTTGATCCCCTTCCATAATATTGTCACGAACAAAACAAGACCTGCAGCCAGGAGTTCACTTGAACCAGAGCAACGAAGATGTTCTCTTCTTCTTCACTTCTTCGCGCCCAAAAACGCGTATGAGCCACAGTGGCTCGTTCATCAATGGTGGCATTACCCACTCTCCCAAGAAGCATCGTCTCGATGCTGTACATGAAGGCAAAAAAGAAAACAAAATTAGATGAAAATTAGCATGCGAGCAAAATGAATGGCGTAAGGCGGAATAACGTAGTTGGTTGTGGGGACAAAAGTTAGAGAAATAAGAAAAATAGGAAAAATGTAAGGAAAAGACGAAACAAAAAGAAAGACGCGAAGTTACTAATAAAGTCAGTCACTCCCTGGCGATTCACAGCGCGAAAAGTATGGTTTGAGGCGTGAAACGTGAATGACTTCAGTTTGCGGGGTGAAACGGGAACGTCTCGAATTGCCTTGTGGGAGAACCTCGTAAGTGACGTCACTGAGACGTCGCACAACCTTGTAAGGGCCGAAGTAGCGGCGAAGAAGCTTTTCGGAACGTCCACGCTGTCGGATAGGGGTCCACACCCAGACTTCATCACCTGGCTTAAAAATAACTTCACGGTGGCGAAGATTGTAGCGGCGCGCGTCTGCGGTTTGGTGACGTTGAATGCGGTGACGAGCAAGTTGACGGGCCTCTTCTGCGCACTGCGCGAATTTGGCGGCATCCGTGTGGTATATTCCTAAGTTGTCGGGCAGGAGCATGGCGTCGAGCATCGTCGTGACGTCACGACCGTGGACTAAGCGAAAAGGCGTGAAACCAGTACTTTCTTGAATAGCAGTGTTATACGCAAAAGTTACGTAGGGAAGTATGGTGTCCCAGTTCTTGTGATCGATGTCCACATACATTGACAGCATGTCTGCAATTGTCTTATTGAGTCGTTCAGTCAGCCCATTTGTTTGCGGGTGGTAAGCCGTTGTTTTACGATGTTCCGTGCCACTTAATCGCAAGACTTCCTGCAGCATCTCTGCGGTGAAAGCTGTCCCACGATCAGTTATGACGACAGCTGGAGCACCGTGACGTAAGACGATGCTGTTAACAAAAAAATGGGCGACATCTGCTGCGGTGGCTTTTGGAAGTGCCTTGGTTTCACAGTAGCGTGTTAAGTAGTCTGTAGCGACGACAATCCACCGGTTTCCAGACGAAGACGTGGGGAATGACCCCAGCAAGTCCATGCCAATCTGATGAAAGGACGCCTTTGGTGGGCCAATTGGGTGCAGTAGTCCCGCTGGTCGTAAAGGTGGAATCTTACGTCGCTGACAGTCGCGACATGTGCGAACGTAGTGCTTCACAGTCTTCGCGAGACGTGGCCAGTAGTAGGAGCGTTGAATCCGTTGCAGCGTGCGCGTGTAGCCGAGGTGTCCGGATGATGGCTCATCGTGACACGCACGTAAAATGTCACCACGAAGCGTAGTTGGCACAACAAGCAGATACATAGCTTGTGTAGGATGAAAGTTCTTTTTATAAAGCACTCTATCACGGAAACAAAAGGAAGCTAGTGAGCGCGCAAAGCTTCGAGGAAGGTGGGAATTGCGTCCTTCCAGGTAGTCAATGAGCGGGATGAGCTCCGAGTCATGACGCTGTTGCTCCGCTAAGCTGGTCGCTGATACGGCAGAAAGAAAAGTGTCGTCGTCTTCAAGGTCAGTGTTGGCATTTTCGACCGGTGCACGTGAGAGACAGTCGGCGTCGGTGTGTTTCCGCCCAGATTTGTGGACGATGGTGACATCGAAATCTTGTAGCCGAAGGCTCCATCGTGCTAGACGACCTGAGGGATCTTTGAGATTCGCGAGCCAACAAAGGAAATGGTGGTCGCTAACTACCCTGAATGGGCGGCCATACAAGTATGGGCGGAACTTTGTTATGGCCCAGACAACAGCGAGACATTCCTTTTCGGTTGCACAATAGTTTTTCTCCGCTGGGGATAACGTTCTGCTCGCATAAGCGATCACGCGCTCTATGCCATTTTGCCACTGAACTAATACCGCTCCTAGTCCAACGTTGCTGGCGTCAGTGTGTAATTCCGTGTCAGCGCTTTCGTCAAAATGACCTAGTACAGGCGGAGTCTGGAGGAGGTTTCGGAGGGTGTCGAACGCATGGCTCTGATCGGGACCCCAAACAAAGGAGACACCGTCTTTTGTAAGCTTGTTGAGGGGTTCAGCAATCTTCGAGAAGTTTTTGACAAAGCGCCTGTAATACGCACAGAGCCCCAGAAATCGGTGTAGGTCGCGCTTATTTGTGGGCACGGGAAAGGTGGCAACGGCGCGTGTTTTCTCGGGATCTGGGCGGATGCCAGCATGGCTCACAACGTGACCAAGGAACTTCAGTTCTTCGTATCCAAAATGACATTTGTCGGGTTTGAGAGACAACCCCGCTGTTCTAATTGCCTGAAGAACTGCATAAAGGCGTTAGACGTGTTGTTCAAACGTGTCTGCAAAGACCACGACGTCATCAAGGTAAACAAGGCATGATTGCCATTTGAGCCCCGTGAGAACCGTATCCATAATTCTTTGAAAAGTAGCTGGCGCTGAGCATAGACCGAAAGGCAACACTTTAAACTCGTACAGACCATCGGGAGTAATAAACGCTGTCTTTTCGCGGTCGCGCTCGTCCACTGCGATTTGCCAGTAGCCGCTACGCAAATCCATGGAGGAAAAATATTTAGCGTTGCGTATACGGTCCAGCGAGTCATCTATCCGGGGTAGAGGATAAACGTCCTTTTTGGTGACCTTGTTCAGTTTACGGTAATCAACGCAAAAACGCAACGTACCATCCTTCTTCTTTACTAGTACAACTGGCGAAGCCCAGGGACTGGTCGATGGCTGAATGACGTCGTCCTGAAGCATCTGCTGGACTTGGTCACGTATAGCATCTTGCTCTTTTTGCGACACCCTATAGGCATGTTGTCGGATGGGTCTCTCAGTAGGTTCCGTGATGATACGATGTTGAGCAAGTGGCGTCTGTTTAACCTTTGACGTAATGGCAAAGCAGTCTTGAAATGAGCCAAGTATACGCAAAAGGCTTTCTCGTTGAGCCGAAGGTAGTCTCTCGTTTACGTCGAGAGTGCTCACGAAGGCCTCGTCAGGGTGGCCATTCGATGAAAATGAAGCTAACGTAGATGGACCATCGGCATCGGCAAGTTCTTCACAATATGCAATGGCAGTGTGTCTCGTTAGGTGGCGATATTCGTCACTGAAGTTCGTGACCAGCAGGTGAGCATGCCTATTGCTAGGCTGAATGATTCCTCGGGCAACACAGATTTGTTGTGAAATAAGGAGAGACAAATTGGCCTCTGCAATTACCGTGTCAGACAAGTCCTGTCCCAATTCTACTTTGACAAAGAGGCTGCTTCGAGGTGGGAGAGTCAGAGAATCGTCGGTAACACGGAGTGCTCTTTTCCGGAATTGCATACTGTCAGTTGCAGCGCAAAAAGGATCCTCGAACGACACAAGTAATTCACGGAGGTCGATGACGGCGCCGTATTCACGAAGGAAGTCCATTCCTAGAATGACTGGCCGAGAGCACACGCGCAATACGAGGAACGAGCCCGCAAATGTTGACGTACGTATTCGAATGCGTGCCGTGCACATACCAGTAGGCGTCACCAGATGGCCACCTGTCGTGCGCAACTGAGGTCCTTGCCAAGGCGTCGTAACCTTCCTCAGTTCAGATGCCAGTTCTGCGCTCATTACGGAATAGTCGGCACCGGTGTCGACGAGGGCGTTAACAGCATGATTGTCGACGAAGACGGCAATTTCGGCAGAAACAATCTTTTTGCTGTCGGAGAACACTGCAAAACCGGAATCGCCCTCGTCTGGTCGTTGCGTCGAAGGAGGGTCTTTTACAGTTCGCCGGGCCGCGACTTTACCCCCAGAAGTCGCCGTTCCTAGTTTCCCCTGCGGGGACTTGGTGACCGGCTCCTGAAAGGAGCGGAAGACGATGAGGGCAAACTGGTTGACGTAGACCGGCGAGGCGATTTTGATCTCGACTGGTGGTGCCGAATAGTCGAAGGAGTACGTTGGCCCGTGAGATAGGCTTCAATTTCGCGGGGGCGCTCACCGTAGCGCGGGCATCGAGCATCAGGGTGGAAGCCGCGGAGACCTAGTTGCCGGTATTGACAGTTCCGGTATACGTGACCCGCTTCGCCACAGTGATAGCAGAGCGGACGGTTATCCGAGGTGCGCCACGTGCTTGCCTTGCTACCACTTTGTCTTGAGATGAACGGCCGATAGGTGGGTGGGCTCGAAAACCTTGAGCCGAGAGGTGGGCTTGAAGCAGTGTCGTGAAATGGCTGCATAGCCTGGTACCTTGGCCGCATAGCAGTATCTGTAGCCGGTGGCGCAGAGGATCGCAATGCCGCTGCGTATGTCAGGACTGGGGCCTCGGGAATCGGCGGTGCGATTGGGGCTAGGGGTGTGACGGCCTGCCGGACTTCTTGTCTGATTACATCCGCGAGGGCTGACACGGGTGGATGGGATCCTACTGCCTGCAGCTGTCGCAATTCGTCCCGAACGATACTTCGAATGAAGTCTGCGAGGGTCTGTCTCTCGCTGTCAGAGCCGATAGAGCATGTGGTGGCCGGGATCTGGCGTTCGTATTGTGACGACCGCTGCTGCAGCGTACGTTCCATCGTAGCTGCCTCACTGATGAACTGGGCGACTGTCGTCGGTGGATTGCGCACGAGCCCAGCGAAAAGCTGTTCTTTTACTCCACGCATCAAATGGCGCACCTTCTTTTCCTCAGGCATGGCAGGGTCCGCGCGCTTGAAGAGTCGAAGCATGTCCTCGACAAACATAGATACACGTTCGTTCGGCCGTTGGTTTCTGCTGGATATGGCTTGTTCGGCCCTCTCCTTCCTTTCGGTGTTTCGATAGGCGTCACGGAGCTGTCGGCTAAACTCTTGCCATGTTGCAAAGGAGCCCTCGTGGTTCTCGTACCACGTCTTCGCAGAATCCTCCAAGTAGAAATAAACTCGGCGCAGCTTGCGAACATCGTCCCATTCGTTGATACTGGCAACACGTTCAAAGTGGTCTAGCCAGTCATCAACATCCTCGAAGATGTCTCCATGGAACGGCTTTGGTGTCTGTGGCACGTGAAAAACATGGGCGAGAAGCGAATCATGGCCATCGCTGGTTTGGACCGCCTGGCTTGTCATCGCAGTTGCCATCTTTCTGGGTGTCGATGCCAAGGGACCAAATTCAGGGGGTAACCCACGCAGGCGGCGGCTGATTCTTGCTCTGGGAGGTGTAGCTGTCTCCACGATGGCCGACACAACCGAAGTACACGTACCCAGCGTCTTCACCAGTAATGTCACGAACAAAACAAGACCTGCAGCCAGGAGTTCACTTGAACCAGAGCAACGAAGATGTTCTCTTCTTCTTCGCGCCCAAAAACGCGTATGAGCCACAGTGGCTCGTTCATCAATGGTGGCAATATACTTGTCCGACTTTGTTTCTGCAGGTATCCAAGGTCTTGTCTTCTGCTTGCGCAGTTTTGAGATCCTTTCTGGTCATTTTCAAACTGTCGACCGTGAGTGTGGCTGAATCTGGCTTAGACCTTGTGCTCTTGATGCCGCTCAGCAAGTGGTTCAAGTGATGTCTTTTCTCCTTGTATCGTTTACGTGCTCCGCTGTCCGTCTCTAATTTCGGTACAACAAGCTTCTCTTTCCATGTTGTATCAGGGTCGTGAGCCTGACGTGATCCGTGCACATTTCCCACGAAAATGTCGTATAACGGAGAAATCATGCATTTTACGATGCATACGCCTGAAAAGTATGGTGAAAAAATTTCCACCTTTGCCTCTGGAACTTTAATTCTACTTCCATCCACCAAGAACAATGTTGCCGTGGTTCCCGTAAGTGCTCCGTCTGGCACGAGGGAACGCCGCACAACCATCGTATTACTTCCTGTGTCCCGTAATACTGAGGCAGTCTTGCCGAATATCATGCCCTGCAACATGGGCATCTGATGCTTCATCACCCTTGGTTCGGTATTCACTGCACTAGCCATACTCTCTTCGCTTTTTTCATCCTCTACCTGCTCGACTTCGTTAAGGTTCTCCCTTTGCGACTATATACATGAGGCTTTCCGGGTAGTGCTGGGTGTCTTGGTACACGCTTGGGTGTCGTGCCCAGTTTTACGACAATACCCACAGTATGGTTGCCTTGTCCGAGCGGGGCATTCTGCAGCTCCGTGACCGGTCTTGTCACACACAAAACATCGATTGGAAGCCTTTGAAGTTGAATTACCGCCTTTTCCTGCAGGAGTGTTCTCCCCTGTGTCACGGAAAACAAGCAAGTTTGACTGTCGCTGAGCTTCTAAGAAATTGTCGGTCGTTTCCGCCATCTCTTCAAGCTTACGGCAGTTTTTCTCTCGCAAAAATAGCGCCACCTTATCATGAGAGTTGTTTATAAATTGCTCCTCTACTATGAGATTCCGAACTGATTAGTATTTCTTTTCCATTTTCCACATCTCAACCCATCTGTCGAAGAAGCTTGTTAGCCTCGTTGTGTACTGCACGCTTGTTTCACCATCTTGTGGCTTGCTGTGTCGGAATTTTTCACGGTAGCGCTCCGCCGTGAAACGAAATCATTGCAGTAGTGCCAGCTTGGTTTTGTCCTAATCGAGAGTCTCATCTGGCGACAGACGACCAAAGACCTTGAGAGCCTCCCCGCTCAAACACAAAAATAGGGCCATGGCCCACTTGTCTTTTGGCCATTCTTGACCGGTAGCAACATTCTCAAACCTTTTTAGGTATGCGTCTAAGTCGTCCCGGTTCTCGTTAAACCCTGGCATGAAACTGTGAGGAGAAATGGTAGGAGATGCTCGAACTGGTCGGCCTTGGTCAGCCACAATTGACTCTCCAACGCTTTCAGCCTGAGCGAGTTGAAGATGCAACTGTATAGTATTCTGGTATTCCTCCTGAAGTCGCCGTTCTAACTCCATCTGCTCCATCTTCTCTTTCCTTGCTTCGCATTCTGCAGCCCTCTCTTCTCGAGCTCAAGACTCCCGTTCTTCTACCAAAGCCCTTAACACAGCTCCCTCTAGCCCCATGCGCAACGCCAGTGCCGTTAAATCCGAACTCATTTTTGATCTGTCTTTTTTTCTAGCAAATTGTAACCAGAGAACAGTAACTATTATTGCAATAAACGGCTTCATCCTGTCGCCTTGGACGCCAATGTAACAAGCTGTATAGAAAGACAAAGCTCTAGACGAGACGCTCGTGTTTCTGTACGGAAACATGCGATGACTCAATCGTCATCGGGCAGCAACGAGGTCGTTTACGCAATCACACGAAAAAAATGAATTTACAAAAGAGATGAATGGTCTAATAATAAATGAAGTAAGGAAAAAAAGATATAACATGCTTGGAATGCTGGTGTGAGAGTCACAAGGGCATAAAAACAGAAAGAGTTCACCGGAGAGCAAGGCGGTGGTCAAGTCCCGGCGGCAAACTTAACGCTGGGAAGGGACGGCCGACGCTTGGGTAGTCTGGAAAGTCCAATGATCGCCGCGGACAAGAACGCGGCTCACTGCGGAGGTCGTTGACCTGGAGCACGCATGGCGTTTGCCATGCCTATCTCGAACGCTGGCTGGTGCTCGCTGTCGTAGGTGCCGGACTCGCCTGGTGTAAACGTCCTGGCGACGTTTCGCCCACGCCAGGCCCGAACTACAAGGACGGCTGGTATGGCCCCAGGTGGGAGGCTGCTGAGACCTCGAGTCCGCAATCCGACGGGTCACTGCTCCCACGCCTTGGTTCTTCAACTTTGCTTCTTCCTTCGAGCCACGTCTGCCTCCCTCCTTCTTCTTCGCACCCCCCCCCTGCCCTGATTTTCCTGCGTCGTCTTCTTCGACTGTCTCTGTGGCGCGCACTTCAAACACAATTCTATCTTCACGATCACGCACGGCCACTTCACTCATTACACTCTGCTAAGATTTAGAAACTTAAATATGGAACTGACTCATGTATTCATGGAAAACTGCAGCAGCGAAGTGAAGGACAAACAGGCACAAGCGCCAGCCAGCCCCGCCCCAATCCAAACTTCATTCCTACTTCTAAGAAAAGGAAAGCCAAAAATAAAGGTGTGGGAGAACCTGTTCCTGCATAATACATACCAGGTTTAATGCCAATATAAAATAAATGAAGAGGGAATTTAAGAAATACCCAAAGCGCAAATTTAGGTAAAAAGCCGATATTGAAAAGAAGAAAAAAAATGTGGGCCACGGTATCGCATATTGTGTCCTGAGGGCACAACGAGCACGGATACCTCGCGGGGCGTTTAATAATTGACAAGGAGGCTTAGCTGGGACCAGCCCAGCAAGAAAAATAAATTAAAAAAAAAACTGCATTGCATGTAATCACTGCACTGCACTGCTTGTAATCGGCGCCAAGTTTCCAGTCTTCTCGTGTTCACGGTGTCCTCTTCGTGGCGAGTTCTTTGTGCACTGTCGTGGTCGTAAGATTGGTGAACTGTCAAACGATAATGGCTGTTGTCGAACGGTGATGGCGTCACGGTCTCACCTCAATCTTTGCCCGCCGACCAGGGCAATGTGGCAAGGCAGAGGCCGCCGAGGTTCTCAGCCTCGCCAGTACATGGCCTACAGGGCGACCCTCCCCCACATCGTCCCAATCACGCGGGTTTGATGTTTGTGTGTGTTCGGTTTTTCATACATGCCGTCCCGTTAATTTACTGCGTACAAAACGCAAAAACGGGTGACGCAAAATGCAGGCCGTACTCAAGCGAGGTCGGGGATCGTGTCTCCGACCAGTTTAACTAGTCTAATGAACAATGCGCGATGTCTCGCGGGTCGCAACAGAGACGCATATCTTCTTTGGTCAAAGTCGGCTCGTGGTTCTATTTTCCCCGTTATCTGTGTCGTAAGGGGGCAGTCGTACATGATGTGTTCCCTCACATGTTGCACCGCACGAACAGACGGGTTCCGCGAGCAGATTAAATCGGTGAAAATATTAATGAAATCGGCCGTACCCCGTTAGCAGGGTCACGAGGGTTTGGTTGGGCGGAAACCAAGAAGGGGCGTCTGATACATGTGGTACCCACTTAAAGAGGTCCGTGTCGGCGTCGTTTTGCCTCCAGTCGGATTCCTAGCAGCGCAGTTGCTCTCTCCTCAGCATACTGCGGACCGCTCTCGGAGTGAGCGGGGCCTGCCTCGCGTCGCCAAATCGTGCCGCGCGAGCTGCGAGAAAATTCGCCAGCTCGTTTCCGAACAGGCCAAAGTGTCCCGGTACATGATAAAGTGTAATCTCTGTCATGGCTGAAATATCATTTAAGAGAGCCTTCACGTCCCGCACTCTCGGGTCGGTGGTCTTGTATTCAGATAGAGCCTGTAGCAGGGACAAACAGTCTGTATATAGTCTGACGGTGGCGGCTGAGCACTTGTTTTTGACGTATCGCAACGCCTCGATCAACGCTATGACTTCCGTGCAATACGCGCTCGTGGCATTCTCAACTTGAGCCCCGTGTACATGGACGCGACGGGGGCGGGCTGAGTTGAGTGGCGGGTTCAGCTTACCTCGACGCGCCGGAGTTTATATGAACTCGCACGGACGAGTTTAGGTGAGCGGTGATCGCAGCAACACTTTGCGTCGAGGCGAGCCGAAAGCCCGTCTTCCAGTACCGGTTTCCGCTCCTCCAAGCCTGCGCTCTCGCCTCCCGCCGCTGTGGTCTGCGGTTGTTTACGCAGTTGTCGCTCCGCCACCGCGATGGCTGTCTTGGTATTTTTTCTCAGTTTGCACCAGCTGTACTTTATGGTTGTGTTGGTGTCTTGGCTAACACTGCACAACGCGATGGCAGCAGTGGTTCTGTTGCGGCACAGCGCTTGCCGCAGGCGTATCCGCAGCCTGACGCACCGTCCCCTGTTAACCCCTGGCTGGTCTCTCCTTATTTGAATTTCCCAATTTAAGTTTTTTTGGCTCTCCCCCGCTGTTGTCTTTAGGCTTATATAAAGGTTTCTTGATTTTGGGAAGTTTCTGATTTAAATAATTTAGTTCATGGGTCCCGGGTGACTTTTCAATCGCGGTTTTACGGTAGTCGTGTCCCACTGCCGTTGTGTGTACGCATCGTACTTGTGTTAAGCAGTAGAAACCGAGTGGAATTCCAGACAACGAAATGGGTGTGACGTGACCATCTTCCACTCAGTTTCTAGAGTTTCCTAAGATGCACAGCACTAGTCTCTCACTACTGTGCCTTGTTTGTTATCCAAAGAGGCAGCGAGGCGAGACATTGCACTGTGGCATATGTGAAAAATCAGAAGAAAGGGCAAACGCGTAAGCCTGGAGGTGAAATAGTGGGCTGAACTCAGTGGCAGTAGGCGACAAATGGGTAGATGTTTAGGGGTTTTTATTTTGTTAACCACACACAACTGCACACATACATTGCACACACAAAGAAAAGTTGGCCTATTGCCTCGGAGCGCGACTATGCCCTGGCAGGTAGGACATGAACGGTGGCATTTGGGCAGGAGGAGGGGTGTGCATGCCTTGAAGACCGCTTAGAAGGTTGGCCTGATGGGCAAGAAACTGTCCCATAAAAGCTTGTGTTCCCTGCAAGAAGGAGTTTGTGACTCCTGCCAGGAGCTCCTTCATATTTTCATGCTCTCTTTGGAGAAGCTGATTTTCCATTTCGAAGCGAATAGGATTTTGCTTCTCTCGCTGCTCAATGTTCTTTTCATACATCTTATCCAACACCTTTTCAAACGTAGTTGCCTTGCGGCGCTTCGGGGGGGGAGGTTGCATTAGGGGTCAGGTTTCCACGTTGTGTTCCCGATGTGCTTGGTTTTGGCATTCGCAGGTGTTCCTGCAAATGCCAAAAAAGTCATCAGAAATTAAAGCGCCTGAAAACTTTTTGAATCAAAGCGAAAAGGGAGGTACTTACAGCCGTGAAGCATTTCTTCAAATTCTTCCAACAGGTCCTTATTTGCTCCCACGTCCACGTCAGGCCCTGTTCCTTCAAACATCTTGCCAGGTCCATGAATATGTCCTTATTTTTTGCCGCCAGCTATTGAGCAAATCACTCAGTTTTTTTCTCGTTGACTAAAGCTAGCAACGTCGTTATTTCATCATCTGTGCACATGGTGCATGGAGCCCGCGAGGATGTCATCGTGCCTAGCCCGCGCGTACCGGCCGACAGAGAAAGAGCAACGTCGGAGTGATGGGGACAGGGGAAGCGGAGACCGCGACGGGCGGGAGAGGTCACGAGCCGTCAACTCAGCGCGACCGGTTATACATGCCCTTTCTGAGCGCGGCGAGTTCGGTGAACCTAACCCATGTCTCCGCGTCGACGGGACCCGCCGCGACGACTCTCCGCCCCAACGCGTCCGCTTATACATGGGGAGGGTGAGTCCAGAAAACCTGTTTATTTCGACTTAACGCGCCCTCGTCGGGTCAATGTAAACGGGCCTTCGGAATCTTCCTACCGCTCCGATCCGCTCACTCGGTCCTAATACGATAAACGCCGCTCCTGCCACGCGATCGGTATACGATTCGTCCGTGTAAATGTGTAATCCCGGCAAGCGGGCCATTCGTCGCACCTCGTTCCTCGTGAGTCTAAGAAAGCGGAAGGCGCATCGGGCCGCGGGGTGTTCCTGCCAGACGTCCAGTGTTGGCAGGATGCGATCTGGACGTACGGACAGTTGTCCGTAACGAATTGGCTTGCGAGCGATTAGTAGTTCGAATTCTGCGTTGGCCTTTTCCAATTCTAGAGTGATGGGCGGTGCTCTCATGAGCAATTGAAGTGCCGTCGTTCGTGTAGTCTTGAACGCCCCCAACAAATTGAGCAGAACCGCGCGCTGCAGGGAGGTAACGCGGGATAACGCGACAGTCAGGGCATATCGCGTCCCACCAAACTGGTGAACCATACATAATGGCAGGTAAGATGACGTCTCTATACAGCGTCACCTTCTGTTCGCGGCGCTACAGTCCACCCTGCATTCCAGAAAGTACCCCGATCTTCGCAACCAGCAGTTTGGTCTCTTCTTCAGGGTAATCGGCATGCTTAAAGAAAGAGAGGCGATTGTCAAAGACGACTCCGAGTATCCTCAAGGAGTCTTTGTACGTGAGTTTCTTGTCTGCTGGGTTTAGGCGTATGCTCGGGCACCAATTTTCCATACCACGATGTCCGTTGGAGAATAGCACGCAGTATGTTTTTTCCCTTGCTGAGGGTGACCCTTGCCCCAACGGTTCACGTCACTATGTTTTTTAAGACTGCGGACCCAACCTCCCCAAGCGCTCTCGCGATTCCGCTGGGATGACAACGATGGTGTCGTCGGAGTATGCTTGAATTGTGATGCCCGTAGGGAGTGGGAGGCATAACAGGTCGTAAATCATCACGTTCTAGAGCATGGGTGAGATTGCGGACCCCTGCGGACTCCCCAACGAGGGGTATGCCACCAGTTCGCCAGCGTTTGATCGAAACATCACCGACTGCTGTTGTAGGAACGTCCTGAACATGTGATACAGATTAGCCGGCACGCAGCGCTCGCGGAAAAACCCGAGAACTCGAGGGTGGCATACGCTATCGAAAGCGCCCTGGAAGTCTAATGGCATCAGAACTGCGGGCGTCTTTGAGACTCTCAGCTGTAAGAGGGCCTCTTTTAGATGAACTAAGGCCATCACCGCACTTCTACCGTATCTGAATCCATACTGATGGTCGTGAATATGCCCGTGCTTACATAGGAAGTGATAGAGGCAGCCGTTCAAGAGTCGTTCCAGGATCTTGCCCAGAACCGAATTCACACATATCGGCCTATATGACGTTGTGAGCTCGGGGGGCCGGCCGGGTTTTGGAATGAAGATTATCCTGCCGCGGCGCCAACGGCGAGGGAAATATCCAAGCGTGAGCGCCGCGTTGAGTACGAACATTACGAACCGCGCGTGCATTTAAATAGGCTCTTCACGAGGAGCGGCGTTATTGCATCCGGCCCCGGCGACGAAAGCGGTGGCATCGCCCCAATCACCTCGCGTACCTCCGCTTCGGTAAATGGGACATCTACCTCGTTGAAATCGTATGGCCTTGCGGCCATTTGCCTGGCCTCGGCGTGCTCGGGCAAGTCTTTGCTCGGGTCATATGACCACCGCGATCTGCGTTTCAAGTAAGAGGGCCGCCGACTCGAGATGTGTCGCAGTCATCGAGCCGTCAGCTCGCTTCAGCGGGGGCAGGAACCTTGGTGGGCGGTTTCTGCCAAAAGCTTCTCTATATGACGTCGAAAAGACGTTTCCGCGCGAACACGCCATATGGCATTCTCTTTCGTATTGGGCCTTTGCCTCCGCGACCCACAGACGAAACCGTGCTAATGAGCGACTGTAGTCCATTTTGAGGAGGGCCCTAACGCCGTCGCTTTTTGCTCTTTGAAAGCGTCTCCGCATGGGGTTTACCTTCTTACGCTCTTGTGCCAGAGCTGGTGTCCACCAAGAGTTTCCTCTGGCGTTTGACTTAACTGGCCTGAGCTGGCGTCGCAGGTGTTTCTCGAAAATTCCATAAAAGGCCCCCAAGATGAATTCTAGTGCCTCTGGGGACCGTGGTTGCGAGCAGATGATCTTCGCGAACCAGGGCTCCCTCTCTAGCGAGCGCAAGAGCTCTTGCTGTGCGTATGTTGTTAGGCGTTTGCGGGCTACTCTTTCGTCGGATCCTATTCGCACTTCTATGTTCTTATGTTCTGAATATGTGACATCGGAGCGTACAATCCATGTGTATCCCGCCATCAGGACCGAGGGCGTTGCCAGGGTCAGATCGATCCAGCTGGCGGCGTATGTCGTCTCGTAGGTCGGCTCGGACTGTGGGTCATTCATGAAGACCAGGCCTGTCGCGGCCGTGAACTCCATGACCTGTGCGCCCCTATCGTCCCCGGCTCTGGGACCCTATGCTCGGTGCTTGGCGTTAAAGTCACCGGCTACAATGACGTGTGGAGAACACGACTGCGACACCACTTCCTGAACCACCCGGAGTGTCGTGTCCATCGGCTTGTGTGGCGGAGCATAGACCGACACTATAGTAAAGTGGGAGTGGCGATATTGCCCATAAACTCCCACCACATGTTTCGATAACATCACGGGGCACAGGTCAAACGGTGACCGCCTCACCAGTACGATAGCCACCGGGTCTTCCTCGCAGGCAAAAGCCGTAAATCGCGCTAGTAGGCTGGGCATTTTCCCCTTCGGTCTATATGAGTCGCACGCTACCGTGATGTGTGTGTCGGTCTCTATCATGCGATCGCACAAGTTACTCAGAGAGAACCTGGTGTGATCCAAGTTGACTTGCATGAACGCCAGATGCAACAACCCTCCCTGTAGTCCCCACACGGCGCTACCCTCGCCATTACGCGCTGCCATAGTGCGTGCGCGCCCTCAGCCTCGCCACACTCTCTAGTAGCAACGGGCATGTCCAGCCGCGGGTGTCCAGCCGCCTCCAACCAGACCCGGTGGCAGGCCACGCAACAGGCCGCCGTGTCATCCATTCTTACGGTACATGCAGTCCCCACATGGCCCTCGGCCCCAAACGTCGTGCACACGGCCTTGGTCGGGTCCACTGCGGCGAGGCACGAACTTCTACCGTGCCCATAAGACGCGCAAAAGGTGCATGTGGGCACGTGTAATTCTTCTGATGCATGCACCATCGTTCACCCGACCGATAACCGCGGAGAGGCCATGATTCTGCGGAAGGCCTCCGGATTGACCTCTACTATGTAAGCTTTAGTTCCCCCACGTTCTCGAAACATCACCTTGACCTTCGATATGTGCGCCCCTACTTGGAGGGTGGGGTTACGTTCGTCGAGGAGTCTCAAGAACGCCTCGGGTCCTAAATCGGGGTCTACTCCAGAAAACCTCACGTGGGGGTTTTGGCGGGCGGGGTTGCGAATAGTCATGGCGGCGCGTGTGACTGCATTTTCGTTTATGGCGTTCTGTATGTTTGTGATTGTTTGTGCGTTGTTGGTGAAAACCGTGACGCCATACCTGGTATGTCTTAGCGTGACGTCCCGAATGTCCTTTTCCACAGGGTCGATGTTCGCCTTTAGTAGTCGAACCACGTCCCATGCCGGCGCCTCCGTCGCTCCAACCGGTGTCAGGAACGCCACGTGTTAATGTCTGACGCCAGACACCATGCCAGGAGCAGCTCCGACGAGTCCGGCAGGACCAGCCGGCCCAGCACCAGGGACGCCGGCCGGCCCGCTCGCCCGGGCCACTGCAGCGTAGCTCAGAACACCAGGAACAGCCGGTCCCATAGGCGTGGCGCCCATTGCCACCTGGACACCAGGCCCAGCAGTAAACACAGCATGCACAGGACCAACAACAGCAGGAGCAGCCGCCGCCAGGCTGCCCAGAATGTCTTCAACCGGGGGTCGCTCCGCCACTAACGCTTGTCTCTGCAGGCCGGCGATCTCCCGACGCACGTCTACCAACTGCCCCTGCAGCGCCAGGGCCGCGCCCCGCTCCGCAGCCGCGTCCGCCCGCATGTCGGAGCACAGGTTCACCAGCTCGAAGACCCTGGACATGATTTAGTTTCGGGCACTCACCGTGATGCGGTTTGCCGAGTCCGCGCAAAACGGGAGATATTGTCTTCGATCTCGCGCGCCCTAGCCTGCATCCGAGTGCGCGGATCCACCCTGTGTCCGATCCTGACCGCGGTCACCTCCGAAACTGAAGAACCGGCATCTTTTTCCTCGATCGCACCCGTCGTTGGTCTCGCAGGACAGAAATGAGCTTGAGCAGTGGTGGGTTCCGTACTTGCAACGCCTCTCGTTGCCTCTTGTTCAGTCGGGTTCTGCATTTCTGCCAATACGCTATCGCCTTCCGGCGAAAAACCATGAGTAGGTGTAATGGAAGAGGCTCCTACCACGGGAGAACCCGCCCCATCGGGCGAAACTTCGTGCACGGCCCGACTAGATGTCATAGTGGGGCCGGCTCATACCCGCCATTGGCAGAGCCCGGGTATCGCCACTATCGGTCGGATAATGGTCAAAATGACCATTACAGCTCCAAATATCTCTGTGGGGCGAGTCCTGAGACGTTCAAAAATAGCCTGCCACTAAAGAAAGTAGTCAAAAAAGGTGAAAACTTGCCTTTTGGCGAAATCTTCCAGGAGCCCATGCAACAGGCAACCGACCAAAAGCACGTGGTAAATTAACGGGACGTCATGTGTAAAAAACCGAACACAAACAAAGAACACACCCGCGCGATTGGGACGATGTTGGGGCAGGGTCGCCCTGTAGGCCATGTACTGGCGAGGGTGTGAACCTCGGCGGCCTCTGCCTTGAACATTACCCCGGTCGGCGGGCAAAGAGTGAGGTGAGACCTCAGTCTTTGGTGAGACCTCAGACTGAGGTGAGACCCAGCTACGATAAGAAGAAAGCAAAAAAATAATGTTGTGGGAGAACCTGTTCCTGCAAAAGCATACCAGGTTTTAAGCCAATCAAAATAAATGAACAGGGCTTTTTAAATGGCACCCAAAGCTCAAAGTTTTGTGAAAAACCCAATTATAACATAAAAGTGTGGGCAGACAGTGACTCAAATGGCAGTCCTAAGGGCTCAGCGAGCACCGAGACCCCGCTATTTGTATTATAATAACAAAAGCCAGAGACGTTCGGGCTGTGCCCAGTTGTGAAAAAAATGCACACGTTGTCTGACCACACTCCGTAGAAAATTGCGAACGTTCCGCATGGCTGTACGCTTTCTCCACGTGTCTTCAGCTCTCAAGCTTCTAGAGCTGTTGCTTCACTTCACTGTCTTCGGCTTTACTACTGTTCACCTGGTTTGATGAAGCTCTCGATCTTCGAGAATAGATATTGCGCGTCTTTGTTCCCGTGACATTTACCGATATTCATCTCGCCTGCCAATAGTCGTCTTTAGAGAGGGGCGTCACCGTTTTGTTATGTACTGCGTGTTGCGCTAGTGTACCAGGCGCGCGCCAGCAAGGATACAGTGGCCACGTCCCCGAGGTACAAGACCTCTCCCGTGCGGAGTCAACAGGGGGAGGCGACGAGTGCATCCTGCGGCACGCGCCCTCTACCGTTTCTTTTGGTGTGTTTGTGATTGTGGATGGTGTTTCTATTTAGGCGTCCGCTATTACAAGGCCGAGGGCAACACTACACGTTATCGCGAGATGTCCGGGATCAGATCGCTTATATGTTGAACCAACCATATTAGCAGAGCACGAGTAAACGTCTGTTTCAAAACGCGTGGGTAGATCGAGCTGTTCGTGGTTACCCGAGGATGTAGTTGATCAGCGATGTCTTTGGTAACGGGCATTCCGCCAGGTAATGTTTGATACCCTCACACATACACCCGCAGAAACACCTGGGCTCGCTCAACAGGTTAAACCTGTGGACAAGTATATGTGGATCTGTCCGTGGCCCGTGAGCAACTGAACTAACGCCTTCTTAGGTGGAAAATATGCCGGTAGTTGAGATAAATCTGGCACCCACTTATAGAGTTCGGTGTCGGTATTTTCTTACGACCACTCAGAAGCCCAGCGTTTCCCGAGTTCTCCATTAAACTTCGCTCGCACAGTGCGCGAGGACCACTTGCTCTGTCTTGTGAAACCTCGTCTTGCGGTGCGGGAGGCAATGAAGTCGGCGACTTCATTGCCGAAAACTCCGCTGTGTCCCGGAACGTGACAAAGCTTTATATTCGATTGTGCCTCTATGCGTTTAATCGTGCTTTGCATTTCCGCTATTCGCGGATCGGTGTTAGTTCTAGACGCCACTGCATGAAGCAGTAAAAGACAATCCGTATAAATATATATGGCTTGGGCAGTGGGGTGATCTTTTAACAATTTTAATGCTTTTGCAAGGGCCACGGCTTCTGCGCAGAAAGCGCTCGTGGCTCCCGATACAGCGAATCTACCCACTGCCTCCAGACGGGTCGCCCCACCGAAAACGGCATAGGCTGCCCCTGCCAATCCTTCTGCATAAGATCCATCTGTGTATACTTGTAGTGCTCGACGCCCTGCCATCACGTTGGCTTGCCGTGCCGTCAAACGCCGATGGGGAAAAGAAGCACGCTCGGCTAGATGGATCGCGAGCCGAACGACCGGGTACAATAAGTCTTCCGGTCGTACGATTAGGTCTCCGTATCGAACGGTACTTCGCAGCGTGAACAGGCGGAACTCCACCTTCAAACGATCAAGTTCCAGTACGATGGGTGGAGCATGCATTAGGACTTGTAAAGCGGCCATTCTGGTCGCGTGAAAAGCCTCAGACAAGTGCAGGAGAATCGATAGTTGTATTGAGTTCAACCTAGATTTCAACCTGCAGTCCGGGCTTACTTCGTCCTACCATATTGGTGACGTGTATGTGACAGCCGGGAGAATGACGTTGTGGTATAGCGTTTTCTTTTGTTCGGGACACAGTCGTCCGCCCTGCAATCGGGCTAGCGTGTTTACACACGTCAGAAGTAAGTCTACCCTAACCCTCGAGCATCGGCATGTAGGGAGAGCGAAAGACGTCTATCAAACGTGACGCCCAGGATCCTCACTGACTCCTTGAATGCCAGGGCTTTGTCCTCTTTTCCCGCTCTCACGGTCAGGCGACTTTTCATTTCAAGTCCGCCTTGTCCGTGCGCGAACAAAACGCAGAAGGTCTTGTCTTTATTTATCATTACTTTTGCGACCCGCGCCCATTCTAGTACTTTCCTGAGTACTTCAGATCCCATCTCTTCAAGTTTTTTCTTTGATTCGCCGGGGATGATAATCAAGGTGTCGCCCGCATATGCCTGTATGGTTACGCCTTTTGGCATTGGCAAACATAGTAATTCACGCACTATGACGCTCCATAACAAAGGCGACAGGAGCGATCCCTGCGGGCTACCCAGGGTAGGCCGTGGCTCCGCTTCCCAAGCCTGAGTTCTAAATACTACTGATCTGTCTGTTAGGAACGATCGGAGCATGTTATATAGATTCGCTGGGACACCTTTTTCTCTGAGGAAGCGGAGCACCTGAAGGTGCCATACACTGTCGAATGCCCCTTGGAAATTGAGGCTCATTTGTATGGCCGGAATCTTCGACGTGCGCAGTTGCACGAGCCTCGCCTTTAAGTTGTGCAATGCCAGTACTGCACTTTTGGCGTGCGTAAACCCGTACTGCTGGGCGTGTACGTGACCGTTCCTCCACAGGAAGCTATATAATCGCCCGTTGAGGAGCCTTTCCAAGACTTTTCCAAATACAGAGTTTATACATATTGGTGTGTACGAAGTCGTACACTGCGGGGGCCGGTTAGGTTTTGGTACGAATATGATTCAGCCACGTCTCCAACATCTTGGGAAATGACCGAGCCTCAGTGCCGCGTTAAGGACGAACTTTACGAATTTTGGCCTTAGTTCGTATAGGCCCTTAACTATGCCGGGCGTAATGCCATCGGGACACGGTGCCGACCTCGGTGTTGTTTATCTATCACTTCTTTCACTTCCACATGTGTGAAAGGTACGTCCTGTAACCTTGATTGATACGAAGCTGCCGCAAACTCCCTTATTGCAACATGCACTGGCAGATCGACGTCGGGGCCGTCTAGGGCTACCTGCGTACGAAGGAGCAGGGCGGCCGACTCCAAGTGGGAGCTCGTGAGCGTTCCGTCCGGGCCCTCCAAAGGTGGCAAGAATTTTCTGCTTTTCGTGCAGCCGAAGGCTTCCCTAAAAGGGGCCGAAAAAACACTACGCCTCGAACACGCCGCGTTACATTCAGCCTCGTATCGATCCCTGGCCTCTCATATTGGGGCTCGGTACATCGCTAACGCCTTCGAATATTCAAATCTATACCGCACTCTAAGATCGTTGTTTCGGCACCGCTGAAACCTCCGCCGCGTAGCATTACCTTTTTTCATTTCCTCTGCCAGTTGCGGCGTCCACCAAGACTTCCCGGCTCTGGATTTGACTGGGCGCAGCTGTTTATGCTGGTGGCCTTGGAAGATTTTATAGAGTGCTTCCATTATGAAGTCCAGTGCTATCGTTGACGATATGTCGGCCCCTAACACTTGATTGAACCAAGCGTCCCTTGCGAGTGCCCTGAATAGTTCGGCTTGGGCAAAACGCGTCAACCGTTTCCCAGTCCGAACTTCGCTTTCTTCAATCCTAATTTCAATGTAGCGATGTTCTGAGTGGGTTAAGTCCTCCCGTACCTCCCACTGGAATCCGGTCTGCGCGGAGGTGGACGAGGCCAACGTTACGTCTATCCAGCTGGCCGCGTAAGGGGTCTCGTACGTGGGCCGCGATTGTGGGTCGTTGAGTACAGTGAGCTCATTGGCCGCAGCGAACTCCAGTAGACGCGCCCCTCTCTTGTCACCGGCGTTTGGCCCCCACACTAGGTGTTTTTCATTGAAATCTCCAGCTACCACTACGTTGGGAGTTCTAACCTTGAAAAGCGTTTCTTCAGTTGCCTGTAAGGTAGGGTCCATTGATCTATGGGGTGGTGCGTATGCTGATTAACACGAAATCAAATTCGCGGGCTTGACAATATACCGCTACCACCAGTTTCGTCACTGTGATGGGACAGATGTAAAACGGTGGCTTCCTATAGAGGAGTGCTGCGCCCGGATCCTCATCCAAGGCAATCAATCCGAACCCGGATCGAAGGTGCGGTGTCCTCTTTGAAGTTCGATATGGATCGGAAACTGCGGCCAGGCTCAACGACCCCGCGACCATACGCTCGCACAGGGCGCCTGTCGCTAGGCGCGCATGATCGAGGTTGATTTGGACAAATGACACACGTCTAGACTTCCCCTTTGGTTCCCCCCTGAAGTTGTGGCGCCGCCATTAAGCCCCACCATAATTGGTGTGAATCTCAGCCTTGCCACCTTTTCCATCAGTAGTGGGCACTGCGGGTGTCCCCCCGGGTGGCAGGCGGCACATTTCACCGCCGCGTCTCCCTCCCTCACTGTGCATTCTCTGCCTGGGTGCCCCTCCGTAGCACAGCGCATGCATGTCGCCCTCGCCGCGTCGTTTGAAACGGGGCACGAACTCCTACCGTACCCGTAAGTTGCGCAAAACGTGCACGTGGAGACGTGCACGCCTTCCCAAGCCCTGACGACCGTCCATCCAATGGAGATACGTGAGGACGACATTATACATTTAAAGGCCTCTGGGTCCACTTAGACTGCATGTCCCATTGTCCCTGTACGTTCTCGGAAAGATACCCTAACCTCACACGTTTTCTCTTTGAGTTGCAGGTTCGGATTACACTCGCTGAGGAGGAGGACGAAGTCCTGAGTTGCTATTTCAGGATCTACACCCGAAAACCTAACGTGCGGGTTGCGCTTATCTGGGACGCGGACTGTAATGCCGTTGCGTGTTATGTTATTTTCCTCGATGGCGTTTCTCTTGTTGAATAATGACTGCCGCATGTGTGAAAAGACGGTGACGCCATACCTCGTGTGCCGCAGTGTAACTTTTCTGATCCCTTTGGCCTCCGGGTCGATGTTTGACTTCAGGAACCTCACCACTTTTCTCGCCGGGGCATCCGTGCTTCCAACCGGCGTGAGAAAGGCCACGTAGTCCTGTCGAAGTCCCGCTCCTTGCGTCGTGGTCGCCTGAAGTCCGGCGGTGCCGTTTTGAGAAGGCCTCTGAGCTTCCGGCCTCGTTCCCGAGCCGAGGGCCGCAGCATAGCTCATGCCGCTGACCGCACCGAGAGGTGCGTCCGCCCTTTCTGCAACAAAATTGTCCATCTAGCCGCCTGGAACCGCCAAGACACTCGCACCGGAACGGAACGCGCCCGGCACGCCGGTCAGGACATTTCCGACCACCCGTCTGTCAGCCACCGCGACCCGTCGCTGCATCGTCGCCATCTCCCGGCTTGCCTGCACGAGTTGGCCCTGCAAAGATGAAACCACCGAGCGCAAAAAAAAATGTAGGAATGACGCAATGCTGAAAGTTTAGGGCAAATTCACCTTATAATCGGCCAATCCCCTTCTTTGGGTACGAGCCATTTGCAAAGGGAAACAACAACAACAACAACACCGAGCGCTCCGCAGCCACATCAGCTCGTAAGTCCGAGCAGAGTCATGCAAGTTCAAAAACTCTTTCCAAGATGTAGTTTCGGCAGGTGACTGTAATCCTATTGCTCGGGTCTGCGCAGAACTTGGATAGGTCGTCCTCTAGCTCCTGGACCCTTGCCATTACCCGAGACTCGAGATCCGCCCTAAGACCCGTCGCCACCGCGGTAGTCTCCAAGACGGACGACCGGACATCTTCATCTTGTTCTGTCTCGCTAGTAGGTATGGGCCGCTCTGCTCGTTTTCAGCCGCGCCACTAGTGGGTATGGGCCTCTGGGCCGATCCCGGGACCTCTGAATTGTTCGGGTCCACCTATCTTGCGAAGATACTGTCGCCTTCCTCCGAAAACCTCCAACGCGGCGTATCCGAGACGCTCCCTGCCGCCGGGGGGCTCGCCCCGTCGGGCGAAACTTCGTGCGTTGCCCTACTAGTTGCCATGAATGCAGTGGGTCTGACCCACTCGCTCCATAGGCCTGCCTAAGGGCTCGGCAAAAGATTGAGATAATTAATAAAGTTCGCGCTCGATCGGCTTTTCGAGACAATAAATCGCGTCCTGACACGTTTAAGGACAGCTTCTGACAGTGCGAACGCGTTGAGAAAACGAAAAACCTGACCTTTTAGGCGATTTTGCAAAAGCCGATGCTGCACAAGCGCTCGTGCTTTCGCCCCAATCCAAACTTCATTCCCAGCTACGATAAAAAGAAAGCCAAAAATAAATGTGTGGGAAAACCTGTCCCTTCATAATGCATACCAGGTTTAATGCCAATATAAAATAAATGAAATGGGGTGTTAAAAATACCCAAAGCGCAAATTTAGGTGAAAAGCCGATATTGAAAGAAGAAAAAAGGTGGGCCACGGTAATGCATGTTGTGTCCTAAGGGCGCAACGAGCACGGATACCTCGCGGGGCGTTTATTGATTGACAAAAGAGACTTGTCTGGGACCAGCCCAGCGAGACAAATAAAATTGTTTAAAAAAACGATGATGACTGTTGTCCAACGATGATGATCACCCAACGATGATGACTGTTATCGGACGAAGTTGTTTTCACAAGGCTAGACTGGGTCCAGCCCAGCAAAAAAGATAAAGTTGTTGAAAAAAAAATAAAATAAAATAAATTACAAATAAAATAAAAATAATATAAAAATAAAATAATAATAAAAAATAATATAGAAAAAAATGAAATAAATATTAAAATAATAAAAAAATAAATAAAAAGAAAAAAAATAAAAAAAAGGAAAAGAAAAAGAAAAAAAAGAAAAAAATTCACTGCGCTGCACTGCATGCAGTCCTTTGTGCTCTGTCGTGGTCGTAAGATAGGTGGTCCAACGATAATGGCTGTTTTCGATCGATGATGGCGTCACGGTCTCACCTCAGTCTTTGCCCGCCAACCGGGGCAATGCGGTAAGGCAGAGGCTGCCGAGGTCCTCACCCTCGCCAGTACATGGCCTACAGGGCGACCCTGCCCCCACATCGCCCCGATCGCGCGGGTGTGTTCTTTGTGTGTGTTCGGATTTTCATACTCGATGTTCCGTTATTTTTCCGCGTACAAAACGCAAGAACAGGTGACGCGAAAGGCAGGCCTTATTCAAGCGAGGTCTGGGATCATGTCTCCGACTAGTTTAACTAGTCGGATCAACAGTGCGCGATTTCTCGCGTGTCGCAACAAAGACGGATACCTCCTTTGGTCGTGGTCGGCTCGTGGTTCAATTTTCTGCGTTATCGGTGTCGTAAGGGGGCAATCGTACAAGTAGTGATCAGTCCCCTCACATGTTGCACCGCACGAACAGACGGGTTCCGCGAGCAGATTAAATCGGTGGAAATACGAGTAAAATCGCCCGTGCCCCGTTAGCAGGGTCACTAGGGTTCTGTTGGGCGGAAACGAAGAAGGCGCGTCTATTACGTGTGGTACCCACTCAAAAAGGTCTGTGTCGGCGTTGTTTTCCCTCCAGTCAGATTCCCAGCGGCGCAGTTGCTCTCTCCTAAGCATACTGCGGACCGCTCTAGGAGTGAGCGGGGCCTGCCTCGCGTCGCCCAGTCGTGCCGCGCGAGCTGCGAGAAAATCCGCCAGCTCGTTTCCGAACAGGCCGGAATATCCCGGTACGTGGTAGAGTGAAATCTTTGTCCTGGCTGAAATTTCCTTTAAAAGAGCCTTCACATCCCGGACTCTCGGGTCGGTTGTCTTATATTCAGATGTCGCCTGTAGCAGGGACAGACAGTCTGTGTATAGTCTGACCGTGGAGGCTGAGCACTTGTTTTTGATGTATATCAACGCCTCGATCAACGCTATGACCTCCGTGCAATACGCGCTCGTGGCATTCTCAACTCGGTATCTTCCTACCGCTCCGATGCGCTCACTCGGTCCTAATATGACGAATGCCGCTCCTGCCAGGCGATCGGTATACGAACCGTCCGTATAAATGTGTAATCCCGGCAGGCGGGCCATTCGTCGCGCCTCGTCCCTCGTGAGCCGACAAAAGCGGAAGGCGCATCGGGCCGCGGGGTGTTCCTGCCAGACGTCCAGTGTGGGCAGGAGGCGATCTGGACGCACGGACAGCTGTCCGTAGCGAATTGACTTGCGAGCGATGAGTAGCTCAAACTCCGCATTGGCCCTTTCCAATTCTAGCGCGATGGGCGGTGCTCTCATGAGCACTTGAAGTGCCGTCGTTCGTGTGGTCTTGAACGCCCCCAACAAATTGAGAAGAACCGTGCGCTGCAGGGAGGTAACGCGGGATTTGAGGCGGCAGTCAGGGCATATCGCGTCCCACCAAACTGGTGAACCGTACATGATGGCCGGTAGAATGACGTTTTTATACAGCGTTACCTTCTGTTCGGGACGCAACAGTCCTCCCTGCATTCCAGAAAGTACCCCGACCTTCGCGACCAGCAGTTCGGTCTTTTCTTTAAGGTATTCGGCGTGTTTTAAGAAAGAGAGCCGAGTGTCAAAGACGACGCCGAGTATTCTTAAGGAATCTTTGTACGTAAGTTTTTTGTCTGTTGGGTTGAGGCGTATGCACGGGCGCCATTTTTCCATACCGCGGTGTCCGTTGGAGAATAGCACGCAGTATGTTTTTTCCGTGCTGAGGGTGACCCTTGCCCCAACGGTCCATTTCACTATGTTTTGTAAGACTGTGGACCCAACCTCTCCCAAACGCTCTCGCGATTCCGCCGGGATGACAACGATGGTGTCGTCGGCGTACGCTTGAATTGTTATGCCCGTAGGAAGTGGGAGGCATAGCAGGTCGTGAATTACCACGTTTCAGAGCAAGGGTGAGATTGGGGACCCCTGTCGACTCCCCAACGAGGGTTATGCCACCAGTTCGCCTGCGTTCGATCGAAACACCACCGACCGCTGTTGGAGAAACGTCCTGAGCATGCGGTATAGATTAGCCGGCACGTGGCGCTCGCGGAAAAACGCGAGCACTCGAGGATGCCATACGCTATCAAAAGCGCCCTGAAAGTCTATTGACATCAGGACCGCGGGCGTCTTTGAGACTCTCAGCTGTAAGAGGGTCTCTTTTAAGTGAACTAAGGCCATGACCGCACTTCTACCGTGTATGAATCCGTACTGATGTTCGTGGATATGCCCGTGCTTAGATAGAAAGTGATAGAGGCGGCCGTTCAGGAGTCGTTCGAGGATCTTGCCCAGAACCGAATTCACACATATCGGCCTGTATGACGTTGTGAGCTCGGGGGGCCGGCTGGGTTTCGGGATGAAAATTATCCTTCCGCGGCGCCAACAGCGAGGGAAATATCCAAGCGTGAGCGCCGCGTTCAGTACGAACATCACGAACCGCGCGTGCAATTTAAATAGGCCCTTCACGAGGAGCGGCGTTATTGCGCCCGGCCCCGGCGATGAACGCGGTGGCATCGCCGCAATCACCTCGCGTACCTCCGCCTCGGTAAATGGGACATCTACCTCAGTAAGATTGTATGGCCTTGCGGCCATTTGCCTGGCCTCGGCGTGCTCGGGCAAGTCTTTGCTCGGGTCATCCACCGCGATCTGCGTTTCAAGTAGGAGGGCTGCCGACTCGAGATGTGTCGCAGTCATCGAGCCGTCAGCTCGCTTCAGCGGGGGCAGGAACCTTGGTGGGCGGTTTCTGCCAAAAGCTTCTCTATATGGCGTCAAAACGACGTTGCCGCGCGAACACGCCATATGGCATTCTCTTTCATACTGGGCCTTTGCCTCCGCGACCCACAGACGAAACCGTGCGAATGCGCCACTGTAGTCCATTTTGAGGAGGGCCCTAACGTCGTCGCTTTTCGCTCTTTGAAAACGTCTACGCATGGCATTGACCTTCTTACGCTCTATTGCCAGAGCTGGTGTCCACCAGGAGTTTCCCCTGGCGTTTGACTTAACTGGCCTGAGCTGGCGTCGCAGGTGTTTATTGAAAATTTCATAAAAGGCCCCAAGATGAAATCTAACGCCTCAGGGGACCGTGGCTGCGAGCATATGATCTTCGCGAACCAGGGCTCCCACTCTAGCGAGCGCAAGAGCTCTTGCTGAGCGTAACTTGTTAGGCGTTTCTGGGCTACTCTTTCGTCAGATCCTATTCGCACTTCTATGTTCTTATGTTCAGAATATGTGGTGTCGGAGCGTACAGTCCATGTGTATCCCGTCGTCAGAACCGAGGGCGTTGCCAGGGTGAGATCGATCCAGCTGGCGGCGTATGCCGTCTCATAGGTCGGCTCGGACTGTGGGTCGTTCATGACGACCAGGCCCGCCGCGGCCGCGAACTCCATTACCTGTGCGCCCCTATCGTCTCCGACTCTGGAACCCCATGCTCGGTGCTTGGCGTTAAAGTCACCGGCTACAATGACATGTGGAGAACGCGACTTCGACACCACCTCCTGAACCATCCGAAGTGTCGTGTCCATCGGCTTGTGTGGCGGAGCATAGGCCGACACTATAATGAAGTGGGAGTCGCGATATTGCCCATATACTCCCACCACATATGTCGACAACATCACGGGGCACAGGTCGAACGGTGGCCGCCTCACCAGTATGATAGCCGCTGGATCTTCCTCGCAGGCCAAAGCCGTAAATCCCGCAGGTAGGTTGGGCATTTTCCCCTTTGGTCTATATGGGTCGCACGCTATCGCGATGTGTATGCCGGTCTCTGTCATGCGATCGCACAAGTTACTTAGAGAGAGCCTTGCGTGATCTAAGTTGACCTGCAAGAACGCCAGACGCAACAACCCTCCCCGTAGCCCCCCCTCGGCGCTACCCTCGCCGTTACGCGCCGCCATAGTGCGTGCGCGCCCTCAGTCTCGCCACCTTCTCTTGTAGCAGCGGGCATCCCGAAAAGCCGGTCGGGTGCCCTGCCGCCTCCAACCCAACACGGCGGCAGGCCGCGCAACAGACCGTCGCGTCGCCCATTCTTACTGGGCATGCAGCCCCCACATGGCCCTCGGTCCCACACTTCGTGCAGACGGCCTTGGTCGGGTCCGCTGCGGCGGGGCACGAACTTCTTCCGTGCCCGTAAGACGCGCAAAAGGTGCATGTGGGCACGTGTAGGTCTTCCGACGCGTGCACCATCGTCCACCCGACCGATAAACGCGGAGAGGCCATGATTCTTCGGAAGGCCTCCGGATCGACTTCTACCACGTAGGCTTTAGTGCCCCCACGCTCTCGAAATGTGACCTTAACCTTCGATATGTCTACCCCTATCTGGAGGGTGGGGTTGCATTCGTCGAGGAGTCTCAAGAACTCCTCAGGTCCTAAGTCGGGGTCTACTCCGGAGAACCTGACGTGGGGGTTTCGGCGGGCGGGGATGCGAATAGTCATGACGGTGCGCGTGACTGCGTTTTCGTTAATGGCGTTTTTTATGTTTGTGAGTGTTTGTGCACTATTTGTGAAAACCGTGACGCCATACCTGGTGTGTCTCAGCGTGACGTCCCGAATGTCTTTTGCCACTGGGTCGATGTTCGTCTTCAACAGTCGCACCACGTCCCGTGCCGGCGCCTCTGTCGCTCCAACCGGTGTTAGGAACGCCACGTGTTCATGTCTGACGCCAGACACCCTGCCGGGAGCAGCTCCAACGAGTCCGGCAGGACCAGCCGGCCCAGCACCAGGGATGCCGGCCGGCCCGCCCGCCCGGACCACTGCGGCGTAGCTTGGAGTACCAGGAACAACCGGAACCACCGGACCAGTAGGCGTGGCGCCCGTCGCCACCTGGACGCCAGGCCCAGCAGCAAGCACAGCGTGTGCGGGACCAACTGCGGGAGCCACCGCCAGGCCGCCTAGGATGTCTCCAACTGGTGGTCGCTCCGCCACCAGCACTTGTCTCTGTAGGCCGGCGATCTCCCGGCGCGCGTCTACCAACTGCCCTTGCAGCGCCAGGGCCGCGCCCCGCTCCGTGGCCGCGTCCGCCCGCATGTCGGAGCACAGGTTGACCAGCTCGAACACCCTGGACATTATGTAGTTCCGGGCACTCACCGTGATGCGGTTAACCGAGTCTGCGCAGAAGCGAGAGATCTCGTCCTCGATCTCGCGCGCCCGAATCTGCATCCGAGTGCCCGGATCCCCCCTGTGTCCGATGCCGACCACGGTGACCTCCGAAACGGACGATCCGGCATCCTCTTCCTCGCTCGCACCAGCCGCTGGTCTCACGGGACAGGAATGGGCTTGGGCAGTAACGGGTTGCGTGCTTTCAACGCCTCTCGTCGCCTCTTGTTCGGTCGGGTTCTGCAAATCTGCCAATACATTATCGCCTTCCGGCAAAAAATCATGATTTGGCGTATTGGAGGAAGGTCCTACGGCGGGAGAGCCCGCCCCATCAGGCGGAACTTCGTGTACGGCCCGACTAGATGCCATAGTGGGGCTGGCTCATACCCGCCATTTGCCGAACCCCGGTATCGCTTCTCTCGATCAACTAACGGTCAAAATGACCGTTCCAGCTCAAAATTACTCTGTGGGGCGAGTCCTGAGGTGTTCAAAAAATGCCCGCCACTAAGAAAAGGTGTCAGGAAGAGATGAAAACTTGCCTTTCGGCGAAATCTTCCAGGAGCCGATGCAGCAGGCAAATGACCAAAAGCACGCGCGCTCGTGCTTTTGGTCACGTTTAAGGACAGCTTATGACTGTGCGAACGCGTTGAGAAAACAAAAAACCTGACCTTTTAGGCGATTTTGCAAAAGCCGATGCTGCACAAGCGCTCGTGCTTTCGCCCCAGTCAAACTCCCCGCCTGACACTGTCCTCGTACAGGTCGCGCAGGCCCAACCGGCACCCCAAAGAGAAACCAAGGGCCCATCGCTTGGCGCTAGAAGCGTGGACAACACATTGGTTTGCTTCCCGCTCCACCGAGTGAGTAAGGAAACAATGACAGTAGTGGTATTTCACTGGTGGCCAGGAGGACCCCGCTGAAACGAGGCCGTATCCCGTGACTTCCCACTCATGCTACACCTCTCATGTCTCTTCACAGAGTCATACTAGAGTCAAGCTCAACAGGATCTCCTTTCCCCGCTGATTTTGCCAAGCTGGTTCCCTTGGCTGTGGTTTCGCTATATAGTAGATAGGGACAGTGGGAATCTCAATATTCCATTCATGCGCGTCATTAATTAGATGACGAGGCATTTGGCTTTTTTTATTCTCAAGAACGGGGTTCTCTGGCCGCAGTACGTTCAAGGGCGTGTTCCGTACTCGGAAACATCCTCTCCTGCGGAACGCAAAAAAGTCCCCGTGCCAAGAGCTTACTATTGTACTGGCAGTAGGACCGTTATTCTCCTTTGTAGTGTGTCGGTACTCTTCCCCTTCTTCGCCCTCATAAAGCAGTGGTGATACGCTGGTGCGTAGAGAAGCAACGCCAGCTTCCCAGAAGACAACGGATTGTTAATATTTTAATGTCATTGGCTATAAAGCAAGAGCTTTCAGAGTGTTTACACTTTCCTCCGCCCAAACCTCCCTGTAAGATAATGTTATCGTTGACAGGATTGGGGTTCTATCTTTTGAGACAAGGGTGCATAACTCGTGATTCATATATTTACTTGTTTTTACAACATGGGTGTCAGACAGCTTAATCCTTGTTCCAACTACTTGAGCATCTTAATTGAGAGCCTGGCCATTCCTTTTCAGCACAAGGTCGGGAATTTTGACCGCCGAGCTTGTCTTATAGTGGGGTTCTTCTAGAACTGAAAAGCCTAGATCCCTGCATCTGTTAGCAACATATCTCACCAACATATTGTGACAGTGGATTCTTGTGTGATGCGTACGGTGAAATTTCTGTAGTATGTGCCTAAAAGTGTCCTCTTAAGCACACCCCGCTCTACACAACTTTGTTTCGCCCTGGCCTCGTTTTAGTCTCGTCAAGGTAGGCACGGTGTTAAAGCGAACTCTAAGCGCATTAATGAATTTCCTACCTGAAAGGAATCGCGTTCCTTCAGCCGCCCATGCTGATGCCCCAGGAGCATTATCCACCTCTTTAAGAGCTGCTCCATCTGTGCTGCCAAGGAAGTATTTGGTCCAAAACTTTTGATTAGCTTTTTTGAAATTTATTATACTCCCTTTATACAGCAACATGGCCTCTGACTGCCGCACAAGTTCTTGAACGTATGTCGTCTTGTGGGCCTTCTTGCAACATCCATATTCAGACACTGCCAGGGCATTAGGTTGGCGTAGGCGTAGGTAAGGAATGACTGTCCTTAAAGATGGTATTCCCGATCTGCCATGTGGAACCCTCACATGAAAAGCTCCCTGACGAACATCATGCGGAAACCAGTCCCTTACCGATGATCGAATCATCTTATCTAAGCTCATCAATTGTTTGCGTGACACAGGGCCCAGAATGAGGCGCGATGATATAAACGCGGGAGAAAATAGAAACGTAGAATAACTAGACATTGCTGTGGCTTTAAAGCAGCCTTTTTTATGTTTTCCAGGCACATCTTAAGTTTATTATGTACCAACCTAGTTCGTGTCCCACCAGCACTGAACGAAATGCCCAGATACTGCCATTCCGTCTCACCTGCCACCACTGGGATAGCTACATTATTGATGTAAAATTTCACAGTTGGATCAATCATTACTAACTTCTCTTTCCCAGCCGGAATCATCGCCAGTGATTGGCACTTCGATGGATTCAGTTTTAACCCACGCTTACTGATAAAAAACGTAAGACTGAGTAATTTGTACTGCAGTCCCTGCAGCGTTGATGCAACTACGATGAGGTCATCTTTTTTTGTACTGCAGTCCCTGCGGCGTTGATGCAAATACGATGAGGTCATCAGCAAAAGCCATACCCGAGACATTCAGCTCACCCAAGTTGTTGGCAGATACAAAAGCAATCTCTTCTTTACAGTGCTCAGCCAGAAACTGGTCTATTACCAAGTTGAAAAGTATAGGCGACATGGGATCCCCTTGCCTAACCCTCCTGGAAGGCTGAACTAATAGTGACCTATTCTGAAAACTGAGGACTGTTGTTGCCAACTCATAAAATTGGCGAATGTATTCGACAGATTTCTCAGCGATTCCTTTCCTTTGTAGCACCACTACCAAGGCATCAAGTGTGACACTATCAAACGCCTTGGCTATATCTACGGAGGCCATAATAAGCGCCCTTCTCTCACTTCTTGCTTCATGTAATACAGTACCAAGCAAGTGAACATTTTCACCGCAGCCATCTACCGGAATGAACGCTCTTTGGCGACAATCGAGCAGGGCTATTGCCTGCAGACGGTTTGCCAAAAATTTATATAAAAGACGAAGGAGAACTCGGGCCACCGTAATGTGGCAAAATTGGGAAAAGGTGTTTGCTCCATCAACTTTAGGAATGAAAACGGTTCTGGCAGAACATAAGGAAATCGGAAAACGCTTTTGGACGAGAAGAATATTTAGTAGCAATTGGAGGATCACTACTAGCACACATCGTAGTTCCTTAACCGTGAATCCTTTTGGGCCAGGAGATGAATTGGTTACCGGAAATGCTCCTTTTATGTCCTGAGCTGTAACTGGCCCCATGGGATTTCTGTCCCCGTGTGCATCAATGTTCTGTCGAGGTAGCCGAGGTTCATCACAACGACTTTCCATCACCCACTTCAATTCAGTTAGGAAAGAATCAGGGTCATCAACCTGACATGACATTTGGCCATCCAGGTCCTGCCTGCCGGCTCTCGCCTGGTCTTTCCTGAACATCTTTTGTAACTGTGCATACTCCTGCTTCCTCTTTTTCCTATTGCTAGAGGGAACAGCTGCTGAAGAAACATGTTGAAGGGGACTCTTCCTATCCCAATAAAAGTTCTGTCTAATGTAATTATTCCAGTCCATCCCAACGTTCTTCCCATCAAGCAGCCGTTTCCCGATCTCCCAAAGCACTGGGGCAAAGAAACTACGTGAACTGGCTGTGCTAACAAGTCTATGAATCTCGTTTAAGCACGCCTGGCGCGAGTCCACAGGCTCCTCAACACCCCAGCCAGGAGTTGGAGTATGGATGTGTGGACTCTGGGGCTTCGAGACTGCTGAATCACCAAGCAGCTCACGTACCAGATTTTATACCCAGTGTTACGCCTGTGTGACTTTATAGAATCGAAAGTTCTTGCCTTACAGCAACGGCCTAATTTCTGGTTCAAGCTTTTGACCCCATCTTTATTAAGCTCTACTTCCTTCTTGGCTAACAGGAACGACTCCTTTTTAGAACACCTAGGCTTGTCTCGATGAATAACAATGTCGGCATTATCTGCATTAAAGTGGGCATGTCGTCTATGCTGACTTAAACCAACAAGTGACGAGAAAGCCCTGCCACAATCCGTACATGTATGATGCTGTAGTTTCACATCCTCATCAGATGAATCCGACAACAAATTCATCAGCCGAGGTGGACGGGGTCTCTCCGTATTCGTCTCTGTAGAGGAACGGTTACCAACTGAGGACTCATGGGCTCTAACCGGAGAGACAACCAAAGGACCTTCCATAAGGTTGTCCCCTCGAGCCATAGAATCACGACACTGAGGCACGATATCTGGAGTAACAAAGGATGACGAACCATTAACCACCTCACCGACATTACGAGACGCAACAGCTGGAGCGACCTGAGTAGTTTGTACGTTAGGAACCTTAGGTCGAGCACCCGTCCTTTTCCAGGTCACCACGGGACTAGCCTTATCCTCGAATGGAGAAGCACCCTGAGTCTTCATAATAACACTAACTTTGGACTCATCCCTTCGGCATCCACGAACAGACTGAAAAAATCCGTTCGAGAGAGGGACACCTGAGTAGGTACAGAAGGAACATATTCTTGCCCGCCAGAAGTATCTACATCACCACGAAGCATTGTTCTCGGTTCCTGAGCTTCCGTACGTATGGTCTCGTCCCAAGATCCAGCATCAGCATTAGAGGGTTTCATTTCTTGTCCTGAATCCTTCCGAGTTCTGTGGAATCTTGTCATATGGACACTCAACCCTCGTTTAGTTGTGAACTTTCTATCACAAATTGAACACATTTCCCCTGGGGGATCAGCATTGCTCCCACCACCACCAGGGGGGCAGCACCGGCAACAACACAGGACTGTAAATTCCCACTTGGGACGGGCGTCTGCTAACGCACGTTTTTCTTGTTTTCTTTTTTCTGGTTCATGCCAAGCCAAATTTAGCAATATGGGGGAGGTAGCCCCATAGCTCATTTTGCCTCTGTAGTACGAACCTAGGCTCAGACGTGAGGACCTTACACCCAGGAAATCTTCATTGTCTTTAGCCGCGAGAGCAAAACTCTCGCGTTGCCTGTGGGGCACCACGAGGAGACGGGATTGGCATCGAGGTCGGTAAAATGACCTCGAAAATGCTGGCAAAAAACCAGCTCACGGCTTATAAGAGGGTCAGAGTTACTTCCGCCGTTTACCTACGCTTTTATGAATTTCCTCATTTTTACATTCAGAGCACTGGGCAGGAATCACATTGCATCAGCCCCGATCAACGGCCCTCGCAATGCTTTGTTTTCATTAGACAGTCGGATTACCCCGGTTCGCGCCAGTTCTGAGTTGGCTGTTTTCTGTTGGCCGACGCAAGAACCTCAGGTGCGAAGCCCACAGATAATGCACAGCTGTGGCTTTCCACAGGAAGGTCTTGGACACTGGTCCGGGCTCGGTCGCACCGCTTTTTACGGCTGCGAGCCTCGCCCACTCCCGGTGCCGTTTCTGCTTCTGGACCCCAGCCTGACCGGCTCAGCCCTCATAGCCAATCCTTTTCCCAAGGTTACGGATCCGTTTTGCCAATTTCCCTTACCTACATTGGTCTGTCGGCTAGAGGCTGTTCACCTTAGGGACCTGCTGCGGATGTGGGTACGAACCGGCACGAAAATCACACACCCTCACTCGGATTTTCAAGGGCCGACAGGACCGCACCGGACAGCGCAAGAGCCGCACTGCTTTACGGAGCCACCGTCCCTATATCGGTGTGCACCCATTCCAGGGACTCGATCTCCTTACAGAGAAAAGAAAACTCTTCCCAGGGCTCCCATCAGCATCTCCAAGCTGGTTTGCGTGTCCCCACTGGGCCCCGAAGGGCCAATCTCCGTAGCCGGGTTCGGGACTGTTAACCCGATTCCCTTTTGGTCACAGCGAGGCATCTCCGTATCACAGATGGAGCTGCACAAACGCGCCCGCTTCTGAAAGGATTTCTCCTTTCCCTAAGGACCGACTGACCCACGTTCAACTGCTGTTCACATAGAACACTTCTCCACTTCAGTCCTCAAGGTTCTCACTTGAGTATTTGCTAATACCACCAAGATCTGCACCAGCGGCGGCTCCAGGCGGGCTCAAGCCCGACACTTTCAACGCACACCGATGCGGCTCTCCTACTCGTCGCGGCTTCGCACCCCCACATTTCGTGCTTTTCTGCCCGCGATAGCCGGGGATAGGCGTGACACTAGAGCGCCATCCATTTTCGGGGCCAGTTGCTTCGGCAGGTGATTTGTTACACACTCCTTAGCGGATTCCGACTTCCATGGCCACGGTCCTGCTGTCTTAAGCAACCAACATCTCATGAGCATCCCGACACCGGCGCATTACCCCGGTGTTTGGTTCATCCTACAGCGCCAGTTCTGCTTACCAAAAGTGGCCCACTTGGCACTGTCATCGCAGCGGGAGGCCTCAACCCAGAAGGCCTCCCGTACACCCGTTGAAAGTTTGAGAATAGGTTGAGGACGTTTCGACCCCAATGCCTCTAATCATTCGCTTTACCAGGTGTGACTGCTCTCCCATCGAGTGCCAGCTATCCTGAGAGAAACTTTGGAGGGAACCAGCTACTAGATGGTTTGATTGGTCTTTCGCCCCTATACCCGGATCGGACGATCGATTTGCACATCGGAATCGCTTCAGACCTCCACCAGAGTTTTCTCTGGCCTCGTCGAGACCATCTTTCAAGTGCCAACGTGTGCGCTCTCGCTCCGCCCCGGCGACGTGTGAGTGCCTGGGACGGGCCGTTGCTGCACCCTTTATTGGACCCCTGTGCGGTCCGGGATCGCAACGCAGCCCGCTAGGAGCCTTCACGTTTCATTGCGCCATTGGGTTTCGGGATACCCATTGACTCGCGCACATGTTAGACTCTTTGGTCCGTGTTTGAAGATGGGTCGGGTGGGTTACCGACCTACTAGCCGCAAACCACGATAGCGCCTCCACAGGAGAATAGCCCCGCTCGCAGAAGCTTCTCGCCGGCCAACCCGCCGAGCTACTACCAAGCTACTTTCAAATTACCATGGTTCATACCTCGTGGTAGAGCACACATCGCCCGTCAATTACGCCATTGAATCGCTTACGCCCCTCGGTGACCTTCGTCAGACACGATATTGTTCACGTGGACCGCTTGAAGCAGTACTTGGGCCCGCTCGTTCCCATCTGATAGATCGCCGGGATGGCTTCATCTTTCTCGACGGGGGCAATTAAAATGAAGAAATATTGAGAACACCAGGGAACAACAAGCATCATCACAGAGTAAGGCACCACGAGATCGACGCTCGAGCTCCTTCATCTTCCTTGTCCTGTCGCTATCTGAAATCTACCACCCGCCCGTTTGCTTGGCCCTATAAACCTCTTTAGTGACGTATAATTCCACTGCAGGGAAATTCTCAAAATGCGCAGCAAGGTCATGCACGCTGGCGCTATCTCGTAGGGACTGCTTCATCCTGTGATCGCTATGACTGAACTTGTCACAAAATTTTGTTATGAGGAGCTAGATACACGGATGCTTCTAGTGCATGCATGCCCTTTCTCGATGCTCTCTTGGTGAGGTGAGTGATGTGACTGGAGTTTATAAAAGGTACAATACTTTATGGGGCTATACATGATTTTCAATATGTATCCCTAGGCACGCACAACCTATGCACTGTGACAAATTCTTTGGCGAAAATTAAAAAGATGGCGACTTTTGGCGTCGTTTTGCTCGTCATTAGGCAAACTTCACTCAAAATTCAGCGGCGACCCTGGCCGGGCTTACGGTGAACAACTAATGACGTTTCTCTCATCGCATCAAGCCTACATAAAGGCCGAACCTTCGGAACGTGTAAGCTTGAGCTACTATGAAAGCCCTACCGAGTTCACAGTGAGTAACTCCACTGATATCTTAGGAGCTGTATACAAGCTAGCAAGTGTGTACGCAGATAACTTCTCACCATTAAAAATGTGCCCTAAATTGCGTGGTATCTGTTGCTCAAGCTCCGGAGGCAGTTTAAAGTCAGCGTTGCTGGCAATAATTTTAAGAGCCTGGCTGCTCTGTCTTCAAGCGCAATTCTACACACGTTTTTCTAAGCGAAATTTTATTGCATAACTAAATGGCCATCCAGTACAGCAACCGGACACATTAAAAATAATCATTAAGGTCTATATCTTCAATCGTGGTAAGTTATCGGGATCAACGCTACCTAACTTTATTGCGCAAGTTTCGGTAACGTATGTGTAGAAAAGCAAATCCGGTGACTTCTTGTTCGAGAAGACTCACCTGGCATGACCTTAGAGTTGGGTAGTGAATTTTTGTACAAGCGGTCTAGTTCGCACAAGTAGTAGTCTTGGCTGATCGGTAGCAATGACGCTCCGGGCTGCATCGGCAACCGGCATTCCCATCACTCTCTTCTTCAGCTCCCACGTGTGTGTTTTTCTGTACCGTCCGGCCATTTCTTCCACGGCGGCTGTGTACACCTTGTCTGCGTCTTCGAGAGGAAAGATGTGCGAAATATACTTAGCGGCACGTTAAATAGCTTCCTCACTTGATAGTAGTTTACCTAAAGGAACTAGAATAAAATAAGAAAGACTTCATTTGGTGAAGCTGATCAAAGAAGGATGGTGCTCGCAGTAATACGCTTGTGAAAGTTCAGCTCGTCACATGCACACAACAAGGTAGTGGTAAAAAACAACAACGGCATGATAATATGCTACTGACTAAATAAACAGTTCCATGTTCCGCCTACGGGCATGGCTTTACAGATGAATGATGAGTAGTAATGAAACTAAAGTGAGACGCTACACAGAGGGCAAACCAACAAGTTTCAACCTCCAGGTACGAAAGACGAACAGGGACCACGCTATAAAAATAAATAGTATGAGAATAAATACAATAACAATAGACAACCCACACTAATGGGTGGTTTTCTATTTTTTCTTGCTTATCGTTTCTACCACCCAGCCAGTCTTCGCAGAACTCAATTGCACTACTTGTGTCCATGTGCTTCCAGTTGTCGATAAAATCGCCTTTGTGCTCCGAATCCCGCTTCCTGGTGAGCTCGATTGGTAAAGCGAGCACCACGGAAAGGCATTTATCCACCAAGGCGTTTCCGCTGTTTCGATCACTGGACCTGGGCGATTTTCGCGGCAACTAAGAGGCCTGTCTTTCTCAGCAATCCACACGGATTTTCTTGTGGCTTCGTGCTAGTAACGGTTGGTGGTCGATTTTTACTTTCTTATTCCTTCCACCCCCTTTCGGGTCTCCGCAGAACTCCTTTGCATTAGATACGTAGTTTCCAAAGTAACACATACACTGAAATGTATAATAACAATACTTTATAATATAAGCGTATTGATGAAGCGCTAGTGCACTGCTCATAATCGCGTAACGCATAACTTGAAGTTTTATACTGCAGTGAAGATAAATTGAGTGAAAACGTTATTATGCAGAGAACAACGTTTAAAACGTGGCCGCTACTTCTGAAGCGAGCGAATTTAGTGAATGCTATATACCTAGAGACACACCTGTGTTTTTGTGTCTGGATTCAAAAAAACAAAACAAAACAGCAGCAAATGAACAATAACTGCGAGTACTCCACTACAGAACATTGCGCAGCCCGTTTACAACCTTGGAGTAATTAGCCCATCCCTTAACAGCTTATAAAGTTTTCGACGTAGAAGTATTGCAGGTTGGAGACGCTGCCATTAAATCTAATGTGCTAACAAAAATACTCTGGTAGAATGGTTAAATCAAGATTGTCGATTGACTAGCAGCGGCACGATGTACGCATTTTGTTTACAAGTTGTAGGTGAAGAGAAGTCGATGTGCCCTTTCTCGGGCGCGCATCTTTCGGGTTCTGTACGTAAGGTATCGCTGGCACGCTCGTCATAGGTTCGGCATCCGGCGCTTCACCTTGAACATCATGTGGATGCCTTCCTAGGTATTTCCGTCAGTACCTTTAAAATGAGAGAGCTCTTCAGAGCTAAGATAATAACCATGGAGGAATACAAAGCTTAAAGGGGGTCATAAAATGAAAATGAAGCTGCCCGGGTCTAAGTTTACCTGCTTCAGTAAAGATTCGACATGCCAATTTTGCCGTATTTCGGTTCTATATCCAGCCTATAATAATGATGCCCGTTTTAAACCTCACTTTTTTCGGGCTCCTAAACGACCGTGCGAACATACTGGCTGCCATAGGCATCAACATGCGAATTCAGTGAAACATCATGTAAGGGAACTTATAAACCGTGTAGGTTAGCTCTAATTTGCTCTAGATGATGGATTTACAGGAACCTAGAAAAGAAGAGATTACATGGCAATTTTCTCGTTTTGAGTGTGTATACTGACGAATAACAGCGAGAGTGATCGTCTTGGATCCGCGTTCAAGTACATACGGGCTTCGTCACCTGTTGCCTTCGCTCACTCGGCGCAGCATCCGAGTTTTTTTGTATTTTACTCATTGCGTTAGACTGTATTTTACGGCATGATTTATGGGGCTTAGCCCTCGCTATGCCTACCATGCGCATTGTAAGTGAGTATCGCACAGCCTAGAGGGGTCCTCTAAAACTTGAAAACATCGGTGCCCACTGCATAACTCGTAGTTGTGCTCGCCAGAACTACTGCGAGCGGAAATGACGTCGGAAGGTTGCGGCCATATGATTGAATAAATGTAACGTTACACGTGATCACAGAATTGCATCAAAATAGGTATTACTATTTCTTTTATTTTTAATTATCATGATTTCCTCTCAGCGCGATAAGTAATAAAGCTCTCCGACCTTTCCAGCTTGAAAACTGCCCAGCTGGTCAAATAATGTGCCGAACCCAATGCGCTGAAGAAAACGCCCTGGAAATGCTGGTGCCATTATTTGAAGAAACAAAACAAAAAAAAACTACGTAAGAGCGTTGATATATACACATCATTGCAAAAATAAATACCAGTAAAGCTACAAAACAATACAGAAGCGTTGGCGGGCTGGCTTGTTTCGCACGTGTCGTTCCCTCTTCAGGTACCGCCTTGTTTGTTACCATAGCAATGGCGTCCTTCTTATGCTGTAAGTGATTCTTGAAAGAGCGAAAAAAAGAAAAAAGTCAGCCGCGTAACTGTCTGCATCACGTTGCGACACCAGTGACACCTTATTACGCAAGACGTAACAGGCAATATGTCATGTGAGCTTCCTGTACGGTAGAGCTTTTAGTTCATTTCATTGGGCAGCCTTCCGACGTCAGAAGGCGAGGGAAACGCTGTAAGATGAGCCCGCGAAAATTGAGTTGATGTTAAGCAACCATTTTATTGTATTTCGATATCTCTATGCTGAATGGCTTTGCACTGCGTGGCCCTATCAATGCCGTTTCTGCGGCACTTATCTCTTAAGCCGTCAGTGTACGCAATCAGCTAGACAAACATATAAAACTATGAAGTCATCAAAAATGTTGTACATGACCTTTTTAACACGGTGAAAAGAACGTTTTTGAAAAACCTAAAGCAGTGTGATTGAAACGGTATGACTCTACGGACCTCGATGAGCTATGGCTCAACAAGCATCGCTGCGTCGCCATGTTTTTTCAACAACGCAGATTCCTCTTACGTAACTTCTTGCAAACAATGCAGACTATATGCCTATCGCATGTTTGATGGCACGATGCTGTTTAAGTGGCTTGGCGGTGGTATCAGATGGAATTTTTTTATGCCGTAAGATGCAACATATGATTCTTTTATTCTTGACAAAGTACCGGGTGTAATCTGCCTATTCCCCCTGGTTTCCACTGCATGCCGTCTGCCTATTCATAAATCTATCAAACAGGCAAAATTTGGTTTAGTGAGCTGTCTGACGCTGCGCGACAAAACAAGAGCAGAACCTTTTTTTCTCGCCCATTTGCCTACGCACAAGGACACCTCTGTTTTGAATCATACGTTTAGAAAAAAGATGAATAGGATGAATTGATACGTGGTACTGCATTTGACTATGCCACAATATAGCCAGCTTTCGACGTTACGCGCTGGCATCATATCAGCGAGCGGCCACGTTCGACCGCGGAAGCGGCTGAGAACTACGTGCTTCGATCGCCAGGGCGGCGCTGTACGAACCACGATAAATATAGCGCTGAAGCTATGGTACACGGGCAAGGAAGAAGCAGACATTGGCGGAGCTCAGAGGTCAACCGCATGCAAAGTGTTGTTTTCTGTGCTGGTACTGCGAGGAGTAGAGTGGTCGCTCTACCATTCTCGCCCAAGGAGCGCTTGAATATCCTTTGATCCGACTGAAAACACTGAAAATGCATTTGAAGAGAGAGAAAGTTTTAATGGCGTATTGACAAAAGTTTTATTTGGATCAGGCTACTAAGAATAAGATGAAACGTGCAATGTTGCTTGTAATGAATGCATGAGTATGGAAACGTAAAACTATTACGAGCGAATAGTAAGGCAGTGAACGTTCAGTACATATGACGAGACAGCTATAAATACTCATTATTTGAATATTTATTTGTTCCACGTGAATGCTTGCTTTTGCTCCATAAGCAAGAAACGTGTCGTGCATTTGATATTGTTCGAAAAAAAGGCCCTTTTAAAGCACCGATACCTTAAAGCAGTTGTGATCAATAATGCATGCTTCAACTTGCAACTGCTTCACTGCGTACGCTATTCTACACTTGTGCTGATTAAGTCCCAAAATCAAGAAATTATTCATGACTGAATCGCTGTGTTGACTCATCAAACACAATGTGCGACATAAAAAGCTTGTTATAGTAAAAAATGTCCTTTCTCACACAATTGATGGATTTTCTTGGTTGAGGGTATATCGCTAAAGCATCGCCAGACAGAATGTGTTTTCCAATTCATTTGATGATTGCTGGGGAATAGCTGTCCATAAAGGAAATTCAATTGCGCTGTCTTGCAGTTCCTAATTGTCCCCTGCCATCTCTCGCCACTTAACTACACTGTAACACCGATTATTCAAATCGGCTAATGATTCTCGCACATTCTATAAAGAATGCTAATGGACACTGTAACTTTCAAAATGAATTCGGTGAAAGCCTCTGGCTATTCAACTGACTATTCCACCTCTTTTTTGTTTTTATTTGTTATATTTCTTGGTTTTGTTTCTCTTCCTCTATTACGCTCTCAACAACGACGTAACTGCTAAAAGACTGTGACGGTGAGAGGCCACAACTGGCACCGTTCCAGGGCATGGACGGACGGACACCGCCAGTATGAGACATTAAAGGCTTTCGCCTTAAAACCACGTTATTTATTATTGTCTGCTCGACTGCTGAAACATGCACGCACTTTTGGGGATGGCTAGAGCTATTCAATGCTGCATTGGGTCCGGCGGCGGCATGGCGTCTAATCGGTACAAGCTAGTTTGCTTGATTTTACAGGTGGCCGCAGTTACCAGCAGATGCAGTTCGTCGTTATGTGCACCGCAGTTACCATCTGGTAACTGCACCGCAGTTAACAGCACCGCAGAACTGGTAACTGCACCGCATTTTTCAGTTCATTTGCACCGCAGTTACCAGCAGGTGCAGATAGTCTGCAAAAATTCAAAATTTTTGCAGACTGTCTGCTAAACTTCAGTGCATAATTTTTTTTAATTTGTAGCATGTCACACTAGTCAACAGTTCATATTTTTATTGTGTCTTTAGAATTCCCCATGTTCCCCGAAAAAAAACCTAAACATGGCAACATTATTCAATATTGCTCGTGAGAAAAGCTCTCGAAGAATTTTAATGGATAAGGAAGTGATTATTTTCAGTTAGATCACTTCATCACTTTGCCAGATATGCTATTTGTTGAGTGCAATCCCAAAAGTCTTTGAAGAAGTTGTTGTTTGACAACTTTTACCGCACTTGGTGCCATACTACAGACTCTCATAAATAGGGAGGAAAATTTTTGGCAAAGGAACTAAATGACCAGGACGAGTTTCGCACTTCGAGAAATATGTAAAAATTTTTTCCGCCATATATAGTCGAAAGAAAGCTGGCCATTTGGCGTGGCATGACACTAATCAGTGTATATTGTAATACATTCAATTACTCTTTTGCTTTTTTGGCCTCTACTAATATTGCAAGCTAATATTATGGTGTGTTTATGAAGTTGTATGTGCTTTCAGCCCTTTCATTTTGTATATGTTTTATTATTTATTATGTGCCACTATTTATTTTCGCACTGCAACCCAGTGCCTCTAACAAGGCCTTCTCTTTATTTCAACTATGATATCCTTAACGCCCGTTTGTTCCCTAATCCACTCTGCTCTCTTTTTGACCCTTAGGGTTACACCTAACATTTTTCTTTCCATTGCTCGCTGCGTCGCCCTCAATTTAAGCTGGACCCTCTTTGTAAGTCTCAAGATTTCTGCTCCGTAGCTAAGTACCGGCAAGATACAGCTGTTATGTACCTTCCTTTTAAGATATAATGGCAACATACCTGCCATAATTTGAGAGTGCTTGCCATATATGCTCAACCCCATTCTTATTCTTCTAGTTACTTAAATCTCGTGGTTCAGCTTCGCGGTTATTACCTGCCCTAAGTAGACATAGCCTTTTACAATTGTGTACTGTATACTTTTTACGGCTTGATGGCTCACTTGGGAGTCATCACCAGTGGCTTAGCCAGGAAGGCAGGAGGAGCTGCTTAACTATCTTCTCCCCCCATTCCCCCCAGCAGAGTCCATGTGATTTTTGTCTTAAAGCCATGGGTGTGTGCTTCATTTCTGACCGGTTTGTGACCTCCTAGTTTATGGATGACTAAGCAGAAGGCATTAGTGTGAGTGACAGATAGATGGAGTCACGGTTTACCAATAAAAATCTCTGAAGCTTCGCCCTACGCATCGTCATTCACTTCGTGGTTATGCTGCAATTTTCTTAGTATTGCATGTGCATACCTACGTGCACACATACAAACAACCACGAATGTACATAAAGTATGATCGAAGTCACCTTCCCCTCACACAGCACTCCCACGCAAAAAATATATACATATATATATATTTTTTGCTAAGCTACTAGTCTCCACACTCTGGCCACATTCACTCTAGCGCACCTCCGTTGGCAATCAAATGTTGATGATAGCCTCATTCCAATTTCAATTGCTCCGCCTCAAGCTTGCTGTCTCTACCTAAGGTGTGTGGAATTCGGCTGAAAATTGCCCTTGCGAGTGCTTCATGCCGCTTGAGTGAATTAGGCGTAAAGCTGGTTGACATATGCAATTTAAAAATATATATATTTCTCAATGTTAAAATATAATACTCTTTAGTAACTTCGCCTATATTTAGCTAGTACAGAGAGCTCTAAAATGAAATGTTGTGCATACTTTTTGTCCGACCACCAGGGCAAGCTTGTCAATGCTGAATACTGAGCTTTTCTAAAAAAAAAGTGGAATTCAAAACTTTTTGCTGTCTATCTGCTAAACTTCCGCGCTTATTTTTTTTTTAATTTGTAGCATGTCAAACTGGTCACCAGTACATATTTATTTGTGTTCTTAGAATTGCCATGTTCCCAAAAAAAATCCCAAACTTGGCAACATTATTCAATATTGCTCGTGGGAAAAGCTCTTGAATTTATATGAATAAGTAAGTCATATTTAGTTACATCACTTCATTACCTTGCCAGAAATGCCATTTATTGAGTGCATTCCCAAAAGTCTTTTGAAGAAGTTGTTGTTTGATGACTTTTACCTTACTTTGAGCCATACTACAGACTGTCCTAAATAGGGAGGAAAATTTTTGGCAATGGATTCAAATGACTAGAATGAGTTTCGCACTTCCAGAAACATGTGAATTTTTTTTCTGCCATATCCGTGATGGTTAAAAGAATACTGGGTGATTTGGCATGGCATGACCCTATCGGTGTATTGTGTAATACGTTGAATTACTCCATTGCTTTTTTTGCCTCTACTAATACTGCGGGCCAACATTTTGGTTTCTTTATGAAGCAGTGTGCACTTTCAGCCATTTCATTCTTTATATGTATTATTATTTATGTGCAATCATTTATTTTTGTGCTGCAACCCAGTGCCTCGAACAAGGGTTGTTAAGAGTCTTGAAATAAATGAATTATTTATTAGTGCTCGCACTATTTTTTGCTCTCTGCTCACCGGTCATGATAGTGCTTACAAAACGTTTTTCCTCTTTTTCAGAAAAGAAGTCTGCACAATACTGTTATAATAGGAAAACAACATAGGTGCTTTAGGCATTGGGAAGTTACGATCTATCTTATTAGGTTAAATTAAAATACAAAGCCGCCAAAATATATTAATTTTTTACAATTTTTGTGTGCACAGTTTGTAGAATGTCTGTCCTGTATTTAGTTTTATGATAATAGGAAAACAAAATTTTATTTCAGTGAAGAAGAAACTTGTCCTTGTTGGTTTTTAAACATTTGACTTCACTTCGTATATTTTTTAGCATGTGCAGTCAAAAGTTCCCAGGTCACACGGCCACAGGGTTAGTTGAAATGGTGGCCTGGGAAACTTTGAATGACCTTGTACTTGTAGAAGAAAAATCTGCTTATTACGTATGCCTCATGTTGAATTTAATGCAAACAAATTTGTTATTTACGGACATGTAGCATTAATATTATGAATAATGAGCGAGAAATGGCCCTACAATGCAGCTGTCCTTCTGTAGCAGTCATTACTTCACTTTTTTATTACGGAGATCTCTGTGAGAGTTTAACGGCTGTAAGTTTCATGTGTTCAAGGTGATCTATGGTCTACTATTTTCTTTTTATATAAGTCGGTGGCAGCATGTTACCTACTCCTTTTTACATAATCAAGGGAAAATCTTTTTTGCAGTGCAAACTTTTGTCCTGACTTTTTTTTCTCAATCATTTGATGTGCGCCTGTTCACAGAATATTCAACTTCATTCACAAGCTGGCCTTAAGCTAAGCATGGCCTTACGATAAGCAATTGCAAGCTGGCCTTACGCCTACAGATCGAGTGTGAACGTGATAATTTACGCAGAGCAAAGATTGAGCAATAGAGTAGGCCGCCTTTGATGTTGGGAAGAGATGATCGCCGCCATGTCGGTATTAGCTGAATTGCACAATGTGCTAAAGTGTTAAATATATACAGACAGCCATGCGACTCATAATCCAGGTAGAGAAATTGTTTTCATCCTTCCAAGTGTCGGAAGAAAACAGAGGGCACTTGATACTGCCGGTGCTGTCTGAGTGAGTTCGATATCTACTGTGTAGTTTGAGTGAAGCGGAATGCACGGATCACAAGATTGTGAAACGTGCGGTATTAGATGAGGTTAAACTCATTCCAGCTGAGTACAGGTTTCAAAAGGTGACAAAAAGAAAGGAGAAAAAAATGGGCTCAGTTTGCTTCTCAGACGGGAAATATTTTACATGTTACGTGCAGTCTCGTAGTGCGAATATGATGGAAGAAGTTGTCGAGTTGATGGTCGCTGACCGGACGAGGACGAGTTTGAGCCCAGAAGATCTAGAGTATGTTCTATTGCAGAAGGGCAAGCAGTGGTTCAGACCTGCCGATGTCGCTAAAGTGCTCGAGACGTCTGAGCAAGCTATGTCACAATGAGGGCTAAAAAGACAAACTGGCTCTTCTCTGCCACAGGACAGGTGTAAAACTCAAGTGATGGAATCAATGGAGTCGTGAAGCATGAGGCATTTTTTCACAACTATGAGCAGAAAGCGGCAGTGTAATACAGACAGCACTCGAACTGGTCACACCATACAAGACAAGTTGTAAAACATTGAGCTGATCCATGCCCCTGCCTGAGAGACCGAGTACTTCCAGAATGAAAAAAAGAAAGAATGGGAGCTCATCATCAGGGTGGAAGGCACGACATGTTTGACATTACAGACCTTATGCAACACAAGGCAAACGTGTTTTGTCCGTGGCCAGAACAGCTGTCAGAAGTGTTCATGTAATCAACCTTCTTTCTGTAATCAACTCTGCGATAATCGCCTCCGATTTGACATTGAGCGCATTTTGGCTAACAAAAACAAAACCTTTTGGCGACCACTTTTCATCGAAAAGATGAATTCCTTTTAATCGAAGTAGGTAAATAAAAACAGGGTACAAATAGATGAGCAGCCTCTTTACTCAGGGATGTGAAATATTGTAGTGGAAGCATAAACTCTGCAAATACATTTACTTGGAACAATCGTTTTCATGACAAAACAGTTGATAAAAAATACATTTTTTTCTCAACTGTTTTGTCATCTAGACAAACCTTGATGACAAAACTGGATGACAAAAGATCTAGGTTTGTCTAGATGACAAAGCCATCTAGATAAACCTAGATGACTTTTGTTTTCTCATCTAGACAAACCTAGTTGAGAAAAAAATACATTTTATATTGTTATCTTGTCGCAATTGATGAGTTATAAGCACTGGCGATCAAACTCTGAAAACACAATGTTTGACATCTTTTATTTGTTGTTTCAAATAAATTATGCAACATATCTTTTCATATTATCATTTTGCATTTCTCTGAGGACATTTTGTGGGATTTTCAACAAACTGATAGCTCCTTTTTTATTGCATTATGAATTGAGGAACAATTTGATCTCTTGAATGATTAGATCATAAGAATTTATTACTTTAAAAACTAATCTAAAAACTTAAATGCACAGGTTGTTTGTTCACATGAAGATCTATTCACAGTGCAAATATGAAAGAGTTGACGTGTTCACAGAGGTGGCTGCAGTGTCCCAAAGTGGACTCATCTATAACAATGTGGCATTTTCGGGGCATTCTTTGAAATATATAGTTCCTCCAAACTTCATATATCGAAGAGAAGTGCTTCCTCTTCACTTCTATTTGTGGCAAAGAGAAGTACATTTGTAGTATATAGGATCAGTGGCTGTAGGCGCGGTTGCGAACTTTAGAAAATGCACCCTTGGTAAAATGGTAGCTGTTAGCTGGATATGCTAGTCAAATTTTCCTGCATTGAAGAAATTTTTCATTCACATACGAATCGCGATTTCCTGCTATTCAGTCTCGTAAACACAACACGCAAAACTATCTGAACAAGCAGAGACATCAAGAATGGCTACCTTTCGATCTTTCCTGAAATTGACCTACCTTTTGTTAGCCCATCGAAGTACTGCGTAGAATGTAAATTATTCTTTTGATGAAATCATGCTGTTTTATTATGGCAAGATATCCATCTATTGGCACCACAACCATTGGGTATACAACCACCTTTTCTTAAGAAAAATCTTTTTAAATTGCGGCTGCATAGCAACACACAATTTGATTTTTATAGTATTTCCAATTGTTTTTTACTAAACTTATAGGAATCTTTTTATTGCCAAGAATTACTGAATAATGTACGGACAAAAGTAGAATTGCGAGGCAAATCCAAGCAGGGTGTGGCGAGGCGTTTGGGGCGACGGTTTGCTGCTTGACTAGGGCTAGAGTGACATGTTCACAACTCGCATGCATTGTTTCCTGAAGCTGCCGTAATGCGAACAGTCATGTCGTGTTTGTCTCATGAAGACAGGGCCTACTTTATTGCATGTGCTGAAGCCGGCAAGAAAAAGGCGCTCGTCGCTGAAGAGTTTGGGACTGTGGCGAGCTCTCTGTCAACAAGAGCAAGGTCACTATAAACAAAGTTCTAGCTGCAGGGATGTCGCCAAAGCATAAGAAGTTGACCCTGTCAGTGCCTGAATCGTTCAAAAAGGCTGTATACACCTGGTTTCTGGAGACGCGGGCCAGAAAAATAGCCCTTAGCGGTTATACTGTGCGGCAAAAAGCAGTAAATTTCGCTTCTGTGCTCGGCATAGGCAATTTCAAGCCAGCATTGGCTGGCTGAACCGATTCAAGTCCCGCCACAATATCATCGGCAAAGTGTTGTGTAGTGAGGCCGCTTCGGTAGATAAAGACGGCACCACTACGGGGATGTCGGCCAGCCTAGGAAGCCTCATGAAGGACTATGCACCCTTCGATATTTACAATGCCCATGAAATTGGTTTGCTTATAAGATGCTTACACAAAACACTCTTATAAACAACTGCTGTTGATCATCGACAAAAGTGCAAAACCACGCTGCTTCAAGAGAAATCGGCACCTTCTAGTGAGGTACGTAGCAAACAGCCTCGCGTGAAACACACATGAAATTTTCGGGGACTAGGTCCAGGAATTTGACTGGAATCTAGGCAGGCAAGAACAAAAAGTTTGTCTGTCTGCTTTTGGACAATTGTTCCGCGCACGTAACCCACACAGGACCCCTCCTGTATTGTGCCTCGCTTGCGGGTGTGGGCCAACGCGCCCACATGCCTGGCGCCTTCTTTGGACTCTCGTCCCCAGCTCCTGCATATCTTGTTACACGTGCACACTCGCTGGAGTGACTCTAACCTCGCCATAACCTCCTCTTGTCCCCTTCTAAAGGAAAGCAACGAATAGTCTCCTGCCAGCCGCTGTCTCATGTGGTTCCTGCGCCGCGGGGATCTAAACACAAACATAACACTGGCGACGAGAAGCGGAATTTATAAAGTGCACAGCTCTCTAGGTTGCGCCCATGGCTACTGGAGGAATGCAGGCCGCCATCGAGCTTTTTAGCGGCAAGAACTGGTCTTCGTGGATCCAGCGCCTGACCTTCTACTTCGTTGCAAACGACGTCTGCGACGAACAAAACAAGCGCGCGCTCCTCCTGACGCTATGCGGAGTCGACAACTTTGAAACTGCCTGCGCCTTGGTCGCGCCGAAGACTCCTGGAGACGTGGGCTATGCCGACATAGTTTCCCTTCTGCAGAAACACTTCAATCCACGAACGTCTGAGTTGTACAGCCGGAACGTGTTCCAGCGCCGCGCCCAGTGGCCGGTCGAAAGAGTCGATCAGCAACTACGTTGCAGCCCTCAGAAGCTTCTCAGCTGACAGTAACTTCGGAGTGCCAGCGACGTCTGCTACATCGACGCAACCAGCAGAAGGACATGCAGCCGTTCTGGCGAAACCCACCATGCTGCCCCAAGATGTGATGCTTCGCGACAAGTTCGTGTGCGGCATCCGCGACGAGCATCTCCAGCAGCGACTGTTTGCGGAGAAAGACTTGAATTTTCAGCGCGCGTTGGACTTGGCACTGTCGTCCGAAAGTGCGTCCATGCAGCAACGAGGCCTTAAGGGAGCCACGAGCTCCACGGAAGTGCAAAAGACTTCGCCGTGTAAAAAGGAAATCAAACATTCGGGTCAGCGACGATGCTGCTACCGATGCGACGGCTGGCACGAGGCTGACACCTGTAAGTTAAGGACAGCGCAATGCCCTTTTTTGTGCCAGAAAGAGACACATTGAGAACGCCTGCATCTCCAAAATGAAGAAAATTAATGGAGAAAATCTCAACGCCCGTCGAGGAACTCGCCTGGTTTACGCCCAATGTGCGAGCTACAACCCCGCGGACACCGATAGGTGCTATAACCTACTTAAGGGCGCGAGAACCCTGCCCCAAATTCTTCGTTGACGTAAAAGTCGAGGGAAGGCCCCTGAAATTCGAAGTGGACACGGGCGCCGCATGTTCTCTCATCAGTGAGGCTACCTATCACGAAATGTGGCCATCGAACGCCCCTAAGCTTTCGAGAGAACCCCTAGACTTACGCACCTGGTCAGAGAAAGAACTTGGCACCCTTGTTCGGCACAAGTTCATGTGCGTTTCAAATCAAAGCACTACGCGCGGCCCCTGCTGGTAATGAAAGGTACTGGGTGCAACCTGCTCGGACGTGACTGGTTTTAAACACTGAACATGCGTGTTCATGGAGTAAACCAGGTCGCCGAACCACGTCAAGAGATCCAGGATGTTCTCCCATGCCATCCTGATGTACTTAAGGAAGGTATCGACGGCTACGTGGGTCCATTGGTTCATTTGGACATGGAAGAAGGTACCGCACCCAAGTTTTGCAAAGCACGGCCGATGCCCCTAGCTTACCAAGAGTCTATGGAGGAAGAGCTCGACTGCCTACAAAAACAAGATATCCTGGAGCCGACGCAACATGCCAAAATGGCCACACCGTAGGTGTGGGTGCACAAAAGAGATGGAACATTTCGCGTTTGTGGAGATTACAGGAGCACAGTTAACGCGGTGGTCAAGAAGACGGCGCACCTGCTACCGACAACTGTGGAGGTGTTCGCAAAGTTGCGTGATGGGACGACATTTTCGACGCTAGACCTTTACCAGGCCTATCAGCAGCTAAGAGTGGACGACGAGACAACCGCTCTGCTCACCGAAAACACCATCAAAGGACTGTTCAATGTGAAGCGTCTCCCTTTTGGAGTATCCGCTGCGCCAGCCATCTTCCAGTGGATGATAGAGACTACACACACCAGAATTCAGGGGATGAGTGTCTACTGTGACAACATTATTGTGAGCGAGAAGGAAGTTAAAGAGCATGCACATTGTCTAGAGCAAGTCCTGTCGAGACTAAGCGACAAAGGTCTGCGGCTCAAACAAAAGAAGTGCCGCTTCGGTATCAGCTCAGTCCAGTTTCTCGGTCATGAAATCGACGCTCAGGGTGTCCATACGACTGAAGAGAAGGTAAAGACAATACTCGAGGCACCAAAACTGACGGAAAAGACCTCTCTGCAGGCTTTCTTGGGGCTTCTCGCCTTTTACAATCGTTCTTTTTTTTTGAGAACAGAGCGACGGTAGCTGCAGAGTTGTATGGGCTTCTCAAGAAGAACACGCCCTATAATTGGGAGAAAAAACACCAGGCTGCTTCGAGGTGCTTAAGAAGATGATTAGGTCTTCGACAGTCCTTGCACATTATGCTGAAAAGAGGCCTCTCATTCTGTCTGAGGATGCGTCACCATACAGCATCGGCGCGATTCTCGCTTAAAAGAATGCGTTCGGCCGAGAGGCTCCCATTGAATTCGTGTCACGAACTTTTGGGAACCACTGAGAAAAACTACTTGCGCCTCAATAAAGAAGGTCTTGTGGTAGTTTATGGCGTCAGCCACTTTCACCAACATGTCGCTGGCCGGCACGTGACCGTATTAACGGATCACCAACCACTCCAAGGCATCATGAAGGAAAAGAAGCAAATCCTTCAAGATATTGTCACCAAGGATGACTCGATGGTGTCTCAAATTGGCCACATGAGACTACGACTTGGTGTACAGGCCTGAACGTCTGCACGGAAATGCTGACGCACTCAGCAGGCTGCCACTGCCCGCACAGGTAGATGAGTCGTGCTCTCCGGGAGCTGTGCTTATGCTTGCATCTGCACCGCGTTTCGAGCTGTCACCTGGTCAACTGGCTCAGCTCACCTGGAGTGACCCACCGTTATCCCGCGTGATGACAGGCATTGCAAGCGGAGAACTACACCGGTTGCCCAAGCAGGAATTTTCGACACTTGCAAAGCTTGAACACGAGCTCTGGCTATAGGAGGGTTGCGTCATCCGGGTTGCCAGACTGGTCGTTCCAGAGAAAGCAAGGAAAGACGTGCTCGACTTGACACATGCGGGTCACAGGGGCGTGGTGGCTATGAAGGCGTGCGCTCAAGGCTATTTTTGGTGGCCCGGTGTCAACAACGACATAGAGCAGGTAGTCAAAAGTTGTGCAACTTGCTGCCAGCACCAGAAAATGCCAACTAAAACACCAGCCCCGAGTGGAAACGTACGACAACACCATGGCACACGGTCCGCGCTGACTTTGCTGGGCCTGTGGAGGGAAAGATGCTGCTAATTGTAGTCGAAGCATACAAAAAGTGGCTCGAAGTGCGCATCATGCAGAATATACGGTCGCCGACAGTGATCAAGGAACTGCAAAACCTGTTCGCAACTTCCGGCATTCCCGAAAGGGTGGTCACGAATAACGCCCGTCGTTTGTTTTTGCGGAAATGAAAGAATTTCTGAAAAAGAATCGGGTGACACACATCACAAGTGCACCCTATCATTCAGCCACGAATGGGCAAGCCGAAAAAATGGTGTATGAAACGAACAGGCACTTGCAAAGGATCGGTCAGGAACATTTGCGTGCAGGCTGGCTCGTTTCCAGCTGAAACAGCACACCACCGTTTCAGTAATGACGGCCAAATCGCCAGCTGCACTCATGTTCGGCCGCGAACTCTCAACGGCACTGACACGCATTCAGCCGAAACCAGCTGAGAGGGTGACCACTGACCAAAGCGCTACGAAATCGCCAAGAAAAGTAGTCATCGAGCAATCGGTCTTTTTCGCAACTTTGCAGGAAGTCCAGCTTGGGTTGGCGAAACCATGTTAAAGAGACTCGGACATCGATCTTGGCTAACCAAGCCAAGAAGCAGAACGGTTCGTCGGCACCTTGATCATATAAAGCCAGGTGCAGAGGCCTACCCGACAGAAGATTCGCCGCAGAACGATCTAACTAACGGACCAGCAGCAAGTGATCAACAAGACACAGTGCCGGCTTTATATGTGATCTCGCTGATGATTTGCTATGCTTGGTCCAAGAAAATTTTGCTGGTAGGACATCTGCCAGCCGGAATTGTGGGTGGTGACGTGCATCTCTCATGACGCTGGAGATACCGGTTGGCCATGATTGAAGGATTCTGGAGACTCTGAAGAAAAGAGTACTTATCGGAGCTTAGATCAGCCCACATGTTTGCTCAACGACATTGAGAAACATAAAAAATAGACAATTTAGTGCTTTTAAAAGAAGATAATGAGAAATGATGCATGTGGATGATCCCCAAAAAGAAACTTCAAAGAAACTTCCAAGGACAAAAACGACAGGGTGGGGGCGTGCAGATTGAAACTAACAAAACGAATTGAAACGATTGATTGATTGATTTGTGGGGTTTAACATTCCATAACCACATTATGATTTTGAGAGAGGCCGTAGTGGAGAGCTCAGGAAATTTCGACCACCTGGGGTTCTTTAACGTGCACCCAAATCTGAGCACACAGGCCTACAGCATTTCCGCCTCCATCGGAAATGCAGCCGCCGCAGCCGGGATTCGATCCCGCGACCTGCGGGTCAGCAGCCAAGTACCTTAGCCACTATACCACTGCGGCGGAGCGATTTCAAACGACCAATACTGCTGCTTTATCCTCTAGAAGTCAACAGACAATGAGCTCACGTGTTCCCTCATAGAGAAAGCTTGTATTTATCACAAAATGGGAAGCAACCACCACTAGGAAGGAACGTTGAATGAAATACCCGCGGCGAAAAGGGGCAACTTAGGGAGGACGCATTTCCGGGGTGCAACCACAATGGCTCGCTATTCAAAGGCACTGAGTGGTCCACGTGGCAGACCATACGGGAAGAGTGGAGAGCATCCTTGACGTCGTCGCTTTTACGAACTATAGGACCAATTGAGGAAGCAAATTGAAAGCCGCAGGGACCGACACTCAACACGGGCACAGCGTTTTCTCCCTCTGTTTCTCAAAGGTTCGCACGTGTTCTCTTGAATGTAGTAGTGCTTCTCTGTTTTCTATTTTCTTTTTCTTTCCCTCTCTACGATAGTGCTGCCCATAATGTAGAAACAAACCAGTCTTCGTGATGCATTCAAACTGAAAAGACATGTTGACTCCCTGTCATAGTCTCACTAAAGGAAGGTTTTGCCACCCTGCTTATCTGCCACAACAACGAGGACACCGAACGTTTTGTTACTACTGATTCACTAAGCCTGAAAAATTTCATGGCACACTCAAAGTGACGACCCTCTAGTGCTGCTACCATGCGGGTCTTTCACTACCCGCAGTCACTCGATATGCAGAAGCAGCATGCGATGCTCTGGTGTTAAATGAAATGCAAAGTTTCTTGTCCAATATGACTAATTAGTTTCTAGTGGGGCTAAATTACTATAAGGTTAATACGTGAGCAAGTTAGACTCGTTTTGTTTACTCATGGGACCCTACGATGTACTTCACAGAATCCTTGGGTTTCGTGAAACTCAGTTAGAGAACCTATATGCCTCAAGACGAACCTATACAAACTTGGACAGCTTTCAACGCTTGTTAAACAACCTAAAACATTTACTCAATATTACACCATTAAACAATGTAAGAAAGAAGTGTAAATTGAAAGGCTCATTTTATTTCTAAGACAATAATACTGAGAACACATCTTTGTTATTTGTCGTTAGTCCTCTATTGCAAGGCATCCCGTATTTGGCACATACCACTTACTTTTTTTTGTGGGTGTGGGCTGCCCACTTGAGAATATGATAATGTCGAAATAATTCTCATAGCTTTGTGCATTTATGATGGGCAAGTAATACCATATCTGTTGAGCAATAAGGAAAACAGAGGCAAGTGCATTTTAGGATGCAACGTGCAGCTCGGAGAGGGCGAGCAGGAGAACTCGTCATCTTTTTCTATTATCGTTTTCCCCTGATTAGCATACATAATATATTTTGGCTTACGTTATGACCTCACAAATTCAAGCCTATTATTAGTTTTCAGAAGTTCCATCGCAACTACACCAAAGAACCTGAAATTAGTGTGTGCCAAATTTGGCACACTATGAACTTGAAAAACCAAATTGGTATCGTGGTGCCATCTGACCGGTACAACGCAAAACAAATATATGTAATGCGATGCCTTCGACCTTCAGTTATTCAATTTTCTCCGTGACTGCAGCTCAGCACTACTAACTAGCATTTACCATATTCCAGATAGTAGGAAATTGCACGGGAGGGGATATAGGTGTTCCGTGGTGAAGGTGTAGTACGGCAGTGCAATTAATGCATCTACTTTATCACAGGTCACTATCGCAAGATGGAATTTCGTAGCTCAGAATTGTGAGGGGGAATCGTCTGCCAAACTGCTGCCTAAAAAGTGAAAAGGAAGTGGAATGTAGAAGATGTGGTGCTTCAGAGGAACTCACAACCGTGATAGATGATATGAAATTATCGTGTGTGCGTTGGTACGATAATCGTGCCGTGACATTTCTGTCGAGCTTTGTTGGGAGGAATTCAGTCAAGAAAGGATTGGAGAAAGTCCAGTCCAGAAAGTCCAGTCCATGATTCAGCGCTGGTTTACCTTAGCCAAGGCGTTTGATTAGAATGATTGCCCTAGCGTAATAAAGGTCTACAGCAGACATACGGGTGGAGTCGACCTGCTGGACTGACTGCTTGGACTCTACCGCATGCATATCAGGTCCAAGAAGTGGCCCTTTCGAGTTTTCAGGCATATGCTAAACTCATCGGTAGTAGCAGCTTGGCTACAGTACAGGAGGTGCAGGAGCAATTTGGGAAGAAAGAAGTGTTACCGCTGGCTCAATTCAAACAGAAATTTCAGAATGACTTATCTCTCACGACAAGTGCCTCCTACCCAAAAAGCGACCAGGAAGGCCCTTTAGAGAAGGCATCGAATTTCAGGTTCAAGTCAAAAACCATGGAGACCGGCTGCACCAATGCCCCTTAATGACGTCCGATCTGACCAAACCAGCCACTGGTCAGAATTTGATGAAAAGAGACAAAGACGTAAGCGGCCATCTTGCACAAAGAAGTTGTTGGTAAGATGCAGGAAGTGCAACAATTATCTGTGCCTGAATGCAACAAACAACTGTTTCATTTCATTTCACACATTGGGATACAACTACCACCATCTACGGTTATTATTCTCCCATGGCAACAATACTGCTGCACTATCTTGATGGTGAGCTATAATTGGCACAAAGCTGTATTTTTATTATTACAGCCATTATAACTATGAAACTTTTAGTACAGGTTTAGGTTCATTAAATTATTAATAAAAGCTGAAAAAATAACTTAAAATGACTTTTCCATAATTCATGCAATATAGGATTATGAAACAATGTAGTGACATTAACATGCATTTTAGATTGCATAAAGTGTATCGCATGCTACATCAGCCCTACGGTAGTCGCTGAGTAGCGACACTCACGACATTGACGATCAATAGTCATCACAGCATTTTTTTTTATTTGCAGACACAACGTGGCCTTGCTGAGCACCATCAAATCTTGCTGCACACGTGGAGCGAAACGACGAGTGTTTAAAACAGCATCAGTCGACTGTTCCCGAGTGACCCCAACACTGGTTTTTTAAGGCGATTTTTACATTGTCATTTGAGCACATTTCCACTTTTGTCCAGCCTGTGGTATGAGCATGACTCGTACTCTGTGTGAGCTCGTTGGCAGCAGCACAAAATCGATATCGTGAACAAAACAGTAACGATGCGCATGAGTGCCACCACGTTGCACCACCTGTGCGGAACACTTGCGCGTAGGCATAGAAGTACAATAGCTAAATGCAACAGCCTCCCCAACACAATGTAGATGCAATGTTCACATGTCAGCAGCATGATTACCAAGTGAAACTCCCGTTTTCTTTTTCAAGCATATCCGGTCGAGCACTTTCACCTTTTGTAATACTCGTAAAAATCTCCTAAAAATAAAAATCCATGCTTGTAATTTAAGTTAGAAATCGTTATACAAATATCATATTGTAGAATTACTTCAATTAGATGCCTATAATTTGTCAGGACAATAAATAAAAATAAATGTGTTCATTCAAAGATTGAGTGCAGCATTGTAGAACCTCGTGCAGAACATCTCAACCACGAGCTTCTTTCAAGGTGGCTTGTGAGACACACTTGGACAAACTGGTAGAAAATCGACAGTTTCGTTCAACTTACGAGATATCGATTCACAAGTGCCTCAGCAATCAAAAGAAGCGAGAATTAGCATTGGGGGTCAACATTAACAATGCAAAAAGTCATGCAATGAGACATTCCGGCTTCATATTGTCATAGATAAACGAAATGTACTGTTATTTTGACATCACATAAGATGGTATCACGTGGTGACATCGTCCCACGACACAACCAAATAGTGAAAAGTGTGCCCATGGTGGAACAAGTACAACCGCGAGCTTTCGATAAGGTGGTAGCACTGACTGAGAATTGATTCAGAATAAAAAAATCACTAGTTTTTCAACACAGTCAGAATGAGTTCTACTCTCGGACATCTCCCGAATCATAGCATCGCGTTGGACTTTCTGTGGCCGAGAAACTGCCACAGATACAAAAATGACTAGTGTGAGGACCCTGTTTACGACGCGCACTCCACTGGCACAAAGAAGTAGAGGCAAGCTGATCTGCAGCTATTTCAAAAAGTCCACAAGACTTTTCAGGCAAACAACTTTCTCAATGTGTGGAGGAACAGAACAATAAACTTTGGCTCAACGCAACCTTTACGACGCTTGGCGCACCATGATGTCGATTGTAGCAAAATGGCACAGTTTCGGCGACATCGCACCTGGGTTAACGCCATGCCACCAGATGTCACTGACAGGAACAGAGTGAAGCCCTGTGCAGAGCCGTCTGTGCAGCACTGGGCGGTGTCGTCCGTCCGAGTCGCCTGAAAAGACAGCCACAGGAGGTACGTTTTCAATAAACGTGGCTTGCCTTTGATAACTTAATAAAGAGACCGACAACTGCCCAGAGCATGAAAGGAGATGACTCTACTGATTGAAAGATAGTCCTCCCCGTTGACTCACACCGACCCTGCTTTTCTCAAAAGCATGGATATATAGTACTTTGAATGTGAAGCCTTTCTTAGTGAACATTAGGCACTCTCAACACCTATCTATCTCTCTCTGTTCGTCTGTCTCTCCGTCGGTCAGAGCCTGTTTACTGGCCCTTAAAAAGCTCAAAATAGAGGTGGCTGGAACTTCTACAAAAGCAGAATGGAAACAGCTTCCAAAAATCGATAGAAGAACTATGCGCTTTTGGAATAAACCACTGTAGCTAGAAACCCTAGGAAAAGTGAGCTTTCTGTCATGTAAAAAAAATTGAGTCGACATAAATCAGCTATCTGTAACTTTAAAAACAACGTTCAGTCAATTTTCAAAGCATTTTCAAACAGCTCAAAGCCGCACTGAACTCACATAAGTAATGTGCAATGCCTTAACAATTATACACACTCAATTTTCATTATAAGTACAAGTACTGTGGCTGCAATATATTTTTTAACATTACACGTCCTTTTATAGAACATGAATATACACAAATTTCAATGCTGCTGTGCAGTGTAGTTACTCAACTTATGACTGCATGACACTGAAGAGGAAAAAATTTAAAAACTGACCATAGCTTTAAATCGACGTGACTGGGCCTTTTCTGCTGTCGCCATGCCCGCCGAGGCTCATCGTAGAGCTCTACAACACATTTTTACATCATGCGCCACATTTTTACACCAGCACACAACCAATTTATAAGGGGATCAATGTAGAGGACGCCACCTGTTGCTTCTAGTAACTGGGAGGTGGCGCCCCCCCCTCTGTATAAAAGGAATCGGTAAGCATTAAACGAGACTTTTTGCTGTTTGTGAACTACGCGTTGTCGGGTCATTTTTCGCGGGCTTCACGCCCACTTTTGGCTCGGCTAGCGGCGTCCGCGCTACCCGGGCAAGTCACTACATGGTGTCAGAATTGGGGCCCTGCGACAACCGTGCAATATGCAGGATAACCCAGCCGCCTCTGCCGTGACCGCCAGCTTCACATTGCGAACTCTGCCGCAGTTCACTTTTGGCAACCCAGCCCAATGGACGGCGTGGCATCAACAATTCGAGGATTACTCCTTCGCCTCAGGACCGTCCTCCGCCCCCGAAGAAACCAAGGTACGCACGCTCCTCTACTGTATGGGTCCCCAAGGTCGCGAGGTGCTTTCGTCTCTCATGTCAGACGCCGAGGCCTATCGCTCGTACTCCGGCGTGACAAGTCTTTTGGGATATTTTGTACACCCCGTCAACGAGATATACGAGTCGAGCAGGTTCCACAAGCGCACGCAAGCGGTAGGCGAGTCGATCAACGCGTTTTTCATGGTGCTGCGAAACCTTGTGAAGAAGTGCAACTACACCTCTCGGGAAATCGACGACCGGCTGCTTCGGGACAGATTTATCGTAGGTTTGCTTGACTCTCGCTTGACCGACCAGCTCTGCCGAAATCCAAAGCTTTCACTGGACGAGGCGCTCATTCAAGCGCGTCAGTACGAAGACGCTCAAAATGAGAAATTGCGGCGTCAGGGGACAGGCCTTGCACCAGACGCACTGAACGTCGACGCCGTTGCGAACAACCAGTACCGAATGGCCGATGCCACAGCATGCGAAGCTGCCCGAAGTAAAAAAACGTCTGTCGGCCTCCCGAGTACCGCGCCGGCCCGAAGTCGGCATGCGATTTTTGCGGCCACACGCCTCATCCGCGTTCTGAGTGCCCAGCACGGTGGGCCACATGCAACCAATGTCGCAAGAAGGGACACTTCGCGGCGGTTTGCCGCTCGAATAATACTAGGCGTTTAAGCCAAATCCAGCTCTGGGCCGTGGATGCCTCGCAAACAGAACGCCGGCAGGTTGTTGTTCATGTCAACGGACGCCCCCTTCAATTCAAAGTGGATACTGGGGCAGACGTTTCGGTCGTACCTCTGAGCTTCGCCGGGTGCCTAGTAGACCTTGACAAACCCTATAATGAACGGTTGATGGGGCCGGGCCGCTGCCACCTAAGGTTGCTTGGGACGTTTCCTGCTACCATGTCGTGGCGAGGCCGGTCGGTATGCAAAACGTTGTACGTTGTAGCAGACATTGACTCTCCTCTGCTGGGGTACTCGGCGGTAGTGGACCTGGGAGTTGTCCAGTTTGTTGACACTGTGGAAGATGCGGAAGCTCCGAATAGGCCCCCAACGTCAGACAAGGCCACAGCTTCGCTGTTCTCAGGCCTTGGCGAGATGCCTGAAGAATACCACATTCGTATCAAGCCGGGAGCGATTCCATTTTCTGTCAGCATTCCTAGGCGCATCCCCATTCCCCTCGAACGCGTAGTCAAGAAGGACTTAGATGCCATGGAAAGGGACGGGGTCATCCGGCGAGTCACAGTGCCAACCCCGTGGTGTGCTGGTATTGTGCTGGTACTCAAAGCCGATGGCGAATACAGAATTTGTGTTGACCTCACGAAGTTGAACCAAGTAGTTCTTCGGGAGAGACACCTTATGCCCACAGTGGACCAGGTACTTGGCCGTCTTGGCAATGCCGCGGTCTTCTCGAAACTTGATGTAAAATCGGGGTTTCATCAAGTAAGGCTATCGAAAAGCTGTCAGGAGCTGACTACCTTCATAACATCGTTTGGACGCTACAGCTACCGCCGCCTGCCTTTCGGCATCACGTTCGCTCCCGAAGTATTTCAGCACCAAATGTTTCGGATTCTAGAGGGCCTGGAAGGGTGTGTGAACATGGTGGATGACATTCTAGTATTTGGTAGTAGCCGTTCTGAGCACGACAGCAGACTCCAAGCAGTCCTTCGCAAGTTAGGACAAGTGGGCATTATGTTGAATGCCTCAAAATACTCCTTAGGGGTATCTTCCGTCAAGTTCCTTGGTGTAGTGGTGAGCGCCAGTGGCATCTCGGCTGACCCTGACAAGGTATCTGCTATTGTGAACATGAAGCCGCCGACAGATACGCATGGCGTCCGTCGTTTCCTGGGCATGCTGAACTACATTGGAATATTTTTACCGAACCCCTCTGCCGTCACTACACCGATACGACTCCTGTTGAACAAGAACGCGGTGTGGACCTGGGACCATGCGTAAGCAAGCGCTTTCAAGACATTGAAGGGAATGGTGGCATCTAATGCTTGTATAACCAGCTACAATCCAGAGCTACCCACCCTTGTATCGGCAGATGCCAGTTCGTTTGGGCTAGGCGCGGTTCTCTTGCAGGAGCAACAGACGGGAGAGCGACGGGCTGTCGCGTTCGCGTCAGGAGCACTGACTACCGCTGAGCAGTGGTACAATTGAGAAAGAAGTGCTTGGTGTCTCTTGGGCTATCGAGAGATTTGAGGAATTCCTGCGTGGACTCAGCTTTGTCGTTGAAACCGACCATTGCAGCTCGTCAGGTTGCTTGGTTCTGCCGATCTGGACCTCATGCCCCCTCGCATCCAAAGATTTCGCATAAGGCTCATGCGATATTAGTTCACAGTCAAGTATGTTTCAGGAAAGTACCTGGCCTCGGCAGACACCCTCTCTAGGGATCCCGAAGGCTCTTCCTCGTCCGAAGAAGACAGCACAGAAATTTTTGTGTCTCTGGTCGTGGCAGCCCTTCCTTCAACCCTTGCCGTACGTCTTGAAGACTTCAGGTCTCACCAAACTTCAGACGGCGAGTACTCAATGCTGAAAGCATACTGAATGAAAGGGTGGCCTTGACGAGACCATCTGCCGCTCGACATGACGCGTTACTGGGGCAACCGGGGAGACTTCACTGTATGCGAGAACATGCTGCGGACGCCTAGTTGTGCCCGCAGCACTACGCAGAGACATCGTCAACCTGCTGCACGATGGTCACCAAGGCGTCAATCGGTGCTTGGCGGTGGCTCGAGGCTCTATGTGGTGGCCCGGTCTCAACAGCCAGGTTAAAGCAGCCGTAGAGAACTGCCCAGCATGTGCATCTATACGCGTTCAACGCTGTGAGCCCATGATTGGGACCGAGACACCATCAGCTCCGTGGAAAAGGGTAGCCATTGACTTGTTTCATTTTGCTAATTAAGAGTTCCTGGTGGTTGTCGACTACCGTTCTCGGTACCCTGAGGTCTTCACACTCCGGTCCACTTCTGCGGGAGCCGTTATTTCTGTGATCAAGAGCACATTTGCCCGACACGGCATCCCGGTGACTGTTGTCAGCGACAATGGGCCACTGTTTTCCTGCAAAGCTTTTGAGGACTTTGGGAAGACATATTGTAGGGTAGTCAACCGGATGTCTTTCTGGTTAACCTCCCTGCCTTCTCCCTTTTTGTTGGGAAGACGTACGGTTTCACGCATGGCATGAGCAGTCCACGCTACACGCAGTCGAACGGCGAAGCAGAGCGCATGGTTCGCACGGTCAAGGAGTTGTTTCTGAAGGCCACAGGCCCGTGTCTGGCTCTGCCAGCATATCGTAACACTCCCGGTGTGTCTGGCTACAGCCTGGCCCAACTGCTCATGGGACGCTCTCTGCGAACTCGTGTGCCAGCCACGGCTCAAAGCCTTGTTCCAGATTGGCCCCAGGTGAAAGAATTCAATGACGGAGATGGCGCCCAGAGACGAAGACAACAGAGAGACTACAATAACTGACACGCAGCGCATGACCTTCGTCCTCTCGACGATGGGAAAAAGTCTGGGTGCGTGACACGCGGGCAAGGGCGACGGTCCTAAGCCCGGCTCAGAGACCCCGCTCGTACATCGTCCAGACGCCCAGTGGCATAATAGTGAGAAACCGCAGACACCTTGTCCCCTGCAGCAATCCTCAGTCGGCCCCCTCAGATGAGGCGGGAATCCCCAACACTGCGGCCCCGACATCGGCGCCGTCTCCCGGACCACAGCGGGCAGCAACCGGTAACGCATCGGACACTCCAGCTCCTGCACCTGCTGCAGGATCGCCAGGTCACCGTTACACACGATACGGCCGGCGCGTGGTGCCACTTCGGAGAGTGAATTTGTGAGACTGCTGCAAGGACTGTTTTTTGGTGGTGCTCTTTTGGAACACTTTTGTTTGAGAGCTCCGGAAGGAGCGATGTAGAGGATGCCACCTGTTGCTTCTAGTAACTAGGACGTGGTTCCCCACTCTGTATAAAAGGCATCGGTGGGCATTAAACGAGATTTTTTGGTGTTTGTGAACTACGCGTTGTCGGGTCATTCTTCGCGGGCTTCACGCCCACTTTTGGCTCGGCTAGTGCATCCGCGCCACCGGAGCACGTCACTACAATCAAGGCCTCCCGTTATACAAGAAAAGGTAGCATCACAGGGCGGCGACTACACATATTTAAAACACACATACGCAAATTAGGATAGATAAACACCCAACAGGTAAAGTGTTATTCTGCATAAAGGTTAGTGTCGTCAGATCATTCACAAGCCACAAAACTTCGAGGCAGTATTGATGTAGTGACGCTACCTCTGCAATTGAACAAATGCTTGTGAAGGTTATAAAATTGAATGTACAACTACAAGTGTATTCAGGGTGTTCATTTGAGGTGTTTTTAACAGCACCCACGAGGAAATGTGGTTCTTGACCTTTCGAAGGCTTTTGATGAATCAAGTCATAAATCATTACTTATACAGCTAAGACAACCAAACTTTGATTGCAAGATCATTAGATGGATAGAACTCGTCCTAGCTAAGCACATGCAGTTTGCAATTCTCAGTGGGAATAATTAATTTCGTACTGCTCACTCTGGCGTGCCGAAGTGTTTCATCTTAGCCCACTTTTGTTCCTAATTTATGTTTATGATTTAGTTATTTGTGTTTCGTCTAACATAAATCAGTTTCTGGATGACTTATCTTCCTCAAAATGAATAGCCAAAATGATGTCACCCCTTTCCACTACTCCGCACTGACTCAATGTTTGACGCATGCGTGACTTGCCAAACGGAATTGAATGCTACTGAATGTAAGGTTTTGCATATGTCCCAAATATCATCCTCTTCTGCTAACTACTTACTTAACATACCATCATCTAGGCATACACATTACATCTTGTTTAAGCTCGTCTCTGCATGTTCACTACATTACCACTAATGCATATTGCATGCTTGGGTATATTCGCCAAAACGTCTCTGTGTCTGTCTCACTACAACGACTACAGTGCACGTTACCAAGTTGTAGCGAGCTAGAATATGCCACTCCGAGTTAGGCTGATCCGAGTTAAGCTAATCTAATAAATACTCTCTAATTCATACAAAACAAGTCTGCTTAGTTTCATTCTTTACAACCACTTCCATTAGGCTAGCATTTTTGCCATTAAAACTCACTGAAACTGCCGTCTCTTGCTTCTCGTCGTATAAATTTCCGCCAGTGTCTTATTTCCCTAACTATATTTCTATATTCTAGCTCTTTGTACTACACTCAATTCCTCCCTTTTTTACATATGGACTAGAATTGATCATTCAAATAAAGCTGGTGTAACGTAATGTACAAACAAAACATGCAGGGATTTGTTTATCTCGACAATGTCTCTAAACTGGAACCACATTCCCGGACCTGTAGTCACCATCACTGATAATCGCTTCTTCCGTTCTGCACCATGTAGTATTCTATAACGAAGCCAAAAAACATAACCTCTGAACTTTCACTAACGTTGTACGACATGTTTCGCTCCTCTCCCCAATAATACCTTTCCGCCAAATGATATGAAATCAGTGAATAAATAAACAAAATTCACATTCCACATGGGCACCGTGAAGTGCTTCCTCTGCAGGCACCGAATGTGGCCGGTAAACTCGAGCCAGCAACCGTCAGCACGTATGTTACCTCTGCCCACACTGCGCTAGAAGCTTAGTCGCACACAGTGGCAACCTGTTGTGCACAGTGTACAGAGGAATTGTGCACAGCAAGCAGAAGGATGATACCTTTTTTTTCACATCAACCTAACGAACCATAATAAAATATTATGCAACAAATTACACAGCTAGAATCGCCACCGCACAAGACAGTACTGCCAGAAAATTCAATTCCTGCGCTTGTCAAACGTGCTGTTTTTCAGCATGTATGACACTGTTCCACACATAAAAAGGAGACTAAGCATAATCACTAGCGCCTCTTGAGGGTTACTAACTGGTATACTGAGTGCTTGAAATCGGGGGAGAGGCGCTTTCCTTCCCCCTTTATACCTTGAGGATCCCTCTTGGCAAGTTAGCTGTTGGACTGCCGCAACAGTTCGAGTTGGTGCAGTGCTACAGCTGACCTGCCGAGTTGGGTGGCCTCAAATAATAGGGGGGGGGGGGGGTTGGAGCCCCAGCTTCTCTGATTTTCAGCCCTCCATATACCATGTAGGAACCGTCAAGGGGTGGCAATTATTTTGCTCGGTCTGCTTTTTATGTATCTAGCCAACAGCAGCGTGCGAAACAGTGCCACACACAACGCAACGCAACACACGACCTGTCCCAGCGATACATGCCTGTGGTATGCCACTCGACGGAAATATCGTTGGCAGGCCGGGTGCGTTGCATCGGGGCTCCTTTTGTTCCCCACGAAGTGCGCGATGCATATCCGAGTCTCGCCCCGCACGGGCTGCCACAGATGCCTCTCTGACCTGAAGGAAAGGAAATTACGTTTAACACTTTACGAAATTGATCGTGCACATGCGCCGATTGGCGGCGTCCTGTTGTCCGGAACAGCTTGGCAAAAAGCTGCAATGGACTGTTCAAGCGCGTATTCTCGTTTGTTTCGCCGCCACCCTTCGTTATAATAGTTATGCTACAGTGTACGGCGCTTATCGACTAGCCGGTCGACATTCGTGCGTTCAGGTTAAGCATGAGGTAGGCTGTACCACACCTGAACGAAAACAGCAGTCTGATATTACCTTGATGGTTGCACGGCCCCGATCCGCAGGGCCTTCCGGTTGTCATCGTACTTTCTCCAAGAGAATCAGTAGAATTACACCTTCAGCAGCTTTCCTGCGCTGTTTCTGTAACTACTGTTGTGGCATCCTCCCGCACAATACACAGAAGATGCCCCTTTCGGCCGTTTTTTCGCTTCGGCCCGCCACAGAACACCTGGGCCCGCCATGAATTCTCATAAACCATACCGAGCGATAATGCAACGCATCCTCTAAACACTGCGTGAGGAATGGCTCGCGCTACCAGTGGAGTTGGCCTGCCTTCAGTTTTGAGCAAGCGCCACGCGATGGCGCTCGTGACCGAGACTATTAGGTTAGATTTTAGATTCAGTAAGGAAAAATCAGCAGTCATGATTTTCAATAACAACGAAGGTAGTGAGCTTAGAATACAGAAGGTCACGCTAGAGATAACAGATGAATACAAATATCTGGGCGTATGGATAAGCAATGGGACCGAGTATCTGAGGGAACACGAAATATACGTGACGACTAAAGGTAACAGGAATGCAGCAGTCATGAAAAATGGGGCACTGTGGAATTACAATAGGTATGATGTTGTGGGAGGAATATGGAAAGGGGTCATGGTACCTGGGCTTATGTTCGGCAATGCGGTCTTGTGCATGAGATCAGAAGTTCAAGCAAGATTAGAAATTAAGCAACGTGGAATAGGTAGGCTTGCTTTAGGAGCTCACGGGAATACACCAAATCAGGGAGTACAAGGTGACATGAGATAGACATCATTTGAGAGCAGGGAAGCTAGCAGCAAAATAAAATTTCAGAAGCGATTGAGAGAAATGGGGGAAGAGCGTTGGGCTAGGAAGGTTTTCAGCTACTTGTACATGAAGAATGTCGATACAAAATGGAGGAAGCGAACCAGGAAGTTGATTGGTAAATACTTAGAAAACAGCAGGTGGCGAAACCAAAAATAACTATCGGTTAAGAAGAAAGTGAAGGAAACGGAGACTGACATGTGGAGAATGGGCATGATTAAGAAGTCCGCACTAAAGATCTATCGAACTTTTAAGCAGGAAATTACCAAGGAAAGGATCTACGATAATACTCGGGGTCGTTCTCTACTGTTTGAGGCCAGGACGGGAGTACTGCGAACCAAGACATATCGGGCCAAATACGAAGGGGTAGACACAGTATGCAGTGCGTGTGGAGAGAAAGAAGAAACTGCCGAACACTTGATAATGTTCTGTAAAGGGCTTCACCCTATAGTTCAGGATGATGGCGCAGAGTTTTTCAAAGCACTGGGATTTAGGGACAGCGAGGGCAAAATAGACTTTAAGGGGGTAGACTTAACTAGAAGGAGGTTATCTGATTGGTGGCTAAAGTCAAGGCACGAGTGAAAATTAAACCCTTCTTTGCGAAGTACGAATCCTCAACTTCATTATTTATAGGAAAAAAAAGATAAATGTAATGGTTAGTTCACTAAGTATTACGGCTAGGTAGCGTTAGCCGCCGCCCGATCTAAAGGGTACAGCCACATTCATCCATCTATTCATCCACCCATCCAGCCATCCGTCCATTATCACGGCAGCGGGCGGCCACAGTACCAGCCACATAGGAAGGAAAAAGGTAAGGAGAGGCCCTGACGTCACTCGTTGTGAACCGCGATGAAGCCGGAAGTCGGCCATATTGACTAGGCAAATTCTCCTTTCTTGCTTACATATGAATGTGAAGCAGAAGGCGCAACTCCCTCTCCGGCTCGGAAAGCACGTGGGCTGCGCAGCGCGTGTGTCGTGACGATCCGAAACTAATGGAACTTGGCTCATCACTCTGAGCCAGCGGGACACCTTCAGCGAAATCGCTTCGTCCGAGTAATAACAGGGAGTAACAGCTCGCCGACAACGAAGCAACTACGAGAGAACGCGCGCTAGATGCACTGACAACGGCGAGTGCTTTCACGTCAATAATTCAGCAACTGTACAGACAACACGATCGGTCGTGCGCCTTCCACGGTTGCATTCCGCCACGCGGCTGAAGCAGCGTCCTGCCACTGTGTCCGTGTTCCACGTGAAAATCACCGGCGTCACATTCTGCGACCGTGATGACTGAGCACGGTGCTAGTGACAGTTGAACGTGGTTTCTGTTACGTTGAGATTACATGCAATGCTGGTGGAGAGTGTACCAAGCGGAACAGATAAGGTGTTTTAATACGCACATGCAAGTTGTTACTGTACACACACTACACGAAACTACGTATGTGCACATGGTTCTCACGGCATCTTGCTGGGCTCAACAGCGCCGTCCGTTGTCACAAGCAGGAGCACTGCTCAACTGTCACTGACCTGCAAGGCGTTCGCCGTCATTCAGCTTCGTCATGGTGCCCAACGCAATTTCGCTGAACACTAACTGCTTCATCCGCGTCATCCGCCGCACGACACATGGATATGCACTTGTTCTACGCACTGTTGAAACCCCGTGATGGACAAAGGGATTTGTAAATGTTGCTAAGAGTAATGAAACAGCCAGGCGAACACTGCGTAACCAATAACGCGGCGCGGCGCTTAGCTGGTTACTCCGTGGTACCAGCTAAGCATTCTTCATCTGCGGCCCATGGGGGCGCAGCAGTCGAGAGTTATTCGAGACCTGCAACTACGCTTTGCTGTTTCGGAGGCAATTCAAAGTGTTGCGTTGTTGCACCGTCCGCCACAAGTGACGCTAGCGACCAAGAACATTCTAAAATAAAGAAGGGAAAGGGTGTGGCAGCCGTTTTTCTTCTCATGCGGCAGGCACCTTCTAGAGAAGGCGTTGGCTAATACATTGTTTACAAGTTTTTCTAGAGATGATGCCACTTGTCAGTTTTTCTCATAAAATTTCTTACAAGATTTTGTGAAAAAACTATAACTTATTCCAATTATGTTAATACAGATGATACACAGTTAAATGTTTAGAGGTGTGCGCCGAGGAGTCGGCGCGCCGCCGCCAACAATTTTTTGCCACACCGCCGACACGAACTGATCGGCGCGTCGCCGCCACTGACGTGTCCTCTCAGCGCGTCATTTAAAAGGTTCATAAAACATTCTCCAAAAATTTTGAACAAAAGCCTTCCAAGAAAGCTACCGCGAAGCTACACAGCTCATCGTTAGATGCCTCAAAGTTGGCTTTATTGAAATTATGGAGGTTATTTTTTACTTTGCGCTTTGGAGGATGGAAATACTTCAATTCAAAGGATAGGGCTATATGGTCACTCAAACCAGGTAGGTGTGATAAATCCGAAACCATATCCGGACAGTTCGTTAATACAAGGTCTAGTGTGTTTCTAGGGTTGCTTGCTAGCCTAGTAGCCTGTGAAACGATCTCGTAGAGAGAATATACTGAGCAAAAGTTAATAAAACTGAAGCTTTCCGAAGAAAATGGATTTCATACCGGAAGGCCAAAAGACCTGGAAATGTTGGGAAAGTTGAAGTCTCCCAGCAGAAAAATTAAAGCGTTAGGATGGCTTGAAGCGATGGTATTGATGGCGTTATTTAAATCGGCAACCAAGCTCGCCGAGTTGGGAGAACGATAGCAGACCCAAATGCAAAAGCTTTATGCATGCGTCTATACTACCTCAAGCACTGATTGTACTGCAAGATAATAAGACGGTATATTTCATGAGATAGCCAACATGACACCTCATTCAACACGTGATTCTCGATTGCAACGATAAATGGAAAATCTGCGCGCGTCTTGAAAGATTTCGTTCTACGCAGTGCCTGGGTAAAGCCAGGTTTCAGTTAGCGCGATTATGCCTGATTCGCACGTATCAATCATAGAATCAAGTGAATCACGCTTGTAAACTACACTTCTGACTATTCCCAGAAGTATACAAACACTAGATGGTACTAATAAATCACAGCTTCTCCTCGCGTGTACCTACGTTCGTGTTTCATCACTCAAATGCGGTGCGGTAGGTGAAAAAACTTGCAAATGGCTCGATAGAAGTAGATGAGTTGAGCTCGATAATTCGGTTGCCGTCGTACTTGTAGTACTTATTGTTAACAATAAGCTTGTTGTACCGCAACTGGAACTTCGGTGAACCAGGTAAGCCTTTGCGAATTCAGCAAGTCATTTTGTGGCAGCAGAAATGTCTTTATCAACAGACATCCTCATTTGTTTTAATTGTGACCTTGATGCCAGCATGTTTCCTTTTGTCTTAAAACAAGCAATTATAATAATAATAGGCCGACCATTTGCCGGTGTGATACGCCCCAAACGATGTGCACGTTCAATCTCGGATTCCGAGACCTTTCTACCCAGCACAGAGAAAAATACGCCAAGCGCTTTCTGCTCAGTCTGTTGCCAAGTTTCACGTGCATCGGGAATGCCGTGTAAAATCACGTTGTCACGCCTTCACCTATCCTCTAGGTCGTCCTAGCGATTTTGGATCAAAACTTTCTGAGACAACAACCGTACCGAGGAATTTTCACCACAGCGAAGTTAACGCTGAGGGAGCTATAGGTTCGTTACATTTACGCTCGAGAGTCTCAATACGGGCAAATATGTCAACAAGCCTGGTTTCTAATGTAACCTGGTAAGCTTTTATTGCCCTTATTTCAGTCATAGCCAGTGCTTGACTAGTAGAAAACTTATCTGAGAGTTATTTTATGCTGTAATTTGTGTTTTTCAGCATCTGCGTCATTATCGCTATCTGAGCCTGCTCAGAATCACCTTCTGTTTGAATAGATCGAGTGCGGGGTGGACCAGCGTTGGATTCCATATCACCACAGCATAGAAGCAACAAGGCACAATCAAAGCATTTGCACAAAGTTTCACAAAGCACTTGTGTGTATGAGAGCATTATCGAGTATCGGTTGTCTGACTTTTTAGCGAAGATGGAAAGGCAGTTCCACCTACGGAGCGTAGAAAAGCAAGCGGTTAGCCATGTTTCCGTGGTGGCTGCTCACATTCTAAATGCATGACAGGAAAACAGGCAGAACATTTTCACTCTGTTCATCTAAACATTAGTGGGTGCTTCATCAATCGTAGCATGATCGAAGTGGAGTGTTGCATAAATAAAGTTTAACTTAATATGCAGGTGACGACACAGCGCTACAATAAGGAGGATTTCCCTGTTTGGTGTACTTGCCATCCTCGGGGCTTCTGTGTTATGTCTACGAAATTCTGAATGGCAAAAAGACCAACCTATCTTCTTCTGTGCGGATGGTATACTAGCAATTAAAACATTTTTCAATGAAGGCCAGATGTTTCGTAGAGGAAGTTTGTAACTCTGCACCTGTTCTTTTAATTCGTGCTGCAGCATCTGTGCAACAGAAGTGCCAAGTACACATGGTCGTGCATAAGGGTGCATTGCTTCTTCATTTGCTTCATTATTTAGCGGGATAAATATCAACTGCTAATTTGTGGAAGCTGTGCTTGACATTGGGGCATGCTTAGGCATTTCCTTTACTGCATTTGTGTAATATTTAACAATAAAGGTTGTTCATATCGGTTGTTTATATGCAAGACACAGTTCATATCGAACGCTTGGAAACTGAGAAGGGCGAAGCAGACCTTTATGAACACAACATAATTCTAGCCAAGGTAAGAGTGGAAAGTAAGATCACGGACGCATTAAATGCTTGGCAAGCGCACTTGGAGGACATGAGGGAAAGTATTAGGACAGAAGTAAATGCTAACGTTCACTCTTCATCTGTAGTGCCACCAAGTAGCCTCTGCTTCTTTAGCAGCAATTTCGTTCTACGCAAGCTAAATCACTCAGACTCCCGATGAATTGCTAAACATTCTGGAAGCCGTAACTTCACCGATTTCACCACTGCAATGAGAATTCAAGCAAGCATAGAACAACCGCTACTTCCTAAAAACTGGCCCATGCCTTTAGAAATCCCGTCAGCGTACACTATCAATGAAGCAAACGGCACGACGTGTACAACAACTCAAGTCCACATGGTGAAAAAAGAAAGTTCTATGGTCGAAAAGCAGGAAGTTTTAAATATTTAAAAGGGTATTTATATAGTATTACGAATGAGTGGAAGCCGAAACCAACACATTCAGATGTTGTACAGTCCTCGCAGCCACGTGTGTAAATTTATGACAGAAGCTAATGAAGACATTCAAGCGTAAATAAGCAAGAGAAAAACTGTGAGGGCACAGGAGCCTGTTGCCTGTTTACAAAGAGCTCCATGAGTAAGCTGCAAACACAAAGGGGGAGAAGAATGAGGACCATACAATCTACCTCACTTCAATTAATTATACCGAGACAGGGCCACCATGGCGACTGCAGCAATTAAATCAAGGGTGGAGGCATAAGGATGATGCTTCAAAGGTGAACACAGCCAAGGCAAGAAATTCACAAAAGAATCTTCTGAAAATGAGCTACACGCGAACTTCACAGAAGAAACCACGTTTCTTCTGAGAAACTAAGCATTCCCATGTGACAGCACGCAAATAAAAATAGCAGCAAAATACGCTCATTTCAAAGCATACATGCCAAACAGCAGTCTTCTTGCTCAGCAGTTTCCATACACGATAACAGAGTATTAAAATTCAAGTAGTTGAGTTTATCTTTCATCTTATCCCATTCAGATTTGTTCAGTTGGATCCTTTCAGCCAAAATGAAATCTTTTCCGTAGACTACAAAGTCTCGCCAACTGAGCCCAGAAATTCCCATCTGGCCGACTACTGTACATAATAGTAGTCCTCTCTCTTCAGTCTTGGACCACTGTCAGTCCTACCTCGCTACAGAATGTAGCAGTGGCAAGGTCTTCTCCCTCCTTTTCACGGAGGCTATAGGGGCACTTCATTTCGAACACCCCACACGAGCCTTCTGCCGGGTCGTAGACGAGTCTGTCGGGTGATGCTCCAAGCCAAGGAAAGGAAGGGTTGACCAGCAGGCCGCAGTGTAAAACAGTCACTTCATGACACGTGTCATGAAGAACTTCCTCCTAACCCTTGGCAGCCATGGGCTCATTGGAGATGCCGTACCTGAATACAAATTGGTAACAACATATGAAAATGAAGCCAATGCCTAACTTGAACAGATTGTACGCCTTTGACAGTCAGAAATGTAAGTATTTAAATATGCATATTTGTGGTGAACAGCCGTGGCACCACACATGAACGCTGTTGTTATACTGTGACAGCAGCGAAGTGTGGGCACCCATTGCACCAATTCCCATTTCCTGGTTTCCCAACTGTATGTGTGATGCTAAGCTAGACAGTATTCTGCTTTATTTTAGAATTATGTGGCACCACACTTGAACGCTACTGTTATAGTGTGGTGGCACCGTTCGGAGCCACCACACTATAACACTGGGCTTGGCGGCACCGTTCGGAGCATCATGCTAAACTACGTGCTCTTCGTTATACAGGTATGCCTTGGCTTTCACGGGACTGAACGTGCTTCCCTGCTGGGTTGCTGTGGTCAATCCGCCACAATGCCGATGTCATCAAGTATCCAACACGTGCAACTTGGGATGACGCTGCTACCGCTATCAGCATGGCAGAACGAACACCACTATGATGCGACGCTTTGAACGTCACGTCCGGAGGATCCTTTTGGCGCACCAGCGACATCTGGCATATCGGCGGGACTGCATAAAAGGCCGAACATGACCCGCGCGCGCTTCATTTGGCTTGGTGATACCGTTCGGAGCATCATGCTAAACTACGCGTTCTTTGTTATACAGGTTGGTGATAAACGGTCCTTTGTTGAATATACTAAAACTAGTTAGGTCGGACTAGTTGTGCTGCAAAGCCCACAGTACATGTTGTTTTGCTACCTGCAGTGTGTTCACGTAATATTTTTGTTATTGCAACTGAGTGGTGACGTAGAAGAGAACCCAGGTCCTGACAAAATAGATCAAATACTAAAGGCCATCAATGAACTTAAGACATCTCATACAACTCTTAAGACGGGTTTTAAAGAGCTCCAGCTAAGGCTATCTCAGATTGAAAGTACCCTTACGTCATTAAAGCAATGTCAGGAGAAGATAGAAAAATGTGAAGCAACCGTATCGGCTATGCGCAGAGAGTTCACTGAAATGCACAACAAAATAGAAGAACTAGAAAATAGAAGCCGCCGAAACAATATCATTATCTATGGTCTTAAATAAACAGAACAAAAACCAGAAATGGTGCAACAACTTGTGACGCGAGGGGTATTTTCTGAAATGTTGGACATCGAAGTGAAATCTGTTGAGCGTGTGCACAGGCTCGGTCTTCGGAAGCCTAACCACGACCAACCGGTTATATTGCGCTTCTATGATTTTACAGAAAAAATGCTGGTGTTACGAAACTGTTATAAACTAAAAAATACACCCATATTTGTATCAGAAGACTATTCTAAGTTGGTTCGTGAAACTCGGAGGAAGCTGTGGCAGGCGTCTGCGCTGAGTCGCAGTAACGGAGATAAGGTGACACTAGTTTAGGACAAACATAAAATCAACGGAGAATGCTTCACATGGAATGAGATAGAAAATAAAATGGTAGCTGTGAAACGTGCTCGTACCGATGGTCACAAGAAGCCAAGCACTTCTCAAGCGTGACCGAAAACAAAAGAGCCACTTACGCTGCTTTGCTTCAATGCAAGAAGTATCGTAAACAAAACACAGCAGTTGGAAGAACTGTTGCTTTTGAACGGACCTGATGTAGTGGTCATTACGGAAACGTGGCTAAACCCTGATATTCACGATTCAGAGATAGTGCCACCAGCATTCGCACTGCTTCGTATAGATCGGGATGGCCGTGGCGGGGGCGTGGCCATCGCCATTAAACGGAACACGCCTTTTCATGAAGAAAGTGGCATTGCTGGTCACGAAATTGTGTGGTGTTCAGTCCTTATTAATAACGTCCCTGTGTTGATTGGTGGTGTTTACCAGTTTCCGGGTGCTCCTGATGAATACCTTGTAAAGCTACAGAACTTTCTTCATGTCTGTGTAGGTGAGCGAGCGAAACTAATACTTAATGGTGATTTTAATATGCCGGTAATAAACTGGGACACTTTTACCATCGGAAATACTGCTGTTAAAGGTTCAGATATACTTTTTGACACTCACTCGTTGACACAACTGAGAGTCACTCGTTGACACAGCTGGCGATAGAATCGACTCGCATCCACGGGTCGGCATGTTCAGTGCTTGATCTTGCATTTGTGTCTGGCTCATTGACACCACAAATAAGTATTGAAGAGGAAACCTCTGATCACAAGCTCATTCTGTTGACACTTCATGGCATGGGCGGTCGCGTATCACACGCAACGACGCGCATATCAGTTAAAGATTACTACAGAGCGATTGATGAAAGTGTTATAGATTTTCTTGAAGCATCACAAGATGATTTCTTTAATGCGTCATCGGGTGTCGTGGATTTATGGAACAAACTAAAATCTGGAATCACGCATTGTGAATCAACCTTCATACCTACTAAGCTAAGGAAAACTTAGCGTGAAACGCCGTGGATTAGGAGAAACATAATCCACCTAAAGAGAAAAGTACAACGACTCCGCAAACATAAAAAGAAATCCGCTGCGCTCAATAAGCTTTCACGCCACTTAAAAACGGAAATAAAGATGGCAAGAGACCACTTTTTCTCAAGCACTTTGACAGAGTTTATGACAAATCAACCACATAAATTTTGGAAGTACTTATCAAAGCCAATTAGCATAGTAACTAAAATGGAAATATCGGGTAGTCTTGTTGAAGGTGCATGTATTATTGCAGATGCTTTCAACATTTACTTCCAATCATTTTTCACGCGTACGCTGCCTTCATTTTTACCATCGTCTAACAGTGAAAATCACATGCCATGGTTAGCAATAACAGAGTATGGCATACTTAACCTGCTTCTTCAACTCGATGTCATAAAATCGCAAGGCCCGGATGAAATTTCTAATGCTTTTCTTAAGCGCTATGCCGCTCAGCTAATCCCTTTTCTGCAAAAGATATTTTCCTTATCATTAGAAATTTCTATACTTCCTGATGATTGGTTGTGTGCAAAAGTAATTCCTATCCATAAAAGTGGGAACAAACAACTGATAAACACATACAGGCCAATATCACTGACAAGTACAAGCTGCAAGCTAATGGAGCATATAATAAACAAAGCACTTATCAATTATTTAGAGAAAAATAATCTGCTATATCCGAACCAACACGGTTTTAGAACGAAGCTTTCGACCACTACACAACTTTTAGAGATTACTCATGACTTTGCTTTAGCTATGATTCTAGACTGCAAATAGATGCAATATTTAATTAATTTTCTAAGGAATTCAACCGCGTTCTGCACTCGTTGCTCATACTAAAGCTTGAATCATTTGGGGTTGACTCAAAGTTAGTCCATTGGATTGCCGCTTATTTTTCCAACCACACCCAGTATGTTTCTTTCAATTATAGCAAGTCCGACCATGCCGACGTGTTCGCTGTTGTTCCCCAGGGGTCCGTACTAGGACCAACACTCTTTCTCATATACATAAATTACATCTACACTGCTATGGAACCAGGTATTACCATGAGACGTTTTGCAGATGACTGCGTCATATACTCTCCCACTAGCACTACAGAAGACCAGGTGAAACTTGACAAATCTTTAGAAAATATTGGGCAATGGTGTGAAAAACATGGTGTGCAAATTAATACAGACAAAACCATCTGCATTACAATTTCCCATAGAAAGACACCACTTCACTTTCAGTACAACTTCTCTGGGGCAAACATCAAGCACGTAAATACCGTAAAGTACCTGGGGGTCAAAATAACATCATCGTTAAAGTGGGATGTCCACATTAATCAAATTTCTGCACGTGCATTTAAACAACTAGGTTTTTTAAGGCGTAAACTAACCGGAACTTCCCCTCAAGTTAAACTAACAGCGTACAAGACGCTCATTAGACCCATCCTAGAATATGCAGCGATAGTTTGGAACCCGCACCAAAAGAACATGATTGATGCATTGCAGAAGATTCAAAACCGGGCTCTTAGGTTTATTTTTTTAAAGTATGCCAGGCGGGAGAGTGTTTCCGCGTGGCGTTTGCAAAAACGTGTCGCAACTCTTGCTAGCCGACGACAATTAGCCAGCCTGAAATTTCTTTTTCTTCTTTCAAACAACCAGGTAAATTTAAATAAGGATGATTACCTTAAAGTTCCGCACCGTCACTTCAGTAGAACTAACAATGACAAATGCGTGCGCCCATTCCTGTTACGTTGTAACACGTTGAGGTATTCTTTTTTTCCTGCAGCTATAGAGACGTGTAATGACTTGCCGAACCACGTTGTCAGTGCGCAATCACCAGAGTAATTTTCATCGCTGTTGGAAAGTTATTTGGAGGCATTGCAATTGATCCTGTGCTGTCATCGCCGAAATAAAGGTTAAAACAGTGCCTTGCGCATGTGCTCCCACATTGCTGCATGGGCTTGGCCGCCTGCTTCTGCGTGTCAGTGTTACAGTTGATGTTGTCATGCTGCGTAGTTTTTTTCGACGAAACACATGTGCATTGTTCATTTATCGCTTTATACTGTTATATCGTTATTTTTCTTTCCTTTTCATTTTTGCGATATGAAGCGTTGTTTGCTCTGTACGCCCTCTCCTTTATAGGCCTGAAAGGGTCCACAGTATTGAATAAATAATAATAAATAAATAATAATACTGGGACAGCAGCCAAGTGTGGCACCCATTGCACCAATACTCATTTCTACGTTTCCCAACTGTATGTGTGATGCTAAGCTAGACAGTACTCTGCTTTTTCCTAAAATTATGGGCATTAGTGAATATGCCTGGTACTAAAACGACTCTGAAAGCCTCATAGAGGTCTGTAGCCAGGATTTTTTTTCAGGGGGATGGGGGAGACTAGTTGAGGAAGGCCTTAAAAGAGCGACACAAATTATGCATATAGTTTTCACCGTTTCGTCTTGAACACTGGAACGCGCGGACATCATACACGAGTGGGAACACCAAAAACAAAGCCACTATAATTTTATTTGAACAAAGAAACAACATTTTTTGGTAAGAAAGCGATACACAGCGGCTTTTCTTGTGATTAGAAGTGACACTTCTTTACGTGGGAGTGATGGCACTAAACACGCGTTTTGAATGCTTCGACTCGACAAGTCACTCCTTATATGCTAATGGTCCCAAATAGACCACGCTCTTGTGCACTAAAAATTATAAAAGCACTCTTTGTGCTTCCTCAAATACAAAAGAATTTCTATTTTTTTAATGTGAAAGTTTGAAAACAATTACAAAATAGCACTAGAAGCACTGCAAAATGTCCACCACCTGGCAAGTCTTCCAGTAAATCTCAGCAAGAGGCGCGCTGTTATTGGAACTGATCGCTAAAACGAGTGGAAGAGCGAAACTAAAAAATGCCTATTCTCGCTATCTTCTGGGGTCTTGAAGCAGCAGGCGAATAACTTCCAATACTGTGTATCGATTTCAATCATTATTTCTGCACTCATCTCAGCATTTAGCACTGGCACTCTAACGCTGCAGAACGCCGACAAAAAAGAGTTGCAGGGCCTCTTTATTTATTCAAGAGAAAGCACCTAACTTCATTATTCATTTTTCAAAAAAAAACAAATTCCTTTTTATCCAAATTTCACTGCAAGGGGGGTTTCAGCTGCGGGCCTGGCTTCATGAAAGCACCTTTCTCTTTTTCTGTCTCTCAAAGAACTATGTTCATGCTCTTTCAGTGAAAAGATATTCCAAGCAGCTTGCGCACCTGATAGGAACCACCCTTGAGAGGTCTCTGCTAGCTGTGATTGCTTGCAGTCCTTTTATGGACCAGTGCTGCCTCACAAGAGCTACACCAATGTTAGATGACATCAGCCTCAGGGCCCGCTCCTGTTGCCACGTTGTGCTGTGTAGCTACTGCCGTGTGTCACGCTCCAGTGTCAACGATGACTCTAGGGTTGTTCTCTCCTTCTGAGAAATTCACAGCAAACAAAACAGTGGCAATGAGCATGCTTGTAAGAAACTTAAGAAACTTAATACAGGATACCGCTCCCTGAAATGTAGCATTCCTGGTTATATGTCGTTTAACTTGTCTCTTCTGCAGCTAGAGCTACAAAGGTACACTAAACAGCAAAACCATTTTTCTTGCATTAGTAAAGTAGTTATCCACGATACCAAAAACAACACGATATTTGAATCAGGAAGACATGCAGCGAGAAAGAAGCGAGAAATCACGCAAAAAACTAATTGCGGGTGGCAACGCCACCTTGATATTCCTGCATCATTTGCCTTGATGCGACAAATTTTGACACTGCTTACTAGCGCCTACAGGGAAAATACAGTACAGTGTCCCCCGAGGGTGCCAGAGATTCATCATACCAATTTCGAAGAAATTTTGTTAAGCCAATGGCAGCAAAATACAATAAATGCACTGCACTTATTACTGTCACGCAGCAGATTTGGCACGAAATCGAAAAATGAAATTTTTAACATAATTTTTTCTTCTAGCAATGAACCTATGATGGTGAATTAAACAACGCTGCAGTTGTCACTGCACAGTTTATCAATCTAAACCAATTATTTGTTTCTTCTTTCGGCCTCTTTAAAGATATTGTCTATTTACAAGCGGGAGACTGTTCAGTGTGAAAGAGTAGACACAGCAACACCACTGGGGTGAAGACAAGCAGTCTACTTTTGCACTGAGTAGTTGTAAGTATGGTATGCCAACTAGCCCAATCCCACACCTAGATGCTCTGCTGTCAAATATTGCATGCAACGTACATGGATTAGGGCACAATGTGACAAACACCTATGCGGAGGAATTGCAGCCTAACGGGTCTCGGTATTGTCTGCACAAGATTACGTAGGCATACCTCAAAAATTTCAGAGTTTGTTGAGTGAGCCGACGTCTTTGAAGAGGTGTGGAGTCGGAACTAGCTAAGTGACACCCGTTTAATGCCAGAAAAAAAGGGCACTGAACCCAAAGGGAAGCATTGTCTGCTGGTGAGACAGTGGCGACGAAGCTGGGGCTAAGCCATATTTTGTTTTTTTATATGATTGCCCAGGTGTCAGTGAAAGCCCTAAGGCCAATGCAATGTTTGAATCTCTGCTGCGCATCCTGCGGCAAAATTTATCTCGTGCCACTGCTTGCTCGGCTTTTGTCCACGGATTCAGTCGGCATTCTGCTTTCCTTCCTAGTTCAGGTACACTCCACCCACTTTCTGTGACGCTCCTCCAATCAATACTTTGAACAGAGCTTCCCTTGATCGCATTTCCACGTGGCACTCTCCATTGCTGCGGCGAATGAGTACATGCCAATTCTTGAGATGCTTCTGAAAATTCCTTATGATGGAGCAGAACAACCGTGCGGGGCATACTTATCAAGTGATTGCATGCAATCTGGACAGCTGGGCATTCGCAGATGCTACCAACAACTTGCCCATCCCGTGCAATGGCAGCGTGAACTATATATGGCGATGCATTTTTCTTCTTGCTTCGATAGCAACGTACCTTTACAAAGACAAGCCCAACACCGAAACCAAGTGCTCAAGAATTAGAATGTCATCCGCTTTCGGAAGTAGGACACATGAACATGACTATGCATAGGCACATTCGCTTTTAGTGATGACTTGAGATTTTTAGCAACTTACAAATGCTATAAAAAGGACAGCTAGGCGTTTTTACTGGCTGTACGCAAGACTAAACTTTTCAGAACATGCCCTGCGATCCCTCACAATGTTTTAAAAAAGGGCGTGTTTCTAAAGTTTCCCTTTTAGATTTCACCCTACTATTTCATTCATGTCTGTGCCTTGTCCCTCATAAACATGGCATATCAGCACACGATCCCTCAAATATTTGCCGCTGCAAGATTAGGTGTTGAGGGCAAAGCCCTTGGCAAGAGCTAGCTGTTTATGGGGACAACAACCATTCAAGACACGGTGACCAACAGAACAGGTCAACCATCCTGTGAACATAACCGCACATAACACGCAAAATGTTCGAGGATGCTGTGTAGCTTCCCGGATCTTTTTTTAGATGCGGAAGCATATTATACTCGCGCCTTGTAGTGCGCCGTCCACGCCGTCCGCGCCGTCCGCACCGATTCTCGAACATTCGACAGCTGACGCGCGCGCATGCGCCGTCGCGCCGTCGCCCACCATCTGTGCCGCGCGCGCTTCTCCTTCGAGAACATTCGACAGCTGACAGCGCATGCGCCGTCGCGCCGTCGCCATCTGTGCCGCGCGCGCGCTTTTCCTTCGAGAACATTCAACAGCTGACAGTGCATGCGCCGTCGCGCTGTATATATACTCAAGGTCGGCGCTCACTCGCTCAGTTGCCGCTCGTCGGTTGGTTTGTACGGCGCGTCGACGTCCAAGGTCGCGGTGAAATGAATTCCAACGAATCCACAAACACAATGATCGACGTCCCTTCGACCAGCGCCGTCCTTTCGCATACGTGTGTACCTGTTCACTCATTTAACACCCCCTCCTACAACCACGTTAACCAATTTAGCCATCGACCCAAGTAAGTCGAAATTTAACACCCCATTTCACAACCACGTTAACCAATTTAGCCATCGACGCAAGTAAGTCGCACTTTAACACCCCGTTAACCAATTATATGCTCCGCATCCTCCTCAGTGTTCCCCCGAGGGAAGCTGCGGGCAATTTTTTTGCGTAAGGCGTATGCAGTTTGCGCTTTTTGATGAAGAAGTGCATTGCAAACTGTGACGCCAGAAATTTAATCACATTGCTTGCAAAGACGACGGAATCGCGAACTTTCTCCATCTGCTTCTCAGGATCTACGGCCTCATACAACGCGCAACAACGTTAAATTACTGGGTACGTAAACCACAACGGTTACAGTGCCGTGCGATCAGCTGCGTTTCACTCTGCAATGCCGGTTGCTCGCAACGATGTTAAACAACAAACTGGTACTAGGTTATTCTAGTTAAAGCAGTCCTGCAGCTCAAGCGTGCACCCTTGAGACAAAAGAAATGCATTACCTTTGCATGGAGCTGTTCGTTTTCACCGTCGACGCAACCAAGTACGATTCTATGCTGAAGCTGTAGCTATTTCAGTGTTTTTATTTAAAACTTTCTGGCGTGCCAATTAAGCTTTTGTTGTGAGCCAAAAAGAAATATTGGCTTGCTGTTGACTGTATAAACTTCGTGTGCATTCAATTATTTAAAAGACTTGATCATGAACCTTTACGGAGTTCGGTCAAAAGCGAATGGTAAGCATGCAAGCTTGTCATGAACAATTATTGTGACCTGGAATGGCTTACAGCGTGACTGCTAAACCTGGTGTCCAGAGGTCTCTGTGCGAGTGGACTCGGAGGCTATTATCGACATTTCTTGCCAACGGGTCACTAAAAATGTACTTTGTACACGTAACCCACTTACCGTTCTACCAATAATGCACTATTACCGCAACATCAGTAAAGAGATCGTTCCGCAGAAATTTTGGTGTAGGCGTTGGTGGTTATAAGTGGAAAATCATCTCCGTGTTCCAAAACTGAGTAAAATGCAAATAAAAGAAATAATAAAAAAATTCTTGTTGGAGTGATAATCGAAATCATTCAGGCCATTTGCATGACAAGGAAGTGGTTTACCACACAGCTATGCGTCTGCTTGGAAATAAGTATACATAACTTCCTCTGATTGGCAATGCAGGAAAAATAACTAATGTTTATTAACGCACGCATTGTCTATAGATGTTTCAAAGCACTACTTGTAAAATCACAGCAATATTGCATGATACAAGCGTATATTTCCATCGGGCATAACAACACGTTATTACCAATGCGACTGTGCGGTTTAATAAGAGCTTGTCATTACAAAAGGCACACACGTTACTGCGCGTATTTCCTCAAGACTGCGTATTGGGCGCATAGCAAGTTCTAAAACGTTTTACGCAAATAATATTGAGAAGCATGGTCTGCTGGACGAGTTGGTAATTCATCGTAACTTTGTTGCGCGAAAAAAAACTGAAGTACACAGGGAAGACAATTGGACACATCGCAGACTAACAACTGAAACTTTATTGGAGAAAACAGAGATATATGTGCGGTCACGAAAGCACGTGAAGTGAAAGAAAATGATTAGAAGAGCAGACATCTAATCATTTTCTTTCACTACTCGGACATCGTGTGGTGTACGGCACTCTGCTGTCGTGTGGGAAGTATTATATTGAATTCATAAATATAATTATGGATCGCAAGGCTTCTTTAAAGGGATAACCATGCTCTAAACTGTCATTGAATTTAGCGATCGTGGCTGCGCACCCTTCTTTGGTAATACCGCAGTTAAAGCCTGATTCAGGAACAAGGGAGCGCGGGAAAATGAAGAGGCATATCTCATCAACAAAGCTGGTGATTCGTGTGTCGCGCAACCCTCGGTTATGTTGGCTTCCCGCTGAGGTAGCTTTTCTAGAAGTGCATCATTATTACTGTCCCGGGGTCGTGACGTGGCCAAAGACAGGAGACTTCGTGTTGTGATTTAACTGTTTGTTTGGGCGAACCTGTGCCCGGTAAACGGAAAGTCCAATTACAGCAGTAGTCTTGCACAGATAGCAGTCTCGGACTGATAGCGGCGAACGGAGCGTCGGCCTTCGATCAACAACTGACAAGCGGCGAAGCGCGTCGGCATTTATACTCTTGCTGTCGAATGTTCTAGCGTTATCGCTGGCGGTGGCGTAGGTTCCAGAACAATCTGTACCGTTCGCACAGTGGGCGTGATCTTATCGAAATGATCTACTACAGTCCGGAACCTTCTCGAAAATTGCAGGCGCGGTTTGCGCTGAGAATCGTGTGGTGTTTTAAGACGATAACAAAAACTTGGGAAATGGAACGTGGCATTGCCCCCCTCTGAAAAAAGGCATCGTCCCGATGTTTAACTAAAAATGAAGGTACAATAATAATGCAAGAAAGTAAAATGAATAAATTACGATACAACAATAGTACAAAAAACACTGTTTCATTGGTCAACGTGCATGAAACGGCTTGAGGCACGCGACATGTAGGACTTCAGGTCGCGATCGGCGTCGTTGAGAGTTCGTGATGCCGTCGGGGCAACCTCGTAATCAAGTGGGCCGAGACGTCGAACCACCCTGTACGGTCCGAAGTACCGTCGCAGAAGCTTTTCACTTAGTCCTCGTCGGCGTATCGGCGTCCACACCCAAACACGTTCACCGGGCTGGTATTCCACGAAGCGTCGTCGAAGGTTGTAACGGTAGCTGTCGGTCGTCTGTTGATTCTTGATATGGAGACGCGCAAGTTGTCGGGCTTCTTCGGCGCGTTGATGGTACTCGCTCACATAAAGGTTTTCTTCGTCGGTGACGTTGGGTAACATGGCATCGAGCGTCGTTGCCGGGCATCTTCCGTAGACCAATTTGTATGGAGATATCTGCGTCGTCTCCTACACTGCCGTGTTGTATGCGAAGGTCACATACGGAAGAATTGCGTCCCACGTCTTGTGTTCGACATCGATGTACATTGACAGCATGTCGGCGATCGTCTTGTTAAGCCACTTGGTGAGGCCGTTGGTCTGTGGGTGGTACGCCGTCGTCCGGCGGTGGTTTGTTTGGCTGTATGCCAAGATCGCTTGAGTTAAGTCGGCGGTGAATGCCGTTCCTTTGTCAGTGATAAGGACCTTCGGGGCGCCGTGACGTAGAAGGATATTTTCGACGAAGAACTTAGCTACCTCGGATGCACTGCCTTTTGGCAGGGCTTTTGTCTCGGCGTAGCGGGTGAAGTAGTCGGTAGCTACAACGATCCACTTGTTTCCGAAAGCCGACGTCGGGAACGGCTCCAGTAGGTCCATACCAATCTGCTGTAAAGGTCGGCAAGGTGGATGAATTGGCTGCAGAAGTCCCGCTGGCCTTGTCGGCGGTGTCTTGCGTCGCTGACAGTCCCGGCATGTCCTCACATAACGAGTGACGTCGGTGGTAAGACGTGACCAGTAGTACCTTTCTTGTATCCTCGCGAGCGTGCGAGAAACACCGAGCTGCCCTGCCATCGGATCGTCGTGCAGGGCCTGCAGGAGTTCTGGTCGCAGAGCTGAAGGCACCACAAGGAGGTACTTAGCTCTAAGCGGTGAAAAGTTTTTCTTTTGTAGAAGACCGTTTCGTAGAAAGAACGACGCAAGTGCGCGCTTGAATACCTTCGGGACTTCGGCGGTCCTGCCTTCGAGGTATTCTATTAGGGCCTTAAGTTCCGGGTCGGCCCGCTGTCGTTCAGCGAAGTCGTCGGTAGTTATCGTTCCCAAGAAGTACTCGTCATCCGGGTCATCGGGTAGCGGCTGGTCGACAGGCGCACGAGAGAGACAGTCGGCGTCGGAGTGTTTTTCGCCGGACTTGTAAATGACAGTATTGTCATACTCTTGAAGTCTCAGGCTCCATCGTGCGAGGCGACCTGAAGGGTCCTTCAAGGTGGCTAGCCAACACAAGGCGTGGTGGTCGCTCACAACTTTGAAGGGCCTGCCGTAGAGGTAGGGGCGAAATGTCCACGTAGCCCAGATGATGACAAGGCACTCCTTTTCTGTTGTGGAATAATTTGCTTCTGCTTTGGATAGCGATCGGCTGGCGTAAATAATAACCCTTTCAAGCCCGTCAGCCCTCTGATCAAGAACGGCGCCAAAACCTACGCTGCTTGCGTCAGTATGTATTTCTGTGTCGGCGAATTCGTCGAAATGGGCAAGTAACGGAGGCGTCTGGAGGTGATGTTTAAGCTCCTGAGAGCGTGTTCCTGTGGCGTTTCCTACTTGAACTCCACGTCGGCCTTGGTAAGGTTAGTGAGAGGATCGGCGATGCGGGCGAAGTTTTTCACGAACCGCCTATAATAGGCGCACAGGCCCAGAAATTGGCGCACGGCCTTCTTGTCAGTGAGCGGCGGGAAGTCGGCGATGGCGGCTGTTTTCCGTGGATCGGGACGAACTGCAGACTTGCTGATAACGTGTTTCAGAAACAAGAGCTCCTCATACGCAAATCTGCACTTTTCTGACTTCAGTTTGAGTCCGGACGTCTTGATGGCTTGAAGTACAGCTTCAAGGCGCCGAAGATGCTCGTCGAAACTCGAGGAAAACACGACGACGTCGTCCAAGTACACAAGGCAAGTCTGCCACTTCAATCCTGCCAGTACTGTATTCATAACGCGTTGAAAAGTTGCTGGCACTGAGCAAAGGCCGGAGGGCATCACCTTAAACTCGAAGAGGCCATCGGGTGTTATAATAGCCATCTTCTCTCGGTCTCTTTCGTCGACTTCGATTTGCCAATAGCCAGTCTTGAGGTCCATTGACGAAAAGTACTTGGCGTTATGGAGCCGATCAAGTGCGTCGTCTATTCGTGGGAGAGGATACACGTCCTTTCTTGTGATTTTGTTCAGGCGGCGATAATCGACGCAGAAACGTAGGGTCCCATCCTTTTTCTTCACTAACACCACAAGGGATGCCCACGGACTCTTGGACGGCTGGATAATGTCATCCCGCAGCATTTCATGAACTTGTCTCTTCATGGCCTCACGTTCTCGCGTCGAAACCCTGTACGGACTCTGACGCAGTGGTCTGGAATTTTCTTCGGTTATGATGCGATGTTTCGTGATTGGGGTCTGCCGAATTTTCGATGACGACGAAAAGCAATCTTCGTATTGCAGGAGCAGGGCCTTGAGCTGTTCTTGCTTATCGTTCGAAAGTCTGGGATTGACGTCGAAAGCTATGGGAGGGGCGTGGTTCCTCCGAGCAGGTTCCGCAGAATCGGCGAGGGCGAAAGCACTGGTGGCTTCGACAATTTCTTCGATGTATGCGACCATTGTTCTTTTGTTCACATGTTTGTACTCAATGCTGAAATTCGTGAGCATAACCGTTGCTTTGCCTCCCCGCAGCTCTGCAATTCCTCTTGCGACGCAAATATTTCGGGTGACCAACAGATGCTGACTGCCTTCAACGACTCCTTCCAAGTCAGGTGATTTAGGAGCGCCGACTGAAATATTGACGCTTGAGCGAGGCGGAATGGTGACTTGTTCTTCCAGCACATTCAAGGCATAGTGTCCTGACGGCGTGCGCGGTGGTAGTGCTTCTTCTGTGGATAACGTTATCGACTTTGTTTTTAGGTTGATTGCAGCACCATGGAGGCATAAGAAGTCCATGTCAAGGATGACATCTCTCGAGCAACGCTGTAGGACTACGAAGTCTGTGGCATAAATACGGCCGTTAATGGTGACTCTCGCTGTGCAGATTCCTGCAGGCGTTACCAGATGACCTCCGGCTGTGCGGATTTCAGGGCCTTTCCAAGCTGTCTTAACTTTCTTTAACTTCGCGGCGAACGACCCACTGATGACAGAATAGTCGGCTCCAGTATCGTCGAGAGCAGTCACACTGTGGCCGTCGATAAGAACGTCGATATCACTAGTTCGTCGTCTCGCATTACAGTTAGGGCGCGGCGTCGGGTCACGGCTGCGTCGGCTTGTTCCGCTGCTTCCATGTTGCGTGGTCAGGCCACCTCCGGTAAGTGAGCTTTCGCCGTCAGGGCTTTGCCTGGTTGGCATTGTGTTCAGGAAGCTCCGTCGCGGCGTCGTCGTCGTCGGAGGATCTTCGGTAGTTCGTCGCACAGCAACCTCACCTCCACCGGTTGCTGCCCTTAGTTTCCCGGATACGGGCTAGACCAGCCCCGCGTTGGGCCGGAGTACTACCGGGGGTGCGGTGACATGTGGCGGCTGGGTGACGGCGAACGGGAAGGACTTCGGGGTGTCCATTGAGTTCCTGTCAGGTAGTCGGCGATGTCACGTGGCCGTTCCCCTGGCTGCGGACGTGGTGCATCGACGGCGAAGCCACGCAGTCCCATCTGTCAGTACTGGCAACGGCGGTAAGTGTGCTCGACCTCGCCGCAATGGTAGCACAGTGGGAGGTGGTCAGGGGTGCGCCAAACGTCTGTTTTCCTCGGCGAACTGCGCTGGCCCGCTGGTGAACGGTAGGTCGTTGGTGGGGGTGGTGTCGGCGGTGTTGTCTGGCGATGGAAGTGCGACGGGGCGGCGTTTTGGCGTGGACGGGTAGGAGTGTTGTGGCGCACTGCAGCGGCGTAGCTCATAGTTTCTGGCTCTGGCAGCGTTGTTTGGGGAATTCGAAGTGATTGCCGAACTTCTTCTCGCATAATGTCGGCGATCGAATCCACTTTAGGGTGCGCCGAAGGCAACAGTTATCGCAGCTCTTTCCGCACGATCGCTTGGATCGTTTCACGCAGGTTTTCGGAGTCACTGGTTTGACAGCAGCGCATTCTGGTGTCAGGCGACAATTATACTGTCTGGTGCGCATGTCAAGGGTTTTTTCGATTGTGGTCACCTCGGATAAGAATTCTTGGACGGTGTTCGGTGGATTCCTCATTAGTCTCGCGAAGAGCTCCTGTTTGACCCCTCGCATGAGGAAACGAGCTTCCTTCTCCTCAGGCATGTCTGGGTCAGCATGACGAAATAGGCGGGTCATCTCCTCTGTGAAAATTCTAACCTTCTCATTTGGTAGCTGAACCCGAGTCTCTAGTACAGCAGCGGCCCTCTCTTTGCGAGCGACGCTCGCGAACGTTTGCAGAAATGCACCGCTGAAGACATCCCACGTTCGGAGCGTAGACTCACGATTCTCTAGCCAGGTCCTTTCGATATCTTCCAGGTAGAAGTACACACGACGGAGCTTTTCTTCGTTGTCCCAGTGGTTGAGGGTGGCCACACGGTCGTATGTTTCTAGCCAGGTTTCCGGGTCTTCAAACGATGACCCATGAAACGTTGGTGGTTCCCTGGGTTGATGAATGACGATCGCGGGCTGGGACGCTCCGGTTGTCATTGTCGCTGCAGTAGAGGTCATGGCCTTGGCCTTCCGCACCTTGTCTTGTAGAAGCCCGTACTCTGGTGGAAGACCTTGTTGTCGGCGGGTTGTTCGCTGCTCTTGGTTGGCGTCGGTGTCTTCTCCGCGACGTGGGCTGGGTTCACGGCTTGACGGGGGCGTCCGGTCCATGGACGAAGCAGCACCTCCACCAGATGTCACGGGGTCCTGACGTGGCCGAAGACAGGAGACTTCGTGTTGGGATTTAACTGTTTATTTGGGCGAACCTGTGCCCGATAAACTCAAAGTCGAATTACAGCAGTAGTCTTGCACAGATAGCAGTCTCAGACTGATAGCGGCGAACCGAGCGTCGGCCTTCGATCAACATCTGTCAAGCGGCGAAGCGCGTCGGCATTTATACTCTTGCTGTCGAATGTTCTAGCATTATCGCTGGCGGTGTCGTAGGTTCCAGAACAATCTGTACCGTTCGCACAGTGGGCGTGATCTTATCGAAATGATCTACTACACTCCGAAACCTTCTCGAAAACTGCAGGCGCGGTTTGCGCTGAGAATTGTGTGGTGTTTTGGGACGATAACAAAAACTTGGTAAATGGAACCCGGCAATACAATCTGTCTGCTCATCTAATCTTTTTTCACCGCTTGTGTTCCATTAACAGCATATATATGTTTGTTTTCTCCAATATAGTTTCAGTTGTTAGTGTGCGCTGTGTCCACGTGTCTGCCTTTTGTACCTCAATTTTTTCGTACAACTCAGTTAAGACATCATATTGTAACAGACTAGAAAAAGGTAGAGAAGAGAAGCAGAGGAAGACGAAGAGTCTTGGCACGATCGCAGTGTGATGCCACAAACGAGCATCGTTCACCTACTGTAAATAAAACCATCTTATCACAACTCGCTGTTACAGTTGTGGTGGAGGTGCGGGGTAATCGACACCCGAAGACGGAAGGTGAACCGCAAGTTCTTCGACGGAGCCGTCGCATTGCTGGACTTCCACCGAATCCATCTGGTCTGGACATGTCCCTCAACGCAAATGAACACCGACCCCTCTCGACTTCTGCGCCGACCAGTTCGGCTCCACAACTGAGAGATGTTCGTCCCTTTGCCGGCAGACCAGATGAAGACGTCGAGGCTCGGCTCATTCATTACAAACGGGTGAGCGCCGCTAACAGATGGGATGCCACTTGTCAGCTTTTGAACGTCGCGTTCATTCTGACGAATACTGCATTAATGTGGTACTAGAATCGGGAGGAAATGCTAACAACGTGGGACAGATTTGTTTCTGAAATCAAAGAAAAGAGCAGAACAGACGCTAATGCAACGCGCTCAAGTGCCTTGTGAAACTTGCATCACCTACATTGAAGAATTCATAAAGCTATTTAGGACCATTGACTCCGGAATGTCTGAGGAAGACAAAGTCGGGCACATTCTAAAAGGAATCGCCGAGGATGTTTACAGTTTCCTCATCGCGAAAGACACCTTGACATCCGTCACCGATGTCATTCGTCATTCCCGAAATTTCGAACAACTAAAAAAGAGGTGCATCGCGCCAAAGTTCGGCAGGCTACCCAATGTGACGACCATCGCGAGCATAGACAGCAACCAGGCGCTTGATCTTGCAACAACAATCCGGCAGATAGTACGTGAAGAACTCGGCCTGTACGCGTAAGTGGCAAACCGCCCAAGCACTCATCCCCTCTATCAGCCACCAGAGTTCGAGCGAAACGTTGCTTCATCCTCCTCGCACCGAGTGGCGGAGGGCTTTGAGGATTCTGATGCCACACCACAGTATCAGCCACGTCTATACGATAGAGGCCCTGCCTATGACGCACGATCACGACGAGCACAGCCACATTCTTATACTCAGGGCTCTCAGCCGGACTACGTCCCGCTGCGGCAAGTACAGTACCAATCCTACTACCAAGATGTACCTAACGACGAATACAATGAGTTCTAGAGAGTGGCAGAAACCCGTTCTTCGCGTGATAACGAATTTCCTCGTCGACAGCAGCGGCCCAGTATTCGTTCCAATAAATATGGTATGAACCGTGACCCTCCCGTGTGCTACAACTGTGGTTTCACTGGGAATATTGCTCGGTATTGCCGCCAACAACGCCGCCAATCACGAAGGACACCAGCCATGTCTTCGCCACCAAGACCCGGTGCTTATATGACCTGCACACAACCGACTTGTTTCCAAGAACCGGTTTTCGCGCGAGACCAGACGCATTGATTTGCCAGCATCCGAGCGGAGTTTGACACCTCCATCCAACCGTTCTCGTCGCTCGCCGCCTCCTCTGCGTCGTTCTTCTCCGCCGCCGGGAAACTAGCATCCGCGGCCAATGGAGGTGAGGTCGCCGGACTGTCTTTTCAAGATATACCTCTGCCTGTTGTTATGATAAAAAAACAAAGGGAATGTGTTGATGGATCGAATACTGACGATGGCGTTAGTTGACACTGGGGCGACTGTGTCTGTGATGAGCCTCGCCTTCAGAAACCGCTTAGGTCGCAAAGTTATGTTTTCATGGGACGATACAATCACCTTTCTTGGTGTAGGTGGCAAGCGGCTTAATCCTCTTGGTGTATGTGCTGTCAGTGTTTCATTGGCTGGAAAAGTATTTGTATCGGAATTTCTGGCGCTATCTAGTTGTTCGCATGATGTAATTCTTGCTATCGATTTCCTGGAGCAATGCGGTGCTTCCGTTGACTGTGGTAGTGGGGAAATATCACTACACAATCTGTTTCTACCGTCGCTTTCCGAAGAAGACTACCGTGGCGAAGACAGGAACACACTTAGTCTGATTGATGAAGTGATAGCACCATCTTGGTGCCTGACACCCGTTCGAGTCTCTTCCACGGCAGTTGATGATGCTTGTGTGGACCTCGTAGTGGGGCCTCTACGCAAGAACTGTTTTAAGAAGGACATACTTGTGCCTTTGTCAGTTGTGTGCATGACAAAAGGAGTAGCAACATTGTGGGCGCTGAACTGTTCTGCCACGCCGGTTGTGCTTCCTTGCGGGATGAAGATAGCTCTCTTTGATGAAGCCTCATGCAACTCGATAGTAGCAATAGCTACGAACCTCCCCACCTCTTCCTCTGCTTCTGCAGATATGCATGTGCTACCTTGACGATTTTGTAATCTTTGGCCGTACATTTGAGGAACATAACAACCGTCTCAGTCTTGTTCTCGACTGCATCGAAATAGCCGGGCTGGTTCTGAATTCTAGAAAAATGTCGCTTTGGCGAACGTCGAACTCTCGTACTGGGGCACTTGGTCGACAAGGATGGCGTCAGGCCCGATCTTTCCAAGATAGAAGCAGTGAGCTCTTTTAAATCACCGCAGTCCGCACGAGAAATTCGCTCATTTGTCGGCCTATGCTCATATTTTTGTCGTTTTGTTCCACGATTTGCGGAGATCGTGTACCCACTGACAAACGTCTTGCGACAGGATGCAACCTTTAACTGGGCACCAGAGTGTGACGCCACAATCTCACAACTTAAGTTTGTACTAACGTCAGCACCGCTTTTGCGTCACTTCAATCCATCTTGCCCGACTGAGGTCCACACGGACGCTAGTGGTATTGGTGTAGGCGCGGTGCTTTTACAACGTCACAATGGCGCAGAGCATGTCGTGGCATATGCCAGCCGTTGCCTGAGCAAATCAGAACGCAATTACACATTTACGGACCAGGAATGTCTGGCAGCTGTTTTCGCTGTACAGAAGTTTCGTTGTTATCTTTACGGGAAACCATTTAAGATAATTACCGATCACCATTTCTTATGCTGGCTGGTTGGTTTGCGTGACCCCTCTGACCGCCTCGCACGTTGGGCGCTGCGACTTCAGGAATACGACTTTACGGTGTCGTACAAAAGTGGCCGTCGTCACGCTGACGCAGACTGCCTCTCCCGGATTCCTCTTGCAACTACTGACTGCGATGCTGAGAATTTTGACGACTGCCTTGCTGCTGTTACAAGCACGTTCCCCAACGCGGCTGATTTCCAGAGAGAACAACGCAACGATCTTAACTTGGATCCTCTTTTTGCTGCCGCACGTGCCTCCCAACACAGCTGTCGCTTTACTGTCCGAGACAAGTTGCTCTATAAAACTAACTACTCCAGACCTGGAGCACGTTTTTTTCTAGTTGTCCACGAGGGCCTTCGCTCCGATGTTCTACGTGCCATGCATGACGATGCGACGTCCGGTCACTTCGGCTTCATTAGAACACTGAACCGCACGCAGGAACCCTTTTACTGGCCCAAGATGTACGAAACGACGAAGCATTACGTCACTAGCTGCGAGACGTGCCAAAGTCACAAGCGCCTGGCCACCGCTACACCAGGTCCCCTTCAGCCGTTAACACCCCCCAGCCCACCTTTTGAACAAGTAGGAATTGACATTATGGGTCCATTTCCGTTATCTAACAATAAGAAGCGTTGAATAATCGTCTGCGTAGATCATCTCACGTGGTATGCCGAAACCGCAGCTATTCCCTCTTCTACCGCTGCATCCGTGGCGGACTTCTTGCTTGAATCCGTGGTCCTTTGCCATGGCCCACCGCGTGTTATTATCAGTGAACGTGGCCACCAGTTCACTGCCGATGCCGTTGAAGAATTACTACGCATGTGCACGACACAGTTCCGTCATTCCACACCGTATCACCCACAAACGAATGGCCTCGTTGAACGGACAAACAGAACGCTGACCAACATGCTTGCCATGTACGTTTCTTTCAATCACAAGAACTGGGATGAAGTGCTGCCTTTTATCACGTACGCGTACAACACAGCAAAACAAGAAACAATGACCTTCAGCCCATTTTATCTGTTGTACGCCAGGTTGCCGCTAAGCCCTCTAGACACTTTCTTACCCTTCATTCTACACAATGACGACTCTGTATCAAACACCCTGTGCCTCGCGGAAGAAGCCCGTCGAATCAGTCGTCTTCGTACTCTGGCCTCTCAACGTCGTTCGAAGGAACGATACGACGACCGTCACGAACCGATTTTATTCGAAAAAGGTGACTTTGTGTTACTTTGGACACCGCAACGCAAGCGTGGATGGTGTCAAAAGCTTCTGTCACGACATTTAGGCCCATTTGTAGTTTTGGAGCGTCTAAGCCAGCTCACTTACGTAATAGCTCGTCTTTTGTCCAATGGTCGGCGATCGAGCAGAACGCAGCTCACTCACGTTGCTCGCCTGAAACCTTTCTATCCTCCTTGTGCATCATAACTCGCCCTACGGGCTTCGTCTGCTTGCGGGGGAATGTAACAGACTATAAAAGGGTAGAGAAGAGAAGCAGAGGAAGACGAAGAGTCTTGGCACGATCGCAGTGTGCTGCAGCAAATGAGCATCGTTCACCTCCTGTAAATAAAACCATCTTATCACAACTCGCTGTTACAATATTATTGCTTGTGGTTTAAACGATGCTTCCCTTCTCGACACAGAATGCAGCCATGTACAAAACCTTCATTGAGACAACACACTTTCAACTTTCTGAATTACACAATACTACTCCAAAATTATAAATGTTCAAGTAGCATCATATATTAAAAATTACACATTGTGTGGTTGTAAACATTGAAAAAATTGTATTTATGTCCATTACCAACAAGGTGTCTAAGTTTGATTTTCAATATCATTTTAATAATGTGCCACTACGAAGAGTTAACTATAGTACAAATACCTTGGTATCACATTTTCGTCTGATCTTAGTTGGACAGAGCACGTGCGTCAAGTGTCGAATAAAGCGATGAGCACCTTATTTTTTATTAAACGAGCCCCGTCATTTGCCACACATGAAACAAAGCTTCTTGCTTACGCCACAATTTCCCCGCCACGGTGGTCTAGTGGCTAAGGTACTCGGCTGCTGGCCCGCAGGTCGCGGGATCAAATCCCGGCTGTGGCGGCTGCATTTCCGAAGGAGGCGGAAATGTTGTAGGCCCGTGTACTCTGATTTGGGTGCACGTGAAAGAACCCCAGGTGGTCAAATTTTCAGGAGCCCTCCACTACAGCGTCTTTCGTGATCATATGGTGGTTTTGGGACGTTAAACCCCACAAATCAATTGCTTGCACTCCATTTGTTCACCCGGTCTTAGAATATGCTAATATTGTGTGGTTCCCTCACACTGTGAATAGTATCGCTATACTAGAAAGGGTTCAGCAGAAAGCAGTGCGCTTTATCTTCAACAGATACAGGCGACACGACTCACTTACTGCTCTATTACACCGTGCTGGTCTAGCCACCCTTGACAGTCGTGCAAGGGTTATCCGGCTTAAATTTCTTTGTCTACTTTTACTCAGATCATTCCGCATAAACCCATATTTTTACTTGAAGTTTCTAGACACCACACCGACGAGGCGAAGGCATGCATGGGAACTCGAAAAATACTCAAGTAGTAATAATACTCTTTCCTCTTCTTTCTTCCCGCGCGTAATTCGAGAATGGAACACATTGAATCCAGTCATTACACTGCAGCCAACATTAGAAAATTTAAAGAAACTAATTGAAAGTACTGATCTATTCTAACCCAGTTAGCATGTCCAGTGATCACCTACCTGATTTTCTTCACGCAGTCCTTCCTGTTTCCAATTGTAATACGAAAGCACTTGTCTGCATATATTTATTGTTTAATACGGTTCCTTGATAACAATACCCGATCAGTGTTTTCTTCTTTCTGTGCTTCGTTTCTTCTCGACTCCTGTTTTTTTATCGGTGTACCATTGGTGTACTTTGCACTTGGTTATTGTTCAAATAACTATGTATAATTGTTTTATGCTGTACTGCTGTGTTCAGTGATTATGTGCTCTTTATTCTGATTTTTCTTGTTTCAAACGTCGAAAGTTGTGACAGTGATGCTCACCCCTGTATCCATTCTCATGGGGGATTGACAGTATTCTGTGTATAAATAAAAAAAAGAAGCCGTGAGCCGGCGGGTGCGCGTGCTGCACGCGCCTCGACAATCTCGCGGCGCCGACAAAGTTTGTTCAAGAATACAGATGCATTCAAGAATACAGATGGCGCGCGGGTAACTCCAGTGAGACACGAGCCACAGAAGCCGAGCGCAAGCGTCTTCAACGCGTTCCACGTCCCGTGTCTTTGCATTTCAAAGAAACGTTCACTTTAGTAAACGCTACAGCAAGTTTCGCTTCAAACCGTTGTTCTAGCAGCCGCGTCGACGCCTGTTTCAACCGGGTAAACGCCGTGCGCACCGCTGCTGCTTCGCTTTTCATCAGGGTCGCTTTCAGGAAGATCGTTCAGAATTTTTTATAATTAGGATGGAAACGTTGTATCATGGTCACACGTGAAAACACTTCGTTACTTACGAGATAAAGAGGCAGTGCATCTGGCAAATAAGTTGCGAAGGGCTCACATTGAGTGGCAAAAACAACCGATAAGGTTCGCCTGGCAGCCCAGTTGATGAGTTTGTCTGTGGCAAGAGCTATTGCTGAATGTAGGCTGATGTGCTTGAGATAATTTGCGGATTCAGAGACAACTGTGGAATTTTTAGTAACTATAAATAACTTTTTTCAGATTCCCGTAGATTGCATCAGGAAGGGTGGACAAGCAAGTCAATGAACATAATGTAAATAACATAAAATGATTGTTTGACATCACAATTCAGTACCTTTCGCTCTTGGAAGAGCCTGCAAGTAGGAGAAATATATTAGGAACAGGGCAAAAACGGCTTTTTGGGCTTTATAATATGCATAAACAGCCTGTTAGCGATGTATAAATTTCTCGTTTGTAAACGGAAGATAATAAAGTACCTTCTTGGGCATAAAATCTGCTGGAATCTTTTGTACTTCTTTTTCGGCTTAATTATAGCCCTTAGAAAGTACAACGACAACCCATATTTCCACAATTTTAAGCATTATTAGAAAATGTGGTAGCCCAACATGAACTGTCTGATGTTGCTTGTGGAAATTGTAAAGTGCTGTATCGAAATAATATATTGCCATGTAGCTCGACCAAGAGGCACTCAGCAACAGAACTGCCCAATGCTACCGTTCCGAGAAGGCTACTATTGTCTAAAGTGTGTGTTGAGCAGCGTCATGTAGTCAGCGAACATGACTACGGTACATCACTCGAACACATTAGTGATTTCAGTAGTCATGCTGTCGCTACATTGCTGGCTTTGTGGCACACAAACTGGGCTCATAGCTGATGTGTGCCCAGTATCCCGGAAGCATTTTTGAGCTCTTCAGGAGCAGCAGACACTGCGTTCATTCAAGATAATAGCAGGGGGGAGGGGAGGTGCTTCACTACCTATCTAAAGGTGTCCTCGAAATTGACAAGAGTTTTTTCTTCGATGGTCTGCATATACGAAAAAAATTACATCAGGATCACTCTCCACTGGAAAATCACGATGTCCATGTTTTAAAAAGTGTCGCAGAGTCTTACCTGAATGGGCGCCTATATCATGTTGCTAAGCAGACAACGCAAAATTTTCATAGCCGGCAGGTGCACCAGACGTTTAGAAAATTGAACTAGATTAAAGGGTAATAGCATTTCAATCTAACATTGAATTTGCTAGGTAAGAACGAAGTTTTTTTATCTTCGCAATGTCTTTTAATTATGCTTTTACAGTCAAGATCAATGTTATGTGTGATGCTGCGAGTTCTGGCCGTAATGCGTGAACGCCACTGAGTATAACGGTATGTTTTGTGCTTGCCATTGTTTATCAGGTGTTTTGTTGACGTCCACAACGTACCAGTTGAATTGTATTCTCTTACGCATCTATGTAATTTTTACAAGGCAATTGGTACACAACCGATATTTTCTGCTGCATTCTGTGCTTTCCTCTCACTTTATTGCCCAGTTATTCAATAAAAAGGTTTACAATTGGATAAAATCACTATAGCATCCCACACCTAAAAGGATGAAATGCACCAAAACTGTGTTTTCGGTATACTTTATACTCATTACACGGAAATTATTATGTACCCTTCAATGCTTCTTTGACAACTAACCCCACACAGAAGCCCAACACTTGCGAGTACTCCCAATTCTATTGATATTAATATTGCACACCACCATCTTACTACCACAGGTTGGCAAACTAACTCATGACTCTACTCGCTCAGAGGCAGAAGAATCTGTGAGTCTGAGTAAGTCCACGTGAATGTTCATCTGTTGAGACTGAGTTTGAGTGAGTCCGGTTAAAAAATTTCATAAGTGTCAGTCTCAGTGAGTTAGACTCAGGGAAAATGTTTGGCGAGTCTGAGTCCGAGTCAGAAAAAAGCAGAATATATATTTCTTAAGTGACTTCGACTGTTTTTACCGAGCAACGTGATAATTGGTTTGGTTTGGTTTGCTTTATTCAAGGCGAAATTGAACAAGATTGCCTTGGGGGACACGACTAAAGGCTAAGTAATTGCTTGACTTGGTCGTGTCACCCAAGCAGCAAAGCAGAAATATACCGCGAGCACAGTACCCAGAAAATTACAACATCACGTGTTATCTTACACGGGTACCATCGTCGAATAGGAACTGCCAGAAGTGTTGAATAGAAAAATAGAAATATAAACAGTCCTTATTCGAGTGGTGGCAAATACAGATGCATTAATCTTTAGCATTACTATGAGAATTACCTGAATTCGCATTTATACTCATAAGTACTAAAACGTATTCCAAAGCAGTGTCGCTCATGCCCCATTTCAATGTTTATATTTTAGAGGGGCGAAGTACAGACAGGCATGCCTTCACTTACCCACCTCGCAAAATCTTCTAGGGAATTTCTTGATAAACATGTCATATGTTGGCACCCTTTTAAGAAAAATTACAGTACTAGTTTGCAAGCTCTCACATCTCGTTATCGGAGGCACTATATCAAAATGTACCTGGAAGAGCACCAATTACGTGAGATATTGACATTGAATAGCAGTGACAGCGTAGTTGAAGAAGCTAATTCTAGGCTAACAAACTCAATAGACAAATGACTCTAACTCAAATCAGGCTGTGAAGGTGAATTTGAGGGAGTACAGCTGAAACAATTCGTACTCAAACAATCGCGTGTTTGAGTCCGAGTGAGCCCTATGCGAAAAATATATAATAAATCAGTTTGAGTAGGCTTCACAAGGTTTGCTGACCTATGCTCCTTGCACTTGTATTGTTCAGTCTCTAATTTGGATTTGCCTTTGAATGGTCCACCAAAACTTCCCTGAAGAAGACTTGAAAAACATGGTGCTAATACTCATAGACAAAGCCTTTTCTTTCTTTTTCAAAGACGAATAACAAGCCAGATTTTTCGGATTGCTATAGTCACAAATAGTTGTAGTGAAATATTTCGGTGCGTCATTGAATTGTACATGTACTGCTGCTTGTGTACATTCCAATTTTACCCCATACTTGCACTTGTCATGGGTGCCATTAAAGTGTTTTACTTGTTCTATATGAGTTCTCAAATCACTAGGTCAACGTCGTTAAACGGCTTTGTCCGCTTTTGAACGCGCAATCTCGCGCCTCTAATGAGGTGCACCTGGTGACCTTGTGCAGGGGCGTGTTGACATTTTAAGGACATTTTTTGTTGACATTTTTTTTGGGGGGGGGGGGCTTGTCAACAGCAGAGACGGCAGCATGCTCAGTATTCCGCTTTGCCTTGCGATACAGGTCTTGGCGCCTCTTCTTGGTGAATGTCCAACGGTGTGCACCGTCTTCCCGGGGCTGGCTCGGGACGATGACGTCCTCTCGTCTGGCTTGCCTAACGAGGGCTGGCTTTCATCACCCGTAGACGACCGCTGCAGGATCCAGGAAACAACGCCCCCTTTCATCATAGCGTCAACGTGGAATCATCGCTGAGTGACGTCGGTTCCCGTGATCACTTCGGAGCCTTTAAATCTACGGGCAGGCTCATTCCACGGCAGTGGGCTTGTCAGCAGCAGAGAAAGCAGCATGCTCAGTAATCCACTTTGCCTTGCGATACAGGTTAGTAGGTACTTTCCTGCTCCTTGTTATCGTAATGATAACCGTTTCCTGCTGCTGCTGCCTTGCCCACTGTGTCTAAAGCTTCTTTTTGCTTGTGTTGCACCAATACCTCTTAATGTGTTGGTTTGCGGACACGTTGAGGCTAATCCTGGTCCTCTTATGGAAAAGGAAATGCTATCTGAGTTACTCGCTGGCCAAAAAACAACGAAAGCAGCTAATGACAAACTACAGGCCAATCATAAAGATTTAGCAGAAAAGTTTGGCTCGCTAGCAGAACGAGTTGATGCCATTGAGCGTCACATGAATAAATTTTCTTCATTGCCTACACAAGTGAAAGAAATTGAAGATTCTATGACTCAAATGCAACCAAAGCTAACATCCCTTGAAGACAAAGTTGATGATTTTGAAAATCAGAGCCGTAGAAATAACCTAATAATTTATGGCCTAAAAGAACCCCCTAGGGAAACACCTCAGATACTCCAGGATAGCGTCAATGAAATCCTCGAGAATAAACTAGGTATGAGGGCAATTACTGTTGAAAGATGCCGCAGGCTTGGCCGCATAATTGAAAACAAAGACAGACCAGTTGTTCTAAAGTTTATTGATTATCGTGAGAAGATGTCAGTTTTGAAAGGTACGCACAAGTTAAAACGCTCGGTAATGTCCTTTTCTGAGGATTTTTCATATAGGGTTTGTGAGGCATGCAGAAATCTCTGGAAAAGTCCGGAAAAAGAGAGGGAGAGAACGGTGCTAAAGTAAAGCTTCTCTACAATTGACTGAGTGTGGATGGGAACTTGTATAGTTGGGATGAAGCAAAAAATGCACGTGTTAGGCTAAGAAAGAATAGAAAATGACGGAGCATGTGCCGTTTTCAGTCGCTGAAAATACTAAATTTAAACTGTAGAAGTGTTATTAGCAAAACCACAGAATTAGAAGGAACCCTCCTGGCCTATAGTCCCCATATTGCTATCCCAACCGAAACATGGTTGCACGATAACATACTTGATAGTGAATTTGTTCCTCGGGGCCACCGTGTGTACCGGAATGACCGTGGGAGTAGAGGCGGTGGGGTGGCGGTCCTGTTTAGACAGTCAATAAAAATTACAAAAATGCGTGACATACATAATGTCGAGGGCATATTTTGCAAAGCGTGTTACGGAAAGACCAGGTATGTTATTGGGGCTATTTATCGTCCACCCAATCCCTCCATGGATGTTCTTGATGAATTACACAATTACCTTGTTGCGAATGTGAAGCATGAGGATCGGATAATTCTAGCTGGAGATTTTAATTTGCCGCATGTTAACTGGCCATCTTTCTTTTTGCAACAACCTAACAATAAAATTGGTGAAAGAATAATCGATATAGCGTTTTCTTTTGACTTGATGTAAGTCATTGATGAATTCACTCGAATACAGGCAAACTCTTGTTCAATGCTAGATCTCTTTTTCATTAGTAGCTCAATCTTTGCTCGAGCTATCTGCTCTGTTTACGCTGGAATATCTGATCATCAGGCTGTGATACGCTTTCTGTTGTTGTTTTAAAGAAAAATTGCAAGAGGGTCTCGTTCCTAAACTTCTCACGTGCAGATGATACTTCAATATTGGACTTACTATCATTTGAATTTGATTCTTTTTCGAGTTGCACTGCTGATATTCATTATTTGTGGATGATTTTCAAGGACCTTATAAATGTGTGTATTGAAAGATTTGTTCCACGCATTGTAAAAAAAATCGAAAGGAAAGAACCCCTGGATTTCTCGGGAAACGTTGCAGTTGCGAAGACTGCTCAAACGTATAAAAAATCAGAGACGGTACTCTAAAGACGTAGGTATCCTCCAACAAAGAATTTCTGAACTGGCTTCTCAACTAAAAGCAAATGTATTGTCTGACAAAGAACGCTATTATGACCGACAACTCCCGAGTCTCATGTCTTCGTTTCCCGAGAGGTTCTGGAGCTTATTTTGCCTAATCCTGTGAATACTGACGATTTTGAAACTGACGGTGTGGAAACTAGTTATTCCTCTGTTATTTTTAATGCTTTCAATGATCATTTTAAGTCTGATTTTACGAAAGATAATAGAGTCCTGGAAACATTTGATGTGGCAGGCCCACCGCCCTCGGATATTGTCCTAAGTGAAGAAGGAGTTTTTAATTTACTTTTGAAGCTTGATGTTAAAAATCGTCATGTCCTGATGAAGTACCGAATGAGTTCTTAAAACGCTATGCGCAATGGGTTTCAAAGTACCTAACAATTTTTTTCTATATCTCTGAAAGATGGTCAAGTTCTAAATGACTGGGTAACTGCTAAAGTCAAGCCCCTACATAAGTGTGGAAATCCCCATTCTGCTATTAACTATCGGTCGATCTCAATAATTTCAACTTCCTGTAAACAACTTGAGCATATAATACATAAGCATATTTCAGAATTCCTAGATAAGCACAATATTTTGTCAGGTTCACAACACGGATTCAGGAAAAAATTTTCTACTTGTACTCAGCTGGTAACTACAGTTCATGATTTCGGACTATCTATAAATTCCGGAAAACAGGTAGATGCCATTTTTATAGATTTTGCTAAAGCTTTTGATACGGTCTCTCACAATAAATTACTCTTCAAATTAAATTTCATTCTTAAGAATACTCAGCGTCTAACTTGAATTTCCGGTTATCTTTCGAATCGAAAACAGTACGTCTTTTTCAATGACCATTGTTCTCGTACAGTACCGCTTGACTCGGGTTTTCCCCAAGGCTCTGTGCTCGGACCCCTCCTCTTTTTATTGTTTATAAATGATATATCACATGATATACCTGTCAAAGTTAAGTTATATGCGGATGATTGCATCCTGTACTCGGAAATAGAAAACCATACTGATCAAATTCATTTAAACGATGCATTTCAAAAGGTCATTTGTTGGTGTGAGAAATGGCAGATGTCAGTTAATTTTGAAAAGACCTTTTTCATGAAAATTTCTCACAAACATCACACTCTTCATTTTGCAGATTCAGCCAATAATGTTTTTTGCAGGAGGTACAACACTACAAGTACCCTGGTCTTTGGATTTCAAATGACCTTAACTGGACGAGACATATTAACACTGTAATAAGTTCGTGCAATTACAAATTATTTTATTTTAGACGAGATAATAAGCACTCCACTCCCGCCATTCACCTAGTTGCATTTAATGCAATTGTTCAACCATCTTTAGATTATGCATCCATAATTTGGTACCGTTACACCAGAAAAAATATCAGTGAACTGGAACAAATTTAAAGGAGAGCTGTTAGGTTTATTTATAACAATTTTGGTCGTACTTAAATAACATATTTATTAGCAAAAGCTAACCTCCCAACACCCACACCAAAAAAATAAGGTGTTGAGATTGAAATTTTTCTTTCAGTTAGTTAAAGGTTATGTTAAGAGACTTATCACATATACTTCATTTCTCCACAGGATATACCACAAGGCAGAAGCATGCCTTTACAATAACCCCATTTCTCACCCATAATAACACATTCAAGTATTCGTTCTTCCCTAGGACAATTACCGAATGGAATAACCTTAGTAACGAAGTTGTTTCCCAGTCATCCTTGAAACATTTAAGGATGACTGGGAAAATTCTAAGACATGTGCTCCTGTTGTTTATTTCAATCACTGTAACCATTCTCAACTTGTGATCGAAAGTGTGTAAATGATTTACCTGTTTTATATTTATTTGTTTACCGATTTGTAAATTTATCAAATGTATATCCACCCTGCCAAAACCCTATGTTACGGTTGCAGTATTCATAAATAAAATAAAATAAAGGAGTTTTGGCGTAATACAGACAGTGTTGCGAAGAACTAGTACCTTAAGCGAAGCAAAACAGAAACTTTAATCTGTACTGGCATGACGAAACTGCAAAAGAGCATGAAAAGAAAGATTCGATTACCGTCAAAATAGGGAACTGCGGAGCGCAAATTTATTGTCCTTTGTCGCAAGTACAAACACCGCTTAACTGTCACTGACCTGCAAGGCATTCAATGAAGCGAATTCTTGAGCACCGTTGTTATTTCTATGATGGCTATTCAGCACAATTTTGGTGGACACTGCACATCCAAACTATGTATGCGCGTGCTGGTCCCGCGCTTTCTAGTTCATGCTTTTGGTTACATCCACCACCGGGAGAAGATTACATAGCTAACAATTCGGCACGAAGAATAGACGCTGTCGAACACCTGCAGTACGCCACGGTTAGGCGCGAGGCTCATGACAATGCGCACCCCACCGTTGGACTGCCTGAATTATGCCGCACCGCAATATGTCAACAATAACAAAACGCCGCCAATGTGCCGAGTTATTATGCCATGGCTATGACGTCACTTTCTCTACACTTTTCACGTAGCGCGCCAGCTGGGCATACCCTTTCCTCTCTTTTCTTCCTAAATGATTTCACGCATACCATCCAGAGTGACCATGCGCTAGTAGCGATGACGTCCACAATCCGAGTGTTCTAATCTTGGTGCCGAAGCCTGAAAACGCACTCATTCGTCATGGGTGATCTTCGTCTCACCACTTTGAATGAATTCGTGAAATGACCAAGATGCGAACCACCCATGAAAGATTGGTGAAAGAAAAGAGCATGATTTAAAGTGTGCTCACCGGTCAGGGCATCTGAGAACCGTTGTGAGTTGCAGTCGTCCGTTTTCAAGCACGGCAAAAGCGCGAAAAGGTGCCTTTTCGTTACGCGTATATCAAACGCCAACAGGATGACATTCTATCAAAGTGGAGTAGCGTATAGACAGATATATTTGCCAACAAGTAAGCAGGTATTGTTAATAGAGAATTTTACTTCTTTCGTATAACTCTCGCCGTCACCATGAGAGGCCGGATAGGTGGGACCATTGCAGGGGCAAAGAAGAAGCTGGACACAGGAAACGTATTCCATTCCTCCTGTGGTGCGCTTCTTCTGTGCCGTTATTACATCGACACCTACGCATATATCTAAATGCTGTGCACGCAACACTCACCAATTTAGCCTATTTAGACGCACGAGCCAACATAGCCAAAGCATGCATTCTCGGGCACCTCCTCGTTGCTGCTTGGAACAGCTTCCATTTTGGAATCGCTGTTATGCAAAGGGTCCATCGAAGCCAAATTGATTCGCGATGGTGCGAATCAAAGCAAGTCCAAGCTTCAGACTCTGGTATTCGACCGTAGTCGACATTTTGAATGGTGATGATGCCAAAGCAGAAAGCATGGCAATGCGTGCTCCTAGCAGACAAAATGTTTCTGAAGCAGCATGGCCTGACATTACTTTTTTCTGTGGAGAAGTGTTGAGGTGTGGTGCGGTCTAGAGTAGACCACGAGGTAGTGCCGCTGGTAGTGCTCACAGAGCTACAAATGGTGGGATGGCCGGTCGTTATGAATGGCACTGAATACCAGCAAAATAAATCAATAAACGTGATAGTTATTCATCCTTCAGCCTCGTATAGGTTTTGAACCGCTACTAGAGTGTCGGTAGCTGCTTGTTGACGCGAACATGATGACATAAATAAGTTTGATGTCAGTGCTCCTTTGAACGTGATGGTATGACTGTGTGGTTACTTTCACATGAAGGTGCTGGTAACTTGAGAGAAGCTCTAGAAAGCGGATCACATCAGTGTTAGTTGCTGAGTAGACTCCTTTGAACCATCATGACGACCGCGGAAACTCCAGCGTTGGTTACTTATAGTGCCCACGCTAACTGCAGCCGTGAATTCAACCACTGCGCTATACTCTCCCTATCTTTCGCTCATCACTGAGGGCAGCCTTATCACTCCTGGGAAGCCCATTTGAAGCTGGGTGCATTCATTCCCCCTCCCCCACAAAAAATGTTTGTTAAGCTCTGAATGCCGTTGTGAGACTTGAAGTGTCATCACTGAGCATAGCCAAATGAACTTTGCGCTCTAGAACGCCATCGCGAATGATCTCTGCCACGCCACAAAACAGTACTATCAAGTTTTGTTCCTGTCCAATAGACGACAGCAAAAAAAGCTTGAACGCATTTCATTTTGGCTTATAAATTCATAGTCAATTTCTAGATGGCTAAAATGCACGCCTTCAGGCAGGAAACTTGGTCAACTAATAACCACTTCCGGTCAGCTCATTAGGCAACTCCATAGCCATTTGCCAGACGAACCGGACTTCAGAGTATGCGGGACGACGCTTGGCCGAGACTTTAGGCAAGTGTTTTTAACTAACCAGGCCTGCAGTTACCATTGACAGCCCTGTGGGTGGCCTGTCTGGGCGGCCCTGACACGGCTGCGAGAAAAAAATGCTTTCAAAGCAATTTTTACGCCAGTTTTGCGAGTGATTATCACTACCGGTGATCAGGAGATGCACAGTAATACGTTCATACATATCTACGACATCAACGTGCAAATTACACACAGCACTGGAATTGAACTCGTGACCACACTGACTGCAAGCAGGTAACCATTGCACCAAGGCGCCCCCGCAATGACAGGTCGCTTTTTCCCGGGTGTCATTTTTTGTGGGGCCATTCACAAAGTCATTTGAAAACAATCGGCGCAAAGTGGAACGTCCTTTTTTGTGCCATATACACTTGTTCGAATTAGTATTAGGTCAGCAAATAGTTTACTGCGATGTTTAGGACGGTTCCAGCACTTCCACTACTGTGCAGCGGCGCAGCAAACAGACAGGCAGACGTGTTCAAACGTTTAAAATACAAAAAAGTATATGAAAAGTTGGTGATGTGGGCACCATCGGGACGATCACCGCAGCACATGAGGAAGAAGAGTGCCGCGGGCTCACGACTCTCGAGCAATGGTGGCGTCACCTAGGAGATGCCTGGACCAGCGCTACCTCGGACCTCTTTTTCGAGCTCTTGATCACCATCCGGGCGTAGCGGTTCCACGTGCCGGTTTTGGCCAGCACAGCACCGTCTGTGCCGTGCAGAATTGCTGCTCGCTACAGCTGCGGTGAGGCAGTTCACGCACCAGCGTTCCTCGCCTTGGCCAGCGCACAGCCAGGTAGCTTCGGGTGCACAGCTCGTGAGCTCGCGGCCCACGTCCAAGTCTGGCGCGTCGCTTGGTACGGCTAGGCACCACCCGGCGATCCTCGATTCAGCCAGCAACTTCCCTGGCACCTGGAGTCTCGGCCCCCCTGGACTTTGCCCAGCTCTGTGGTCCTCCATGCACACGCACGCGTCTCGCCCGGCAGAACGTCTCGCTCGTCCGAGCTCAGAATTGCACGCCTGGCCCAAACACTGCGAGCGCGCCTCGTGCCTCCACGCTCTTATTTTTTGTCTCTCAGTGCTCGGTGGTCCGCGTCGACATTTTTGCGATATTTACGCGTGACATTTACGATGCTTTATAGATTTGAGACAACCGTGGTAAGCGCCTCCGGCTACGGCTTCAGTTCATAGTGCGTCATCCAGCAAGAACGATTACTGTGTGTACCTGTGGCACCTTATTGTTTCTTCATCAACCGGGGGTGTTTCGTTTACCGAGAATTCGCGTATACGAGCGAGATATTCACGTCTCGAAACTCAAGTAGATATGCTTCTCCCAAGTGCATCTGCTGTCAGCAATGTCAGATATTTGTGCCGCGAGGCACATGCCTGTCATTGACGGCAACGCATTCTCAGCTGCTCGGAGGCCACGTCATTTCGCACATTAACTTTACACGGGTATTTAAACGTCCCCACACTAACATTTGAATTTAATGCACGCGAACTGTTGCCAGCTGTGCGGCGGGGCATCAGAATCTCTTTACCATTTAGATGACGTACGATATTTTGCTAAATACAGCGCTTTTCACTCAGTTTGAGTGTTTAAGTGATTTCATATATAATGACTACCTTCTCTTACCTTTATTCAGCATACTGCCACTGTTCAAGTGAATGCCCAAAATTGCCCCAATAATAGGTATGACGTCAACCAATCAGCGACGGACAAGTCTCGCTTCAATGCTATTGCACATCCCTTTCGCCAACATCCACGTGCAGTTGGGGTGACGAGTTGGTAAAAAATCAACTTGAAAAAATTCGGCAGATCCCGCGCACCTGGGAATCGGCGTTATGAGAAGCATGCGGAGGGACGGTGGCCATGTTGATATTTTTTATTGAGGGACACGTCATTAAACGACGCTCAATATATGTACAAATGTTGCATGCACAGACATATGTTGAAGAGTTGCAGATGTTTATATAACCAGTTTTTTGCACTTACGCAATGATGTCAACAGCAACATGCGTATTAGCAACACCAGAAACTGATATGGAGCGTTGATTCTCGCGAAGATGCTGGCCCTGGACATTGCTACGTCAATCAACTTCAGCGCATGGCATCTAAGCACAATTCACGCTAACCCGACGTGACGGCTGTATCAAAGGACACATGTAATGTATATGCAATTGGGTAGGCAGCACTGCAACCACTATTGACGTTTAACAAAGGCTTGCGTCTATTTCAAAAGCAGCTCTGAGACCTGGCGTAGCTCTGCAGTAGAGTGCTTGCTTGACTGCCATTCAGAATGCTTAATTGGGTTCGATTTCTGGTGGGACCCTGAAATTTATTATTTGCTTTCGTGGGGGGTTCAACACTGCGTATTTCAGGTTTTTAGCACTTTATTCTATACATTCGTTTGGTCTATGCTACTGATGTCGGCTATTGCTTAACTCTCATGTGCTGAAATATGTCCATGTGTGTTCTCATCGTTTCTAGGCAGATGCTACGTGCCAAACACCTGTGGCACATACCCACATACCAGTGGCATATACCCGCCCTTGGGCACATGTCACTGTATGGTAGGAAGTGTTTGACGACGTACGCGACGAGATTGCGACAATATCCATGTCTTAAAAAGCCCGTCGTTTTCGTCAAACCACTTTACCCTCCCAGGTTAACTTTGGTTCACGCCATGTAAAGGGGCTCTGAAACACTGTTTTGAGTAACGATGGAATTATTTCGCTGGAAAAGCGTATTACCTCACAAATGAAACACCCCAAAAATTTTAAAAATCCGTCCAGTACGAACAGAGTTGCAAGGATTTGTGACACGCTGCAATCACATTCTCTCTTCTCTCGTTCCAATAAAAGCGCAGGAAGCTGAGCAGGGAAGGATGGGAGGGGTAAACAAAAGACGTCACTCGCGCCTTGTGAGCATGAGCATTTTTTTCTTTGAATACGCACCTTCTTCAGTGCGATCGCGCGCGAATTCGTGGACAAGTGACGGCTTCTTCCGGCAACATCTGTTACAACCGAGCGTGCCATGTTTCAATCAGTCAATGGCTGATATATGGGCCTCCTGCTCCTAATTTCCGTAATTTGGCGAGGGAAGAGAAAGCTATATATAGCTGATATTGTGAATCCTAGGCGCGTGCTGCGCTATGATATTTGGCTCGCGTATTGTCGGGACCCTCTACTACCAATCGGCAGCATTTTCATACCATGCACAAAAAGTGTTGCAGGGCCCCTTTAAGGGGGTGACCACGAGAGCACCCAAACGTCAGCGGCTAGATAGATAGATAGATAGATAGATAGATAGATAGATAGATAGATAGATAGATAGATAGATAGATAGATGGATAGATAGATAGATAGATATGTAGGTAGGTAGGTAGGTAGGTAGGTAGGTAGATAGATAGATAGATAGATAGATAGATAGATAGATAGATAGATAGATATGTTCGAAGTCGCCGAACTTCGCTAAGAACTGCTTGGCATTCAAAATCTGTATTGCCACTGCATACTTCAATGAATCAGCTGCTCTTTAGAAAATGAGGATTACTTATGACTGGTACATTTTTGCCACAGCAGTAGACAGGTTAGCTTGATCGCGGTTGAATGTTACGAATACCATGCTAGAATATGAAAACTGTTGCCGATATTGAAAACAGTGAAAAAATGTCGGTGGTAAATGCTCTGCTGCTTACTTGTGCCCGTGTCCTCGATCTTCAAGTTCATTATGCAATTACGAGACCCTTCATAAAACATCAGTACACCAATTTTCGATGTTGAAGACTTACAGCCTCGCTGCCTGATGTTTCTTTTGTTTCTGCACAGCTTTACGAAATTTCATTACTTTATTTAGTGAAACAAAATAATGGTTATAGACCAGTGTTTTAGTAGTCTGTTCTGCATGCACAAGTACTCTTGTTTAACGCGTTGCTAATGTCATACCTCGACAACTGACGGAAGGAGCTACAGTCAAGACTCTGACAAAATCCTTTTTGGTCGGGGACAAATATGGTGTGAAATAACAAAAACGTTGACCAAGCCAAATACGCCAAATTGAAAATTACGTCCCCTACACAGGGATCTCGTTTAGAGTGACCGCAAACGTCGTAGGCACGTGCTTTTCTTATGCACGTGTCGTCAGGTTTTGTAGACGTCGCGCATACACAAGAAAGCGGCTTCGAATGCCCACGCGGAGCATGTTGTGTCTTCTTAAAGTAATGTCGACTGGGGTAAAGCCTGCATCACTGCCACGGACAGAAAGTGGTTTGCGTGATTGTGATTGGAATATTTGGCCATGCATACTACGAAGAAAACGCTGAGCCTAAATAATGGGACACTCCATCTGTGTATGTACGACACCGATACTTTTGACGGTGTTTCAGTGGTTTTACTTCATCAGCACTGCATTTTCTGCGGAATCATCATCGCCTGTTGGTAAGGGCGGTTTTCACGTGGTCATGCCAGTCTCACAGCCTACAACACGACATTAGAGCCACAACTACTGCCACAGGGATCCACTTGTCCAGCCTAATCGACACAGCACCGGTATGTGTCATCGCTGTACCGTCTCGCTCAGAAGCCTCTAAGAAAACACTCTCAGGAGGCCGGCTCATCCAATGACCTCATGGGCACTTGACCTCAATGACCTCAAGCCCAGATCTGACTCTAACCAAAACATTTACTTACTTGCCATTTATTGAAACACCAAACTTTTTTTAGAAGTTTGCTAGGATGATTTGAGTGAAACTATGGCAGCCTTTAATCTCATCGAAACAGACGGATCTCATACCATTCGCCGGTGTCCTTACCGTGTGTCGTCCACTGAACAAAAGGTTATCGTGGAACAAGACAATAATATGCTCGCAAGTAACGTTTTAGGCCTTCAGAAAAGTTTGCTCTTGTCCTGTTGTCCCAAATTAGATAGGATGAATCAGTCCAATTTCGCATTGATTAGAAGGCACAAAAATGGCCCGGAAGTATTTATAGCCCTTGCCTCGAATTAATGATGCCCTTGAGACCTTACATGATGCTGAATACTTTTCGAACCTCGACTTCAGATAAGGCTATTCAACGACCCTGATGCATGAGTGTGATAAAGAGAACACAGCATTCTATACTCCCGAGTGTCTCGAATTCAATGTGATGCGTTTTGGCCTCTGCAATGCCCCAACCACATTTGAGTGAACACGGTATCACTGGGCCTTAAGTGGCGTACCTGTCTTTGTTACAGGGACCACATTATCATCTTTTCATGCAGCTCCTCGACACACCCAGCACGAGTAGACGAAGTACTCACATGTCTAGCCAAAGCCAGTCTCAGGCTAAATACGAAGAATTGTTGGTCAGCCAGCTGCTGCATCAAAGTTTTAGGTCACCTGCTCAGCAAGTTTGGCATTCAACCTGATCCCGTCTCGATAGCTGCTGTGTTCACTTTCCTAAACCCACCACGCTAAAGAGCTTCACAGCTTCTTCGACCTCTTTTACGTTTGTTCATGGCTTCTCCACTATTGTAGCTCCCCTTCATGAACTTCTGACGACAAGTGCATCATTTGTTTGGTCAGATTACTTTGAAGCTGCTTTTAAGACCCTGAAGCCATCAGGGTCTGGAAATGCCTCAAGTCAGGGCAGCTTACACATTGATGAAAGTGGGCATGGAATCAGCGCTGTTCTGCTGTAGCGTGACCAAGCTTTGCACGAGCAAGCCATGGCTGACACCAGGTTCACTCTCTATGCAGCCGAACGAAATTACGTCACTGAGCAAGAATTTCTGGCTATCTTGTGGTTGGTCCAAAAGTATCGCCCCTATTTGTGCGGCCTGCGGTTTACAAAAGTGACGGCCTATCATGCTCGTTGTTCTCTCTGAAGAACTTCTCAGGACATTTCGGCGGGTCCACTCCCTTCAAGTTAATTTTCACAGACTTGTGGCTTTCATAGCTTAGGCCTATTTATTCATATTACAGGAGTATAACTACAGCGTACCATGCGAGGTGTATAAAAACACATGCTGACGCTCTGTCACACTGTCCGCTGTTGCAAAATAACCACGACACATCTACGTGCTGTACGGCACCTCTCAGCCAAAGGACCTCGCAGAAGACAAGTCTTAGTACAGTCGAGTTCACTGCACCGGATGACTTCCTCCAGTCCACAGACTTCACCTCGCTTCAACGGGCAGGTACATACTGTCGTATTTTTATTTATTTATTTTTATTTATTCATACTGTCAGCCCAAGGGCCAAGACAGGAGTTGGGGTTACATATCTGGCATGTACAAAGAACATATGTGGAAACAAGTTTCACAGTGTACGCTCAGGACGCACACTATATGGAAATAACAGAACAAAAACGAGAAAACTATATTAGAATTCATCCTGCATAGGTCAGGGATAAAAGAAACATGTTCGAATACATCTCGTACACGTCACCAAAAAGAGAAAAAAAGATTTGAAGTGATATAGTATATATAGAACACATTGATATAGTACATTGAACACATTCAACCAACAAGGAACAAGCAATTTGGTTACAAATATTCTGACAAAGCCTTTTCGAACCTTTGTAAATCGCAATGTTCGACTATGTATTGAGGTAATTGATTCCAGTCATTGATGCTCCGAACCAAAAACGAATACTTGAATAAATCTGTTTTGTAGCTAAGTGGTGTGGTATGTTTCCAGTATTTTGTTCTGCATGTGGTAAATGGCTGTAGTGCGATGTGTTCCCTTAGGTGAACCTTGTAGTCTTCATTGAGTATGTGAAAAGAGAATATCAGTCGATTATGTTGCATTTTTCGTTTCCCCGTCATTAAATTGGCTCTGGCTTTAAGCTCACTAATAGACTGTGTTCTGGAATAGGAGCTGATGATGAACAGTAAGGTTTTTTTTTGTATACGCTCACGTTTTAGTGCATTTGTTTTGGTGTATGGCTTCCATAGATGAATAGCGTAGGTCAGTACTGGAAGAATAGTCATTTTATAAACCATTATTTTAGTTTCCGGGGTGGCATCGTGAAGTTTTCGTCGTAACGACCAAATTTACGCTTGGCTTTATTGCAAACACTGTCAACATGCGTCGACCAGTTCAAGTCATGTGTAAGATCAACACCTAGATACTTAACAATCTTTACTTCAGTGAGCACTGTGCCTTTGATGCTGCAAAAATGATGACGTGTCTTTTTTACGTGTCATGCGCATGAAGAGAGTTTTTGATGCATTCAGTACCATTTGCCATTTGTCGCACCAAAGACTATTTTTTTGTAAATGGTTATCAACCTCCAGCTGATTGTCAGTGGAGCTTATCTTCACATACACAATGGTGTCATCAGCATAATATTTTATAGCTATTTGCTGAGAAAAATCGGCACCCATGTCACTGATATTGATAGAGAAGAGTAAAGGGCCTATTACGGACCCTTGCGGCACGACTGATCTGACTGGTTTATTGGTGCTGGAGACATTATTTATTTCAACAAATTGTTGTCTAGTTGACAAATATGCCTCTATTCATTTCAATAGCTGACTGTCACCAGTCAAACAAGACAACTTTTAAGCAACTTTCTGTGAGATAGTTTATTGAATGCTTTTCGAAAATCAATAAATATGATGTGTACTTGACCCTTCCCATCTAAACACTGACCAATTTCATGCGTAACCTCAGTAATAATTGAAATTGTGGAATACCCTTTGCGAAACCCATGCTGACTATTACTTAAAATACCGTTTTCTTCTACAATTTTTATTAGGTGCGTTGTCAAAATGTGTTCCAGTGTTTTACAACTTGTCAAGGAAATCGGTCGGAAACTTGTGACGTCATATTTGGAACCCTGTTTATGGATCGGTATTACCTTGGCACACCTCCAATCTATCGGAACGTCATCAGATTGAAGTGATTTTGTGAAAATGTCCAACAGAGAAAATGAACACCACTCGGCATAACGCCATAAGAAGACGTTCGAAATTCGATCAGGTCTTGGGCATTTTTTCACATCTACTTTAAGTAAGAGACCCAGAATGCCTTCATGTGTTATAGTTAGCTTAGTTAGACATTGCTCATTAGAAATTTGCACTGGAGGAGCTGAACCATCGTCCCTAATGAAAACCGATTCAAAATATTTATTAAGTTAGCAAGCCATCTTACATTTATGCGTGATGGCTACAATATCGTTCTTCAAAAATTGTATGCCTAGTTTTGGTCCTAAAAGGTACCTCCAAAATTTTCCTGGTGATGTTTTAATAAAATCGGTAAAAGTTTCATTCATGTACCTGTGTATCGCTTGAATAATTTCCATTTTGAGTTCCTGAGAAAGGGAACTGACGTAATGACGTGTTTTTGTTGTTATTGGTTTTTTAGCCCTCGTTCTTTTCAAGAGCCGTTTCTTCTGAAACATTTTCTGCGTAATCCATGGGTTTCTTCTGTTAACTTTCTTGATGCATTTTGGAAAAAATGGTTTTATTGCTTTCAAAACAATGCATTTAAACATGTTCCATGCATCATTTACTGATGTAGTATTCAGAGAGATATATTGAGTGAAAGCATCATATCCCTGCTCTAAATGATCTATTGCTCAAGTATCATCTGCTTCAGAAAAATAGAGAACTGTCGTAGTTTTATTCCTTTTTACCCGAGTGCGCGTGGTATCTATATGCGTGATCACCATTTTGTCATCAGATAATCCTTCTAATACTTTACATTGATATTTGGATTGTGTGGCAGATCTGCTCAAGAAGACCAAGTCGAGCAGTGATTCTCTTGATTCGTGGATTCGCGTAAATGTACTTACAATTTGTGTTAGGTCAAGGGAGAAAGCCAAATCCAAAAGCACTCGGGACACAGCTTGTTCATTTTGACCTTTCTGATAATTCACCCAATCGATATGCGGTAAATTGAAGTCTCCGGCCAGTATGATCTTATAATTAAAATGACTAAACTTATCAGTTAAGAAATTATCAAGAAGATTCATATATTCTTACGGGGTGCCAGGTGGGTAATACACTGCGATAACTACAAAATACTGCCCATCTATTTGTATCGCGCACGCAACGCATTTTAATTCCGGTGGGGTGAAAATTTCAGTGCAATGATTTGAAGTTTTGTGTACAATTGCAACACCTCCTCCCCTGGATCCTCGGTCTTTGGGACTGGCAGTATAATTGGGAGGCAGGAACTCTGTATTTTAAACTGATTCGCTTAACCGGGTTTCTGTCATCATTACAACATCCGGTTCATGTTCAAAGAGCGCTGCCTCAAAGAGCGATGACTTGTTACAGATACTGCGTGCATTAACATTCATAAATGTTAACTTGTCAGGAAAAATTTCCACTGCCATTCAAGCTGGTGTCTTTCTCGTAATGGCGAGCGTTTTGGCACTCTTTACGCGAATCAGTGGAATTGTTCCAGTAATACGCCTTGCGGTCTACGTAGAGCTTTTCGTAAGCTAGGCGCACCCGCTTTTCACTCAACTTCTCGTCTTTAGCGCTTTCTCAAAGGCACTTCCTGCTGTGTAGCACGCGTTTTAAAAAGTCATCACTTATCTAGACGTGCAAACCCTTTAGCTTTTAACAGTTACGCATAGTTTCCTGCTTTTACTTGAAGTCGTATAGTCGGAAAATAATCGGTCGCGCTTTTGGCTGTCTTTTTCCAATGCAGTGCATACGCTCCACGCTTTTAGGCGATAAACTGATTACAGAAAAGTTTTGTCCTGTACCACTTTCATCAGGCCTTCTTGTGTTTCCCTGTCCTGCTCATGCAGGCCGAAAATAACAAGATTATTGTGGCGCTGGCGATTTTCAATGTCATCAACCTTTCTAGATAACACTTCGACTACTTCGTTCAGTCGGGTTGCTGTTTCTTGTGCGTCATCCAGTTTAGACAGAGAGGACTCAAGTTTAGCTAGGCGGTCTTCAATATTTTTATGGCAGTACCGTTTTCTTTTACGTCCTTTTGGACTGCTCTCTGATCACGTTTAATGTCGGCTAATGTTTTTGACTGCTCCTTTAAAGTTTGCAAAATCTGCTCAAGTTTGTCATCTGAGTTCGAGCTCGGGCCTGGATTCAAATCGACGTCACCACTCGTGACAAGTTTAAAAAATATAGACCAAAAACCGCCCACTATGAACGACAGTGTTCAGGGGCACGACACGACTATTAGTGATAAATGATTGCTTTCAAATGATGAAGTATTGTGCCTCACCTGCAAACGAGCAAATACGAACACGTTGGACACCATGTTTGTATTCGTGCCGTGCCCGCAACTGAGTAGGTGGGCCTCCAGTGGGCTATTTAAGTCAGCAGCAGTCCATGGCGTGGTTGTTGTTGATTGGTAGATGCTTCCGATACAGGCGTCTTTGCTTCTCGTGGATAGAAGCGGCATCGGCGACACATCCATATAGCTTGAGAACGGTGGCTCGTGCTCCGCCTTGGTAAATGCGGTAGTTGCACTTGAATTCGCAGTGGTGACAAGTAGCGGAACCTGCAAACAAGCAAATACGAACACGTTGGACACCATGCTTGTATTCGTGCCGTGCCCGCAACTCAATCAAAGATAATGATCAATCAGGCAGTGAAGCCGCTCAGTTTTTCGCAGAACCTACGACCACATCAAGAGTCGCTGCTTCTGGCCTAGCCTATTCACTAGTATTTCCAACTACGTTGATTTCTGTTCATCATACCAGCACCAAAAACGTTTGACATATTTCTTGCGCCACCCCTTTAAAGCTTCTCCCGTGCCCGTCCACTGCCTTCAAGTTCACCGGCATAGACTTGTGCCTTCCGCTTACACCCGCTGGTGACCGCTGGATTGATAGTGTCGAAAGCTATCTTAACCCGCTACGCTGAGATCGCAGCTTGTCCTTCTGACACTGCCTCCGAAGTCACTTACTTTGTCCGGCGTGCCCTTATTTCACGTCATGGCGTCCTTCGTGTTCTCATTCTCGTTAGTGGTTTTGGCAAGTCATTCCCCTCTCATGTCCTCACTTAGGTCCTACATACCTCTGACACGATGCATAAGACTACCTCAGCATATCATCCGCAGACAAATGGTGTCACCGACCGCTTTCATAGACTTCGTCAGACAAGATATCTATGTTCAGCCCGATCACAAGAGCTGGGGCACAATATTACCTTGCGTCACGTTTGCCTACAACACTGCCAATCAATGAACTGCAACTTACCGCCCGTTTTTTGTGTGTATATCTTCATTCGCAATCTCTTCTAGACACCAGCTTGTTGTCTAAGGCCCCGTTTCATGTGCGTCCTTTCCGGAAGAGTTCGTGGCCCGCGTCGCCCGCTGCCGTGTAGTCGTCTGTGCCAACACCTCCACCATTAAAGCCAAGATAAAAATTCGTTTTCATTCGACATGTCGAGTTGTGTCATTCTACCAAGGCGACAAAGTGGTCCTATGGATACCCGTTCTTACACTCGTGCTCTGTAAAAAATTTGTTCACAGATACCTGGTTCTTCAAATGCCCCTTGCTTGAACGAACATCAACCATGAATTATCGCGTCGTTCCTGTTATTCGGCTTCTGATAGCCGTCGTAGCGGCACCGAGATCACCCATGTGTTTCCCTTGAAGCCCAATGTCCGGCGTCCATACCCTCACTAAACGGACGTCTTGCTGAGTGCTTCCATAAAGGGGGGGGGGGGTTGATCGCACGTTGTGTAGTTCATCAACTTCACCTGTGCATACAATTCAACATAAGCATCTTTATTGAGCTCTCTCACCGGGTATTGAGATTCTGACGTGCGCACCTGTGCTGTAAATACAACAATCAGTCCGTCGTGCCTGACATCACCTCACGATTCACACATCAACCTCTGTCTTTTCTCTGGTCACTTAGTCAAGTTTCCGGCAGCTCGAATGAACAGTGAACATAGCACATTTTGTAACGCCTGGTTGTTATTTTACTCTACTATCAAGCTATAATACCTGTGCTAACGCAATTTTTTCTCGAATTCTCAAAAAATATTTTTGCGAATGAGTTTCAAGCACATAGCGCTCACGGATGGTTGTAATTGCCTCTGATTGAGATATAAGGCCCAAAGAAAGCCTTTTTAAGTAACCATGGTTGGTTTTATTTGGGTATTAGAAAGAAAAAAATGCCAGGCCTGCGCGAAAGGTGCAGCACAGTCACAACGAAAACTTGAAGAGTGGCATTCCAGAGCCTTTTCTTAACACTAACTGGGTAACTGCTCCGAGCACACTTGCGGGGAACCCACTATGACAATATTAATAGTAATTTCTGGGTAGTAGGCTGGCATTGGCTATGCTATACTTCGTCATTCTTCTGATATTTGTGGTATCCGCTAAACACTGCAAAGGAATTGTGTGCCTATCGTTAATGCAGTGGCTGGCGACGATGAGGAATTATGCCTGAAGATGGTATGCGTCACAGGTAAAAGATGGTCAATAACAAGCTTTTATAATGGGTTCGAGCGTTGGACGACCCACTCATTACGCTAATCGCATTGAAGACTCCTGGTTCTTCTGTTGCTGCTGTTGCAGAATGTTGGGCTGGCACCCAGCGGACCCAGGTTCACGCCCCACTGCATCTTTGGAAATATTTTTTTCTTAATTCGTGTGAAGTGATTACGGACACCGCCGGCAGCAGCGGCGGCTGCGGACAACTACGAAACTACGCGTGACCCGAGTTGTTATCCCGTAACAGCTTTTTCTGTAGTAACGCGTTTTTAACGCTTGGAATCGGCAGAACGTATGAACCTTGCTAACTAAGAGCGTATACAAAACGCTCCTACAACGGTACCTTTATTATAGAAAATGCTTGTGCTCATTATGAGTTTCTGTTTTTTAAAAACACCACCTCACATCGTTTGAGACACAGTTTTTTCTTTCTTCTTGAAAGCTTGCGTACATAACCACACTTTGTCATTCTCGGGCTTCTAGCCAACCGATCTATTCCAGAAAGGGATGCGCACTTGTCATTTATTTAATGCATGAGATTGGGGAATATCAGTCTGAATATTGCGTCATCAGTCTGAATATTGACTCAATCTAATTAGTATGTAATAAACATCTTTTTACCCCGAAGTAATTCGTGCTTACTTTCATTATCAACTGAATAAAACTTAAAGCTAGGAACATAATGTGAAATCAGTTTTTGGTTATGTTAACTTCTAGCAAAAAAGTGCTTTTCACATTGCTTGTCGGAAGCGGCCTGTCGCACTACTCGTCAAACATGGCAGTGCCTTCAGGAAAGTAGTCATACGTATCAGTACACCGGATATTGAAGTTAAATAGGGAAAAAAATTATTACGCAGGAGGTTTGGCGCATCTAAAGTACAACATATTTTGCTCCTCCTTAACATCTGCTTGCTGAAATAGAAAACACGGGTGATGTACACAATTATGAACATAGTGTTTCGAAGGGATAACAACAGACAGACATTCACTATCACAAGATCCACGCATCTGTCCGACGGGAACCTTGACGAATTGACGAAGCTTTGAGTATTGTATGCTGGAGTAGCCATACGTTACTCGAACATTGCCCGATTAATGTAAAGCGAGTGACATGAAGTGACATAAAGAGTCAATAAAAAGCTTTGCTCTCAGGTCTATGATATCAACGTTGAGGACAACAGCTAGTGTCCACGTTTCCATAAATTAGTGTTTTGAAAACGAGAATCTTTCTTGGTTTACTTGAACGCAGAAATTTTGATCTGCCTGTACGTGCGTCAGACGAATGAGCCACCCGGTCAATGTTTGAGTTCTTCCTGAACGCCCAACCATCTTGAACTGGCGGCTGCGCTCACACTTGTGACCATTGTCGATTAAAAAGCAAATGTTACGCATTTCTGAGGCGCAACATATTTAGGTGGTGCGTTTAGGTGGTTACGCTGTGCTGAGTATGCGACAATTTAGACGAAAAATGATCTCTCTCGAAGATAATGAGCTGCAACCGGGCAGGTTGCAGCTCGTTATGCGTCACCAGGATTGATGTAGTACTGCCGGCAGAAGACTATCGTCTTTCGATTGATTGTTTGATTTGTCGGGTTTAAAGTCCCAAAATCACGATATGATTGTGAGAGACGCCGTACTAAAGGGCTTCGAAAATTTCCACCACCTGGGGTTCTTTAACGCGCACCCAAATATAAGCTCATGGGTCTAAAATATTTCCGCCGCTATCGGAAATCCCGCCGCCACAGCCGGGATTCAATCCCACGACCTGCGGATCAGCAGCCGAGTACCTTAGGCACTAGACCATCACGACGGTACAGACTATCGTCTTTCGACATTTCAGTGAAGCATGCAGATACGTGGACACTTTATTAATAAAATGTTTATGATCCTGCTATAACCTAAAACAATTGCCCAAAATCAACGAGTATGCGCGTAGATTATTCACTATTTTTAGTGGTAAACACGACGTTTATATTGGACACTCTACGTATAGATTGCCTGGTACGAAAAATCAAGCAAAAACTAAAGGTAAAAACCTTGTAGTATATGAATTCTGAAAGAACGAAATTTGAGTAAAACGTTCGGGCAGGCTGGTAGGTTCATTGCTGTGAGTCAGTCTTAAAGCGATACTGCACAAAACATTCGCCTCCAAGATAAATGGCCCAATTAACCCTTTAAGCCCTGGAATTTTTATTTTGATTGAATACACTTTTTGTGCGCGTTTTTCTCGTAGTTAGGACCTCAGAAGACCAGAAACGAAAAAACTGAGCCACTGGTACAAGAATTTTTGGATTATTTAACGTAACATCAAATTAGGTCATTAGAGCCCAGTGATTGGGAAAAAAAAGAAATGGCTTTTTTTTTTTGCTGCCAATCAATGGTGTACACAAAATGAAAACCAACGTCTTACTTTTCAGCCTAATATTGACTGAAACAGCTTCGGTACGTCGTCCTGAAAATGGCGCTTACCCGCCTCAACTTACGCACCTCGGCTTCACGAAAGACCTCGGTCGCGCTTCTTCTTTTTGTGGCTGCTACCTCGACAAACGTGCCGCAATATTGGTGTCAATTGCAGTGGGGATCATTCAAGAACTATACCCCCCAGAATGAGCAGTATTGGTTGCGTTTCTGAGATACTATGACAAATGTTGTGTGGTGGTGTCATTTGACACCACCAGGGCCGAAAGTGTTAAAAGCTGGCTACTGAAAAGTGTCGGGTGCTGAAAGCCAGACAGTAGTAGACAATAATGAGTATATTCTTATTTTCACAAACTCGTGAGTATAGCAACCACGCCGAGAACGAGTCAGGAACTTACGCAACACCTGTCGTATGCTGATGCGCCAACCATTCTTGCTGCGAAATTGCTTACCAATCCACATCGTAAGCCACCACTGCAGCTTATCCAGCCACCAGCTTCTGCACATCTCTCTCAAGACGTGTTCAGATCCGGAAGATGACCGGCATTCAACGATACCATAGCCAAGCAGTAGCTCTCAGTCGTACATTTATTTTCTCAAGCGGAGCTTATGTCCATGTCTAAGAATTTTCCGTTTGAAATCTGTGCGGTTACGTAATGTGAACATTAAAGCCCCTTGAACAATTCAGAGTGCCTCAACACTGCCCTGCGCTATAGGGAGTGTGAGCAGTAGCGTCTGGAGGAACAATCTCACACGCAACGTTCCGACAGAGCTTAGGCCTCAAAGTTATCTTGATTCGCACTGCACACCCATCACAGCCAACACGGGTGCCTACGAAGCGTAAACTTATGTGCTCAGAAGACTTCGATGCTAGTGGCTATGGAAAAGCCACGCTTTGTCGCCTAAGTTTGGCATGTCAGCAATACAGCAGTACCTAAAGCCCGGTTATGTCCCGTCCTATGTTGCCAGAAAGCGGGAAGGACATACGTATATGGTTAATTTGAAGCCTAGTTGCAATGACCACTCATGGAACCACTGCCAAGACCCAGGCAGGCGGTACGATTTTCTATAGGCTGTGCCGGGCAGCGTTGGAAGGTCCGCCATGCGGCGCACGATAATTCGACACACATTGGGCGAACGAGCAATCAACGGATGGCTAACCACACACGACGCCTTGGAGTGCGCACTCAGAAGACTTCGTATCTTCGCGATGAAGAGCAAAAGAAACCATTTGCACGCTCATGCTTCATTCAATAAGAGAATAATGAATGTAACTACGCCTTTGTGAATGACAAGCATGTCGCAGCAGCGGCAACAGGGCCCCGGCCCTGACGACTTTGATTGGTGGGCCTAACATGGCGGGCACTGACCGTCGCCTACGCTGTTTGGAATCACACGCGCTTTGGTTATTGACAACAAGATTAAGCTTTGCATTCGTATGTACTGCCTTACCATGCGCTATCTACATCGATGTGAAGAGGAAAAGTGCAAGCGAAGCGAGCCGTATCTCTGATGCGCTGATGTCACTACGGTTAGCTTCTAAACGGCCTTGCACCACTGCTCGTGGTCTCACAAGTGGTTTCAAAACTGGCGTTATCTTCCAGAAATGGCACACTGCAAACAGCACTTTATCCTATCCGGAAATATTTCACGTCGCTAGTGAAATGTACTCGACGCCGCCGCGAGCGGCGATGTCGGCAGATACTCCGAGATTTGAGCCCATCGACTCACCGTGGCAACGGTGGTGACACCAGGAACAAGGCTCAGAGAGTTTCTTGAGAGGAGAGGTGGTAGGAGACAGTACGCTGATGGCCCACCTGCTGCTGGCGCATGCGACATCAGACCATCTACAAGCGCACTTGCATGCAGGCGCCGATCTTGGACGAAGGAATAATAATAATACGGCCATCTGCCAAAGACTACGTAAAATTAACGCTTGTTATAAGTGCAGTCATATCATTCGAGTCAAGAATCAATGCTTTCTTAGTGTTTTTTTTATTTTGTTCAGTATCTCTTTGAACATTGTGCAAAGTGACCACAACACGATTAGGAAAACAATTGAACAGCACGAGCGCAGACTCAGACTTACATACCATGGCTATTCTTCAGATTTCACCTCGGGACAGCACCGTATCACCCAATAGTGCATGCACTGCAGTAGGAAGATCTTGCACTGCAGGTAATTGTCCATAACATCAGACTAGCAGACGCACACAGTGATCAGGTTCACACAGAATATTGCAGCCTCTTGCTTTGGCTGCGCAGCGACAAAAAATACCGACAGAAGAAGAAATGCAGCTTAGTTCAGTATAAGGTTCCGGCGGGCTAGTGGTACATTGCTGTTAGATGCTCTTAAACTGTGCGAAACGATCAATACATGATTGAGAAAATAAATAATTTATTTAGGGATGTTTACCCTCTCAAAATGCTCATGTGATTGAGAGACGCCGTAGTGGAGGGCTGCAAAAATTTCGACCACTTGGGGATTCTTTAGCGTGTGCCTAAATGCAGGCACATGTACAGGCCTCAAAAAAATTTCGCATTCATCGAAAATTTGGCCGGGTTTCTATTGCTCGACTTACAGGTCAATGGTCGAGTGCCTAAGCAACTATACCACCATGGGGCGTGACGAGCAAGGAACGACACGAGCGCATTTCAATATCTTTTCTTTGCGCGTCCCTGCCATTTCGCTCAGTTTAAGAACATCTATATAAACCTTGAGGAGAAGTTTCCATACTGATTTTACTCTATTTTAATGAGAGATAATAATATTAGGGCAAAAAAAGTATCGTTCACAGCAAACATTGGCGCAGCCGCAGCAGTGCTACGAAGCCCTAATCCTTGGCTGGAGCCACTTGCCTCCGTGGCTCATCCCCGGCAGCGTCTCTTCATTAAAAAAATGTCGTCCAAGTTTTCTCACTAATACTCACCAGGACCCGAAGACTGCTGGCACACACTATGCCAGCATTCGAGAATGGTGTTCGAGCCTTCTCGGTGGTCAAAGGGCAACTTCACTTCACCGTCCTAACGACCGCGTGCAGCCTCCTATTACCGGGGACGTTGTTAGTGCTTGCCGTGGCAAAAAACCTCTCGCTTAGAACTTGTTCAGATGTTCATATGCACAATGGTGCTGCTGAAGCTCCTTCTCTTAACAATCCCGTCCCAATGATAAAAATTACCTCCTCTTCCTTCGGCAACACTACCGGTGGCTTCGCTTGGGGCTTATAAGATAGTGCCGCGGACCTGCAGCGTATCATCATGTGACTCCGTGTCACGATCGACACCTTGTCAGCGTTAAGCTTCGACGCTACTTCCTGCGGTCATGCTTTTGTTGGCCGCCATCAGCGCCATGATAGGTGTAGCTGCCTCACACGGTCTTGAGGCCACCTTATCTGAGTAGCGCATAGATTTTCAGTGTTCTTTGATGCAACTTTCACACCAGCTGTGCTGCTTCGCTTCATACTCTCCGTTTTATCGCCTGCCACCCCACCATCACAAGCCGCCTGCGAAATATCAGAGTTCAATGGCTGTCAGTTCGACGCCGCTAACTGGGTAGTGACCATAAACGCTCCAGCTGCTGACAATGCATGGACAGAGCAGCAAAAGCAGAATATGCCCATAGGCCGTTTTCGAAATGCCGCCGTGGTGTGGCAACGGAACGAAGGCGTGCTGCAGCAGTGCTAAATGGGCTGCAGCTGCACACAGACAGCTGCTTTTGACTGGACTCTATACCACCTCTCTGCTACCGCCCTAGGCCAATCTGACCGCTACCTAGGATGAAGTTCGAGATGGGCTCAACTTCAACCATGAAGCTGCAGCGGAGTGAAGTTCACCGCTTGAGCTTTCAGACTGTTTGTTGGTGGCCAACTTAACTTCATCCCAGTAAGAGACCAATAGTGCACATGGACCTTGTGAAGTGCGTCGCTCCAACGAGGCACCCTCAAAAAACGATCCTCACAGTGCAGCTTTGCCCAGCAAATACCTCTAGACATCTAGATTGAACGGCCCGTGGAACACACTGACACAGCTCAAACAAGGCAAAAAGGTACCAACGAGCAACTCCAACTTTCGCGGCATTGAATCTAGTAAAGATTGCGTTGGTCCATACACATGTGAGACGGAATCACCAGGAATACTTCGTCGCAGTAACCACACGACAAAAGTGTGCCATGAAAGCACAGGAGATACTGCTACGTCACCTCGCGATCTCCTTTTGTCTATCGGAGCTTGCACACATTGAGTGCTGTCAAGGTATTCCTGGATCGGCTCACAGACGCTGATAAGTGCAATACCACCAAACAGTGGTGGCATGTTTTATATTTAGCATCCGACACTTGCGTTACTTGCAAAGCCACCCAGAGGGACCACTACGAGCCCCACAAGACAATTCTAGGCGTTTTAAAGACCAGCCATCGCGAGGCAGCCAGTCTCACCTACCTGAAGCACTGTCAGCAACTTCATGCACTCGCACTGATAGCCAAGTGTGATGACTAACAGCAGGGGCTTCGGGGCTACAACGTGCGAGGAGCTAGAGGAAGGACCACACGAGGTAGAGAACAGCTGGCCTAGAGAATGGGCGTTGTCTCCTCTATCGCCTATTAATATTTCAGGAAAGTATAGAGTGTACAAAAAGTCAGCTTGTCGCTGGCAAAGACCAACCCTGAAACCTTCGGTTTGAAATGATGATAGTGTGGTACCTGCCGGTGTCAGGAAGTCTTTCAATGCTCTTTTCTTTCTTCACAATTCTCCTGATAGGTACAGTACCGCCAAAGCAGCTCAATGAACACCCTATATACATTCTTGCCCCTCTTTACATGCAGGTTTTCAGAAAGCAAGACAGTCTCCCTCGACAAGAAACCGAAAGTCGTTTCATTCTCTGGTTTCTTGAGAAATGTACGGTGAAAGCCTTAAAAGATTTGCTGCAAATAGAGATGACCAGCGGCGGCAATCATGTTTAAGTGATTAGGTCACATCACATGGCGCCACAATATTGTCACGACGTCAAACCAGAGGTCTTGCCACAGAGATTGAGACACCAGAAGCAGGTCGATCTTTTTAATCAGAACGCGCAAGCGAGTTGTTCTTTTTCGTCCATTTCATAGTCCTTCGTGGCACATGCACAACTGCCATCGTCTTTCTTGAGCAAGCACGTGACATTACGACCTTACCAGTCGCATTGTTCCTTCGTCAAAATGGTCAATAACCGATGCAGCGATAAACGTATTACGGTGCAGAAAGCTTGCGCAAAAGCTTGTGAGACTTATGTGCAGAAAGCACATGTAGTCTGTCTGACTACATGTGCCTTCAATTTTCCTGTCCTTTACGTGCACTACAAGAAATCTTAATGCATATGTGCTACCAACAAGCCCGAATCGCATTCTTTATGGAAAAGGTTGAGAAGAAGTAGAAGGAGACGGATTTCGCCTTCGAGTCGTCATCATCATCGTCATCAACCTCTCTACGCTGACTGAAAAGCCAATGCCTCTCTCTCCCTTGTTCAGCTAATCAATGCGGACGTGTGCTTTGTGCTGTCACTTTGCACCTGAACACTTCTTATTCTCACCTGCCCAACTCATTTTCTGTCTCTCCTCCGTGCGTTTGCCTTCTTATGAAATCTGGTGAGTTAGATTTAGTTACAAGCGCTTATTCTGCCCATGTGTTACGTGCCCGAACCATGTCCATTTCTTGCCAGTGATTTCAACTACGGCATCCCTAAGCCCCATTTCTTGCACTACCCCCTCTGCTCTCTTGCTGTCACTTGAAGGTACCCCTATACTTTCTCTCCTATAGCATCTAGTCGTCTTCATCAAGTACTTAGGGCGTCTTGTGAGTTTGATAAATCTTGCTTTACTGTAATTCGGGCACGTAGTTTTCTGACAAAAGTATTCGCAAGCTCGTGCGCAAGAGGAATTGCATGAAGTGCTGGTCTGAAGTTGTATGTTACTGAGCTGTTTTCAATGAACGAAACTCCTTTTTGACACAACTTTGTGTATGAAAATAACGCAATCAAAAGGCATTGGGCCACACGGGATACGCTTATGACCGATCGCTCGTTCCACAAAGCTTTATCCACGCTAACCGTATTTAGCGAGCTTTATTTTTCTTCTATCTATGGATAATTTCACGGTGCCAGACACTTCCTATTGTACCAAACAACAAACAATACACTGCTGACATAGACGATCTTCAGGCTCGTATACACTGCCCCACCACGGTGGTCCAGTGGCTAAGGTACTCGACTGCTGACCCGCAGGTCGTGGGCTCGAATTCCGGCTGCGGCGGCTGCATTTCCGATATAGGCGGAAATGGTGTAGGCCCGCGTGCTCAGATTTGGGTGCACATTAAAGAACCCCAGGTGGTCGAAACCTCTGGAGCCCTTCACTACGGCGTCTCTCATAATCATATGGTGGTTTGGGACGTTAAACCCCACATATAAATGAATGAATCAATCATCAGGCTCGTATATTTGTTATAATGCGACCTGGCGGTGAAAAGTGTTATCTGATGCCCACTGTTTGCCTTAGGCAGATCTCATGCTATATGTACTGCTACGAAAGACGAAGGCGCGAGGGCCGTTACACTTATTAGAGGGCGAACTGGTGCTAACATAGTAAGCTGGTTGACGAAACCAATCCTTATTTCCGGATTACCCGACCAAAATATTTTGATTGCGTCTAACTTGCTCAAAGCATTTCCTCTTTACCTACAAGCAAGTTGCAGCCTTTTAATTAAAGGCTTGTGCGGGACGTGTGGGGTTCGTAGGTGCGGCGAGCTCAACGATGCCCAGTATCCTGTTGCACAGCACGTGATAGTGACCCAGAAAGATCTGCAATGTAGTGTGGAATGCTTTGCGATCACACAAAAAAAGACTGGGTGGCCGCCCTTCACAACGACCGAATTTTTTACCGTAACAAGTGCTCTTAAAAAGACCGGTCACCTGAGCTTTGCGTAATGCCAACTTTTTTTATTGGACAAAATTTTCTGATTCACTTGAATTTCTTTTTCTCATCGAGCAACTCCTTAACCCGCTGGGTAAAAGTTGTTCCTTCTCAACGCCGGCAGAAGCCAGAAATAACTTTGACGTTCATCTACTGTGTTCAAATGAGTCTGACTTTCAACAGAAGTTCGAGAGTACAATAAACTGTGAACGAGAAGTCGAGAGTTCAGTAAAGGTGCTCTTCTGGTGTCTGGACTGTAACGACTATGGCAATTTGCTAGCACAGACCTGTCTTTGCAAGAAGCAGGTGGAGGTAGCAGCGTCAAACACCGCGTGGATTGGCATGAATCTTGGGATTTCTCAGCTACACAAGAACTGCTGTCCTGACATTCGGAGGGTGAGTGTCGACGTACAGAATTCAGCAGATTCACTGCTTCTAGTTTGAACGCGTAGGAAAAGCCTCTTACTGTCATCTGTCGACGAGACACAAGGCATTGGAAAGGGACAATCACGGGAATTCAGTGGAGACGCTTGACGCTCACTTTACGCGTTGGACTCTATTATGTGGTGCACTAATATCGCTGGACTGCATTCTGGAGCAGAATAAAAATGGCTTTGGCCGTTATGCTTCGTTTGAGCAAAATACTTTTGCACGGGCGCTGTCTGTACTTAACGCCACTTTCTGCATAACGCCGTTAAGACAGGGGATGTTCTCGTCAGCGCTAAGAAACAGGAAAGTCGACATTATGATTCACTTTATTGGACTTACTCCTGACCGGTACCAACATAACCACTTGGCGATCAACCAATTTGGGCAGGCCGTCAATTACGTTAAAAAAAGGTGGAAGCACCAGGCTTGTTTTCGCCTCGGCCTACTTCCCTGGCTATTTCTGCTGGCCCTGGACATAATTGTCTCTGCCAGCTGTTTTGTGTTGCTCAAAATCCATCGAGGCCATCGGCCTATGAACGGAGTTGGTGAAGTTGGACTTTCTGTGTTGGCAACAACGCTGTCACTCTCAGTTCCAATTCACCTCGAACATGCCTGCAGCCGGAATGGCCGTATAATCACGACCTGCTGTATGCTTGCGTGCTTTTTTCTTACAACCTACACTAAGAGTCTGCTAACGGTGAGCCTTGTGGTAAGACCACTGTTGGAAGCAGATGACAGCCTAGGCAAGATGTTGCTGAAGCTGCAGCGTGGTCACTTGCTCCCTTTCGCTGAAAACAACTCCTTCGTGGAAATTCTGCTTGCGACAGCTGATGGAAGCGGTGGCGACGTTATGGATATCATGACTTTGTCAGTGCGCTGGTGGGGTCACAAGGTATCTCGTATCTCCGGCAGCGTGGAGACGTGTCTTGATCTTACCAGAAAATGAAAACACGTATTCCTCACAGACAGTTTCGATACCTGCAACCAAGTGTGGCTTGATGAAATACTTGCTGTAGGAGAAAAGCTTACTGTTGGTCTGGGTCTGGTTGGATGGTTTCTAATCAGGAAGGACCATCCACTACGCTCGGTGTTTCGCTCAGTAGAGTACAGAATCTTCGAAACTGGTTGGAACGTACACATTGCGTGAAGAAAAGAGTAGAACTACTTCAAGAACAACCATGACTAAGAAGTGCATTTTTGCAACAAAAAATTGGCAATTGTTTATAACTCCTTTTCCATTCTCAGCTCATTTTGCTTGCTTCTCAAATGCGTACACTCAAAAATTGTTACTAAGCAAACAACCAGAAAGTCATTTCATCGCATAATAGCCTTGTGGAAGCCCACTCGCCGTTTATCACGCGTAATTTCATAAATTTGAAATCGAATAAGCCATGCAGTCTGCCTTCGTAGAGCCCACACCACGAACGCTGTGGGGCCACTTATTACCCGGTGTGTTTAAACTTCCGTCAACTAAGCCAAATGTCTGCGCTCATAAAACATAATGCTGCGTAGCTAGCGCATGCAGGTAAATATTCTTCGTATATACAGACGACTACCAAGAAGACTGGCTTGCCCGCGGTACGTGCTGCGCTTCGTCTTGACCGGTGTAAGTACACTCGCCAATAGTCATGTCTCGTTTTACGAAACATATTTCTGGTGGAGCTCCTGGTTCTTCCCTGTACCCATCACGAAGCTCTGCAATGAACGTATCATCGCGGGTCCAACTATGTCGTAGGCAGAAGAGACATCGTCTTAACCACCCACCTCTTCCGTATCTCCTACCAATGTTGTCCTACCTCCTGCTCATGAATCCAGAGCACCTTCCGGGCAGGATGGCGGTGACATTGACAAGTGGCTTAACCTGTATGAACAAATCAGCACTGGCTACTATCATGGCCGCGCATTTTCGCCACGCGCTCTCGACCTTTTTTGTGCTCTTCCTCATCGCAGCACAGGTTTACCACTTCCTACCACTCTCAAACAAATGGTCTCACCGAAACCTAAACCGCACCCTTGCGGACACGCTCTCGATGTATGTCTCATCTGACTACCTTGACTCAAATCTAGTGCTACTTCACGTGACATTCACTTATAATTCATCTCGTTCTATAGCGCAATTTATTCACCTTTTTAAAAGCGAAGCATTTCTTACCACACATCGGCGACTTTGAGCCTATCTATCTATCTATCTATCTATCTATCTATCTATCTATCTATCTATCTATCTATCTATCTATCTATCAAGCCGCCGAAGACTTTTAGCTCTCCTGGCCGCTTCAATAATGGTATCGATACCAATCTTGGTATGACAGAACATGACTGTATGAGGAACGTATTTGACGAGTCGTAACATGGAAATCTTGACATGTGTGTCATGAATGTCATGATTTACATTTCATGGTCCTGCAGCTCTTGCGGTGGTTTCGTTCACATGGCTTGTTCCAAACTGGCATAGTATGGCATGATTGCATGGCGAACACAAGCGTTATACTCTCACATGAAGATCATGATATGCGTGTCATGTAACAACATGTCTACCAGCCACGCTCATGATGCGCTCGCGGCCGTTTCACTAGTGTCACATATACCAAATTGGGTATTAAGAGGCGTGAATGGATGCCAAAGGCATGATACTGCTGCAAACATGATAAACATTAGATGAGTGTCATGTAACAACTTGACCACATGCTACGCTCATGAGGCACTCGCAGCGGTTTCGCTAGCTTCCCATACGCCAAATTTGGTATTACGTGACGCCAATGAATGACGTGAATGAATGAATGAATAAATGAATGAATGAATGAATGAATGGGACTGATGCAACCGTGATAATCATGAAATTGGTGTCATGTGAGAACATGACTGCATGCCACCGTCAAGGCGCCAAAACATTTCGACGTGACGCTCTGCGCATGTCACCCGCGTTCATATCGTCGTGTCAGGCCGGCGTGGCCACGCCAAGCGCTGGTTCTGCCATGTATTCGCAGGCACGGGCCGCGCTGCGTCGCTTTGACTCATGTGCGTTGCAGCGCGTCTGGCGTCCCACCATCACGATAAGAGCGAGACGCAGTGTTGTCTGGATAACGTATCCACGCAAAATACAGCATGTCGCATTTCGCACCTGTTGCCTTCGGGCCGCGCTGACACACACTGGTAGCACCGGTCGTGCCTGGCGTCAGACTATAGAGTACTCGCATTTTGCTCGCGTAGCGTCGCTGTGCCCAACATGTGCGCGCGTCAATGCTACATTGGAGTTTATTTGGCTATTGATGATGCGCTCGCGGCCGTTTTGATGGCTCTAAATATACCAAACTTACTGTTACGTGACGTCTATGAATGGCAAAATATACAACTGGTGCAAACATGATTATCCTGACACGTGTGTCATGTAAAAGCATGACAACATACCACGCTCACAGCGCGCTCGTGGCCGTTTCACTAGCGTCCGATAATTTAAATTTGGTATCAAGTTACCTGACTGATGACGAAGGTAAACAACGCATCCAAACGTAGTAATCATGACACAGAAGTAATGTACGGCATAATTTACCTCCACCTCGTAAGGTTATGCTGATTTTAAAGTGACATATCAACCTTTCTCATTCGTGCTTCGCATATCATCCATTTTCACTGTACGTGAAATCCGCCAATGGCCGTAATCTGATCTTACCACCAGACACGCTACTACCGAATACTACGTCTCCACCGAACGAACACGCCCGTGATGCTATCACTCGTCTTGAACATGCAGGCTAGGTCGCCCGCTCTAAGCTCTTGGCTTCACAAACAACCTAGAAGGCTCTCAACGAGTGTAAGCATGTCGACGTTCACTTTTCACCTGGTTCCCAAGTTCATCTCTGGTGTCCAGTTGGCCGTGTTGGATTGTCGGAGAAGTTATTTCAATACAGAGGACCTTACCGTATCATACGACAGATAACGAACGTTACCTATATGGTCATTCTTATCTCAGAGATGAACCTGTCCGAAAACACTTCAAGTGATGTAGTGCCCGTGTGTAGGTTGAAATCATACCGGCCTTTTTTTGAAGACCATGTATCTTTGAAGTGCACCGAGATGGCGCTTTTACAATCGCGAGGTAATGCCACGTATCTGTCACGTGAAGGTTGAACCATTCTGCGCACAGAAGAGGACAAACTTGCTTGCCCGCTGTGCGTGCTGTGGTCCGTCTTGAACGGTGTCAATAAACTCGCAAATAGTCACGTCCTGTCTCATTTTATGTAACAATATTATCATGAGGTAATATTGGTACATAAATTTCGGTGGATTATTGTGGTCAATTATTGGGCCCTTATTGACCACTTGACAACCTATTGTTGGCGAATTCAGATCGTACTCCGTATATCGTGCAGCTCGATCCATGCTGATTTCTTTTTTGGTCGTGTTTGCCCAGGATTACACCTTACATAGGGTTTGCCTGTACGGTATAGGTACCGAGAAGCTGAGAAAACTGCTGATCAGCGGCGCAGAAGAGCGGAGAAGCGTAAAAAGATACTAAACTAAAAATGACTTGGTTGATATTGACAAATTGCATTCTGAAAGCTTTCTCATGTGTTCACCGTAATAAGTTCATTATTAGCGGAGATGTTCACGTGCGAATTCTATTTTTAATTTTTGTTTTAAATCTTCACACTAGGCATAAAAAATTTCTTATTGTATTTTCAATATTTTCGTGGCTTTATCTCGATGGAAGTTTCTGAAACATTGTATGCCTCCGAAACATTGTTTATGGCACCCAGAGATTAAAATGAGCTGACTCATACCTATTCGAATCACCATAGGACCCACTACACATCGTATGCTTCTGAAACATCCTGTATGGCACCCACAGAATAAAACGCTGTGACTCTTATCGATTTGAAATAATATAAGACCCAGTAGACGCCTCCGAAATATCTTACGCCAGGGCGTTGGTGAGAGTATCCTAAGATGACATTGCCACTCTCACTTTCTTCGAGCGCGTTTCTTCGAACGCTCAATCGCTGATTGAGCGTTTGAACCTACGCTCAATCAGCGATTGAGCGTAGGTTCAAGCCCGCCACCGAAGTCAATGCAAGGGCTCCGTGACTCCTCGCTTCTCCGCGACGTTCTTGCACTACTCCACGCAGTCGATTAAGTCCAGGTTGCAAGGGCTTCACGATACCTTGCTCCGTCTGTGGTTCAGTCACTATCCTGCTGCTAGCTCAGGGCGGTTACACTGCCCGCTGATTCCATCGTCATCGCCAAATGTTATATTTCTTGAGAAGTGACGATGCATTAGGGACAGCATTACAAAAAATAGTCCCTATTTTGCAGGCGCTGCGTTAGAGTGCCTCTAGCGTGCAGCGGAGGCGAACGAGCCCATGAAGTCACGGCAGACGTAAGACATGAGCGCAATCTGGCAGTTATTTAGGAAAACAAAGTGTGCGGCTCTGAGACGGGCGTGCGCGCCCATCTCAGAGGTTATAGTAAGCGCTGCGGATGGGTTCGGCCATTTAGGGTATTGTCTGGTGCTGTTCAAAGTACCCGGTATCGTTAAGGGTGGACAATAGACTGACAAGCCAAATTTTGCGTTGGAGGTCCTCAAAAAAGACTATCGTCTTCAAAAGCCTTTATTTCATCCAGCAGTGCACTTTTAAGGATGACGCTGCTTGCTGTTCAAACACACACACGTCATCGATGGTATAACCTCATCATACCGCATAATGTGTACAGGGAAAAAGGGGAAGAAAGAATAAAAAAGGAAATCATGAAATAAACAGGTAAACAAAGAAAAGTAAACGAGAAAGAAATAAACACAAAAAGAAAGAAAGGGAAAAGAAAGAAACAAATAAAGAATGAAAGAAATAGTGTATGTCAGTCGCGCAGACACACAACATACAATTTATTCCGTTTTACCACTAGCAAAAAGGCCCCAGCAGCTTTTATTGATTTTGTCATACTTCAACGTCATTCGTAAGATCATTTTTTGGTATTTTGATTTCACAAACCTATGTGTGATCGTAAAATTGTTAAATGTTTTTATCTGCAATTTCGGTTCACAAACTCAATTTTCACGTTCTATAAACATTATTAGGGACATTCAGCTTGTACGTGTAAATGGTACGTCTTTACCTTTAAATGGTCATGATAGCTGCCAGTAAACTATGCTTAATTTAATTAATCTTCAATCATCGCTAAGGTCTAAGATTAGAAAAGGTCTTCAGTCTTACAAGAAAGGTGCGCAAAATTACAGGGTTAGCGAACATGACGTAGACATCTTGTGACGCTCTGTTCAACTACAGTCAAGAACACTTTTGTTACCACCTAATGTTAACGTGGGAAAACGGTGAAAAGGGCAACTCTTCATAATTATTTTACTGCAACGCATTCACACAAGAAGTACAATGTATTAGGTTTCAACCGTAACAATGTTTTGTCTGTTTCCCCCTGACCCCACTAGATGGTGTTACTAACCAACTGTCTTGAACCTTTAGGCCTCTCTATTTTACCGCCTCGTAATCTAGGTCACTCCAGCTTCAGTAAGTTGGCTGAAACAAGGTTATCGCTATTTGCATTCGCACTTCATGTTATTTTGACTGGGTGGCAGGAATTTCGACAAAGGGAATATTGCGTCAAGCCAAAAATGAAGGAAGATTCACGAGGAGAGGCCGTAAACGTAAAGCCTATCTGACGAGTAGTTCACTTTTCAAAAAGAATTTTAAGCTCCGTAAAGACCTGAGCATGCGCAGATTGTTTATGGTATCTGGAAACACGGTAATGCAAAGAAGGGTACGTACTGGCTAACAGCCACTATTCTATCTTTCCATAATCAAGATATATAGTTATTCACCGATAATTATGTGCTCTTGCTACGGCAGTACTCTCTAAACAATGGCCTTTGAAAATGGTATAAAATTATAATCATAACAAAAAATTGCACGCACTGTTAGTCTTCACCGTGGCCATTGGATGTTATCCGGAGTGGAATACGTTTCAAAGTGTCGTCATGTAATTTTTCCTGCCCACGGTTACGTGAATCGACGAGTCCACTTGGGTTGATGCACCGCATGCTCCTTGGTAATCACGTTTAAATGAAAGACTTGTGTCTTTTATAACGATTTTTTACGCGTCTGTGATCTTGCAGCAACACATTATTCTCAGTCGTCACGTTTCTATGGCGATCAACAATGAAAAAATTGTTTCGAGTCTTTATTTTTTTTTTCTGAGCAGACTACAGGTAGTACGAGTTGTGAAAAGTCACGGCATTTTAGGTAGCGTAAACGAATGAGGTGAGCATAGCAAGAAATCCACCACCAGCGTCAATACATTTGATTCAGGTCCTGAAGTAGTCGACGTGGAGCACAATTTTTTACTGTCCAAAATAAAAAATTAATTTATGTTTCGGTACGAGCATTCAATACATCTCTTCAGACTATGAGCCATGCTAAATAATTTGGTGGGCTCGCATCTTGGGCATTGTCGCTCAGACTGAATTTGAGAGTGTGGTCGCAAATCGCGTCAACCAATGCGGCTGAAGGACAGGGACGATTAAATACGAATGAGGATATCAAGAACTTTATATCTCTGTTTTTCGCAGACGAGGGCTATGTTTCTTGTATGAGAAACACGCAAAGTGTGTCGCTGTACTGTTTGCTACCGTTACTAGGTGTCGTGAAGAAAAGTGGCTCAGAGAGTCATTGCACACGCAATGTGATTCACTCCTGGTGCCCTCTAGGCGATTGCGCACTCTCTTCTCTGTGTCCTTTTTCGAGGTTCACTGCAGTCAAGTCGCCATTCATTCGGGATTCAGACTCACGCAAACTCTTACACGGAACAGGTGAACCTGCGAAAGTCTAGCGTTCGCTTTCCACAACGTTTCTCGCACACCTCTTCTGACTTCCCATTGCTTGGTGGAGTGTATCGTATATACCTTGCAAAGGCGTAATCATCATTTTACGCCAGGATGCCTCGAACGAGGCCTGTGTTGTTTGTTCTCCTTTCCTTCATTTACAACAGCCAAGGACCGGATCCACTCAAAAATTCAGGAATACTGTTGCCACTTGCTAGCGCTCATGCTGATATTCATTTCTTGTGTCAAAGAAGCAGCATGTTTCAACGCCAGATGTACTCGTTTCCGGAGACACCCGTGAATGTCCTGTCCTGGTGCATGGATTGGGACCGATATGTCGAGGTGCTGCACTCAGCGAGCCATCAACTCAAAAAGGTTATCATCGTCATGTCAGACAGTGCCTGGAAATGTCTCCGCTTCAACACCACACAAAAGCAGAACATGTGCCCGGACAATAAATGGCAACATACAAAAGAAGGCGACGTTAAAATATTCACAACAGAAAAATGGCTCCAATATATGAATTATCAACAACTCACGAGTGATACAAGTGAAGAAACAAACGCCACCGATACAACTGTGTTTCCGATAAAGAGATGGTCTCAACGAGAACGACCCTGGAGTGGCCTGTCTGGGAAAAAACTGCAAGTGGCATGCGTATTTTTAAACCAAAAAAGCTTTTCATCCTGTTCATCCCTCGACGGAAGTTCTCTTGTTGAAGCCCTCGATAACCTCAACTCTACGGTAGTTGCGAAAGTCATCGAACGAGGAAAATTTGCAAAATTATTAAGGAGCAAGGAAGTGGACATAGTGGCAAGTTCTGTTGGCCTTACTCCAAGTCGATACAAGCACTTTGACTTCGGCGTAAATAAGTTTGGTCAAGCAGTTTATTTTGTTCAAAAGAAGTGGAAGCATCGAGCCGACTTCGTCTTTAGTCTTTTGCCCTGGACCATTTTGTTGGCACTGTCGATGGTTATCGCCGCCAGTTCTTTTGTGCTCCTCAATATACGGCATGGAATTTCACCGATGAGTGACATGGGTGGCGTAACGCTGGCCCTTGTAGCGTACACACTGTCTTTTACATCTCCATTGCATGGCCATCATTCGACAAGCGCGAGTAGTCGTGTGGTTATGGGATGCTGGATGCTTGCATGTTTCTCTCTTGCTGCATACACAAGAAGCCTACTAGTCGCAAGCCTCATGACGCAGCCAACGTGGGACGCAGACGATACACTGGAAAAGATGTTGCCCGCGTTGCAGCAGGGACGCCTTCTTCCCTGTGCTGAGAGAAATTCATTTTTTGAGGTCTTGTTGACATCTACCAGCAACGCTAGCGGCGTAGTGCAAGCCATGGCAAGGTCTGTCAGGCGATGGGCCAGGAAAAAGGAAGACTTTACTGGGAGCATGCAGTCCTGTCTCGAACGAACAAAAAGGGGAACTCACGTGGTGTTTTCGGCTGGCATCGACCCATGCCGGCATTCGCGATACTATACTGCAGTTGCAGAAGGGCAGGAGCCGATCCGAACATTGATCGGTGGATTTCCAGTTCGCAGAGATTACGAGCAGAGTTCCCAGTTGATATCCCTTGTGCGACGAATATTCGAGACGGGATGGGATATACGATTCACAAGGTTCGCTAAATGGAAATGCTCGCAGCTCACCGAAGTTGATGACATACCAATGCATCTGAAGGTGCTTTTTCAGGCTTATTGTGCATTTTGTGCTGTCTGCTTCGTTGTCCTCTCTATCGAATATCTTCACCCGAATTTTTCCTTCAAGAATAATCTCCGGAAGCGTGTTCGTCTTCGTCACTTTACACTTTAGGACATTCAAGCACATACCTTCTAATTTTGACGTTATGTAATCTGAATATGTGCATGAAATTATGGGACTCCAAAGACAGAGAGATAGAGAAATAAATAACTTGATGAAAGAGAAAAGAGTCTTTTCACTAAAAGATGGTGGTCAGGCCACGCCTGGCAGCTACCTCGTCGGTTTATTGAATGACACAAAGCTGTATTTCGACGCTGTTATAGCGTAGTGCACTTTCACTGCCTCGGACGACCGTGTGGTCTGTTGCGTCTCACAAACTATGGTGCTGCAACGAGGATCCACCATGGCCTGATCTCAGCAGTCCAAACAGCCTCGACAGTGATCGTCAGAGAATATTACACCTAGAGAGACTAGTTCTTGTAGCAAGTAAGTGGCAATGTGAATATTCTGTCAACGTCAATTGCGCGCTCCTTCGTAATACGTTGCACAACAGGGAACCAACAAAGAGCGCGGCTAGAGCCAACGTTTCAGAAAAAGTTTCACATTTAAACTGAACTATGAATTCGTAGAAAGCGCCTGTGTCGAGTACCCTCTTTAGCTTTGTGTGTTGTTCGCGCTAGCTGTTATGAGTGTGTTATGACTGGCCCAGTTTGCTGCACAACTTCAGTTCATTATTTAGTATAATTTTTTAAAGAGCTGCTACTACTTCCATCAGTTACCCTAGGGAAGCCTAATTTTCGCTCATTGCTCGCACTTTAGGGAGCCACGCCACATTTCCGGCACCTGAGGTACCGTGTTTGTGTCCATTGCCCCACGTGAAGCACTGGACGCCCGCGGACGCGAGCTGCTGTTGCACATTTGTGACCTCGCCTGGTGAGACGTGGTTGGTCGACACGACGTCCCTGGAGTCGCCTGAGTTTCTGGCTTGGTAGGTGGAGCAGGCTTGGCTGCTTCCACTATGGAGGCAGCCACCACACCTGACGGCTCACTTTGCGTGGGCCTAGGTAGTGGCGGAGGGTGATGCGACGCTGCCCCCTGACGCGCCGCATCAGCGTAAATTGTAAATGAACCAAGAAACGTAGAACCGAGAAACCAGCGTAGAAGAACGAAGAAACGAATAACAGGGCCCGACGATGGCCCTGCTACTTAAGTTACAGCTTCCCTCTTGAACAGCCACTTCATTTCCGTACACACAGCACAACTTTCCATCAAATATGGAAACACAGATTACACAATCGAATGTCGGAGGCCTTCTCACAAACCTCGACGATGTCCAAGAACTTCTACACATTCACTCACCAAAAGTGCTGTGTGTACAGAAAACACACTTAAAATCCAACCACACCAACTTTCTACGCAGTTACATTATTTTCAGAAAGGACCGTGATAATGCCGTGAAATCATCTGGAGGTGTAGCTGTTATAGTTAAGCAAGGTTTAGCATGTAAACACTTGAAACTTCAAACGTCTCTTGAGGCAGTGGCTGTTCGAGTGGTGCTTCTAAGCAAACTCGTCACGATTTGCTCTTTATACATACCTCCACAATTTCAACTACACAAACATGAATTCCAGTCCTTGATAGATGACCTTCCCGAACCCTATCTTGTTCTAGGGGACTTTAATGCACATAACAGGCTATGGGGCGACTCTCGTTGTGATGCCTGAGGTCGACTGATTGAACAGTTTCTTCTCTCTTCAACTGCTTGTCTCCTGAATCGAAAAGAACCAATCTATTATAACCTCGCTAACAATACCTATTCCTCAAAAGACCTAAGCATAGTATCTCCATCGCTTGTGCCTCTACTTCACTGGAAAGTCATCACTAATACCTACGGAAGTGATCATTTTCCCGTAGTTTTGAGCACACCTACATCAACTGAATGCCCGCCTCAGGTTCCAAAATGGCTATTAAGCAAAGCCAACTGGGAACAGTTCTATAACATCACTCATTTAAACTGGCGCGACATATGCACTTTAAGCATTGAGGCGGCTGTGAACTACTTTACAACGTCTCTGATTGATGCAGCAACAAAAAGCATAGCACAAACGAATGGACGCCATGGACAACGACGTGTGCCATGGTAGAACTCAGAGTGCCAAAATGCACGCAGGCAGCAAAACAAAGCATGGAGGGTGCTTCGAAACTCACCGACAATCGAAAATCTTGCCACTTTTAAGAAGATGAAGTCTCAGACCAGGAGAACGCGTCGGTAGGCAAGAAGAGAAAGCTGGCACAAGTTTTTATCGGGGATTAATTCATATACCCAAGAGGCTAAAGTCTGGAACATGGTTGGTAGAGTAGCAGGAAGACAAGTGCATTCACTCCCACTCGTAAACACACAGGGTGACAGCCTGGAAGATCAGGCGAACTTCCTCGGTGCACACTTCGAGCAGGTCACTACGCCTCACACTATACTGAAGCTTTTCAAAGATATAAAGCAAAAATCGAATAGCAGAAACTGGAATACAAGTGTACAAAATACGAGGCATACAACTAACCTTTCCACTTAGCTGAGATACAAACATCACTAAACTCCTGCAGTTATTCTGCCCAAGGCCACAACCATGTCATGTATGAAATGTTGAAAAACCTGCCGCTTGAAACGCGAAAAACTTTACTTTCCCTATACAATGCTATCTGGCTTTCTGGCACCATACCTACTTTCTGGAAAAAAGCCATTGTTATCCCTATTTTGAAACAGGACAAGGACCCTTCCTCAGTTTCAAGTTATAGGCCAATTACACTAACCAGCTGCCTTTGTAAACTTTCTGAAAAAATGATAAACCGCTGACTTTTATATTTCCTTGAAACATACAATCTGCTTGACCAATACCAATGTGGGTTTCGAGAGGGTAGATCCACCACCGACCATCTAGTGCGTATCGAGGCACAGATCGGAGACGCTTTCGTCCACAAACAATTTTTTCTGTGTTTCTCGATATTGAGAAGGCTTACAACACAGCATGGCGTTTTGGCATATTAAGAGACTTGTCTCACGTGGTGTGCGCGGTAGAATGCTTTCCATAATCGAGATTTACTTGTCCAATCGGACATTCTGTGTGCGTGTGGGAAGTGTTCTCTCCCAAACATCTGTTCAAGAAATGGGCGTACCACAAGGCGGTGTACTTAGTTGTACACTTTTTATTATCAAAATGAATTCCTTGCACCTGTCTATCCCCCACAATATGTTCTATTGTACTTATGTCGATGACGTCCAGCTAGGCTTTAAGTCATGCAACCTGGCAATGTGTGAACGGCAGCTTCAGCTAGCTTTGAACAAGGTCTCTAAATGGGCAGAAAAAAATAGATTCCGATTGAACCCACGAAAAAGCACATGTGTCGCTCTCCCGAAAGAGAGGTATGCACTCAGAACCTGACTTTCCATTGAATGGTCAACGTCTGTCTGTTAATGCCGAGCACAACTCTGGGGCCTAATTTTGGAGCACAAGCTGAGTTTCATACCGCAAAATAGGTATCTAAAAATAAAATTTATAAAAGCCAAGAGTGTTCTGAAAGTGTTGTCAGGTACTACGTGGGTTAGCGACAGGCAATGTCTCATGAATTTCTATAGGAGCCTCATTCGCACACGCTTAGAGTATGGGGCCTTTGTTTATCAGTCTGCGACTCAAAGTGCTTTGAAGATGCTGGATCCCGTGCACCATTTGGTCTTCCGCCTTTCTACGGGTGCTTTTCGCAACAGTCTTGTAGAAAGCCTTTACGTTGAGTCAAATGAATGGTCGCTTCATCTACAAAGAACTTACATGTCCTTTGTATATTTTCCTAAGGCGAAAGCTGACAAGAAGCACCCCTCCTATTCCACTATTAATGAGTTGTCGAGCTCTATTCTGTTTCAAAACAAGCCTTCGATGAGGCAGCCCTTCTCAGTTCACCTAAAGGGTGTAGCTGAGGAAACTGGAGTGTCACTTGAACACAGTTCAATGGCTCCTGCAGTATACCCGCCACCGTGGCAGTGGCGGATTACAGACTGCGTTGTGTCTTTCCTACAAGCTACAAAGCATGCACCTATTGCCCATATGCGAAACTACTTCCTGGAACTTCAACACAAATACACACGTCCTGAGTTCCTTACAGAAGCCTCCAAGTCTAATTCCTCTTTGTCCTACGCTGCTGTCGGCCCATCCTTTTCGGATGCTGGCCCTCTACATCCAGGCACAAGTATCTTCACAGCGGAAGCTTACGCGATATTTGTGGCGGCTGAACACATCAAGCAATCACAAATACAAAAAACAGTAATTTATACGGACTCCCTCAGTGTGGTTACGGCTCTGCACAATCTTAGAAAACAAGCAACCCCGTCCTCATCTCACATTACTCTATTTTATGCACACTCTACACACTCAAACAACATGTTGTAGTTTGCTGGGTGCCAGGGCAGCGTGAGATCCAAGGCAACGTGATGGCGGATCAGCTTGCTGCATCCGTCCACGAAATGAGTTCCACTACACCCATATCGATACCGTCCCTTGATCTTAACCCGTCTCACAAACGAAAGCTCAGGGACTACTGGCAGAGCAAGTGGGATAGACACACACAAAACAAGCTACACGTTATCAAGCCACACCTTGGCCATTGGCCACAAGTATGAAAATCACGTCTAACAGAGGTAACACTAACAAGGCTTAGGATAGGACACACGTACATGACACACACATATCTTTTGTCCGGTGGCGAGCCACCATTATGTGACAGATGTGGTGAAGATTTAACGGTTTTACGCATGATGATTCAGTGCAAAGAGTTAGAAACTCTAAGAAAGCAACACTTTTCATTACCCTACCGACAACATATACCTTTACACCCTGCAATGTTCGTCGGTAGGGAACTGTTTTTTAGTCATAAATCATTGTTAGCGTTATTAAAAGAAATTCATAGATTTCATATAATATACCCAGGCATCCCGTTGCACGACCTCTGCAGAGAGGTTTTTGCTGCGGTGGATATACAAGAAAGCACTTGCCTCACAGCCGTTGGGCACAAGGGCGCTGATGAGGCACTTGTGCTAGTGCCAAATATTTTTACACGTTTATATTATCAAAATCTTTGTCACCCTTTTTACTATGCATATCACGGCACTGTCATGTTTTTAATACTTATGTTTTTACCCGCATAATCGCGAGAACTTTTAAGGCCCCTATACAGCGACGCAACATATCATTGTCCACATCTCTATACTCATTGAAATGGCACTCTTTACCCATCAATTGGCCCTTGCGCCATAAAGCGCCACACATCATCATCATTGCTCGACTTGCGCACTGTTTTGTTTGATTAGCTTTAGAAAAGTGAAATTCAAATATCAATGCAAGCTTTCTTTATTTTTTCTCTTTCAGCCCTGGGAAGGTACGTGTCTGTCTCATTTGAGTCAAAATAATTTTCTGCATGCGCAGCAACGAAACAATCTGCATTGCCATTGGTGTCATTCGGTAGTGTTCATGGCATCAAAAAAAAAGAAATATATATGCACTAAAGTCTATTTACGTAAGTGATAAACGCATTAGGTGACTGATGTCTAATGTATTTACTGATGATTTTGGTCCTCGTGTGAATAATGCGGGTTGAAAAGAGAAGCGGAAGCGGATGGCCTGTGATTGCTCATACATTATTGTAGCCAGTTGGTGGGTCAAAAACAATCGTTCATAGAAACATTAGGAGTCAGGTTTCATTACATTGCATTGCCAAGAGACCTCGATTTGGAGAATGGAAACTCGCCACTCCTAAAATTTTCATTTTTTTAAGTTTAGACCAACGCGCAACCACAAGAATGCTCATAATATATCACAGAAAGCCCCCTCCTTTCGTTATTTGAAAGAAGTGCGGCTACTTTTTTATACACTGCTATGATTATTATAAGAAATTCACTGGATTTTGCGAGAGTGTCGATTGCAAGTTGTTTGAAGCTTGAAGTTTTAGTATTGAAAACATACAAAGAATATACCATTCTAATACAAAAAAGTGTACCATAGTCTAAGTACTATAAAGAGACCTTATTGTAGTAGTAAAAAAGGAAATACTACCTAACAGCAAAATTGATGCCGCATATTATTCATATAACAGAGTTAGAAATTGAAACAATGGCGATTCCAAAAGTTCTACAATCTAAACATAAAAATATCGATAGAAGGAAGTGTAGTATAATTATCAGCAGACAATAATCACAACAACATATTTACAGTTGTGCTTGAAGAACATTCAATAAAGAATGCTATTCATTAAACATGACTTTTGAAGCTGACGTTTGAATGACGAAACACAAAATGTGCACTTAACATCACGTGGCAAAGTAATGTACAGTTTGAAACAAAGGCTAATCTTTTACAATCATAGTTAGTTCTCACCTTCTGAATTAAAGAGTTTTTGTTTAAGGAAAAACGGGTAATGTTCGAGTTAGAAAGGTCTAGAATAAGAACAAGTTTTAGAAAATTGTAGTCCTTAACTACCTGGTAAGTGAATGTGTAGACATTAAGTTTGTAATAGGTTGTCAATATTTATTATTTTTAGTTCGCGGTACAAATTAGTAACATGGGAGCGTCGGCAGCGCCATGTGATATTGCGAGTGGCTTGATTTTGTATATCTTGGAGGGAAGAAAGATGAAAAAAATACTTTTGACCCCGTGAAGCAATGCAATAGTTAGGATGACTGTAAATGAATGCATAGTATAAAGTATTCAAAGTAGTCAAATCAAAATACCATATAGATTTTAGTAGTACCTGAATACCGCAAGATGTTTTCCGCAGCAGTTCTTGAATGTGTAAGTTAAATTTTAACCGAGAATATAGATGAATTTAAAGAAAAGAACAAAGATCTGATATGCGGATAGGATACAAGTTGATAAAAACTTGGTTATTTATTCACCTAGAATCAAAAAATAAAAACTTAGTTTTAGATTTATCACAAGCTTATTTTTAGTACACTATGCAGTAACGTTCAGAGGCTCAACAGTAATGGCTGCTATGAGGTGGCTTATTGAATTACTTGGAAGTGCTTGCACGTCTGTAGAAATACCCAGCCTAATAAGAATAGATCATCTCTCTACCTTACTATCATCATTCGTCATTCTTTGAATCTCCAGTCACCCTTCCCCAGTGTAGAGTAGCAGGCCAGAGCAAACTATAGCTCAGGCCGACCTCTCTACCTTTCTGTAAATGAATTCGCTCACTCTGTCTACTAGAGTTGCGTCGTCAGCATATGAGATTCATTCAGTAGACGTGTTTAGACATTGCAGAAGGTCATTATTGTATAATAGTAATAATAGCTAGGCCATATTGAGTCCTAAAGACCAGCGATAATAATTACTTTTTAGTGAAACAGATGCCACAGTTGGATACTATTTGCTCTAGATCAGAAAATTACCTGCGGAAATGATGGAGAGTATTGTCTGCAATGCGAAAATATGATAGTTTAGTAAAGACAATACCTTGACAAAGTGTACCAAACGCTTCAATAAAATCTAGAAAACCAGAACCAAGGAGGTTACCTTTGTCTATTTCTAGTTAGCAATTTCCTGTAAAGTAAATGAGGACTAAGTTAGTCGAATATCCCTGTCTGAACCCGAACTGTTTCAGATGCAATAGGTTTAAATTTCATAATATTGCAGGGCAGTCGAACAATAATGAACTTTTTCATTACTTTATTATATACTCAGAGAATGAATATATGCCTGTAAGTATAAATTCAGAGTATAAATTAAGCATCTTGCACCCTTTTTTTAATTACTGAAAGAGTCCTACCAATCTTTAAGTCATGGGAAAATACACCAGACTCGAACATTTGGTTGATTATATAAATGAGCACGTCTGCGATATTGTGAGCAACTATCTTCACAAGGTTAGCACAAATTCCATCACTATCTGCACTAGATTTTAAGCTATCAATTGTGTTCATTACTTCCTGAGGCGTAGTAGAAAAAAGAAAAATGAGTGACCACAATGATCAAGTTCGTCATCCACACTGCGCGGAACAGGGATAGGGGAGGAGAAGTAGTGAATAAAAGTATTGCCATTGTGTAGAAAACTTGACATCAGTGAAGCTTCATTAATTATAGTGGATATAGGTGGACTATTAGTTTTATAAAGAAGTGAATTGATCACTCGTCATTGCTCTTTTTACTTTTCAGCCGGTATAATTGATTTCATTTTGATAAGAGTGCTTTTTTGATTTTTCAAATACGGTATTCAATGTGTTACAATATTGCTTGTAGCGATCAAATATGTACAAATAAAATGGCTTTCTTAGTGTTTTTATATATGTTGTCCTTTTTTACGTAGACTGTCCATTAATAATTTCGTTACCCATGCATTCTTAGGGGAGGCATAATTGATGGCATTGCACACTTGTTATCGATGAAGCTATGCAGTTTTTATAATGTAGATGAATGTGGTGTATGCTAATTCAGCAATATTCAAAGAAGTGACACAAGACCAATCATAATTCAACACCATTTCTAAAAATCTAACGCGGTCACACCTATTCGTAACGAAGCTAACGTTATTATTGAGAAGACTAATGTCAAAGCAAAGGACAACTGGGAAGTCATCCATATTATTGCTTCGAACAATGAATTCGGGGGAGGATGAAGAAGGTTCAATAGAGCATGATCAATAAGAGTTCCTAAACCATTATTAGTGGCACGGGTTGTAAGCGCTGCTTCATGTGGGGCAAGACCAACATTTCCTGTAGGTTTCGCTTTCTGCAAGGTATTGACTTTGCCATAAATCACAGCTTTTGTGACGTAGAACAGCACCCTCCAAGCCATTATTCATATGTGTGGACAAGCGAACTAATGGCAACACATTTCTAAGGTGTTGTGCACTTTGTTGATTTTGTATGTGGCTGATGACGACAAAAAATGATGACTCACTATATAGTGGCTGGTGTGCATCAAACTATACACTCGCTTCCTGATTAAAATTGTTTAATGGTGGGCTTTTGTTTTGCCCTACTGCTATGCCGTAATCCACAGGTTAACGCAATTCTTCGCTCGTAATAACGGCTCTATTTGGTCTTCTCGCAGATTAGTTTGAAACACCAGCGTGGTTAGTAGTCAAACACGTGAATTTCATGCAGATGGAAGGCCTGGGTTGAAATCCTGTTCGATCCTGGGTGTCTTTTCATCATATTTTGTGTCTGTCGGTTACGTCACAGATGGCAATGACAATAGAGACGGCTGCTTCACTGACCGCAAGAACAGGCACCTAATATTTATATATATAACGTGGTTCAAATTAGAATACAGAGATGAAAGCCAAGACCTTGCATGCCTCAATTTCCGTGGAATACATATTCACAAAAACTCAAAACTCTGAATCCTGCATGAGAGATACGTCAGGTCATAAACAAATACCGTGAGCCCCTCATCTGCACTAACAGTGTGAACAGCAGAGCTAGCAAGCAAATACCACTACCTGGCGAAAAGAGTTCTTTCTGCATCATCTTTTTTTTCGTGTTGAAAAACAGCCATTCGGCAAGTTGGTAACAGTTCATTGTGAATGGAAGAAATGGGGCACAGTACGATAGTAGAGTGGGACCTTCTCTTCTCCACTCCCTGTTACCTATTGCACCGCACTTGTTACACTCAGAATTAATGTTTATTTTCTTTCAGTGTAGTTTCTCTCTCTCTCTCTCTCTGCAGCTCTCACTTATCTTTTTTCCTAACCCACCACATTTACGCATAATTTTCCCAACCCTTTCAAATACCGTATTTTACACGGTTATGCCGTGTCCTCTAATTTCTTCCTTTTTCTCGTGGTTTCTCTTATCCTCAACATAACAAGTGTTTGCGGTAACGCGTCACAAGTAATGCCGTTACCAGTAATGCGTTATTTTTTTCGGTAGCTTAGTAACCTAGACATTAGAATTTCGGAACTGTAATGGGTAACGTACTTACGTTGCGTTTTTTGGTAACCTGCAGTGTCACGTCTCTCATTACTTTTTCATCGACGCCATTTTCCCAAAGCTCGCCCTAATTAATTCTTTCGTCGCAGCGTCAGGCAGCCACCTGCTTGCTTTGACGAAAAAAGCGAGGATGACATAATTTTTTGTAGAAACTGCTAATAAACATTCTTAAAACGCCTGACACTATAAGGTGTTTTGGGCCTGTGCCACACGAGGCTTGAAGAAAACTGCAAAATACACCACGACAAAATGTAGGCAGATGCCTTTTAAGGAGTTCGATTGTACCAGATTTAATGCTGGCCCTTGCACCTTGCAGTGCATAAAAGACACACCATTCCAAGAGAAAGGACAGAATGTGCTTGTTTACTCCATACCACGTGCTGATTGTCAGGCTTCAGACGTGGGAAAAACAGAGAACTTCTTCGAGAGCTTGCGGTGACATAAAGACGACGTCTGCAAGTTCCAGTTACAAAGGAATACACTCGCTGAGCACATCGTGGTGAACGACCAGCGCATCAAATTGGCCAAGTCAGGCATGGCAGAGTCGGAGCTTAATTTCTGGGCGAGTTTTGAGGGAATCCTAGCCTATCCAGGAGACCACCAGTAAATTAACCCAGCTATAGTTGCACTAGAGATGGAGCTTGACTAAAGGTAATTCTGTGCATCATGGACAACAGGCGTGATCACGTGGCAAAAATAAAACCTCTGAACGGATTGGAAGTGGGGCGCTGATTGTCGCATATTTTTTTCTTCTGAAGAAAAGAAAGGTCTTTTTTTATGTTTTCTCTCCTTACTTTGCTTGACTCGGTTTTTGTCTGCCCTCTGTTTCAGCTAAAACAAATGATTACGAGTTTCACATGAACACTACGGCTAAAAAGAGATAGAGGCAGCTACACGGCAGTCATAACCACTGTTGGTCTCCTAACCACAGCTTTCGCAAAAGCGGGGATTTAGGCACATTTTTTTTCGGAAGTTGGGAGGGGGGCAAATCTTTGAGCTGAAGTGTGGGCCGGACGGAAAAGTATGCCATGGCGAAAAAAAGTAAGAGGTGGGAAGGGAGGGCATGGGCCCAATGTACCTCTCCCTGGCTGCGCCACTGCCGCAAACGGGTATCCCACGAGAGATTGTCACAAATCCAAAAAATGGTATACCGGATTTGTTGCAATATTTCTCATTTTGTGCATATAGCGTCCAGTAGCCCGAAAAAGAAATCTGTTTTCTTTGTATTATAACTTACAAGGCAAGAAATATCCAACGTTTTGAACACGGATGGACAGATTTGATACCCAGTCGTTCTCAAAAGTTCATAATGATGTAACACACAAATATTATCATTACAAGGAATCATGTTGGGTATGGAATATATGCACAAAGAAGAGTAAAGAAACTTTACTTGAAACTGGTGGACGTACGGAGACTATTTTTGAAAAATGTCTAAACGCGGATGATTTTATTATACTTTCTACATAATAGCTGCTACAAAGTTGATAAGACTTATCAATCTTCTGTTTAAAAGAAGTTTTACTTTTTTGTCCCCGCAACGACACCTACATTATTGCTTATTGAACTTCTGAGCCAGCAAAGGTGTTCTTCAACACACTCACATAAAGTCTCGCAAGTTTCTGCGGTAAACATACAGGTTAACGTGAAAAATAAATCCTTTTGTGTAAGTATTTCTTTCCGTGACTAAGCCATAACGCCTTTCTTAGGGCATCGTTAGAATAACCGTTTTCAGTATGCCGCGTATGCGCGTCGGTGGCGATGAGGCACGCGCCATAGGTTTTGGTGCCCAACGCGACGGCGGAAGTGGATTTGGTCTCATAAACGTGCAAATGCCTCCGACGCCACACACACACACACACACACACACACACACACACACACACACACACACACACACACACACACACACACACAAACACACACACACACACACACACAAACGCCAATGCAGGTTTCCGTGATCGCCTGTTGGCGTGCGGCGGGCACTTTCAGAGGGCAAGAATGTCAGTTTAGATTTCGACGATCTCCACCGGAGGGGCTGCCTGGACTCGGGGAAAAAAAGGCGATTACTGCAAACTTCTTGATGGTTCATAGATGCTTTCCATGTGGCTAGCGTGAATTATTTTTCCTGATATTGAGTATGACGTACCATCGAGAAAAATGGCGTCACAATGTGCCACAGAGTCACAAGCTATCACATGTACCCAGCAGCTTTACTCCACTATAACAATGTTAGGGTCCGGTATACTTGTACAAATATTACTTGTTAAATGAGCCTATTTATTATAAAGTTTTTTTTTGTTTGAAGTTTCAAGTGAAACCTAAATTTGAGATATAAAAAATCACATTTGGAGTTCTTGTGACAAAAACACATTGAATAATGTTTATTATTGTGTAGTAACGGCAGAGGTAACGTCCGTTACTTTTTTTTTGGTGTCAGTAACGGTAACGCGTAACTTTTTTCTTGGGCAACGTAGGTTGGTAACGCGTCCCCTTCCCCTTTTTTAAAAGAGAATTGAGTAACGTATCTAGTTACGTTTTGTTTTCACTATGGATATAGCACTAATCATAACAACAGTCCTTTGCCGCCTTACTTGCGTTTCCCATCTCTTCGCTAAAATACACAACACTATCCAAAGGAAGGCGAAGATCTCCCCTCCACATTTTCTTCAACCTCACAATAGCATCACTCTTCCTAACCCTCACTTCACTTTCTGAACTCCTTGCCTTAGTTCACTTTCTGTTTCTCCCTCCGGCTTGCTTTTTGAAGCGAGAGCGTCTTAACTGTCCAATATAGGCGAAATTTGACCGTCGGCGTCCCGGGCCATCGCGAACGAGTGACGCAAAAATCATGGCGTGATGACGCGACCATGACGTCCAAAGTCGCTAATTTTTGTGACGTCATGTGACGCCATACGATGACGTCATGATACAATATAGCACCTTCATATTAGCTGCTCAGATCACGCAAACCTCGTCACGGTGGTCTAGTGGTTTTGCCACTCGACTGCTGACTCGCACGTAGCCAAGATATAAAATACCGGGCGGGGCTATCGCACTTTCCATGGAGTTGAAAATGCTCGAGGCTTGTGTGCTTAGATTTGGTTAACGTTAAAGAACTTTATGCTGTTGAAATTTCCGGAGCCCTCCTCTACAGTGGCTCGCATAATAATTTCGTGGTTTTGGGACATTCAACGCCAGCAGTAATCGATCGGAACATGTAAAACTATCTGCAGTGTCTTCTATATTTGAAACCGTGAAAAGCACGTTAGGTGCAGAAAGGTTTCGAAGGGTGACCGGGCAGAATATATACATCATTTCAGAAGAAAAAAATAAATGGCCCTTGGCTTCCAGTCGTCTTAATCGAATGCGTGAGGGGCCCTGTGCGTGATTTCGGTGAACACACAGCTGTACATGTCAACTTAAAAAATCGAGGAGCATCTCTATTTCGTTCAGTTTCTGTTTTTTTCTGTCTTTTTGTTGTGTTTGTGTCTGTTTCTATCTCCCTCCGTCTTTGAATATTTCTTTTTCTGTCCTCTTTATTTATATTTTTTACCTCTCATTCTTTCTCATTTTTGCTTCTCTCCTTATTTCTCTTCTTCTCTCTCTCCATTCTCTTTCGTTCTTTCTCGTTCGTCCATCCAAGTTCCTGCATCTTACGCAAGACAAATCGATGTACTAGGAGAGTGAGCGCCAGGTGCACGCTTCCGAAAAGCGAGAAACATGCAGAAGATGACGCAGAGATCGCGCACTGGCGGAGTTATTGTGCAGCACGCGTCCTCCGCAACATTAAGCTAGGTGGGAGCCACTCCACCACACCGCGTAAATGGATGTCTGGCCATGCTTATCCTTCTACTTACTTAAGGTAACAGATATGTTCTGAAGCTTAAATGCAGAAACTTCAACCACCCAGAATCACCGCGTCGAGAGCGGTCTTACCCAGTGCCCTGCCCAGCGAGCATTAAGACTATCTTGCCGGCCGCGTCGGAGTATATGTCCGGCGCTTCTTGGTTCGTGTACATGCAATTTTAAAGTGTGATAATAACTGTAAAGTATAGTTTAGACATTCATGAGCCTAAATCAACTATTTTGTCTTGTGTCGATGTTCACACAAAGAGCGCTGACGATTGATGCCTCGCGCTTTCAGCTACGCAGGCTGTCACCGAAAGCTGCCGGCCGTACTTTGCCGGTACTTCTCTGACTGGTATGTAACAACACGCCATTTCCATCTGGTAATTCAGTACGCCTTAGTGAACTGATTATCTGGCATACGGTTTCAGTGAGTTGCATTAGAATTTATTCTTTATTTTTAATTGTTAGTATTGATATAACAGCTTATATAGGTACACTGGCTTAAGGACACAAAAATGGCTGTCACTCGGTATCGTCAATCCGTAATTGTATGTCTGGCAATGATTGACCTTCTACTTACTTCAGGTACAGTTTAGGTAACAGTTAGAAATGTTGCGAAGCTCAAATGCAGAAACTTCAAGCATCGCAACTCATTTGCTTTGACAGTGATCTTAGCAAGGCCCAGCGAGGACTGTCGTGCAGGCCGCATCGGTGTACTTGTTGCCGGCACTGTTTGCTTTAGGTAGGCACAATTCTAAACTGTAATAATGATGATATATGGTGTTTTTTGGCGCAAGGGCCATTTCATGGCCAAAGAGCACCAGTTCACGGGACAAGGAATATGAATAATGATTCTGATTAGCGGCTGTATAAGGGCCATAAAGTTCCTCGCAGTAAGGCGGGTAAAAACATACAAGTAATAAAATCATGACCATGCCGTGAAAGGTGTGTGTGGTGTGAATAGGTGGCAAAAGTTGGTGATAATGTAAAACGATAGTGCACATGTATGGCATTAGCACAAGTACCTCACTCGTTCATACCCTTGCGCCCAAGGGCCGTGAGGCAAGTGCTTTCCTGTGTAGCCACCGCAGGAAAAACCTCTCTGGAGAGGTCGTGCTACGGAATGCCCAGGTAAATGATATGGAAATTTTGACTTTCTTTTTAAAACGCTAACAATGATTTATGACTAAAAAGCAGTTCCCTACCAACGAACATTGCAGGGTGTAAAGGTATATGTTGTCGGTAGGGTAATGAAAAATGCTGTTTTCTTAAGAGTTTCTAAGTGTTTCCATCGAATTAACATGTGAAGGATTGTTTATGCTTCACCACATCTGTCACACAAAGGTGGATCGCCACCGAACAAAAGATATGTGTGTGTCGTGTATGTGTGCCCTATTTGAGTCTCGTTAGTATTACCTCTGTATGACGCGAGTTTGATACTGGCAGCCAATGACCAAGGTGTGGCTTAATAATGTGTAGTTTGTTTTGTGTGTGTGTATCCCACTTGCTCCGCCAGTAGTCCCTGAGGTTTCGTTTGAGAGACGGCTTAAGATCAAGGGCCGGGATTAATATGGGAGTAGGGGCAGTGCTTTTGTGGACAAATGCAGCGAGCTGATCTACCCTCACGGTGCCTTGGATCTCACGGTGCCCTGGCATCCAGCACACTACAACATGTTGTTTGAGTGTGTAGAGTGTGCACAAAATGGAGAAAAGTGAGACAAGAACCGGGTTTTTTGTTTTTTAAGACTGTGCAGAGCCGTTACCACACTGAGGGAGTCTGTATAAATTACTGCTTTTTGTATTTGTAATTGTTTGATGTGTTTAGCTGCCACAAGTATCGCGTAAGCTTCCGCTGTGAAGATACTTGTGCTTGGATGTAGAGGGCCAGCATCCGAAAAGGATGGGGCGACAGCAGCCTAGGACACAGAGAAGTTAGACTTGGAGGCATCTGTAAAGACCTCAGGACGTGTGTATTTGTGTAGAAGTTCCAGGAGATATGTTCGGATATTGGCAATAGGTGCATGTTTTGTAACTTCTAGGAAAGACATATCGCAGTCTATAGTCTGCCAATGCCACGGTGGTGGGTATGCTACAGGAGCCATTAATCTGTGTTCAAGTGACACTGCAGTTTCTTCAGCTACACCCTTCAGGCGAACTGTGAAGGGCTGCCTTATCAAAGGCCTGTTTTGAAACAGAATGGAGCTCGACAGATCATTAGTAGTAGAGTATGAGGGGTGCTTCTTGCCTGCTTTCACCTTCAGAAAATATACAAAGGACATGTAAGTTCTCTGTAGATGAAGCGACCATTAATTTGACTCAACGTAAAGGCTTTCTACAGGGCTGGTGCGAAAAGCACCCGTAGAAAGGCGGATGCCCAAATGGTGCACGAGGACCAGCATCTTCAAAGAACTTTGAGTTGCAGACAGCTAAACAACGGCCCCATCATCTAAGCGGGTGCGAATGAGGCTTCGATAAAAATTCATGAAGCATTGCCTATCACTACCCCAAGTTATACGTAACAACACTTTTATAGCATTCCTGGCTTTTAAACACTTTGTTTTTAAATACTTGATGTGCGGTACGAAGGTCAACTTGTTGTCCAAGATTAAGGCTAAGAATTCATGCTCGGCTTTGACAGACAGACGTTGCCCATTCAGTCGAATGTCAGGTTCCGAGTGCATGCCTCTCTTTCGAGAGAACAAGACACACGTGCTTTTTTGTGGGTTAAGTCGAAATCCATTTTCATCTGCCCATTTGGAGACTTGTTTAAACCCAGCTGAATCTGCCGCTCACACATTGCCAAGTTGCATGACTTGAAGCCAAGACGAACGTCGTTGACATATGTACAATAGAACATATTGCGGGGGATGGACAAGTGCAAGGAATTCATTTTGATAATAAAAAGTGTGCAACTAGGTACACCAGCTTGTGGCACGCCTGTTTTCTGGACAAATGTTTGGGAGAGAACACTGCCCACACGGACATGGAATGTCCGGTTTGACAGGCAACTTTCGATTATGTGAAACATTCTTCCACGCACACCAAGGTGGGACAGGTCTCTTAGAATTTCAAAACGCCTTGTTGTATCATATGCCTTTTCGATATCGAGGAACACAGCGAGAAAAATATTGTTTATGGACGAAGGCGTCTCTGATCTGTGCCTTGATACGAACAAGGTGGTCTGTGGTGGATCTACTTTCTCAAAACCCGCACTGAAATGGGTCAAACAAATTGTTTGTTTCAAAGATATATACAAGTCGGCAGTTTATCATTTTTTCGAAGACTTTGCACAAGCAGCGTGTAAGTGCAATAGGCCTATAACTTGAAGCTAAAGAAGGATTCTTGCCCTCTTTCAAACTGGGAATAATAATAGCCTCTTTCCAGGAGGTAGGGATTGTGCCGGAAATCCAGATAGCGTTGTACAAACAAAGTAAGGTTTTTTAACATTTTATACACCACACGGTCAGAACCTGGGGCAGAAGTACTGCAGGAGTTAAGAGATGTTTGGAGCTCAGCTAGACTGAAAGCTTGGTTATATGCCTCGTATCTAGTGGATTTGTGTTCGAGTTTCTGCTTTTCTATTCTTGTTCTGTATTTTCGGAAAGTGTCAGTATAGTGGGACGAGCTGGATACCCGTTCAAAGTGTGCACCGAGGAGTTTGCCTGATCTTCCAAGGTATCACCCTGAGTGTTTACGAATGGGAGTGAGTGTAGTTGTCTTCCTGCTACCCTACGAACCATGTTCCAGACTTTGGCTTCTTGTGTATATGAATTTATCTCTGATAAAAACTTGTGCCAGCTTTCTCTTCTGGCCTGCCGAGACGTTCTCCTGCCTAGAGATTTCATTTTCTTGAAGCTCTCAAGGTTTTCCGCTGTCGGTGAGTTCCGCAGCAACCTCCAAGCTCCCTGTTCTGTTCATTTCGAGCATTCGGACACTCAGTTTTCCACCACGGGACGTTTCGTTTGCTGGCAGTCCAGATGTTTGTGGAATGCACTTGGCTGCTGCGTCAGTAAGAAAAGCCGTGAAGTACTGCGCAGCTTCATCTATGCCTAATCCGCATATATTAGTCCAATTTAAGTGAGTAAGCTTCTGAAATTGTTCCCAGTTGGCTTTGTTTACCAGCGATTTCGGAACATGTGGAGGACATTCATATATTATTGGTGTACTCAAAACTAAAGGAAAGTGGTCACTTTCATGTGGAATATTTATGACTTTCTACTGAAGTAATGGTACAAGTGAAGGAGATGCGATACTGAGATCTATGGAAGAGTAAGTTTTGTTAGCAAGGTTATAGTATGTTGCCTCTTTCCTATTCAACAGACAAGCGCCTGATGAAATGAGGAATTGTTCAATGAGACGACCTCGTGCATCACAGCGAGAGTCACCCCACAGACCATTATGTGCGTTCAGGTCCCCAAGGACCAGATAAGGTTCAAGTAGTTCATCTATCAAATACTGGAATTGAAGTTTTTCAAGACGGTGGTTCGGAGGTATGTACAAAGAGCAGACAGTGACGAGTTTGTTTAGAATAACTGCTCGGACAGCCACCGCCTCGAGGGAAGTTTGAAGGGGTAATTGTGTACATGCTATACCTTGACTAACTATTACCGCTACACTACCGCATGGTGGCATGGCATCATCTCTATCCTTTCGGAAGATTAAGTAGTTACGTAAAAAGTTTGTGTTTGTTTGTTTCAATTGTGTCTCTTGTACACACAGCACTCTAGGATTGTGTTCATGGAGGAGTTCTTGTAAGTCATCGAGGTTTCGAAGAAGGCATCGGATGTTCCACTGTAATATTTCTGTCTGCATATTTAAACAAGAGAGATGCTGCTGTGTATACAAAGAGTGTCCTGTGTTGGAGAGAGCTCGTTAGTTCAGGTGGCAGGACGGTCGTCCGGCCACGTTATTGGTTTCTTATTTTTCTTGGCGAGCTCCAAGGAGCCGTGCCGCACTTTTGGTACCAAGGGTACCGTTGTGTCCATTGCCTCCTCAGAGGCACTGGGTGCCCGCACATGCGAGCTGGTGGTTCGGATATTAGGCCTCGCCTGGTGAGGGGAGGCCTTGAGACCAGATGACCCTGGAGTCTCCGGCCTCAAATCGCTAGGAGGCGGAGTAGATTGAACTACTGCCGCCTTGGGGGCAGGCGCCACAGCCGACGGCTCATTCTGCGCTGGCCGAAGGGGTGGCGAGGGCTGGTGCGGCGTTGCCCCCTGACGCGCCGCATTAGCATATGTAGTGCCATAAAATGGTGACACTCTTCGTCTTGCTTCTTTGAATGTGATATTTTCTTTAATTTTCAATGTGATAATTTGTTTTTCTTTTTTCCGAACTGAGCAAGACCGTGAGCATGCGGCATGATTTCCGCCACAGTTCACACAGTGTGATGGTTCTTCGCAATTGTCAGAATTGTGGCCTGACACTCCCCATTGTGCACAAGTTTGGAGACCACGACAGCTTTGTGAGCCGTGGCCATACTTCTGTCATTTGAAACAACGACGTGCGTTAGGTATGTATGGTCTGATCGACGTCTTCGTGTACCCTGTTTGAATACTTTCTGGCAGATTACTGGAAGCGAACGTGAGTATTAGGTGTTTCGTTGGTGTTACCTTGTTGTCTCTTCTAATGATGATTCTTTGTACATTGGTCACATTCTGACTCTTCCACCCCTTTAGAAGTTCCTCTTTGGTCAAGCCGAGCAAATCAGCATCAGATGCTACTCCACGGGTTGTGGTCATAGATCTGTGTGGCGTTACAGTGATGGGAGTGTCACCAAAAGTTGAAAGATTCTGTAGCTTTTCAAACTGTTCTTTTTCTCGAACTTCAAAGAGGAGGTCTCCGCTGGTCATTTTGGTAACTTTGTACCCGGCTTTAAGAGTTTCTGTGAGACATCTGGCTACTGCAAAAGGAGATACAGTTCCGGCTTGCTTGCTGCTTATCTCACTATGTATAACATGAAAATGAGGAAAGTTTTCATTTGATCGATTGAAAAAGTCAAAGTCTTCGGTGCGTACGCGCTTTAAGGCGGTAAGATCACTTAACAAGGGAAACGCTCTATGCATTCCAGTTTAATTTTCTTCAGAAGCGTTGGCGGACACCCAACACGGAGCCCAACGAGGGGACGCTACAAGTTTGCGGATGCTAAAACCTGCAGACGCCAGCCGTACAACGCTACTATAACCCAATGCGCCTAGACCAAGGTAGGCTATTTGCACAGGGTTAACCCTAGCCGCCAGGAAGTTAGGAAGTAGGCAGAAGAGAGTAGAAGACAGGACAGATAAATAGTGAGAGATAAAGGCGAAGATGTAGGGAGAGAGAGATAGGAAAAGGCGACTGCCGATTTCCCGTGGGTGGGTCAGCCCAGGGGTGCCGTCTACGTGAAGTCGGGGCCAAAGGAGTGTGTTGCCTCTGCCGGGGGGTTTTAAAGGTATAATCACCCAGCGTCGGCTCAACCCCCAGGATCCCCTTTTCCCCAGACACGGCAAAACCACGCACGGCTAGGCATGGGAGGGAGTAGAAACTCCCCCGTTAGCTCGGGTCCGTGGTGTCGCTACACACCAAACGCCTACTTGCGCAGGTGCCCCTGCGGGTAACTGGCATAATGACTTTAAAGTAGAGTTTACATCCCTGAGCCTAAATCAACCATTTTTACGCGCGTGCGATGCCCGCAAAAGCAGCGATGGCGATCGATGTGTCGTGCTTTCCGCAACGCATGCTGTCACCGAAAGCTTCCTTCTGAGCGCAGTAGGTGGCACTTCTCCGACTCGTATGCAAGAATACGCAGTTTAGAGTTGGTAATTTAGTACGCCTTAGTGAACTAACACACTGGCATACTTTTTCAGCGGATTGCATCGGTAATTTCTTCGGTGGTTTCTTAGTTGCAGGTATCGATATAACTGCAAATAAGTAATCTGGTATGCCGGATGTACACTGCTATATCGTCGCTTACGCTATAAAATTACTCAATATTCACTCGTGTGCGTGCATATCTAACGAACAAGTCATTTCAAATTATCTGTGCATGTTGACCAGTAGGAAGTGTGAGATTCAACTATCACAGGGAAAAACTATAGGCAGCAACAGCCGGCTATCGGTGGCTGCTCCTTCAGCCAATTTGAGAGAGTTGAGATGTGGATGCTTCAAAAAACTTTGCGCTCTTGCTAATATGCGCACGTCATTCGATGCCCGGAAGCCGTTTGTCACTGTCAAATCAAGACGCAATTGTTATTTGGAAAGGAATGTCGCGTCAGTCTTGACTGTGCGACTTGTAAACGCTCTTACAAAAAAGACTTGTGACTGTGCGACTTGTAAACGCTCTTACAAAAAACCGAGGCTTTTTTGACGCGTGAAGTTGAACGCCGCGTTCTTCGAATTGTCACTCTTACCGTTCTGGCGTAGCGTAGTAGGTAGTGTACTCGATTCGAAATCAGAAAATGGCCAATTCGAATCTTGGCTGAGGACAATGTATTTCTTTTTAATTCTATTGCATTTTTTATTTTTGACTGTGAATGCACGTTGTTTTGCTTATATATTTATTTATTTTATTTATTTGAATAATTTATTTATTTATTTATTTATTTATTTATTTATGGTGAATGAGGACCCCGTTTCATTCTTGTGAAGCCATTTCGCGCAGAGTACTGGGACGCTACCGCTCCAACGTCCCAGCAGCAGTGTCATACTGAGCCCAAAATCAGGCATGGCGCTAAAGGCTGGCACCCAGTGGCGCTGGTTTTTGGAATAGGTTACCCCTATACCCTGCGGAACGCTTCTATAGTATTATGGTCGCAGAGAAGTCGTCGCTCACAGCCCAAAACGAGAACCATGCTCTCTACCACCATTGAACCCGACTGTACATTCATAGTTATCCGACGACAAAAGGTAACGGCCCCAAGAAGCATGTTAACCGGAGAGACGTCTTCTACAGAGCCGGCCTCCACTAGCGATGTTTCTCAAATATGCTCATTAAAATGACGCCGACCGGAGAACCCATGTCTATGATCATCCGCAGACTCTGATCTGCCACGTCAAATTTTCCTCGCGTGGTTTCAATGCTGACCCGCAGGTCGCGGGTTCAAATCCCGGCTGCGGCGGCTGCATTTCCGATGGAGGCGGAAATGTTGTAGGCCCATGTGCTCAGATTTCGGTGCACGTTAAAGAACCCCAGGTGGTCTAAATTTCCGGAGCCCTCCACTACGGCGTCTCTCATAATCATATGGTGGTTTTGGGACGTTAAACCCCACATATCAATCATCAATCAATCAATCGCGTGGTTTCAATGTAGCACCGGTGCCCAAGCTGTGAGCAACGAGAGCAAGCAGCATCTCTTCTTCGCTTTCACCTTGTGCTGGCTCTACTGCATATGCACCCGTCGCCCGGGAACGTCCCTGGCTGCACACTTTTCTAGGTGTCCTGTCATGCCGCAATGATAGCATCTCGCATTACGGCTACAGCATGTGCGCGTAGCGTGGGGGCCACCACATCGATCGCACGCCTGCCTACCTGCTTCATTATTGTTCCGCTGTGTCCATTGCCGCCGCCCTCGCTGTGACCTCAAAACGTTGGTGCTGCTCGCGGTCATCTCCGGAAGCCCTTCGCGCATGTCTCACACGTCGTTCAGTGCTTTTTCCGATGCTATGGCGACTTCTTCCGCCTCCTCGACAGTTGGCTTCTTGTGCAGGAGGAGTAACCAACAAGCATCGTCGTCCCGAATGCCGCATACGATGCGGTCTCGCAGCATCCTATCAAGGGAGTAACCGAAGTTGCAAGTTTTTGCCAATCTTCGGAGGTGTGAGATGTATTCCTCAACGCTCTCACCATCCTGTTGTTTGCGCATGGAAAAGAAAAAAAATGCTGCTGTTTCATGAACTTGAGGGTTGTACTGTTTGGCAAGGTATTCAACGATTTGCTCTTAAGTGTGGCTGTTGACCGACATGGTTGAAAGGCGATCTTGGAAGCGGCGGACGACGTTATCACTCAGCTAAGACACTAGAAGAGCGTGGCGATTTGCACTGCGGGTGATTTCATTTCCCTCGAAATAAGCTTCCAGGCGTATCCGGTACGTGCTAGAGCTGATCACCGTTTCGTCGAACCTCGGGGGGCGTGATGCCATCGTCCATGCGATGCGTGCCGCTTCCAATCGCGCTAGCAGGGGATGTTTCATCTAAGCCCCATCCTTGTAGCCACTTCACTAATCATGCCGTAGCATTAAGATACTTAGTAAGTGCCAGAACGAACTAGAATCAATTATTCCAGAGAATGTTGCTGTATTTATGCTGTATCTCTTTGCGCACGCATGCGCATACATTGGTGCCGAGTCCGCACTTCAGACTCCGTGATATCGCAGATATGGCAGTGATTTTTTTGTTTCGCCGAAACCAACACGTCGTGATCGAAACCCCATCAAGACCAGGGAACCAGGAGAGTACCTACTACAGATCGCGGTGTCGCTGGTGGTAACCGCTCTATGGTCAACCTACGAGGCAAATAAGGGATTACGAGTGACTGCGTGATCGGCCGAAGTCAGCATAGTCATGGCCATTACGAGCATGGGCAGTCCATGAACAGGCATTGCAATTTCAGAAGCCGTCCAGTACAGCATCTCTATAATCATGCAATGGATTTGGAATGTCCAAGCCGAAAAATTATTATACGTCGTCCACAAAATACAATACCTCATTGTCTCTGTGGTTCACAAGAGCTTAAAAGAAGGCAAACCAAGCTTAAGGTTAATGCAAAACAAACATCTAAAATATTTAAACGTCACAAATAAGAAGAGTTAATTTTGAAATTTCACTTAATATTGTGGAGAACACTGAAAAATCGGGATGATAACAGCACCACGCCAGAGAAAGCGCCACCGCCTCGGCAAGCCTTTGGTCACAAAAAAAAATGTCTGGGTTGCACGTCCTATATTCTTACTCCAGTTTCATGGTAATAGAGCTGCATTAGGAGCGAGATGTAGATATACAACCAAACCTTCACAATAAAGGCAATCCCGCAGTATCTCTTCCCGCGACATCTAAGTAGCACTGAAAGAAAAATACGTTCACAAATTTATTGTTCACATCCTGAATATCTCAACTGAATTTATAGGTACAGTTTTGGCTTATTTAGAACACTTAAAAATGATTCTTCATTATAAAAATACCCCCACATCAGGGGTCTATTGTCCAATACTATGTCACTTCGTCGGCCGATCCGCAATCGTTGATAAACAATATTATTGTTCACCGATGAACTATCAATAGCAAAGCTGTTGTCTCGTAGCACAATGCAAAGCTTTTAATTATTAGCCTTCATGATCTCCACAGTTCGCGCCACAGCACAAGCAATGTGTGCCGCTCAGAAACTGCGTAAGAGCAGTCAATACGTGGCTGGTAATAAATGGCAGGATAGTCTATTAAGGGGAGATGCTACTCGAGGACACTTTTTTTTAAATAATCACCCTAGAGCAATGAAACTTGAGCTGTTTATGAAACTTTTTATGTTGATTTCAAATATATAATTAGCATTCTTGCAAGTTGCTTACTTTTAGCTCTGCGAAACCACAAAGTGAAAACCTTAGCCCTTCCCCCCCCTCTTTTCATCCCTAAACTTCCGTATTTTTTTCCATTCATAGTTCTTAATGTTCGAAATAAAGTGTGGAATGCAAATAACTAATTAGGAAGCACATACAAAATGTGTAATGGGCGTGCAAAATAACAGACGTAAAAAGTCTATATTTTACCTACCCTAGCAAAAGCTTACATATTATTTTTGTTACACAATAAAATATTGAAATTTAAACTAGATAATTGCATTCGCCATATTTTGAAAAAATTGGGCAAAATTTCATGCAGATCCGAGCACCAGAAGTGCCCGAAAAAGGAGGGGCACATAAAAAAATGGCAAAATTTGTGTTTTGAAAAAAAACTACTTTTTAAGTTAACATTGAGTTTTTATTTATAAAAGATATCATTAAATCTGATGAAACTTGCACACCAAAAAGAACAATTCTTCTTTTAGTGGCCACTGCGACTAAACAACGCCCGCCCCATGAGTTTGTCCCTTTCGGCTTTTTCGAGCCGACTCCTCACAGACATTTCGCTCACAGACAGGGCCATGAAACGCTTGCCAAATTTCCGCTCCATCTGGCAGAGCCTTGTACCAACTGCAAGCTAGGAAGAAGTTCGACAGGACTGCGAAATCTAAACTAAGTCCCATGTCATGCTCTTTTGCGGCCATGTTTGTGCCACATACCGTCGTACATAATGGCAACGTTGTTGCTGCTAAGTTCTCTCACTGCGAGCTCTTTCAACCTCGCAATATTGGTGCTGGCGTCATCCATTGCCGCATCACGAACTTTCCGGCTGACGGGTGCGAATGACTTTTGATGCATTGGTTTTTGCATGTTAACTACTGCCGCAAATCGGACCAGCTGCTCGTAGCCTATTATACGGAGCGCGCCGCACAACGGCTTTCACTTGCGAGCAATGCTTTTTTCATTCATAACGGAAATAATAACAAGAGAAAAGCATTGTTTAGCGGCGCTGCTCGACAAGAAATGGACCCCGCAAAAGGGCTTCACAGAACATACAGGCGAACAGTGCCCGTGGCGATCCCCGATCCATACCACGTGATAAGCCAGCCGCGGCGCTCGAAAAACGCGCAGAAGCGTGCTTCTTTTTATTATTTGTTGCACCGCATCAGCGATGGAAACTGTTGTTGCTTGAAGAGTGAGGCTCGACTCTTCGGCTCTCGCGGTCAAGAATGGCGAGCGGCGATGCATTATCAGCGGCAAGGTGCTCAAAGACTCCACACTTTGGACCTGTAAGAGGCACCTTGTGATCTTTAGGTGCAATTTAAAGCATTTCCAGTTAAGTCTCGACCTGTATTTTTGTTTTCATAACAGTAGAGCTACTAATCTTATCAAAACAAGCAAAAATGAAAAATCAGTAGTTTTGAATGAAACTCACGCCTTTCGACCCGCTTCTAAGTCCTGAAATGCATGTCTCCACACGCAGGCAGCTGCTCCTGCGTCGATCCCAGATAGCCAAGCCTCTCGATCGTATCAATGGCCTGCTGGACAACCAAGAGTTGGTCGGTCAGAAGCGCGTTACGGACGACTGCATCCCTCCAGGCCTTAGAGTGCAGACGAGCATACAGCAAGAGCGTGTGTTTTAATGGATATTTCTTCGCATGATGGACAATAACTGTTAGCGTACGTATCTGGATAGATAGAGTGCAAAAAGCACAAGTATGCATTTGTTTGCAGCAGCCTGATAATGTGGACCTGCTCTCTACTGAGCCGCAGATCTGGGGTTCGACCAGGCATGTGGAAGAGATTAAATTCCACCTGCGAATGAGATATCTTTCATGTCGTAGTTAGAACAAATTATCATGTTCTCATTAAAGTGGTGTGTCGAGAGATAGCATGCTGCAGGTAAAATGTATTTGTTGATCTTTCAGGCTGTCTATAAGTGGAAGACGCCCAGCGTGCTAGTCGCGTCGCTATGGACTGAATATATGTATTCTTTGGTGGATGGTGGGATAGTGGAACTTTACTTTTAAATAAAGTTATAATATCCAACCTAGTGTTTATACCACCCCACATTGGCATACACTAATTATTTGAGGTTAAGGGTGGCTTTTATTGTGTAGTTAATGTACCAGTAACTGCCTAATTTCCATTTCATTGTCATTTCAGACTGACGTTATTTTTGTCGACTTTTCAAAGGCCTTCGATCTCGTCCCTCACCAAAGACTAATCAACAAACTTTCTTCACTTTCCCTAGATCCCCTGACCTTATCATGGATTAAGTGCTTCCTAACCCACCGGTCGCAATTCACTGTTATCGGTGGTGCCCATTCTGATACTACTCCAGTAATCTCTGGCGTCCCTCAGGATTCGGTTCTCGGCCCGCTCCTCTTTTTAATCTACGTAAATGACCTTCCTTCCGGCATTTCATAACGGTTCGGCTTTTTGCTGACGATTGCGTCATCTACCGTCGCATATCAACTCCCGAAGATCAGCTAATACTACAGCAAGATTTACACATCATTCATAACTGGTGCGCTCAGTGGATGATGAGGCCGAATACTTCCAAATGTAAGTTCATGTCTGTCTCACGAAAACACACTAACGTCATCCATTCGTATTCATTAAACTCAACAGTGTTATCCCAAGTGGATTCTTAATGATTTGTGGGGTTTAACGTCCCAAAACCACCATTTGATTATGAGAGACGCCGTAGTGGAGGGCTCCGGAAATTTTGACCACCTGGGGTTCTTTAACGTGCACCCAAATCATAGTACACGGGCCTACAACATTTCCGCCTCCATCGGAAATGCAGCCGCCGCAGCCGGGAATCGAACCCGCGACCTGCGGATCAGCAGCCGAGTACCTTAGCCACTAGACCACCGCGGCAGGGCCCAAGTGGGTTCTTACCGATACCTGGGCGTTGTAATTACAAGCAGACTAACCTGGACCGAGCATATTACCAAACTAGCTGCCGATGCCTCAAAAACTCTTGGCTATTTTAGGAGATCATTGTCATTATCACCTGCAAGCCTTCGCAAATTGGCCTTTGAAACTTTTGTTCGTACTAAAATGGAATACGCATCTGCAATTTGGAGCCCTCATCAGATATACCTAATTGACATTCTTGAATCTGTCCAAAATCGTGCCGCCAGATTCATCTCCGCAAATTACGACAAACGAGCAAGCATCAGTCAAATCAAATCATCCCTCGGTCTTCCTGTTTTGTCAGCTCGACGCAAAATTTCACGTCTCTGTCTTTTTCACAAACTTTACTACAGCTTTCCTCACCTACATGGTTCACTTTTACTTCCGCCTGTCCGAACATCTCGTCGCCTATTTAATTCCCTGAGTATCCAACGTCAGTTTGGTTCTACTAACGCTTTTAATAAATCATTTCTTCCTACGGCTATCGATGAGTTGAACGGTTTGACGGATGCTACTGTCAGCGAACAAGTTGCTGTTAAATTTAGAGATTTATTACTCGCTACCCTTGACTCTTAATCGCTGTTTGTCTTTCTTTGTTGTTTGTTCTCTGCCGCCTGAATATTTTTGACCGCGAATTGACTGTTGAATATTTCGTTTGACATGCTCTGTTTTCTTTTTGTTTATTGTTGCTGCCTGTATCTTTTAGTAATTCAAAAACTGTAACCATGAACTGCATTTTCATTAAAATTTGTACTTGGATTGTTCCCCCCCCCTTATGTAATGCCCCGAGAGAGGCCCTTAAGGGTAAAATAAATGATGATGATGATTTTATTTCTCACTGGCTTTAGGTGTCTCTAGGTACAGTTTTTATGACTGGCGCCTGCATGAGCAATTTAATGTGAAATCTGGCGTTTGAGTGCAGTGACCATTATTTTTGTTACCGGAGAACATAAAGTGGTCCCAACTTTATTGGATTTAACCTAGTCTTCTAGTTCAAACAACTTCCGGAACACAATCGCTGACAGTGAGCAGCATATGCCGACGCATTGAGAGGCGAAACCGTGGAAAGCCATCAAGGTGAAGAAGAGTGAAGACAAAAGAAATAAAATATTCTGGATTTTTTTAGGCTACGGTACTACATGAAAGTGAAACGTCTTTTTGAAGATGTAGTTAAGCATTCATTGTGCATTGTTTTGCCACAAGAGCGAAGAAATGAATGCTGCAGTAACAAGTCGGAATGGTACACAATGAACGGCAAGCAGCTCGAAACATGCAGCGCACACCTTACGAAGAAACTAATCATGAAATGAACCTAAACAGGGGGAGTGCAGACAAACGTCACAGCTAGACACTTAAAAAGACCGAAAACTGCCCAGAATATGCACTGAGATCAATGCACAAATGGAAAGATTGTCCCTTATAGTGACTCAAACGAACCCTGTTTTTCTCGTGAGAAATGAAGTCATATATTTATTTCATTACTGAAATAGTGAATGTGGCCTGTGGCGCCACCTGGTAGAAGAAACTTTAACTATTCTATCTGCGCTGCCAAGTGACCATAAAACAGAGTGCGCGGTTAGTAATGAAATATTGTTCGCTTCTCTATAGCAAAAGGTATTACACCAAAAAATGTTTTTTAGGCCTGCGTCAGTAGTCCGCAATGAGGAGGCGCTGCTTTCGCAGCGTGTAATGATCCCGTGCTCGTCAGAGCATCTTAAGCAACTTCTGTGCGTGCTCATGAAACGTGCATGCAGTTTGCAGGTCGCTAAGATTTTATAGTGACGTGGCTTTAGGACATGTCGAGGCTGTATAGACCGAAAAAGTGCCTATAGCTTTAGTCATCAGTCACAAGAGTGTCAGGGCGGTTATCAGCGACACCAATAACAACGTGAGAAATTATGAATCTGGAATGCTGGTGGAGACTGCCGCCCGCATATTAAAGGGACACTAAAGGCAACAATTAAGTCGACGTTGGTTGTACAAATAGTAATCCAGAAACCTCGTCGTGTTACTTTTAAGCCAAGGAAGGGCTTATTTCGAAAAAAAAATCACGTCTTGGTGGCCCGCATTGGGTTAGCGCACTTCCACGCATCAAAAATCAGACCGACTCACGCCACTGTTGCCGTGCACAACGTTGTGCGGCTTTACTGCGTGGTAGCTGACACTAGAAGACCGAGCAAAAGCAGCGGTAGCCACAGCAGCAACAACGGTCTTTGATCAATTTCCTTCCAATGGCTTCGAGATGGCAGACGTGTTCTGGTTCAACTGTGGCACGCTAGATGGCATGACCTGTCCAGTTTAACCACGCAAAAATTGAATTTTTCTTTCTTAGTAATGTCCAGCTGTTCTTTTTTTGCATAAATCAAACATAAACGAACAAGTAGCGTTTCATTGCGCCTCTTGATGCATGGAAGGTTCTTTAACGTAGCTAGAGTAATTACTAGTGATCAGTTAGAAGCAGTTCATCTGACATCATCGGTATCATTTTAATCATTTCCTACTGCAGCGCATGTATTCTTGTGCATTTTCGTTTTTTCTTGGTAAGTAGGACACCGCAGTTGATAATATTGTCGTGTTAGATGTTGTCATACATTGGGCTTTCAGACTCTGACGTAAGTTGTTATTCGACTGTAGTGTTACTTTAAACATAGTAGGAGGACTTAGGGAGATGATTCTGCTCGTCTGGGCTTCAGGTCACCAGTGAAGTAGAGGAAACGAGGAGGCTCATTTAGTCACGCGAGGTCTCAACTAGCGCTCGACCCCCAGAACTTCGCTAGTTACCAAACTTACAAAAAGCAGAGAGGATATACGCACAAACTATGAAGTTGTAATTTACTACAGGCTGAATCGGAAAGTTTACCCGTGAGCGAATAGATCGCTCAGTAAGAAATACAAGGTTATGTGGTGAAAGTTACACACCGAGGTTTTTTTTTCAAACCCCATACTTAACAGCAACTGGCACCCAGAAGTTTTCCAGTTCCAGTGCAAATTTTGTGATTAGGTGGAGAATTAGAACCACGTGGTGTGGTCAAGTCCATGTAAGCACTGTGGTTCGCTCACTGTAGAATCCTGAAAAACCCTGCTCCGCAGCCCAGACCCCAACGCTCAGCAAGACATAGTCAAGCCCTTCCTGCTGCAGTGTCTCAAGAGGTCCAGCTAACGATTAGGGGTGATGGGCAATGCCTGGCAAAAATTATGTGGGCCAAAGTGGGCAGCGCGTAAATGAACGTTTAAAGGAACATCGCTACAACGTGAAAGAAAAAAATGACCCCACCTCACCGAAGGGAATCCTGAAGAAATGCGAATGCATTGAGCAGTTTGCATAACGGAGTTTCCCACGTAAGAAGCCAGCATTAAAAGAACAACGTTTTCTTCTTTAGGGGCGAAGCTCTTTACACCTGTGGTCATATGTCTCGTGTCATCATCATCGTAGTAGCCACGTTTCGCTTAGTTCTTAGAATGTCCGATGGATGGCGGTATTGTAAACAATGAACTAGGGAGCCTACAAGACGACCCATTTTAGGGTGGAGACATCTCAGAAAGGGCCATAAAAAACTCAGCCAAAATCAGCTGGTCTTCGAGCATGCTGTTTCCAGTGTCTGCCAAATTTAGCGTAAATTTTGTGCGCTGCCGTTTCGGGGCCAACCATCCGTCTGCCCGCTTCACCCCACTCATCATCACTCACCTCGTGGATATGCTGTGATCTTTTTTATGTGATACGGGACTTCGATGTATCAACTGTCTCAGGCTGATGGCGATGCTGGACGCCACTGACGGACACATGTCACACTTGATGCACCCAATGCTTTGTGTTGACGCCGACGCTGGATGACACCGACGTTTACATTTCGCGCTTGATACACTTACGGCTTCGTGCTGACGCCGACGCTGTACGATACCGACGGTTACGTTTCACGCTTGAACAAGCTTGACGCATCTACTGTTTCGTGTTGACACCAACGCTGACGCCGCCAATGAACACATTTCATGCTTGAGGTATCACTGCTTAGTGTTGACGCTGACGCCTGGCCGTATTCTTGTGGTTGGAATGGAGCCAGGCGTATGCCCAGTGCAGGCTACAAAACGGCGCGACAGCGCCTCGCTGTCGTCTGGCAAAATTGTGTATTGGCGGGCGGAGGATCGTTGGCGGCAAGTAGCGGGTCTGTCGCTGAACGCCGGTCTTCGATAAGTATGGAGCCTCCAGAAAGACGGAGCCGCGAGGCACCCCCAACCATTGCCTTTAATGGCGAGAATGGATTCTTAAAATGTTTAATATTGTTACGCACAAGGAGGACCAGGACGTATACGGCTGAAGGGGGCCGTTTATTTTGGTCGCGAAGAGAAGCGCCGGAGCGGCCAACAGGTTGATGATCGCAGTCTCGTCGTCTTCTTTCTTCCTCCAGCTCTTGGGGCAGTCAGCATGTTCACCCATTTTCTTTTTCTCCCAAGGCATGCGTAACATTCCTCCCCTCGCAGACGAAGCCCGCCGGGCGAGGTAACCGATTCACCTTGGTGTGTACAACTTCAGTCGAGCGACATGGACTACTTGGGTTTTAGCGGCTCTTCTACCACTTCTCGTGAGGCGAGCTATTGTGTATGTGACTTCCGTGATTTTGTCGAGAACGACAAACGGTCCGTCGTATGTGGCCAAGAACTTTTGGCATAACCCGCGTCTTCGTACCGGAGTCCACAGCCACACTAAGTCGCCTGGGTGGTAAGTTACAGGCCGGTGGCGGACGTCATAGCGTACCTTCGATTTTTCCTGTGATGCCAAAGTGCGTAGACGAGCAATACGACGCGCTTCTTCTGCAAGGCAGAGGATTTCGGTGACTGAGAGGTTCTCGTGCGCCGAGAATGGCAAAACTGTGTCGAGTGTGTGCCGTGGCGGTCGTGCGTACATCAAGAAAAAGGGGCTATAGCCTGTTGTCTCGTGCTTAGCGGTATTGAACGCGTACGTTATAAATGGTAGCACGTCATCCCAGTTCTTGTGGTCGGATGCCACATACATAGAGAGTATGTTTACAATTGTTCGGTTGGTACACTCCGTGAGCCCATTTGTTTGCGGATGGTATGGCGACGAGTGACGAAGGCGGGACTCACTCAATCGAAGCAGCTCTTCTACTATGTCTGCCGTAAATTGTCGCCCACGATCACTGATGATCACCTGAGGTGGGCCATGTCGGAGGATAACGTGCTGCAGCAGGAACACAGAGACGTCGCTGGCAGTTGCGGTTGGTATGGCCGCCGTCTCGCAGTAGCGCGTGAGGTAATCGACACATACAATTATCCAGCGATTGCCTTTAGCCGACTTTGGAAAAGGGCCCATGAGGTCAATGCCCACCTGTTGGAAAGGTGTGCTTGGAAGTGGCAAGGGCTGTAGAAAACCAGCCGCAGCAGTAGACGGGCGTTTGTGGCGTTGACACTGTGTGCAGCTGGCCACATACGCCTCGACTGACTGTCGCATTCCTGGCCAATAAAAGCGTTCCTTAGCACGGTAAAGCGTCCGCGCAGAACCTAAATGTCCGGACGTAGGATCATCGTGCATCACACCTAAAATCGCTGTCCGAAGGGTTTCTGGCACTACCAGGAGGAAACGTGCACCAGTGCTGGAAAAGTTCTTTTTATATAGGAGTCCGGTGCGTACACAGAAATGGCATGCCGTAGGAGCTGTGCAAAGCGATGATAGCCTGGTGTCCTTTTGCTGTTCATCTTTGAAAGTACTGAGGTCGGGAAACTTCGGTGACACAGAAGCTACGAGGTGATCGAGGTCATCGGCGTCACACTCTGTAGTGCTCAGTGGCATGCGCGAAAGGCAATCTGCGTCGGCGTGTCGTCGACCACTTTTGTACGAGACTATGAAGTTATACTCTTGGAGCCGAAGTGCCCAGCGCGCTAGACGGCCGCAAGGATCCCGAAGGTTGACGAGCCAACACAATGAGTGGTGGTCGGTGACAACTGTAAAAGGGCGTCCGTATAAGTAAGACCGAAACCGCTGAATCGCAAATACTACCGCGAGGCATTCTTGTTCTGTGACAGTGTAATTCTGTTCGGGCCTACTCAAGGAGCGACTTGCGTATGCAATCACGTGCTCGCGGTTACCATAGCGTTGAAGTAGGACGGCACCAATTCCGATGCCGCTGGCATCTGTGTGCAGTTCGGTTGGAGCTGATGGGTTGAAGTGTTGAAGAACAGGCCGCGACGTCAGGAGGAACTTCAGTTGACGAAAAGAGGAGTCGCACTCCGGAGTCCACTCGAAGGGAGTATTCTTCCGTAGCAAACATGTCAGCGGATACGTGACATCGGCAAATTTGGGTATAAAGCGGCGAAAATAGGAGCAAAGCCCCAAAAAACTGCGGAGCTCCTTCACAGAGCGCGGAACATTGAATGCTTCAACGGCTGCTGTCTTCTGGGGATCTGGACGGATGCCCTCCTGATCGACTAGGTGCCCGAGAACAAGGGTTTGTCGGTCTCCGAAGTGGCATTTCTTTGAGTTAAGAACAAGGCCAGCGTTTCTTATGCAAGTCAGTACAGTATCCAGACGTGAATTGTGTTCGCTGAAGGTGCGGCCAAAGATGATGACGTCGTCGAGATAGCACATGCAAATGCTCCACTTCAAGCCACGAAGAACAGTGTCCATAAATCGCTCGAACGTCGCCGGCGCAGAGCATAGTCCAAATGGCATCACGTTGAATTCAAAAAGGCCGTCAGGTGTTACAAAGGCTGTCTTTTCTTTATCTTCAGGATGCATGGGAATTTGCCAGTAGCCCGATCTTAAGTCTACAGAGGAAAAGTAAGAGGCCGAATGCAGACAGTCTATGGCATCATCAATACGTGGAAGTGGGTACACGTCTTTTTTTGTTACAGCATTCAATCGGCGATAATCGACGCAAAATCTCCAGGATCCGTCTTTCTTTTTAACGAGAATTACTGGAGCTGCCCATGGACTTACTGACTCTTGAATGACACCGTTTTCAATCATTTCGTTCACCTGCTCATTAATAATCCGCCACTCGGATGGCGAAACACGGTATGGCTTTTGTCTAATCGGATTGGCCAAACCCGTGTTGATAGTGTGACATGTTCGAGAAGCAGGGATTAGGGGCGCTTTGTCTTTCTGCGCAAAGTCGAATGCAGAGACGTGCTTCGAAAGTACATTGACCAATGTTCGGCATTCACTTGTGCTCAGCGACTTATTCACCATTGACAGAAGAGCCGTTTCGAAACTGTGACTACGATGCTCTTCCAGCGCATCTCTAAGCTCGGTCACCAGCAAGGCCTCGTGTTGTCCACTCACGACGGCTATCTTTAGACCATCTGGTAACATCACTGGTTCTGTAGAGCAATTGACAGTCCATAAACCAGCGCGTCCACGTCTGATCGACACCACACAATGTGGGATCAACACATTCTTTTTCATGCAGTTGGTGTACACTGGTTCTACGTTGGCATCAAAGCTGGCGGAATAGCTGTCGCTGCAACCAACAGGTACACGAACGGTTGATAACGGTGGTATGATAGTGTCGCCACAGACACACAATGCCGTCTCACCCTCCACAGGGTTTTCCAAGAGTGCTGGCGGAACGTGATCACTCAAGACTATTGTCCCTGTGCGGCAGTCGACAGTCGCACCACACTCCCTCAAAAAGTCCATACCCAAAATAACATCATGTGTCGCCTGCGGAATAATCACGAACTCCGTTGGGATAACACGGCCTTCGAGAAATACGTTAGCTTGACACACACCAACAGGATGCAGTGCCTCACCACTCACTCCGCAAAACTTCGCAGCTTGATTCCACCTAAATAATACCTTCCGCCCCAAGGTATCTTTAAAACACGCGCTCATGACCGAAATGGTTGCCCCCGTATCCACCAAAGCCATCACAGGCACACCGTTCACAAAAACACGTACTTTGTTCTTGAGCATCAACACAGGAGGTATTTCTGATATTAGCACGTCTCCGGCGACCTCACCTCCATCGGCCGCGCTTGCTAGTTTTCTTGTGGCAAAGGAGACGTGTTGCGGCGCCGTGGTGAAGGAGAACGGGGAACACGAGGCGGTGGAGGCGTCAAGCTCCTGTCAGATGTAGGGGAGTGGTTCCGGAAGCTGCGTGTTCAGTAGTCGTCGCGAGGCAGCAGGTGTGTTGCATTAGGGTCATCGTACGGTCGATCAGACGATCGTGTGAAGTGTTGTGGTGGGCCAAAGTACGTTGCTCGCGGGTCATCGCGAAGTCGTTCGGAAGGCCGTGCAAAGTTTGGTGGGTAGCCATACCGTGGGGCTACACGTCGACGGTTGCAAAATCGCGAAATATGTCCTGGTACACCACAGGAGTAGCAAAATGGGAGAGGCCGAAACTCACTTTGTTCGTCGATGAATCGAACATCGTCTTCTCTGGCGGAGTGGGTCGGTTCGTTCCGTATATCATAGGGATAGACTGGGCGTCGCGAAGAAGGCGGACGCTGGGGGCGTCGGTCATGGCGAGGAGCTGGCAACCGTGGTGCTCTCCTTGGCTGTGGGGGGGGGGCGCTGTACTCAACAGCTGCTGCACTAACTATCGATTGCCAAGGGGTCGTAGAAGGCGGCGGCGCAGTCACAGCCTCACGTGGCACATATACCGAATGTTGGTCGTTTACAGAATGGTTATCAACTGCTGAATGCGTCTGTTCTCTATAGCGAAAAAGTTCTTCGCGAACAATCTCTCGAATCGTCGAGGACAGGTCTGGGCAGGTGCTCGTGTCGATGCTGGCAACCGTTGTAACATTTGTGAGCCGGCCGAACTTTGGAGCAATCCTGCGCATTTTCAGCTGTTCGAAAGTTCGGCAATGCCGAATCACGTCGGACACCGAGCTCAGGTGCTCTTTTCCGATTAGAAAATTATATACATCTTCGGCTATGCCTTTAAGCAAATGCCCTACTTTGTCGTCTTCTGACATCTGATCATTGACCACCTTGCAGAGCTTCAGCACATCCTCTATATACGTGGTACATGTCTCACCTGGAAGCTGCGCGCGTTGAGACAATGTCTGCTCTGCCCGCTTCTTTTTGACGCTCGAGTCGCCGAAACACGCTTTCAGCTCTGCAACAAAAACGTCCCACGTCGTCGGTGTGTCTTCGTGGTTTTCGTACCACACGAGCGCATTATCCGTAAGGCAGAAGACCGCATTGCTGAGCTGAGCGGCGGCATCCCAGCCGTTGGACTTGCTGACTCGCTTGTACTGGACGAGCCACGCGTCGACATCCTCTCCCGATTTTCCTCCAAAGGTTGGCGGGACTCGGTAGTAGGGCACGGAACCCATTGGAGTTGGCCTTGAAGCGTTAGATGGGTGATCTTGGGTCATTACGATCGGTGCAGGCGGGAGTCCGGCAAGGCGGCGGCTGCGGCGTAGTCCAGGTAGTGAAGCTCCCGTCGTTGGGCTTGTCTTACCCTGCACGCTTCCACCAATCTGTTACGCACAAGGAGGACCAGGACGTATACGGCTGAAGGGGGCCGTTTATTTTGGTCGCGAAGAGAATTGCCGGAGCGGCCAACAGGTTGATGATCGCAGTCTCGTCGTCTTCTTTCTTCCTCCAGCTCTTGGGGCAGTCAGCATGTTCACCCATCTTCTTTTTCTCCCAAGGCATGCGTAACAATATGATGTTTTTGCAGCATTTACTTCTTGGCGCTAGCTGAGGAGACAGCAGCCCACCATCACTTCTTCGTTATCTGCTGATCTCCTACACCCTCCAGGGCCTCAGATGCGGTGACATCTAGCTTTCAAAGATGTAGCTTCATCATGAGCCGCTTGAAAATCTTGCCTCCCTGCAAATAAACTGAGCAGCGGCGTACAACTCAGTCGTAGCCTGGGTACACTTCTTGAGTCCGGCGACTGGCCATAATAACTTAGGCGCTTTAGAAGTCTACAATACCGATGTCGCCGACCTCTAAGTTCTTTTATTGATGCTGGGGTAGCGATGAGCAGCTGATAATAGGCAATATGCGAGATAAACAGCGTCACCTAGTGAACGCAGCAGGTACCATATCCGCCATTTAATTGCTGGCGAGGCTTGACCACTACGCACGGGCGACCCACATGCGAACGTACGCGTTTCGACGCTTCGACTGTCACGGGCTGATTTTTTTGCTGGCTAAATGCAAGTACACTGCTGTGTGCCGCTGTGTAAGCAGCGCGGAGTCACAGACAGCGATGGGAGCAACGTATGAGGCATGAATTACGATTTTGCATCGATCATTTAAACGCAAAACAGGATATGGTGTGCAGAAGCTTTATGGGCACATTCTACAATGCATGAATACCCGCGGTGCGCGGGCTGCACAAGAGCAATGCAGGACTAACTAATTTTCTGTGTTAAGCAGTCAAGCTGTGTTTTTATAGGTTTGTCAGCTTTGCGGCTAGGTGTTTTCACTACGTCGGGCCTCTACACGACAGTGGTGCTCTTCAATTTACCGTCTCGGGCTCGCCATGGACTCTCTGAGAAGCTGTGTGGCATTTTCCTATGACATCGGGAAAGCCTCGGACTTCCCGCGGACTATGCGCGATGAGTCTGAGATGGTAAATCGAAGAGCCCCGGTGATTCGCTGCAGTCAAATGGAGAATCCGCCACTGCTGTTGGGGTAGCTAGTGTGATAGAACCGAACTGTTAGGACGAGCTGTTTTGTAATGAGATTACAACATGTAGGCAGACGAATTAGAAATGTTATTTTTTAAGGTAATTACGCACAGAGACGTGCAGAGCTTCCGCTACTCCGAGTAACATGCTGTACACGGATCCTAGAAAGGCAGCTCAGCGGCTTGTGCGCGTTCCATCTCTGTTGTGTCCGGTCACCGCGCAGCAATAAACAGTCATTCGGAAGATAAGGGCTATGCTCACTTTCGAACAGAAAAATATCTGCTCAGGCGCCTAACTTCAGTTCTCCCAGCATGCCCAGACGCAAGTTTTTCATTTGGGCATCTCTCACTGATTTACTATTACCAACGAAATAAAATAAAAAGATAGCGGTGCGCAATGCCATAGGTTTGGAAAACTGGCACCATGAGTATCGCCGGGGCTTGACTGAATAACGGTCTGCATGAGTTCAGAGAGCGGCAGTCCCATTTATTCGTTAGACGGGATTAATTCTGTGCATTTTAGTCTCTTTGGTTCAGTTGCGTTGCAGCTGTTTTTTGTGTGTTGCAACTCACCTCACCGGAAAAATGTTTCATGTTGCATTATATAACAAATTCCTGTGGCGACAGCCATAACTTAGTAGTATGGTATTCTGCCTTTTGGCTGCCTTACACTCGCAGCTCCAAGAAACCTTCGAAGCTACTTAGAGATAAAAAATAACTGATATAAATTCCCTCGAGTGTCCACAAGTGACTCATGCCTCTTAGGGCTTGCTGTGAAGGGTCATACCTAGGAAAGGCTGCTTGGAAAGGGGAGTGTGCACAGAAAAAACTGAGAGGGGAAAGGTCATATTACAAGTGCATCATTAGTCCTGCAGTGCACGTATTAGTGTGACCACTGTTCCTTGTGAAATGAATTTGTGATAGTGCCTGTGTTCTTAAGCAATAACCGTTTAAACGGCTAAGAGAAACCTAGCTCATGACGTCGCACTGAATGTTTGTTTGCTTATATCCTGAAGGTATCCTTCCACCGCTTTCAGAAAGATGCAATGATATACAAGAAGTGGATTGTTGCGATCAAAAAGGATGAAGGCCCGGAATTTCAAGTCGGCAAGTAAACGAAGGTCTGCTCGAAGCTTTTTAGGTGATCGGACTTTATGCTTAGCGTTTCCAGTGGCTTAGCCTCCTTCGGGACTCGGCAGTTCCATTATTGTTTGCTTTTTCCAAAAAAAAACAATAAACGGAAGCCCCCAAAGCCACGTGCTTCACCACAAGTAAGAAACCAAAACCCGGCTTTATGTCCAGGAGTGCTATTGGGCGATGAGCCTATGCATAGCGCAGATGAAGTGGAGGCAGCACCGGTAGGTTTAGAGAAACCCACTAGGCTCAACCGCTCACTTGAAAGTGAAAATTTACGTTTTTTCGAATCAATAAAGCAGAAAAACGAAGAAAATCTCGACGGCAAGGTGTACGCTTCCACGGCGAAGGCATAAGATTTGGTTTGCTGCTCGGATGACGTCGGAGCCTGGTTTATAAAGTCTTCTACAGTGGCATTCAATATATGTGGCAAGTTTTCAAACACTTTGTTCACATCACATGTCCGGGTGCTTGGAAACGTCTTGCTGTGGCCATAACAGTAGCTCAGCGCAGTGAAGCAAGTGTTCAGGAGTTGTACGGCCGTTCTAGCGAACGCGTTGCCGTCGACCGCTCGCCCCCATTAAAATGGCGGCGGGTTCAAAGTGCACAGTGTTGCCAGAGCCAAAAGCGATTTTGCATATGGTCTATTGCAGCAAATAACCATGCTTCCATCGCTTCCAAAAGTCATTGATAATTTTTGTCATTGTAGAAAACAGTGCTGATAGTCTCTTGCACTGTGGCTTGTAACTTGCTTTGACGGTTGCGATTTTTCTGGCAACGTATTGAGTTGTTGGTCAACCAATAAATGCGCTGGCGTGAGGGCTGAGGGCTCGTTTGGCTCATATTGTGAACACTTTAGCTATTTGGATTGAGCACTGCTCTAACTTCAGGCAAGATGGTTGAAAGCTCTTCAATGCACAGACAGTTTGGCCTAAAACTTTTTGGAGTGCGATTTCCATGGTTACGACGAAACGTTTCCACCTGCTTCCCTGACATGGGGCCACTTCAACAATGAACTTCTACTGAATTCTTCACTTCGCAAGGTAATCCTGGAAATCATCTCATCGAAGTACTTTTCCATAATTACTGTATCTCCCGAGATGTTTTCTTGAAGGTAAGGACATTGTCGGAATAAATAGTTCTTGGTAGTCTCCTTCTGGCAATGAAGCACCAGAAAACCAACAAAAGGCTGATGAAGACATGTTCGACACGAGCTCCAAGTGCAATGCTCTTGTTGCTGCACACGTAAAAAGTACTATGTACATTTCGCTCTGCGAGATTTTGGACATTTTGGCGTACAGTGGTACGGCCAAATAAAGCCCTGTTGTGTCGGAAAGTCTAGACTTTTCTACTCGAAAAGCTTAAAAAGGCGGGTATGGTGGCACGATTGGTTTTGATCGAAGACGGGCGCATATCAGGCATCAGTGCATTACTTTCTTTGCCGCTTGTCGATCTCTTAATATTAAGAAGCGTTCGCGTATGTCATGTACCGTGAACGTTACTCCTCCGTGCATGACTCGCTTTTGGACATCGGAAATTACCAGTTCAGCAATATGGTGTCGGCTTGGAAGTATTTATGGAGGCTTCACTTCTAGGCTGTCGAAGTTTTGCAGCCTTCTGCGAACCCGTACAAGTTCGTTCTCGTCGATAAACGGGTGCAGTTGTGCTACGCACGAGTGGCTGGGCGAATCTTGATAATTCAACAGCGAACTTTCTTTATCAGGGAACGATTCGGTTTGCACTTGCCGAATCTTGTATCTCTCGGTTTTCAATATTTCTTTCGCTAAAATGGCTTTATTGTTTTAATCTTGAGCATCACGTTAAAGACGAAACGCTGCACCCATGGAGTGATACACAGCAGTTTGTACAACGAACTCAACCTCGTGGCATTCAGTATGGGGGCCAACTGCACGGCACTTCCTGTAGAGAAAGGAGTCGTGGGCTTCGTCATTGTTATCTCTACGGTGTCGGTCACCTGTGGCGGTAATAAAATAATATTGTTACGTGATTTTGGCTGACTAAAAGAGGGCATAGTGGGGCAAACCCACGAAAGGTGGGTTTGCCCCAACCGAGTACGCTACCTACTACGCCACGCCTTTTTTTCTTTAAAAAACCTACTACGCCACGCCACAACCTGGTCGGGGGGTTTAAAAAAGACTATCCGAGGAACGCATCGTTCAACTTCAAGTATACAAGTCGCACAGTCAAGACTGACACAATATCCCTATTCAAATAACAATTGCGTCTTGATTCGACAGTGACGAACGGCTTCCGAGCTTCGAATGACGAGCAGATATTAGCAAGAGCGCAAAGTTTTTAGAAGCATCTAAATCTGAACTCTGAAAAATCTCAACTTGACTGGAGGAGCAGCCAGAGATTGTAAGCTGTTGCTGCCGATAGTCTTTTTCCTTTGGTAGTCGTTTCTAGCACTTGCTACTGGTCCACGAGTGCAGACGATTTACATGTTTTGTTTAGTAGATATCCCCGCACACAAGTAAATATTGAGTATTTTTCTTTCGCACAAGTGACCACGTAGCAGTACACATCTGGCGTGCCAGGTTACATATTTGCAGTTATATCGATACCTCCAACTAAGAAACCGCCAAAGAAACGACTAATGCAATCCGCTGAAAAAGTGTGCCAGTATGTTAGTTCACTAACGCGTACCAAGTTGTCAACTCAAAATTGTGTGTTCGTGCGTACGAGTCAGAGAAGTACCGGCTCCTGCACTCAGAAGGAAGCTTTCGGTGGCAGCTTTCGTGGCTGAAAGCATGCACGACACATCGATTGTCGCCGCTCCTTGTGCGAGCACCGCACGCGCGGATAGATGGTTGATTTAGGCTCAGGGATGTCTAAACTGCACTTAAGAGTCAATCTTACACTCTATAAATGTGCCTACCTAAAGTAAAATGCGCCGGCAGAAGGTACACCGACACGGGCGGCACGACCTCACTGGGACGGGGCACTGGGTAGGGCTGCTTTCGAAGCATTTGAGTTTGGATGCTTCAAGTTTCTGCATTTGGGTTTCGCAATATTTCTATCCGTTACCTAAATTATACCTGAACTAAGCGGAAGGTCAATCAATGCCAGATATGCGTTTACGGAGTGGCGATGGCGAGCGACAGCCGTTTTTCTGGCCTCCGCTGGTTGTAAACAGCGGGCGTGCTGGTGTACAGATATATGCAGTTATATCAATACCGACAATTAAAAAAACGTACAAATACCAATTCGATCCGTTGAAAGCGTATGCCAGGGAGTCAGTTCACGAAGGCGTACCAAATTACCAACTGAAAATTGTGTGTTGTTACATATCAGTTGGATAAGTACCGGGTAAGGGCAGCCGGCAGCTTTCGGTGACAGCCTGCGTAGCTGAAAGCACGACGTTCAATCGTCAGCGCTCTTTGTGCGAAAATCGACACAACACAAAATAGTTTATTTAGGTTTATCGATGTCTAAGCTATACTTTACAGTTATTTTCACACTTTAAAGTAGTGTGTACATAAAGCAAGAAGCGCCGGTAACATATATACCAACGTGGCTGGCATGACAGGTTTAATGCTTGCTGGGCCGGGCACTGGGTAAGACCACTTACGTATGCTCGGCATCTGTTAAAAATACGTATGCTTGGTATCTGTTACGGTAGTATCTCTCTCTGCCATCGAATAAAGCGGTTTATATTCAACGACACCAAAACAAACCATGGCACACGCTACAATAACATGCACGCTGCAGCTGCGCTGGCAGAAACAGTGAGTGCTTCGGTATTCACCAGTGAAAGTTCCAGCACTTCCAGCCCTTCACAGTGCGCGCCAGCATCACAAAGGTTGAGCCAGTGCCTCTACTAGTGCGACGCAGCAATTTCCCAGTGCGCCCAGCGAAGGGTCAGTGATTACAAGCGTGTACCAGCGTCTCCAGCGTGTACCAATGCCAAAAAACGTACTGGCATCGCGCTGTTTTTGCAATGGGGATATATAAAATCTTGCGCAATGAATGGGTTGACAACACAGTAAAGTTTTGTTGCAAGGAAAGTATTACAAGCTTGATCTCTGCCAAATATTGAAAGTCGAGAGGGAACAAATTTCTGGAACAAGTATAACAGTTGGTTCGCAATAAACTTTGGTTGTTAGTTCAGCGCTCTGCTCTCGTCTCTTTTATCCCCTCCAGTCCTTTGCGCTGTTAAGCACTTTCTTTGTCTTCCTGGGCCTGTTGTTCAAGCTTAGGTACGCGCTCCTTCCAGCATTGCGCACTGAATCTATACGCATGCATTGATACACCGAAGTATGTTAGGAAAGTTTTGATCAATCAATCCCTTCGAACTGGTTCGGTGTGCTCCTCACAAGCCAAACCACAATCCAAAACTCCTGGAGGCATTTGAGCTCGTTCAAAAGCCACGCCAGTGCTTGGGACTTATTGGCAAACTTGCCTAAGGCAGGCTTGATGTCGGGAAAGCAGTTGCGTTCATACGACCTATAGAGTGTTGTAAAAGAGCGAAAGAACAACCAGTCGTCGCACGATGCGAATAGCGTAACGAGTGGGTCGTGCAATGCTAGAACCCTATACAAAAGCTTGTTCCTGTTCTACTATTAACTTGTCTTGTCACCTAGATCTCGGCTCATACCCACAAAGAGGATTAGCCATACTGTACCTAACGGTGGCGCATGCTCACTTCCGCCATAATTTCTTATCTTCATCAGCCATTGAATAAACAATTGGCAACAAATTCCTTGCAGGTGTTAAGCGGATACCACGCTTTCTAGAAGAATGACTAAAAATGGCACAGTCAATGACAGCCTACTACCCAAAAACGTTTATAAAAAATGCTGTAGGGGGTATCAAGCAAGTGTTCTTGCATTAGTTACACAATGAGTGTTTAGAAAAGGCTCTAAAAGGCCACTCTTCTGGTTTTCTTCGTGACTGTGCTCCGCCTCCCACGCAGATGGGGAGTTTTTTATTTATGCGTTGGTTTTTTTGGTGTATTTCCGTTTCCTTCATCGTGGTTTATTTTGAACAGACAGCCGTCGACCTCTCAAATTTTTTCTGTCATATGCTTTATGATGATTGATGAGTGCTTGAATGTTTGTGTTTTTACCTTGTTGCACCTTTTTTTGTTCTCGCAAAAAGCTTTTCATTTTGTTCTTGTTCACCTTCTTTCTACATTTTACTGCACGCTGTACCACGCGGCGACGGTCACAGGACGGACCAGCCTTATATTTATGCCACTTCGCACTCTAAAACATATCTGATATAAAATAAATGATACATGGTCAAGTTAATAGGTACACTGAATACTTGCGATAATAAAACACAATAATAAATATATAAAGACCAACAAACTATTCGAGAAACTAATTAAAAGTAATTCAATTATTTCATTCAAAGGCCCGGCTGCTTTCTTTTGAACTGGGCTTAATGCAGTAATTGTCAAGCCGAATCTCAACCAAGCACTGCCTTCTATCTACCCTCCAAGATTCAATTTAGCGGTTGATCTTAGAGGACTCTCGGCAGCTATCGTAGCATTGAAAGAATATACTTCAGGCCCAATCTTTGTCGGATAATGGTAATGCTCTTTACGTGGAGTGTATTGTTGTTTCTTTTTAATATATTAGGAGACTAATAACATTCTTAGCAAGAAGACTGCCTCACCTTCCATCGTTTACTTTAAATGATTTAAACTGTATTTGTGTTCGGTACGACCCCATTTGTATCTGCCTCTGTGTATTCAGTTTAACATATTGTAACGGGAAGTATTTTTTAGTGAACGGCCGGTGGGCTAACACTGCAAACAGCATGCAAGGATGCCGGACAAGAGGGCAGTTCAGACACAGTGCCACAACAACATCGTCGTCTTCATTCTGTCTGCGTCAATCTGCACCCGTGCCTGAGGTACCTTATACCCGTGACAATACCCCGGGCGGCAAAGCACCGTCCCGGTGCCTGCTGTTATTAGACGGACAGGTCATTGTGATAGGGCTTCAGGCGAGACACATGCACAATGTCACTTCTGGATGTAACAGTGGGGTTCGTAGTAGGAAAAATTTTATAGGTGAAAGGTGTGACTTGGCGCAGAACTTGGTAAGGACCAACGTGTAGCGATAAAGGTTCCTTGCACAGGCCGACACGACGGAATGGCAGCCACAGTAGCACAAGAGAGCCCGGAGAAAAAACGACATCCCTATGTCGGCTGTCGTAGAGTGTCTTCTGTGCTCTCTGGGACGATGAAAACCTGGCGCAGGCTATTGTACGTGCAACCAGAGCACAAGAATTGGCATATTGTGCGTACGAAGTGGTAGACGGAAGGTCATGCGCAAGCAGGGTATCGTAAAGTAGTAAGAGATTATGACAAAAGAGAAGATAAAATGGTGAGTAGCCGGCTGTTTCATGGCGGGACGAGTTGTAGGCAATGGTTACGAATGAAAGGGCAGTGTTCCAATCGGTGTGGTCGTCAGAAACATACATAGTAAGCATGTCCGTCACTGTGCGGTTGAAGCACTCAGTAACTCCGTTGGTCGGAGGATGGTAAGAAGTCGTAAAGTTGGGCCGCGTAGCACAGAATCTAAGGAGGTCGTCAACCACACGAGACAGGAAGCAGCGGCCATGGTGCGTGAATAGGTGAGAAGGAGCGCCGTGATGAAGTATGATGTCATAGAGTAGGAAATCTGCGACGTCCGTTGCGCAACTGGTAGGTAGCGCTCGAGTAATTGCATACCGAGTGGCATAATCCGTAGCTACTGCTATCCATTTGTTTCCCGTTGCCGATGTTGGGAAGGGACCTAACAAATCCAAACCCACACCATGAAACAGTTCGGCTGGGACTTGAATAGGTTGAAGGTGACCGGCAAAGAGAGACGTAGGCTTCTTCCGACGCTGGCACAGGTCCCACGCTGCAACTTAGCGGCGAACGGAACGATAAAGGCCCTTCCAGAACACCCATCGGCGGACGCGATCATAGGTTCTGGAGAAACCTAAATGTCTGGCAGCTGGGGCGTTGTGAAGTTCTTGCAAGATGTTTTTGCGCAGATAACATGGCAGGACGATCATAAGTTCCGCGCCATCGGGCTGTAAGTTGTGGCGGTACAAATCGTTGTCTTCGAGAAAAAATAGGCTCAGTGAAGGATTTGTATGACTGGATTGAAGACGGTCATTCATCAATAGCAGCGATGAACCTTGGCGTTGTTCGTCAGCTATTTTCAGAAAATCTGTTATGGCTAGGATGTTGGCATCAGCTTCTAACTCAGAGGAGTCATGTGGATCAAGAGGGTGTCGAGATAAGCAGTGGGCATCGCTGTGAAGCTTGCCAGACTTGTACACTACAGAGAACGTGTACTCCTGCAATCGTAATGCCCATCGCCCGAGTCTTCCTCTAGAATTCTTAAGGGTTGACAGCCAGCAGAGCGCATGGTGGTCTGTGATGACTGTGAAAGGGCGTCTATATAGGTACGGACGAAATTTTGCGATAGCCTAGATGAGAGCTAGGCTCTCATCTCGGCTAAATTAAACATTTCCTTTCCGACTGAGAAAGTAGGCGGCTGGCGTACGCTATGACACGGTTTGTGCCGTTCTGCAATTGTGCGAGTATCGCCCCTATGCCCTGGCCACTTGCATCGGTGCGTAGCTCCGTTCGAGCGGCTGGGTCAAAACGAGAAAACACAGGTGGGGATGTGAGCGCAGAAATCAACGACGCGACGGAATGTTCTTGGTCTTCACGCCAGGAAAAACCCACGTTCTTTTTGAGGATATCTGTGAGGGGCCAACCAATTTCCGCGAAATGGCTGATAAAACGGTGGAAATACGAACAGTGTCCCAAAAAGCTGCGGACTTCTTGCGTGGAACGAGGGACCGCAAACTCGCGCACCACGCGGACTTTATCAGGGTCGGGTCGTACACCAGCAGCGTCAACAAGGTGGCAAAGTAGCTTTATTTCACGGTGCCCAAAGGTGCACTCAAACGCATTAGGCTGGAAGCCAGCACCGCGAAAAACGTCAAGGATGGCCGACAGACGTGGGAGATGGCTTTTGAAGGTTGGTGAGACAACGATGACATCGTCTAGATAGCACAGGCACATCGATCATTTAAAACTGCGAAGGAGGGTGTCCATCATGCGTTTGAAAGTTGCTGGCGCATTGCCAACCCAAAAGGCGTGACTTTGAATTGATAAAGCTCGTCGGGTGTTATGAATGCCGTCTTCTCGCGGTCGCGGTCATCGACTGAGATTTGCCAATATCCAGATTGCAGGTCCAGGAAAGAGAAATACTTAGCACCATGAAGGCAGTCAAGCGCATCATCAATTCGAGGTAGATGATAGACATCCTTCTTGGTTATTCGATTTAGATGGCGATAGTCGATGCAGCACCGCCAGGAGGTGTCCTGCTTTTCAACAAGCACAACAGGTGATCCCCAAGAACTGGTTGAAGGATCTATGACGTCTTTGTTGAGTATTTTCTCTATTTCTTTCTGAATTATTTGGCGCTCTGAATAAGACACACGGTAACGACGCTTATGAATGGGACTGGCATCGCCAGTGTCGATACGGTGGACTACGACGCTCGTGCCGCCAAAGGAATGGTCGTTTATATAAAAAATGTCGAGGTAAGAAAATAGAAGACCACGGAGCGCTGCAACTTGGGACGGTGGCAGGTCGTTTGATATCATTTTGTCTAAGAAAGCTCTATTCTGTGCGGCTGCGACAGGTTCGGCTACGGTCTTGATGTCAGGAGTGAGAGATGAAATTGTACATTGCTACAGAGTGGAGAGTTCTGATAAGGCAATAACTTGAGCAATGACATGGGCTGACACGGAGAAGTTGAGGACAGGGAGAAGCGTCTTGTTGTCGCTAATCTTCACTATAGTATGAGGAAGTATGATGTTCCGGGAAAGGGTCAGGTCAATGAGTGGAGCTGCCAAGTGGTCGCCATCAAGAACAGGTGGGAACGGGAACATAAAAAGGTACACAATGGCCTGAGGCTGTAATCGTAGACACTCCACGGATCGTAGCCGTGTGCGAGCTGCAGAATGGAATCAGAGTACAAAGACAACTGTAGCTGTAAAGTGCCGGTTGAACAATCAATGAGGGCTGAATGCGCAGTCAAGAAGTCAATGCCAAGAATCATGTCATGTGGGCAAGCGTCTAGAACAGCGCAGAGAACTCAAGTGTGAAGGCTGGTACGCGGGCAATGCATATATCAAAAACTGATGTTCCGCTGCCGTCGACTACTCGCACAGTCGAAGACATAGCAGGGGTAAGAACATTTTTCAGGCGGGATTGAAGACGTGAACTCATAACGGATATGCGGGTACCAGTGTCATTAGAGCTGTAACGTTCAGGCGATCACTGATAACACCAAGTAAATTTCGTCTGGAATTGCTCGTTGGTAGAGGTTTTTTGGTTCGAGTTGTCAATGCAGTGCCACCTCCGGTAGCTGCATCCGTTAGTTTCCCGAGAACTGCCAAGAATACGCTGGTGACGGGGAGCGATGACGTTGATAGGAGCGTGGCTGGTGACCCTGAGGCGGCGGCGAGTGGCTAGACCTGGTTCTCTGGGTGAAGACACCGGCGTAGAATGGTTCGGAGCGTTGCGTGGAATGGCTGGTTGGGAGGTCCTGAAGGTTGTCATCGGAAAAACGAGGGGGCAAGTACTGCCCATGATTCTGTCGGTGGTCGTCTAGAAAACGTTGCCGGAAAGGCCATCTGTTGCGGCAGTGGCAGCAAATGTGGCCAACGCGATGGAAAGAGAAGCATATTGGTCGATCATCTTGTGTGCGCCACTCAGATCGATTTCGGTAGCACGATGAGAAGCGCGGGACCGACGCGGCAACAGCAACAAGTGGGGCGGCGTGGTAGTGAGCGTTAGGATTTATGGACTGCGGTGTGTGGCTCGAGTTTTTGAGAACTAAGATGCCCATCTTGGCAAACTGTTGTCGCACAAACGCCTGAATATGAGATATTGGGGACGAGTTGTCAGGCACAGGGGTTTGATAAGCGGAAAGAGCCATGGCTTTTAGCTTCTGGCGGACAATTCTTGTGATGTTTGGAGAATTCACGATTGGACGTGGCACCCCATAATCCTTGCAGGAAGAAGTCGCAGCGGTGTTGGAGAGCCGGGAAAAGCGTTGGGTGCTTCTCCTGCTTTTGGCTTATTCGACCCGCCGACATTCACTGACAATTGAGTCAATGGTGGTACAGTTCTTGCATATAAGAATGTTGAAGGCATTGTCGGCTATGCCTTTCAACACATTGCTGACCTTGTCTAGTTCGGTCATGTCTTTGTCGGCCTTCCAGCACAAGGCGAGCACGTATTGGATATAGATGACGTACGACGGTGGAAGATTGAACTCGTGACGCGAGTTCCGGCCTGGCTGCCATTTGTCGAGCAACTGACCAGCCGAAGAAATCACGGAGCTTCTGCTTGCACACGTCCCAACTCGTCAGGTCTTTCTCGTGCGACTCATACCAGGCACGTGCAGTACCTCGCAGGTAAAAGGTGACGTTGGCCAGCATAAGCGTCTCATCCCACCTGTATTGCTTGCTGACATGCTCGTATAAGGCGAGCCACTCGTCAACGTCAGTTGTGTCGGTGCCACAAAATGTACCTGGATCGAGAAGACTGACAGGGATCGCAGGTGACGGAGCAGGCGTAGACTGAACGGACGGCAAACTGCCTCCAGACATCGTGGCTGGACGAATTGACGTCCGCTACGGAGATACTGAGTCGGAATGTTCCCCAGCATCTTCACCAAAATATGTAACGGGGAGTAATAATTAGCGAACGCCCGGTGGGCTAACACTGCACACAGTATGCAAGAATGTAGGACTAGAGGGCAGTTCAGACATAGCCCCACAACAACATCGTCGTCTTCATTCCGTCTGCGTAATTTCTGCACCCATGCCTGAAATACCTTTCTATACCCGTGACAATAATTATTACTAGATCGAGTCACTATTTATTACGGTATATTTCCTTTGCTAATAGGATGCCACGCCCTTGCAGACAGAATTATTGCTTTTCATTGAGTCTATCACCGAAGAAGAAAAATAAATCGTTCAAACCTCAAACGATGGCAACAAAAATTCATTCAGGCAACCGGAAGGATACGCTGCTAGTGGTACAACCAGATATATCCAATTTTTTGTCCCCCTTCCTCATTCCTGTTAATTGGTTATATATAATATGGTTTATCAAATTCTTCTGCACTTTTTCACGTTTTTCAAAGGAACATTATTATTGTTCTTATCTAATTTCTCTCTTTTCTTAGCAAGCGTTGTACAAAAAATATCTAGTATAAGGTACAGTGTGGCCAACCCCGCTTGTGGGTATAAGCCAAGATCTCCTTGGCGACAAGACAAGACAAGATGGCAACAAGCAAGAAAGAGAGCTTCAAGCCCATTACACACGTCATTTTCAACCTTGACGGCGTTGTGTTAGGTAAAAAAATACTTATTTAGCACCACAGCATGAATTTTTTTTAGCAATAGCGATGAACTAGATCAGAAGCATAGCACAAAATCATGCTCATTCATTTTGAAGGCCTAATAACTGCGCTTGAAATCATGGACAGAAGACGTCCGTCTTTCTTCTATGTCTGCTAGCGATATTAAATTGGCATTCAAAATGCTGGACAAGAGAGTGGGAGGAGGCTCGTTATCCTTTACTCTTGTGGACGGCAAAAATTGCTTCACGCGTTTTTGTGCGCCGCATTGATGCAGCCAAAAACTTCGTTTTTCAACCTCAGAATGTTGCTGAATTAGAAGCCAACGCTGAAGAACTCCGTATGCATAGTTGATCACCAAAGCTGAAACGTGTGACCCAGGTGCTCATCGCAACTAGAATAAGTTGCGTCGATTGTATCTTTCGACTCCTCTATCACCACGTTTCGGAGATGCGAGCTTCATTTTTCGCGTTTTGCTGCATTATGTTGATAGATAGTATTATTACCTAAAGAATACTACAAATAGCAATCCTTGTTGAGACGGGTATTATTCTTAACTGTACATGTTGACAACACTTGAAGAGAAACTAGTGCATTCTCGGACACAATACGAGGCAATGTGTCTTAACGTTACTTGTTGGGAATATTTTTCGCGCACTTACGAAAGACCGCGTTTGTCTACTAGTTAAAATGATTGCCCGCATAGCAGTCTTCTTTGTTTCATTGGCTGGGACGGCCTTCTGCTCTGACATAGTACAGTTGATTGATTGGTTGACTGATTTGTGGGATTTAACGTCCCAAAACTACCATATGGTTTTGAGAGTTGCCGTAGTGGAGGGCTCCGGAAATTCTGACTACCTGGGGTTCTTGAACGTGCAGACAAATCTGATCTATAGTAGGGTACAAAATGCGCTACATTGTTAAACACTCTTTTAAGCACCCATTAATGGGTGCTTAAAAGAGTGTTTAACAATTGTAGTTTAACACTTTTTCTAAGCCCACTTTGACAAACCCTGAATAAAAAGTTTCATTCGGGAGTCCAATATCAAGCTAGCATGTCTGACAAGCTTCCTCATTATGCCTTAAGCATTGAAAAATGGTGGCAAAGCCCAACCGCAGCTGCCGGTTTTAGCTGTAACTAAAGCGTATTCACACTTGAGTATGTCTTTTATTCGAGATACCGAAAGCAGGCTCTGATTGGGAGAATGTCTGGTAAAGCGCAGCCAAGTTGCAGATGACAGCAACAATAAGAAACCTAATTTGTTTGCGAACGAAGTTGCCTTACGAATACTGACACCCAAGGCAATCATGAATCGAACTTGAAGGCATATTTTTTTATGTAGAAGCTTCATAGATATATTCTTACCCAGGAGATTCCATTGATTACTTGTGGTAACTAATTAATATAAAATGACTATACATCACGCATTGCATGCGATGAGTCAAGACAGCAATAAGTGTAGACTAGTAAACACAGTGCACCAGTTGCAACTTGAAGCGTATTTGTATCAACATTCCTTTACCATATCAGTGATTGTAAAAAAGCCTGTTCTTTTTTCAATTATCAAAGCGATGACTTGTCTCTTGATAATGTAGCAATAGCAAGCAACACTATTGAGTAAATCAGCCTGTATATAACGAGTACTCATAGCTGACTTCACTGTCTCATCGTCATCGCTCTAACACTGGATGCATTACCTATCACTCGCACAATTTTTGTGTTTATATACGCGGGCACTCATTTCGGGTTAGCAAAAAAATTTGGATTTCTTCTCTTATTCTTGGCAGTCTGACCAAACTAAGACTTTCGTCAATGCATCATCTTAACTTTTTTTTCTGATAATCAGCACTGCTCTTGTTTTTTCGTCAGGTAATGTTATATTCAAGCACTTTTCGGTGTGAATATTAGAGCAACAACTGTACTCCTCGCACTTCAAGCGCATGAAACATTTCCCAGGCACTTGAACTTTGAGTTGAGCCAACATTCATTCCTTCCACGCACGTGTGTCATGAACTCCAGCGCTGAAGTTTTCATGGTTCGTTAAAAAATTGCTTTGGTCAAAGCGCGCTTCTGGGACGCTCCCACGGGTGAAAGTGGTCGTTGATAAAGGTGATGCGGGTGCGGAACGCCGAGGTCCTCCTATACTGTGACGTATGTGAAATGTCACTAATACGTAGGAATGTACCTTTTCTGTTTTTTTTCTAAATTTTACGAATAAACACGGAAGCGTCGTTGCACCCCGGCAGACAAGCGAGTTAGATAGGTTTTGTACTTGCTTTCCTGTCCAGTAACGTGAGGCAAGTTCCCTAAAGCGAATGCCGCCGATGTTCTAGATTTGTTCAGCGAGGCTTGCAGTGCAAACCTGGGAAAAATTGCACTACTTATCTGGCGTTTTGTCCATTAAAAATTGATTGCATATGCAGCTGACAACATATTTTTTTCTCATCGGACGCCATAACCAAGCCCCTTTTTGGTGCCATAGTGTCAAGTGAACGATAAGGTACGGATAAACCTGCATTATTTAACGTCCAGAAACTTAAAAAAGCGGTCTTCGTGATGACAGACACAAGTAGCTGTAGATGCCAAGGTTCCTAAAGTTTCAGTCAAATCATTCTCTAACACTTCTAATGTTCGCGCAAAGGCGGTTGCCTGTTTACAGTCAAACCTGATTCACATGCTGCTGCCGAGCTAGCTATGAATTGAGGATTCATTCTGGTAATTTTTTCAGTAACACATACAAGTCACTCTAACAGAATATGTCACATATTTCTCCTTCGGCTATTGCCTGCCTTTAACGTTCAAAGCCCCTTTTGGTGACACCCAGTGTTGTGAGACACTATCGGGCAAATAAGTGAATAATCATCTCAAAAGAATCACAAAAGAAGGAGAAACATATTAACTTTTTGATTCTTGACAATATATTTTACCAAGAATAAAATAAGCCTCAAGTACAAATAGGATCTGAAAAAAAAAACAATAATTATTCTGCACAGAGAAAAAATGCGCAAGTATGGCCCTAGCACACTCACTTGATGGCGCCACTGATCTCAGAGTGCGCAGCGCCAATGTGGTAAATTCGCGCATTTTGTCCCTGTACCCTTCCCGGCACGTAGCTTGAATACGCATATATAGAAGGCCGGTGCGTGACGACAGCCACGAAAAACGAACCCCGCTTGCTGTTTTGCGGCTACAGACAAAAAGAAGGCGTCTCGAAATACTTCCCACGGAGTAGTTTGCTCTATGCTGGTGACTAGAACGCTGCTAATTGTGTTGATTGCGTAAAAGAATTCAACAGGGCAGTTGGTCAAACGAGAGTCTTTAAAAAGTGTGTCTCGCAAATGAGCGTAGAGATTAGTATTTCTTTTCCTTCGCATGTGATAGAAAATACTGTCATCGGTTGTCACAAACGAGCGCTCAAAAAAAGGGTGCGCCACGAAATTCTCGCGACCAAGTGCCGGAGAGATGCCTCGAGGTCAACGATAAAGAAGAAAACAAGCATCTAAAGACTCCCCCCCAGAGTGGGTACGAGCCATGGAGTAAAGGATACAAACAAACAAACAAACAAACAAAGACTCCCCAAGCGCGTCGTCTCTCTCGCCTCGGAAGCGTAGATTCGCCGACGAACCTCCTCACATCGGTGGCCGAGCAAGCCCTGGAAGGTATCGAGGGAAAGGGGGGTGGTGATGCAGAGTTGGGTAATGTGTCGCGGACGACGGCCCTCGAAACATCTCGCTCTTTCCCCGGCCTCGGTGGCGCATCGCGCCGTAGGACACGATGCGAATTTTCTGGAATCTATCGCGAAGGGTATTTAACCGAGAGCAGAAATGAGAGATCAAGAGATGAAGTAATTTTGCGCCAGTGTGCGTTGGGTGTTCCGCCTTGTCGGCGAATCCTTTTGTCCTCAGTGACAAGGAGAAGAAGGAATTGTGCGCCAGAGTGCGTAGGGTGTTTCCGCCGTGTCGTCGGCGAAGCCTTTGGTCTTCAGTGACAAAAGAGGAGAAGAAGAAAGTTTTGAGAAAATGTGCGGTACGGTCTTTCCGCCGTGTGGGCGAATCCTTTTTTCCTCAGTGACAAAGGAGGAGAAGAAGAGGATTTCCACCTGAGGGATGAAGACTCGTGCTACAGGCAGGATTGTGTGTCTACCGCCAGCGAGCGGAGACGCGTGGCAACAGCTGCGTGTGGGAAGCCGACGTGTTTCCGGCGAAGAAGTTTGAAGCTTGGAGAGCGGCCAATTGAAGATGCGAGGTTTCTTGGAAAAGAAACTTCGGGGGCAGCGGAACGACAACAGCGCTGGACTTTGAGTGAGAGATTCTCGGAAGAGTATCATTCAGACTTTTGTTCCAAGGACTTTGGACTGAATAAGTTTTCAAACTCTTTAGTCTTCAAGTATCTTGGTTGTTCGATGCATGCGACTGCATCGTAGTGCGTATTGTTTTTGTGTGCGTTGTTTCGAGTGTGGCTGATTGTATGTACTGTGTAGTACGTTGTTTGATTGGTGACATATCGTATTCAAGTATTGTCGAGTGTGCATATTTGTTTATCGTTTTGATCTGCCACAATTGAGAATATAATTTTGTTTTGTTTATCAACTCTCAGCTCTGACTTGTTCTTTGAGCCACAGCCAGCGTCCACTGGCACGCCAAATAGGACCACTTCTCCATTGTCCACGCTTTCGTGGTGCAGTTCGTAGGCCCATACTTCGGCCCTTGCAATTAGCTCGGCGATCGCCTCCATAATTAACGGGATCTGTGACAATTAAGCTGGCGTCCGCAACAGGACCTTCTGGTGCACACTGTGTCCAAAGTAGTGAGAAAGAGCCTTGAGTCGTTGATAGGGCTATCAGAACAATTTTTGTGTGTTGCTCAGTGTTCTCGTTAACGAAGGGGCAGAGAGTGTTTCGATAGACTGATTTAAACAGATACTTTTTGCACGCGGCAAGGTTTTTTTTGCGAGACACAATGGATCTTGAAAAGTTAGTAGCTCTCGGTGAGAATATGGGTCTTTCTAGCACCGAACTGCGGAAGTGGGTAAGCCAGAAGGAGGAAGAGGCGGTGGAAGGAGAGAGTTTGGCAGCTGAGAGAGCCAAGGAAGAAAAGGCAGCTGAGTTGGAGAGAGAGAGGTTGGTGGCTGATAGAGCCAAGGAAGAAAAAGCAGCTGAGTTGGAGAGAGGGAGGTTGGCAGCTGAAAGGGCGAAAGAAGAAAGAGAGGCGGAGATGGCTGAAAGGGAACGGCAGCGGCAGCACAAGATGGAACTCGAGCGGCTCCGTTTGCAACAGCGAAGTGAAACCCCCAAGGGTTGAAAGCAGCGAACGGGAAGATCATGGCTTCCGCTTGATCCCAAGCAAGCTGCTCGTAGCGTTTGATGAAAGCAAGGACGACCTTGATGCGTAGCTTCACAGATTTGAGACGATTGCGAGGAGCCAGAATTGGCCGGAACCTCAATGGACAACTGCTCTGAGTACCTGCTTGAGTGGTGAAGCGCTCAGTGTGTACGGTCGGCGGACGCCGACCGATGCAGCCAACTATGCGAAGGTGAAAGCTGCTTCACTGAAGCGATTTAAATTTACTGTGGAAGGTTTCCGGGACAGATTTCGGACGGGAAAACCAGCTGATGGTGAGACGGCTACGCAGTACGCCACCCGACTTAGCCTTTATTTTGATAGATGAATCAAACTTTCAGGACAGCGCAGGAGTACAATAAGCTTAGAAAGCTCGTTATTAGAGAGCAATTTCTCACCAGTTGCCACCCAAGCCTGTTGCTGTACTTGAAAGAGAGGAGAGCTAAGTCACTTGAAGACACGCTTGAATTAGCTGATCAATTCTTGGAAGCGCAAGGTCGCACAAGTTTGGCCAAAGTCAATAAGGACTGTCCCGAAGATTCGAAGAAATTGGTACCCGAACAAAAGAAGCGTGCACCAGAGAGTGTTCCGCGATGTTTTCTGTGTAACCGAGCGGGTCATCGCGCTAACAGCTGTCGAACTAACTTTACGAGCCCCGCGGTTGTAAAATGTTTCAAGTGTGGTCAGACTGGGCACAATGCAGACGCATGTCGTAACGGAGTGAGTTAAACTCACCAGGTATCCTGTGTGCAAATGGCACCGAAATTCGGTGATGATGCCATCACCGACGAATTCGTAGAATTGAAAAAATCGCAGAAACATTCTATTGTGTGTTCTGTAATGACTAAACAGCCAAACGGTGTTACGAAGGGAATGCCAACGCTGCCTGGAAACGTTGCGGGCAAGAAGGTTACGGTGTTAAGAGATACCTGTAGCTCCACTGTTATTGTGCGGAAAAATTTGGTGCAGGAAAATGAGTTAACAGGCAAAGCGAAACCGGTTGTACATAAATGTACATAAAGCATGACCGAAGTCGCCTTTCCCTCACACACCATCCCCAAGAAAAATTCTTTTTTGCTACGTTATTGGTCTCCAGACTGGCCACATTCATTGTAGTACACCTCTGTTGGCAATCGAATGCTGACGATAGCCTCATTCGAATTTCAATTGCTCTGCATCAAACTTGCTGTCTGTCCTCAGGGCTGTGGAATTCTGCTGAAAATTTTCCTTGCACGTGCTTCATGTCGTTTTTGTGAATTAGACGTAAAGGTGGTGGAGATATAAAAATAAAAAATATTTCTCAAGGTTAAAAAATAATACTCTTTAGTAACTTCACATATATTTTCATATGTTTAGTTTCAAAATGAAATGTTGTGTATACTTTTTTTCCGACCACCAAGGCAAGCATTTGATGCTAAATACAGAGATTTTCTAAAAAAATTTAAATTCAAAATTTTTGCGGAATATCTGCTAAACTTCAGTGCGTAATTTTTTTAATTTATAGGATGTCAAACTGGTCACCAGTACATATTTTATTTGTGCCCTTATAACTCGCTATGTTCGCAGAAAAAAATTCCCAACGTGGCAACATGATTCAATATTGCTCCTGAGAAAAGCTCTCCATGAATATATATGCATAAGTCATTATTTTTTGTTAGATTACTTCATTATCTCTCCAGAAATGCCATTTATTGAGTAAATTCCCAAAAATTTTGAAGAAGTATTTGTTTGACGACTTTTACCGCACTTCGTGCCATACCGCAGACTCTCATAAATAGGAAGGAAAATTTATGGCAAAGGAACTAAATGACCATGACGAGTTTTGCACTTCGAGAAACACGTGAAAAGTTTTTCCGCCATATCCGATATAGCCGAAAGAATGCTGGGTGATTTGGCATGGCATGACCCTAATTGGTGTATTTTGTAATAAGTTCCATTACTTTTTTGCTTTTTAACCTCTAATAATACCACAAGCCAATATTTTGGTGTCTTTATGAAGCTGTGTGTGCTTTCAGCCCTTTCATTTCGTATAATATGTACTATTATTTATTATGTGCTACTATTTATTTTTGCGCTGCAACCCAGTGCCTCTAACAAGGCTTGTTGGGAGTCTTGAAATAAATTAATTATTTAGTAGTGCTCGCACTGTTTTTTGCTCTCTGGTCACCGGTGGTGGTAGTGCTTACAAAACGTTTTCCCTCTTTTTCAGAAAAAAAGTCTGCACAATGCTCGTAAAATAGGAAAACAAGACAAGTGCTTTACGCATCTGGAAGTTTTGATATATCTTCTTATTTTAAATTCCAGATACAAAGCCGCCAAAATAAAATAAAGTTTTGACAATTTTTGTGTTCACAGTTTGTAGAATGTCTGTACTGTATTTTGTTTTATAATGATAGGAAAACAAAATTCTATTTCACTGAAGAGGAAACTTGTTCTTGTTGGTTTTTAAACACTTGAATTCGCTTCATAAATTTTTTAACATGTGCAGTCAAAAGTTTCCAGATCACGCTGCCACAGGGTTAGTTGGAATAGTGGCCTGGGAAATTTTGAGTGGCCTTGTATTTCCAGAAAATAAATCTGCTTATTACGTATGCCTCAAGTTGAATCTAATGCAAACATATTTGTTATTTACGGACATGTAGCATTAGTATTATGAATATTGTGTGAGAAATGGTCCTACGATGCAGCTGTCCTGTAGCAGTCATTACTTTACTTCTTTATTACGAAGATCTCCGTGAGGGTATAGCGGGCTGTAAGTTTAATGTGTTCAAGGTGACCTATGTTCTGCTATCTTTTTTTTACAGAAGTGGTTGGCAGCATGTTGCCTACGCCTTTTTACATAATCAAGAAAAATATTTTTTGCAGTGTGAACTGTTGTCCTGACTTTCTTTTTCTCAATCATTTGAAGTGTACCTGTTCACAGACTCTTGAATTTCATTCGCAAGCTGGCTTTACGCTAAGCCCACCCTTACGGTAAGCATTCGCAAGCTGGCCTTACGCCTACACCTCGACTGTGAACATCACAATTTACGCAGAGCAGAGATTGAGCAATCGAGTAGAACACCTGCCAGAAGTGTTACGGTAATCAACTTTTTTAAACTCTGAGATACTCGTCTATGATTTGACAGTGTGTGCATTTGGGCTAACAAAAACCAAACCTTTCGGCGACCACTTTTTATCCAAAATATGACTTCCATTTAACCGAAGTAGGTAAATAAATAGAGGGTACAAATGAATGTGCAGCCTCTTTACACATAGATGTCAAACATTGTAGTAGAAGCATAAACTACACAAATACATTTACTTGGAACGATCCTTTTTTCAACCCATTAGAGACCACTGTACGATTTATTTTTACAAAAGTGGTTGGCAGAATGTTACCTACGCTTTTTTACATAATCAAGGGGAAATATTTTTTGCAGTGTGAATTGTTGTCCTGGCATTTTTTTTCTCTCAATCATTTGACGTGCACCTGTTCACACACTTTTGAACTTCATTCGCAAGCTGGCCTTACGCTAAGCATGCCCTTACGCTAAGCATTCGCAAGCTGGCCTTACGCCTACAGCTGGACTGTGAACGTGACAGTTTACGCGGAGTAGAGATTGAGAAATAGAGTAAGCCGCCTTTGATGTTGGAAAGAGATGATCGCCGCCATGTTGGCATTCACTGAATTGCACAATGTGCTAAAGTGTTAAAGATATACAGACACCCCTGCGACTCATATCCCGACGTGGTTTAATGAGGTAGAGAAATCGTTTTCATCCGTACAAGTGTCGGAAGGAAACAGAGGGCACAGAGGGCAGTGATGAAAACTGCCGGTGCTCTCTGAGTGGGTTCGATATCTACTGTGTACTCTAAGTGAACCGGAATGCACGGATCACGAGAATGTGAAACGTGCGGTATTGAAAGAGCTTAAACTCACTCCAGCAGAAAAGCGGTTTCAAAATGTGACAAAAAGGAGAAAAACATAGGCTCAGTTTACTTCTCGGGCGAGGACGTATTTTACATATTATGCCCAGTCTCGTAGTGCGAATACACAAAGGAAGAAGTTGCTGAGTCGATGGTCACTGCACCGAAAGAGGACGAGTTTGAGCCCAGAAGGTCTAGAGTATGTTTTACTGCAGAAGGGTAAGCAGTGGCTGAGATCTGCAGATGTCGCTAAAGTGCTCGAAACGTCTGAGCAAGCTAAAGAAAAAGGTCGAGCAACCAAGTTGGTTGGAGTGGCAACTGCACCACCGTTGGCCAGACAGGCTGGTGTAGATAAGGCCAATGTAAATTTTACGAGCTGTCACGTGAGGGCTACAAAGACAAAGTGGCTCTTCTCTGCCACAGAAGAGGGAAAAATCTCGTGTGATGGAATCAGTGGAGTCGTGATGCATTGGTCATTTTTTCATAATCTATGACCAGAAAGCGGCAGTGCAATACAGGCAACATTCGAACTCGTCACATCATAAAAGGCACGTTGAAAAACATTGAGCTCATCAATGCACCTGCCTGAGAGACCAAGTACTTCCGGAATGAAAAAAAAGAAAGAATGGGAACTCAGCCCCTGGGTGGAAGGCACGGCATGTTTGACAATACAGACCTTATGCAACATAAGGCGAACGTGTTTTGTCCGTGGCAAGAACACCTGCCACAACTGTTACTGTAATAAACCGTTTTTAAACTGTGAGATAATCGTCTCTGCTTTGACAGTGTGTGCATTTGGGCTAACAAAAACCAAACTTTTTGGCGACCACTTTTTTTCGAAAATATGACTTCCATTTACCGAAGTTGTTGTTGTTAGTGGTTCATGAGGAAAAGGAAGATGGCACCTAATTTCTGTCTGCCTACAGGCGACACGGCACAGTGCCTTTGGGGTGGGGTGGAGGGGGATGAAAGAGGATAGGAGAAATGGTATGTGGTGTGTAAGGGGGGATGTCCGGTCCGCTTCAGCGCGAGAAGCAGGCCTTCAGCAAGGGCAAGGGCAGCATGGCTCCTGGGATCAGCGGTAGGCAGCGATTCCTGACTCCTCCACGAACTCCGCCAGGCTGCGGAGTGCTGCTGGATGTGGACGAGACGGGAACAGCAGGTGTTGCAGGGTGAAGACAGGCAAACCCTGTCTCCTGTAGGCCGCGTAGGCCCTCAAGCGTTCCTGTGCTAAGCCAGGGCAGGCACAGAGGAGGTGTTCGAGGGTCTGTGGGTCTCCGCAACAGCTGCAGGCCGGGGAGGGAGAGAGGCCCTTGGCGTGGCGGTGGACCGCTGTCCACACGCAGCCGGTCCGCAGTCGCAACGGGGAAGCCCGTTCTCTCCTGGTGAGGCCCGTCTCTGGGAGGGGCTTTGGTCCTCGCCCGCTGGCCACCTTCGGGTCTAGGTGGACTGTGAGGAGGAGCCTCTTGAGACGGGCCTGTGAATAGTCTCTGGCCGCCACTGCACAGGAGTAGGGGATATAAGGCTGGTGGGCAGCTTTAGCGAGTGTGTCCGCCTTCTCGTTTCCAGCGATGCCCACGTGGGAGGGCAGCCAGTAGAAGGAGACGGACACCCCGGCGTCGGTGAGGGCCCGAACCTTGGCTGTCAGGAGGCAGGCCGTCAGTCCGGCATGGCGGGAGTTGGCCAGGGTCTGCGGGGCCGCCTTACTGTCACACAGGACCGCGGCCGGCTCAAGGGGAATGTACTCGGCCAACAGGTCTACCGCGCGATCGAGTCCAGCCAGTTCCGCCGCCGTGGAGCTCGCCGGGATGGGTAGCCTGCACTGCCTGCTGTTAGCTCTGGATGGTATTACTCGTGCGGCCGCTGCGGTCCCATCCGGCATCACAGATCCGTCCGTGAACACCTGCAGTCGTCCCTCCAGTTGTTCCTGGAGCTTGCAGGAGGCCGCCTGTTGCAGTGCGGCCTCAGGCGTCCGTCGCTTGGTTGTTGCTTCCAAGCAGAAGTGGACCTCTGGTGGCTGGTGGTGAGGCGGTGGAGAGGTAACCGGGACTGGCGGATCCGGGACCATCTGGTGGTACAGCAGGTAGAGGCCTCCCATCCGTGATCCTGGCTGACTGCGGAGACGCTCCAGGAGGGCCCTGCCGTCGGTGGCGCGGTGAAGGCAGTCGATGTGGCCCAGCGTACGTTGGAGCATACGTAACGTCAGGGGCCACTCTCCCGCCTCCGCGAGAGTCGCTGCCACCGGCGAGTTTTTGGGAAGCCCCAGGATGGCCCTCAGTGCACCCCTGTATAGAGTCCCTCCAGCAGGCTTCTCCTGGCCGGTGTCAGGTTCACCAGCGGGAAGGCGTACAGGAGGACTGAGGACGCCGCAGCCTGGTTGAGCCGGAGGGCCCACTCGGTGGAGCAGCCACGGCCACGCAGCTGCAGCCTGCTGATGGCGCCCTGGACGCGCCGCACCTTGGTGGCAGCAGCCTTGGCAGCCGGGATCCACGTGAGCCTGTGGTCGGTGGTGAGTCCCAGGTACTTCAGCACCAGCCTCCAAGGCAGGCTGTGGTTGCCAATCCTCAGCCGTCTCACGTGGGTGCGAGCTGCCGCCAGCGGGTGAATAAGCAGGGCGTCGGTCTTGGTGGCAGAGACCTTAAGCCCGATGCCTCCGAGGTAGGTTATCACTGCATCGAGGGCCGCCTGCAGTGATCTCCTGATGGCTGGGATGGACCGCCTTGGTCCGCGGACCCAGAGTGCCACGTCATCTGCGTGGACGGAGCAGCGGACCGGGAACCTGGTGTCTGTTGGGAGGGACGCCGGAAGTCCTGCTAGTGCCATGTTAAAGAGGAAGGGGCTCAGTACTGAACCCTGTGGGACACCAGCAGTGATGTCCCTGGGTTGGCTGGTTGCCCCTCCAACCCGGACATGGAAGGTCCTCCCGAACAGGAAGGCGGTTACGAAGCCTCGGAGGCTCCCGTTGATGCCGAGGCGGTACAGGGCCGCCTCGACCGCTACGTGTAGGAGTCCGTCGAAGGCACTCTCCACGTCCAGCAGCAGCAGCAGCATGGCCACGTTCCCACTGCTCCTGGCGTCCTCGAGGGTAGCGACGACGTCCGAGATCAAATCTGCCGTGCACCGGTGTCGCCTGAAGCCTGTCTGCTGCTCCAGGAAGAAGCCCAGGTGGTCGTTAATTCACTCCAGTCTCTCTAGAGCCACCCTCTCCATCACCTTGCAAGGCGGGGAGGTGAGAGAGACTGGCCGGTACGAGAAGAGAGCCGTGGCCTTCCTCCGGGGCTTCAGGATTGGCGCCGCCACCGCAGTTCACCAGGACTAGAGTATGACTCCGGTGCACCAGACGTCGTTGTAGTACTCCAGGAGTCGTTGACGGCCACCTCCATTCAGGTTGCGGAGCATCTGGAAGGTGATGCCATAGGCCCCTGGAGCACTTCGTCGCTTGGTCCTCTCGAGGGCCGCCACTAGCTTGTGTAGCCCGATGGGCTCTCCGTACAGCTCACGCACCTGCGCGGACACCCATCTGAGATGATGGCAGGAGGTAGGGCAAGGGAGGGCAGCAGGCGGTGGTGCAGCAGGCAGTGGGGCTATGTCTCTGGCAGCAAACTGGTCAGCCAGCCATTCTGCCAGATTTGCAGCCGTGATGGACAGGTGAACAGCCAGGGACAGTCCCTGTTTCAAGGCCCGGGGTGCCATCAGGAGGCACTTCAGCAGGCGCCAGGCCTTGGTCCCATCACGTGCGCGGTTGATTGAGACGCACACGCCCTGTCAGCCCTGGTTCCGGCGCCTACGAGCATGGCGTCTGCAGACGGCATCGATTCTCCGGAAGACCAACAAGAGCTCCGGTTCGGCCTTGTTCAGGGCTCGCCGCTCTGCACGTCACTGTGCCACCCTCAGAGCCATGTGCCGGATGTCCGGGACGGGCTGCCCCTGCTGGACCTTGCCAGTGGCTGTTGCTGCCCTGGCACTGTGGGCCACCAGTTGCAGCAGGTCCCCGCTGCTCGTGTCCTGCTTGAGTAGCCGCCGGTAGACCTGCCAATCTACCACGCGGCACTCGCGGTTGCGTGGAGGTAAATAAAAAGAGGGTACAAATGGATGTGCAGCCTCTTTACTCAGGGATGTCAAACATTGTAAAGGAAGCATAAACTACACAAATACATTTACTTGGAACGATCCTTTTCTCAACCTATTGGAGACCACTGTACATTTAAAGGTACAGCTACTCTTCCGATTTAAAAAAAAACACGGCAAATGAATATTTCGTTTTCAGTAGTTAATAATTCTGCCACCAGGGAGAAAGTTTACACCCCAAAACCAAGAGAACGCGTGTGCACTTTTCTGTGGAGGATATGTCTTGCGCCGAATATCGGCAAACTTCTTTCTTGCCAAATGCTCAGGTAAGTGGTTCGTAAACTTTTTCTCCTTGTTATAGTATTTCATTGTTCATAAAGGCTTCTTTTTTAGAAGTTCAAGAAGAGAAGGAGTAAACGTTCACTGCTGTAAATGTTACACAGATTCTAATTTTTTTGTGTTACCTCGACGTAAATGTTGCTGTACTATATATAGTACGCCGGGCCTTCACTTGTGCAAAATGGCGCTCGCTATTCCAGGCATCTAATATCATGGAACCGGATGTTTTCTTCGGCGAGAAACCGTTCTGTCGTCTCAGTGAGGCACTCGAGGCTGCGGCAGATATTGCACAGAACACTGATGACAACGTGGATGTCGTCTTAATCCCTCCAGAACCATCAGAAAAAAAACAGACGAAGAAGAAGGTGACGGCGACTGTATGGGTTGTGGTCCAGTAAAAGACGTTTCTGGTGAGGAAAATTGTTTTCTTTTCGCGGTGCATTTCTCAGTCGCACTATGTCGTCCTTCTGTGTCGGCGCTGGCGTTGACCACACCCCCACTGCACGTGCTCGGCTCGTCTCGTACGCGCTGGCAGCAGGCCTCTCCTTTACCCCCCTCCCTCTTCTCTCTCCCTCTCCTCCTCTCTCCTATTTCTCTCACTTCTCTCTCCCGACCGCGGGCGGAGCGCGCGTTCGGAATTCAGTCAAGGCGTTTTTACTTGGCTTTCGCGTGGCTTTCTTGATACACTCCGCTTTCTTAATATTCGGCTTTGGTAAACACTAAATAGACATACCAGTAGTTTTAGCACCGCAGCGGTGCTCCAATACGAAGTAGGGTAGAAACTCGGAGATTGGGGTGAAGGTAGACATAGGTGGAAGTTTATGATTCGCTGGAAGTGGAGACCGTCTGCAATTTATCTTGCGTATCAACGTGTATGCGTGTCAGCGAATGTGTGGTGGGGCCTCCAGAATGTAGGCATTTACACTTGCTTCAGATATTCAGATCATCTGTTTACGCTGCACAACTGAAGTTATTTTACGTGCGTTTACCGCTATCAATACTTCACCCCTTGAGCAACACGTGCCTTTTGGATGTCATATTCAAAGTGCTGTAAGTTCTTGAAGCAAAACTCAGGCAATTTTCTCGCAGGTACGCTGAAAGTTAACTGGCATCAAAATGAGGAAGAAGATGGCGAGTGTGCGCCAGCCTTGAAGCGGGCAAAAGTCCCTGATATCAAATGGAAGGCGATGAAACCTGAGTATATCTGGGCAAATTCAACAGAAGATGCGAAACAGCGCGCGGCCAAGTTGAGAGCTCTCTATGCCGCTTATTCACCAAGCCGAATCTTCAGCACCATCCTTGATGATGAAATTCTCACTCACATCACTATAAAGGCCGGCAACTACGCAAAACAGAAAAATGAGCTCGGCTTTTTTCTCGACCTGGATGAACTCAAGAAGTTCATTGGCATTCTCATGCTCTTTGGCTACCATAGTCTTCCAAGACAAAAGCTCTACTGGTGCGTCGACGAAGATGTAGGAGTGCCGTATGTAGCCAATTGCATGACCCGAAATAGATTTATTGAGATAAAAAAGTTCTTGCACCTAGACGACAATAACTTGATTGGAGAAACAACTGACCGTATGTTCAAAATTCGTCCATTCATGAAACTTTTGAATGAGACATTTCAGCAGCATGGAATATTTCATCAAAATCGTTCTGTGGGTGAGTGTATGGTAAAATATTTTGAACACCATCCTTGCAAGCAATTCACGCGAGGCAAGCCGATTTGTTTTGGTTAAAAGAACTGGATGATGTGTAGCGTGGATGGTTATTGTTATGCTTTTGATACGCACTGCGGAAAATCGGCATGCACAGATAACATTCCTCTCGGGTCTCGTGTTGCCTTCTCACTGCTTGAAGCAGCTTCCAATCCTAGTGACCATGTTGCCTTTTTTAAGATTTTTTTACTAGTCACAGTCTCCTACTTATTCTTCGCGAAAAGGGATTTAGAGCTACAAGCACGCTTTGCCAAAATCGCCACATGAAGTGCCCTCTGCCAAGCAAGAAGGAAATGGCAAAAAAACAAAGAGGGCAATTTCGCTATTGTTTTTACCCTGCCGGTAAAGTTCTCTTTGTAAAGTGGAAGGACAGTAGCGTAGTGACAATGGCAACCAACTACGACAGCATTAAATCCACGTGCTATGCAAAGCGATGGTCCTCTTCAGCCCACGAGAAGATGAACGTTCAACAACCGAGACTATTCAGCACCTACAACTTCAGTATGGGAGGGGTTGACCCCTTAGATTAAGCCGTAAACAACTACAGAATTTACATTCGCGGCAAGAAGTGGTGATGGCCTTTGTTCACACAAATGCTGAACATAGCCATGGTGAATGCTTGGAAAATTCACCAAGTGGTGTCAGATGAGCCTGCGGACCTCCTTGCATTTCTACGCACAGTCACAAGATACTATCTGCGTCTAGGCACAAGAAATCAAAGTATCCGCCGACGGCCAGCTTCGCCTGTGCGTGATATCGTACTTGACAAAGGGGGTCACTTTACACACAAGTTAGAAAGACAACTGCGCTGCCAGTCTTGCCTCATGAGGTCAATGTGGGCATGTGTGAAGTGCGATGTAACACTTTGCTTGAAACACGGATTCTTCAATAAGGTCCATGCGTCGACGTAGCACCATGGAACAAATCTTTGTTTTGCTATCGAAAGGGCCCAGTGTACTATAAAAGGTAGACCACTGTAACATTCGACGGAATAAAGCTTTTTTCATAAAACTTGAGGAATTTTTTTATCTTGATGCCTTGACATCGTGCACTTAAACTAAAGAAGAATGACCGCGTCGATTTTCCTTGGTCCCTAATGGGCTAACAAAACAGTCTCCACTCACTGAAAAGACATCATTAGTGCCATCTGGGCAAACTTAGAAAAAAAATACATCTTATGCTGTTAGCTTGTCGCAATTGGTGTCTTATAAGCACTGGCAATCGAACTCTGAAAACACGATGTTTGACATTTTTTATTCGTTGATCCAACAAAAATGATGCAACAAGTTTTTGTAGGGCCACTTTGCATTTCTCTGAGGAAATTTTGCGGGGTTTTAAACAAATTGATGGCTGATTTTTTAATTTGCAATTAGAATTGAGCAACACTTTGATCTTTTGAAAGATTAGAGCATAAGAATGAATTACTTTAAAAACTAATATCTATATACAAATGCACACGTTGGTTGTTCACATGAAGATCTATTCACAATGCAAATATGAAAGACCTGACAAGTTAACAGAGGCAGCCGCAGTGTCCCGAAATTGACTCGTCTATAACAATGTGGCGTTTTGGGAGCATGTTTTTAAATATGTATTTCCTCCAAACTTCATAAATCGAAGAGGAGCACTTCCTCTTTCCTTCTATTTGTGGCAAAGAGAAATATATTTGTAGTATATAGCATCAGTAACTGTAGGCACGCTTGCGATCTTCAGAAACGCACCCTTGGTAAAATGGTAGCTGTGAACTGACAATGATAGACAAATTTTCCTACATTTGAAAAATGTTTTATTCACATACGAAGTGTGATTTCCCGAGCACAACACACAAAATTACCGGAAAAAGCTAAGACAAACCATAATCTTCGGTCTTTCCTGAAGTAGATCTAGCTTTTGTTAGCATATCGAAGTACTGCGTAGAGTGTAAATTAATCTTTTGATAAAATGATGCTGTTTTATTATGGCAAGGTTATCTTTCTGTTGTCACAACAACCACTGGATATATTACCAACTTTGCTTAAGACTTTAAACACGTATAACATTTTAATTATTAATTTATGCATAGCTTTTGTTACTTCATATCAGCTATTTGTTCGTAGAAGATGCCAGCAGTGCTGAATGTGCCATACACAGGAAGCTCCAGCACATTCTATTTAAGGTGGTCCCAAAAGAGCACTGCCGGACCACTGTGAACAATTGTGCCATTAGAAGCCTGGAAAATGTGCTACCCTTTCTGCTCAGCATCAATAGAACACAGTTGTGCCTCTTCCTCTGGCTTTCATTGGCAGCATCATAATCTTCGGGTTTATTGTTATGCAGACTTCTCCATGTTGTCATATTTTTTGTTTCAGTTCTCGAGAAAATGTTCCGCTATCACTATATTACTGCACACACTACATCACTCAACTTTGTTTGAACAGTTGGATTACTGAAACAATTTTTTTTTCATTTGGCATAGACGAATTAACGCTTTCTTGACATGAGCCATTCTTTACACCTATGCAGAGAAGGCATCCCACTACAATAGAAGACTTCAACAGAAGCCCAAGGAATACTTCATAATCGCAAGAGTTCAGGAAAAAATGGGAAATGGCATATTGGCTTGTATACATTGAGTGTTGCATCAGCCTGAAGCAACAGAAATATTGGCATTTGAACATCTGGGGAGGGGGAAGGAGGAGAGGGTTGGCATACAAAAATTTAGAAAATGTAGGAGTAGCAGGCAACAAACTGTAGGCAAATAAAAAAAAAACGAAAAATAAATGTGCCAGGAATTTCATCGGTGAAATGCCTGCCTTCCATGACACGAACATGCTTTGCTATTGTGTGGCGTTCCAATACAGAGCCAACCATGAGAAGGGGTGTTGTTTCCAATGATTTGCCAAGCACGGCCTTCCTTTGCCTCTCCAATGGTAGTCTTGTCACACCCAAGCACACACAGTCAAATCGTGGCACCCCAACAATGTCCGCTCGCTTTAACGAAATTTTCGCCACAACGCAATTTTTTCATTCCCCGTTCATTTCTCATAGGGTTCAATGCTTTAAAATTCCATTCAATACAAACGACTTAACAGCTCAATTCCCACGTTAAAAAAGTTTTTTTTTTCTAGAACAACCACGAGCAAGTATTCAAGTTAAGGCTACGTTTTCACGTTAACAAAGTTTTTTACAGAACAACCATGAGCAAAAGTAACTCAAGAGACCGCTTTTTAAAATTTCGAAAAAGGGTTTCAGTGCCTTCCCAAGCTATCGACATTATTATTGTTAGGAGTGACTGTGTTTATTTACCGATGAGGTGAAATGGCGTTGTGAAATAGCAGCGTACTTCTGAGACAGGCCTAGAACGCTTCCACCCAACCACACAGTCCAGGCGCCGCTCCGCTACTCTTCTTCTTCTCCTGCGCCCCGTAGGCTCGCGCATCTTCGTTTCATTTCCCCCGGCGGCAGACGAAGCTCGTCGAGCGAGTTAAATAGGCCTATGATGGTACTGTTTGAGGCGGGCTACGTGAACAATTTGCGTAGTGCGCGAACGCCGGTTATTGGCTGTGACTCGGGCGACAACATAATTCACGTAACTGAGACGAGTGACTATCACGAATGGGCCGGAATAGTTTGCTAGAAACTTCCGGTACAATCCTTTTCTACGAACAGGAGTCTACAGCCACACGTAGTCACCAGGAGAAAACTCTACGGGGATATGCTTGGCATCGTAGCGACTCTTGCTGTGTTCTTGTGAAGACAATGTTCGTAGGTGCGCTAGTTGACGTGCTTCTTCAGCGCGACACAACGTCTGAGCGATGGACAGATCTTCCTGATGCGAGAAAGGTAATAGAGTGTCCAGAAAACTCTGTGGATTTCGTGCGTAAAGCAGAAGAAGGGCGAATGTCCAGTAACTTCATGCTTGGCGGTATTATACGCGTAAGCAACAAATGGTAAGACGGCGTCCCAGTTCCTGTGGTCAGCATCAACGTACATGGATAGCATATTCGTGAGAGTTCGATTTGTTCGCTCAGTGAGACCGTTAATTTGCGGATGGTAAGGGGTGAAGTGGCGATAAGAGGAGCCACAGAGGCGCGAATTTTCTTCAACCACATCGGCGATAAATTGTCGTCCACGGTCACTGATGACAACCCGTGGAGCAACATGACGCAGTATGACCCGTTGTAACAGAAAAGAAGAAACAGCGGCTGCTGTGGCGATGTCAGTGCGTCCGTTTACGTATAACGCGTTAAATAATCCATGCACACTATAACATATCGGTGGCCCGATGGGGTCTTAGGAAGGGGTCCGAGCAAGTCGATGCCGACTTTTTCAAAAGGGGATGTCGGTGGAGGGATGGGCTGCAAATAACCTGCCGGGGCAGTGGTGGATTGCTTCTGGCGCTGACATATAGCGCAGCTGGTGACGTACTGTTTTGTGGTCTTCCACATTTTCGGCCAGTAGAACCTCTCACGTAGTCGATGTAGCGTCCGTGTGAAACCGAGATGACCGGATGTTATGTCATCGTGCGCAGAACGAAGGACGACCTGGCGCAGGCTTTCCAGCACCACTAGAAGCAACAGGAGGCCATTGGCTGAATAGTTTCTTTTATACAGCAAGCCATTTGAAATTTTAAAGTGTTTGTCGACGGAGTGCGGAGCCAGAGCGACACTGCAGCACATGCTGTGGAAGTGTACCGGTAACGCGCAGCAGTCCCCTACGTACCCGGTAGACATGGCAGTCTCGAACCGCGAGGCGCGATGGGATGCGGCTCTGCTCAGCCATGACCTTGCCGATCAACTGTGGGACGTCTGGCAAGCCCAGGATGCCGCCCGGGTCCAAGGACTCGAGGCCGTCCCCTAGACCGGGGTGCTTGTAGCCCCACCCCGCTCAATGACGCCGGACATGTTCAATAAAGTTTTTACTCACTCACTGTCGACGGAGTTATGTGCAGCTTCGAGCAAGGGTTTCAGAGTTGGGTCGCGCAGCTGCTCACGTTTGAAGCTGCTGGTCTCTGGGAAGCCGGACGAGACAGACACCAAATAGTCATCAATGTCATTGTCGTCAGCATTGGTGTGTACTGAAGAAAGGCGGGATAAGCAGTCGGCACTCGTGTGACATCGTCCGCTCTTATAGGTAACAGAAAAGCGGTACTCTTGGAGGCGCAACGCTCAACGAGCCAGCCGGCCAGACGGGTCACGATGTCTCACAAGCAATCATAGTGAGTGGTGATCGGTCACTATTGTGAACACGCGGCCGTGTAGATACGGTCGGGGTCGGAACTTCTGAATGGCGAAGACGACTGCTAAGCACTCGAGCTCGGTGAAGGTGTAGTTGGTCTCTGCTCGGGTCAGTGTCCGACTGGCATAAGCTACGACGTGCTGGCGGCTGTTGCAGAGTTGGACCAGCACAGCACCAACACCTAGCCCACTAGCATCAGTATGAATTTCAGTCAAAGCATCAGGATTAGAATGCTTTAGGATGGGTCCTGAAGTCAATAAAAACTTCAGCTGTTAAAATGAAGCCTCACATTTTTCATCCCACAAGTACGGTGTGTCTTTATGAAGAAGGGACGTCATTGGGGAGGCAAGTTGTGCGAAGTTCTTAATGAATCGTCGGAAATATGAGCACAGACCCAGCAAACTTCACAGGTCCTTCACTTTTCGTGGTGGTTCGGAGTTGCGAACCACTGCGGTCTTCTGTGGGTCTGGTCGCACACCTTCTTTATCCACAAGAAAGCCTAATATGAGGGCTTGACGTTGTCCAAAATGACACTTCTTTGAGTTTAAACCAAGGCCAGCTTCGCGAAAGCATTCAAACACAAGCGACAAGCGGTGGTTATGCTCTTGAAAAGTCTTGCCGTAGATAGTCGCGTCATCTAAATAGCACATGCAAATTTCCCATTTTAGTCCACGGAGTACTGTATCCATAAATCTCTCGAATGTCGCTGCAGCATTGCACAAACCAAAGGGCATAACGTTGAACTCAAAGAGACCGTCTGGTGTTACGAAGGCCGTCTTCTCTTTATCTGAGGGATGCATAGGAATCTGTCAATACCCAGAACGCAAGTCAACAGAAGAACAATAGGAGGCAGAATGCAGGCAGTCCACGGCGTCATCTATACGTGGCAAAGGATAGACGTCTTTTTTTGTGATGGCATTTAAACGGCGATAGTCTACGCAGAATCTTCATGAATTATCTTTTTTCTCACTAGAATGACAGGAGCTGCCCATGGACTACACGATTCTTGTATGACGCCCTTCTTTAGCATGTCTTCAACTTGCTCAGCGATGACTTTCCTTCCGGAAGGCGATACAGGATAGGGCTTCTGGCGTATTGGTGGTGCTTGGCTTGTATAGATGCGGCGTTGCGTACGTGAAGACGGTGGCGTAACGGTAGAAGTCTCGTTTTGGGCAAAGTCAAAGACTGAGGCGTAGCGTGCGATCACCTCCTGCAGCAGCGACCGTTCAGTTGATGGGAGTGACTTGTTAATCTTAAGGTAAATGTTGGCAGAATAGTCGGGGTACGAGTTGGCGTGGTGTTTCTTTACCTCCACCGACAGTTGGAGTGACCGTATAGTAAGAGTACTTTGCTCTTGAAAGCTTGCCAATTTAAGTCCTGCAGGCAGATATATAGGCTGCGCGGAAACGTTCACAGTCCACAAATCGGCACAACCATCTATGGTGAGTACGAGGCAACGAGGCACAATAACGTTTTTCCTAAGTGCGTCACTGAAGTTCGGCTCGGCTAAACCGTAGTAAGAACCCGCACAAGAACGCGAAGAGTTTACACGCACAACCATTGTGGTATGTGGGGCCAAGCAGACGTCTTCAGACACAGAAAACACTTCCAAGCAGTCATCAACGGTATCTTTCGTCAATGGAGACGGCAACACGGGACGAAAAATAATCCCACCACTACCACAATCTAGAGTTGCACCACATTCCCGCAAAAATCTTTACCTAGAATGACGTCCTGGGTCGCTCGTGCAAGCACCGTTAGTTCAGCTCGAAACGTTTGATTTCCTACAGAAAGTAAACTAGAACAAACTCCAACCGGGTTCAACGTTTCTCCCCCTACGCCGCGGAACATAGCACTCCGATTCCAAGCAAACATTACTTTCGTCCCAAGGCGATTCTTAAAAGACATGCTAATTATGGAAACGGCAGCACCGGTATCACCTAGTGAAACAGTACTCACATTGTCTACAAAAACACTCACTTTGTTCTCAACCATTACAGCACAAGGGGGTCTTGCGGAAGAAGATTTTGCGGCCTCGCCCCCTGTGGTCACACCAGTTAGTTTCCCAGTGGGGGTGGCGTGGTGGTGACGCGGAGACGGGGACCGCTGTTGTCGTGCGGGTCGTGGGGTAACGCTGCGGTCGGGCCAAAGCGAGTCAGCACGTGCTGCGAGTTGCTGTTGGAAAGAGCCCTGAAATGGTCGAGACTCGCCAGCAGGTACATAGGGCGTGTACACGCTGAATCGTGGAGCTCGCTGCGGGCGACGGTAGCAGTACCTAGCGATGAGTCCAGGTAGCCCATAGTTGTAGCAAGTACGGGTGTCGTGTCTAGTCGTTTCCGGCGTAGTAAACCTCGTCGGTTGATAAAAGCCGGGCGATGGTGGTCGAGGATTAGGTCGCTGTGACGCAGCTTGCCTGCGTTCCTGGTTTTCGAGTGGTCGTTCACTCCTTAGTTCGAACCGATCGGTGTAATTCGGGCGAGGCTCAAAGTAGCTCTGTCGCATCCAAGGTACCAGTGGTTCACGGGGCCGTTGGTCGAATGCACACTGATGGCAGACACCAGCGGTGTCCACAGATTGCAGTTGAGCAAGTTCTTCCTTAGCCACTCGTCTTATAAGAGAAGAGATGTCATCCTGCGATGGAAGGTTGACACTTGCATTCGTGGGCAGATTCTCAAGACGTCCAAATTTTGGTAGGACTCTCCTACTATTTAGCGCTTCAAACGCTCGGCAGTGTCTCCTTAGGTCAGAAGGTGTAAGTCTTCCTTAGTGATAATAAAATTGTACACGTTTTCCGCGATTCCCTTGAACAGGTGACCTACCTTATCTTCATCACACATGGTCGCACTCACGATTCCGCAAAGCTTCAAGACGGCCTCGATGTAGGTGGTGCATGTTTCGCCAGGTAACTCAGCTCTGCGTGAAAGCGTTTGCTCCACCTGCTTGACCTTTGCTGTTGAGTCACCAAAACACTTCTTCAGCTCGTCCACGAAAATGTCCCATGTGGTCAATGCACTCTCATGGTTGTCGAACCAAAGAGACCCGGTGCCGACGAGAAAAAACACCACGTTCTCGAGCTGCTTAGCAGTGCTCCAGTGGTTGCTGCGACTCACTCTTTGGTAGTGCTAGAGCCAGTCGTCAACATCGTCATCCGGCTGCATAGAAAAGGTCCTCAGCTGACGTTCCGGCATGCCGCAGCGATCTTGTCTTGGCGGGTGAGCGTGTTGCTCATCAGCAACGAGGTTGTTATGGCCTGCTCCCGCGTCCTTCATGTCTGGTAGCTGCGGTGGCAAGCCTGCCAAGCGTCTGCTCCGTCGCAAAATCGGTAGAGCTGGGCCGCCCAGATTGATGTACCCGGCACCTTCCACCAAACTGTTACGAGTGACTGTTTTTATTTACAGATGAAGTGAAATGGCGTTGTGAAATAGCAGCGTACTTCTGAGACAGGCCTAGAACGCTTCCACCCAACCACACAGTCGAGGCGCCGCTCCACTATTCTTCTTCTCCTGCGCCCCGTAGGCTCAAGCTTCTTCGTTTCAATATTATAAAAATAAAGCACATGAGAAGCTGCTTGAAGCAAGCATACCCTGGTGACGGAGCTTTGTCACGCAACGTAGACAAAACAAATCCGCCATGCTGCGATACTGATGGCGACGCAACGTGCTGTCACATTCATGTAGGCTCAGAGAAAACGTTTTGAATTTTGTCTGCGTACAAGCAACACACAAAATATAATTTTATAGTATTTCTAATTGGTTTTACTAAGCCTATGAGAATGTTTTTAGTGCCGAAAATTACTAATAATAAACGTTCAAAATTGGAATTGCGAGACAAATCTCAAGAAGGTGCGGCAAAGTGTTCGGGGGTGCAACCCTAGGGCTAGGGTCACATTGCATGCATTATTTCTTGCATGCATTAATTCCCGAAGCTGCGGTACCACAAACAGTCATGTCGCAGCCGGCAAAAAAGTGCATTTGCTTGTCGCTTGAAGACAAGGCTCACATTATCGCAGATGTTGAAGCCAGCAAGAAGAAGGCATTCATTGCTTAAGAGTTTGGAATTGCGGCGAGTTCTTCTCTATTAAAGCAGACCACTTGCAACGTAACCGCTTTTAGCAGGAGACCAGTCATTACGTACGTGGTTTTTTTTTGATTGCCGATATGTCGACCATAGAAATCAATGTATAGGCGGACAGGTTATTGTGTAGGCACGCGGAGGAGAAATCCCGGTATAATGAAGACTTATTATGCATGAACATAAAATCGGCAAACAGAGCACACTTTCCCGCCGCGCTGACACACCCGGAGTGGGAGCGGATGGGAATGTACGCGTGGAGGCCAGGCGCGAAACGGCAAACATAGCGGAGGAGAACAGAGTGTACAGTAGGTACAGTAGGGAGGGAGCGAGACCTTGAAAGAAGGGAGCCTGTTTTCGTAGTGCGAGACAGAAGCGGTGGTGGCGCCAGCGCAATTTTGTTCAGTCTCGGTCTTTTGCCTTGTTGCGTTTGTCCTCTGCACTTTTCTGTTCCCGGGTCATAGTGGCCGCGTGACAGCCCGAAGCATGTGGATTGTTGAGCTCCTGTCGCCATAGCATTGGCAGCGTCTTCAAGTGGAGTGAAAATATTCCGTGCCTTATTGCTGGAGACCAGATAATGCGTTCTGAAGGACATCAGGAGTGGGCTGAAAAGGCTTCACTGGCGGCAAATTATGGTGTTTTCGACACGACAGTGTTGACCACGTACAAGAATAAGGACAAACTGCGGCCGCAACTGCACCAAGATTCGCCTCCCCTTTCACGGAAGCGAATACGTACGTCGAAGTAAGAAGACATGGATGCAGCACTATTCAGATGGTTCCGGGAAGTAATAATAATAAATGGCGACATGCTCTAACAAAAGGCCAAGTATCTCGGAGCTCTTTTAGGCCCCGACGTTTTCAGCCTAGTCAACGGGTAGATCTAGCATTTCAAGGATCGCCGTGGCATCAGCTGCAATGTAGTGTGCAGAGAAAGTGGCGATGAGGAGTTTACTGAAGCCTGGCTTCGCTTAAACTTAAGGAATGTGCAGTGTACCTATGCAGACAAGGACATATACAATTTCGATTAAGGAGGTTTATTTTATAACCTTTTGCCCAACCACACACTTGCAATGAAAGGCGAAGCCTGCTCTGGCTACAGGACCTCAAAGGAGCGCATCACTGTATTGTTTTGTGTGAGTTGGGATGGAAGCGACAAGTGCGGCCTGTTTATCATCGGTAAATCAGCAAGGCCACGTGTCTTCAAAAAGTGAGAGCGCCCGCCAGTAACTTACAAAGCCAATAAGAAGGCGTGGATGCCGCAGGGTTTGTTCACAAGCAGGCTCTGCAAGTTCAACGAGGATATGGTAGCGGAAAAGCAACAGGTCGTGCTTATCCCCAAAAACTACACAGCCCCACAGCCCACAACGTCCAGCCGAAGTTGACTGCAGTCAAACTAAAACTTTTACCTGCCAACACGACAGCAAAATTTCAGCCTCGGCATACCCTAACTGCGACAGAGTGGCCTGCACTTCAAGGGGAAGCAGCATCAAGCGAACTGAAGGAGCTTCATGACGGCCAGTCCGCGCTCCCGGTTCGAGATCTTTCCAACCAAGACAGGCAAGTGACTGCAATCGTGCCGGTTCGAGATCTTTCCAACCAAGACAGGCAAGTGGCTGCAATCGTGCAATCATTAATTGCCACGGTTCGCACGCTTCTGAGCAGCATACAATCTCCGTCTGCTAAGAGTGCACTGCAAATACTGGATGCACTGAATCTAGTTCTTGCTAACTTCGTATAAGCACAATGGCTCAACAAAATCTCATCTTCCGCACTAAAGTTAAAAGTGCGTCGATTTTTCAGTGGAATGTCAGAGGCATGAAGTCCCGTATCTCGGACTTTCGCCAATTTGTTCGGGCCAATCAATTCCATATACTTGTCATATGTGAACCAAACGTATCAACGCCCTATAGATTGTCTGGTTATGAAGCTTTTTGTTCAGCCGCTTGCGAAGAACGAAGCAAAGTAATTGTTTACATTCGCACAGACTTGACTTATCTTTCGCACCCAATAAGTTCAAATGACGACAATCAGTACGTGTGTCTTCGTGTGAAGAAGAATGCAGTTTCGTTCACGCTTATTGGTGGATATATATCTCCGTCATCGCGATTTCACTGCGACAGATTAAAAGACATCCTAATGAGAACCGATGGGCCTTGGATCATTACCGGTGACTTCAATGCCCATCACATGCTTTGGGGGAGCACTAGGATGAATGCCAGGGGCCGGAACCTTGTTACATTCGCTTCCGATTACGACCTTTCCATCATGAACGATGGTACCCCCACATATCTGCGGGGTCTCAAGTATGGCAGTTGTCTTGACCTGACATTGGTGTCACGGTGCTTCTCTCACAAAGTTAAGTGGTTTTGCAATATTGAGACTCATGGGAGTGATCACATACCCACCTACGTGACGATCGATGGTTTCATAAAAAAATTCTCTTCCGGTGTTGCAATTGGCACTGACTGGTCGATGTTTGCATCGCGTGTTGAGAACGCTTGCCAAGAAGGCCTCGCCTGCAGCCTGGAAAATACCATAGTGGAAGCTATGCAAGCGTCCAAATGCAAATTACCATTTTCGTCTAAAGTAACTGAGTTTGACATCGAACTGGAAAAATTACGAGCTATACGAAGGCGTGCGGAACGACGATACAGACGCACAAGATCAATTTACGATCTGAGGGAAGCAAGGCGGCTCCAGAAAAAGATTCAACGACACATTTACAAACTGGAGAGCGAACGCTGGAAAGCATTCTGCGAATCTCTAGACCCTCATAAACCGCTGTCATATATCTGGAGAACAGTTCGTGGTCTTCGCTCCTCTCCACAACAACGGCACCCTTTTAAAGCTTTGGCACTCCATCATGGAAAAACAGAACTCGAGGTGGCTGAAGAATTTTGCACGAGAGTTGCCGGGAATATTATGAACGAGAGCATCGACGCCGTGATCGTTCCTGAGACGCGATTACCAGAAATGGACACTCCGTTCACCATGGAAGAACTGGAAGGTGCGTTAGTCACTTCTAAGCGCATGTCATCGCCAGGTCCTGATGGTATTACTTATAGTGCGTTGGGACACCTTGGACAAAAAGCTAGAAAAGAACTTTTAACATGCTTCAACAACTCCTGGCTCAGCGGCAGTGTTCCCCGAGAATGGAAAATAAGTCGATTAATACCACTTTTGAAATCGAGAAAATCACCATTGGACTTGACAGCGTATCGCCCTATTGCCCTCGCAAGCTGCCTCGGAAAAGTGATGGAAAGAATGGTTCTATTTCGTCTCGAGTGGTACTTGGAACGATACACCAAATACCCTTCTTGCATGGCAGGCTTTCGTCGGGGCCGCTCCTCCATTGACTGTGTCATTGATTTATCGACATTTGTTCAACAAGAAAAAAGTCGCAAGCGCATATCAGTGGCACTCTTTCTTGACGTGAAGGGTGCATATGATAATGTAGCTCACGATTCCATCCTCACTTCTCTCGCAGCAATGGGCATTGGTGGACGAATGTTTCAATAGATAAAAGACTATATAACTGGCAGGGGTTTCTTTGTGCAAAGAGATGAGGGTAAAACTGCTGAACATTACACCTACTGCGGAGTACCTCAGGGAGGTGTTTTAAGCCCCACATTGTTCAATGTGGCCCTCATTGGTCTGGTGAAGGTTCTGCCAAAGTCGGTGTGCCTATCCATATACGCCGATGATATTTGCCTCTGGAGTGCTGCAGTTACTCGCCCTCAGGTGCGTGCACGAATACAGCGGGCAGCAACCCTGACAACAGCCTACCTTCAGAAACAAGGCCTAAATATATCAACTGTGAAGTGCGCGTTGATGGCGTTTACACGCAAACCAATGACGCCATACCCTGTTTACATCAATGGGCAGAGTGTCAAATATGCACGGACGCATCATTTCCTGGGCATAATTATCGAAAGAAGTCTTTCGTGGAGCCCACATTGTGCGTACTTGAAGAAGAGACTGCTATCTATTGTGCATATCATGAAATTCTTGTGTGGTAAAGCATGGGGAACTTCTGTGGCCTCCATGCTACAGCTGTACAGGGCCCTATTTCTGGGTCTTTTGCACTACAGCTTGCCGGTGCTGACTAACACTTGCAAATCGAATACTCATTCATCGGAGAGTTTGCAGGGTCAGGCACAGCGTATCTGCCTAGGACTGCCCCGATGCGCTTCTACTTATGCCACAATCATGCTTGCCAAAGACCATCCGGTCAGGACATAAATAGTTGTGGATTGCCTCAGAGTGCACATTCGACATGCTAGCCGTGTCCCCGACCACCACTTGGCCCTTCTACCTTCCGGAAGACCACGTGCTACGTTTTCAGACGTCATAGCCAAGCACCTAAACAGCATTCTATGAGGATATACGCCAGCTGCGAGAAAAGCATGCCCTTTGTGGTTCCTCGACCAGCCGCAAGTACGTCTAGAAATTCCGGGAATCAAAAAGAAAAGCAGTCACTCCAGAGTAGCATTGAAGCAAGCAACACTGCTATCATTACATGAGTTGTACTTAGTCCGAACGCAGATATACACTGATGGGTCCGTCTCATCCAGCAGCTCATCAGGTGCCGCTGTAATTTCGGCTGCAGAAATGACAATCAAGTTTAAGTTGTCGCATATGACTACATCTACGGCATCAGAGCTTGCTGCTATAAGGGCTGCTTTGTAATATCTCGTTCAAGAACGTCCAGGAAAATGGGTCATATTCTGTGATTCGAAGGCAGCGCTTCAGAGTTTGCAGTCTACCATGCGTAGGAGGAGCCATGACCAACTGGTAGAAGAAATAAGACATTGCCATCATGAAGCTCTAGCACGAGGGCATGATATTATATATCAATAGCTGCCTGGACATATCGGTATTACCGGAAATCAATTAGCCGATGATGCAGCCCGCTCAGCCCATGAAGAAACCCGTGTAGTCCCGATTCCTCTATCAAGGAATGATGCAGCAAGACAACTTTACCTGCTGGCTCGAGATCTCAGACGCACGTTCTGGTCGTCTACCACCTTTTAAAGGTGTCAATTTTATGAACTGGATCCTTCGCTCAAGCTACAGCTACCATCAAACCTTTCCCGCTTCGATGCGACACTGTTATGCCGCCTTTGGTTGGGTGTTGCATTCACAAAGGCGTACTCCTTTCGCATTGGTATGGCAGACACTCCTACATGTGACTACTGCGGAGATGAAGAGACCATCGAACACGTCCTGTGCAGCTGCGCTTGCTACGACACACAGCGATGCCAGCTACGGATGGTTTTGAATCGACTTGACCCCGGACCATTTTGTATGCAGAAGATACTAGGACCTTGGGCATCTGCCTCAGTTGCGCAGAAAGCAACTAAAGCACTGCTACTTTACCTTAAGTCAACAAACCTGAGCGACCGCCTGTAAACTGTGTGTGCTCCCCGAGTGTGCTCGTGATTGTGTGTACCTTCTCATCTTTCTGCAACCTCTTTTCTCCCCTTTATTCACTCCCCAGTGCAGGGTAGCAAACCGAATGTGCGTCTGGTTAACCTCCCTGCCTTTCCTTGCATTTTTATCTCTCTCTTCAGCCTCGGCCGTCGATCAACTCACAAGTGGCGAAGCGTGCCGGCAATCAAACCCTTGCCATCGTGTGTTCCAGGGTTATGGCTAGCCACGACGCAGATTCCAGAATAATCTGTATTGTTCACGTAGTGAGCGTAACCTTAAAAACAATCTACTACAGCCTTGAAGCTTCTCAAACATCGCAGGCGCGGTTTGCGCTAAACGTAGTTGAACGGGGCGATAACAAAACTTGAGAAAAGGTACGTGGCAATAAGCAAGTGCCAAGAACGTAGGTTTTATGCGCAACGAAGAGGCCCTGGAAGATGATGAGCAGAGCAACTATGTCGTCTATGAGACTTTCAACAGAGACAATATGTGGTCTGGCCTTGTTGACAGCACGTTCGTAACCACCACCGAAACTTTTCAAGAATTTGTTGATGCCGGGGAGTCGGAGCTACCTGCCTGCGAGGAAGTGAGCTCAGATGACGCAATCGTCACAGCGGTAGTGCGGAAGTTGTAACCGATGACAAGTCGGACGCTGAGGACGACGATGACCTAACGCCAGAACCCAATTTCCCATGCAAAGACGGGTTGGAATACACTCTAAAAAAAAGGGAGCGAGAATGGAGAAACGGGCTTCGTTCCTCCTTCGGCGCAGCGACTTCCTCCCTTTCGGGCGCTTTGCCCGTCGCGCCCTCTCGCCGCAATGACCAAAGGAGCAACGTTCCTCCTTCAGCGTTCAAGTTTCTCCTCAATCACGGGGGTCTTGCTCGCGCGCATGCGCACGCCATGCCTATAGCCGGCCGCGGCCAGTCGCGAGTGATTGCTTTTACCTAAGATTGTTGTAAGCAATGCAGGAGTGACGTTTTCTTTTGTTTTATTAGTATAGAGTAAATGCCTCTCTTTTTTTATCGTCAGGCACTCGCACGATGCTCCGCACACTTCCATGTGTGTCTCGTGTTGTTTCATACTACCAATTTGTCACGAATACAAAGAGCTCTGCTTCCCAAGCAGTCTTACTTTATCGATTACCTTAGAGTGTAAAAAAAATCAGGATTTTTTTCGGTGTCGACATACTTGGTAAGCCCCCGCATTTTTAGTTTCGCACGGCACCAACAGCACTCATGAATTCAACGAGGCGCGTAAAAAAGCATCACGCTTATTTTTTCAATAGTGCAGGAAACCTGATACCACTCTACAGTTCATGCTTGAAAGTACGATCATATACAATTGATAGAGTTATACGTGCCACTACCATCATATGGATGTTCTTTGCAGTTTACCCCATTTGAATACAGCCGCCATGGCCGGAAGTCGAACCTGCGTCCTCCAGCATAGTCACACGACACCCAATAAGGCTATGCTACCACAGCAGGTGAAAGCACAAAAGGAAACAGGCTGCGAAGTTTCACCGAGCGTTTATTCGCCAGACTAGATTACAACCATCAGAAACTTTTTAAACATCATCATAACTAAACTTTTGTGAAAAGTGAACCAATGACTTCTGTAGGTTAAACCAAATTCTCAATCGCATTCATTTTGAATTGCCTATGCCAGCACTGAGAAGTAGGAAGGAATTATGCACGCGAGCAGTATGTCTTTCTCGTCCATGATTCTCCTTCGTCGTGAGAAACTCAACACAAAATGCACTTCTAGTAGCAGCTGTGCACAGCATGTAAGTACTAACGCTCACTAACTTTAGTGTAAAGAGTATTCCGAATCCAGAGTAATAACCACCACAGCCACAGCGCTAACAACAAAATTGTGGCACGCACTATGATTGCAAGTAGACACGCGAGGCGAATCGCGAGAGGCATCTGAAGCAGAAAAGTATGCAGGCACAACATTCTATAAAGTTATAGTAAACTTGCGCACTGCAGCGTTAGTTCCTCCACTCAAGTATGAGAGCTGCCGCGACGCAAACAGCCACTGTCATGGCTCACGAGAAGACACCGTCAGACGCGAGGTCATCGCTTATTTATCTCGCAAGACCCGCGTTGTAACATATGTATACACTGCTAGGACGGTCGTTACCGCATCAAAAACATTGTCATTGAAGGGCTAGTGGTGTACTATATCCATGGCTAATGGTCACACATGTCGTACGCACGTAAAAAGAATATAAGCAAACGTTAAGACGAAACAACTAAACGAGGTCGACGTGACCACAGAACACCTACCACGACGGAGACAAAGTTTGGTCTGCATGCTGCGCCCTCTCCAAGTAACAAGAAGAAAAAAAAAACGTGACCTCCGAAATGGCTAACGCGCGGCAAGTGTTTGCACTCTCAGAGGCTTCAAGAAAAAAAAATAGTAACTGTGGCAGTGGTCGACAGATGGCGCAGCGTTCGAAATGCTGTGGGCATTCTAAGCACGGCTTGGGGGTATCCGCCTTCGCGAAAACTGATAAGCTCTAGTAATTATTCCGTTCATTATTGTGCAACCATTGATTAACTAAGGTTCGCCTAACCATCAGATACAATATATTTACGTGTGCGCATGTTGTGGTATTGATAAAAAACGTAACAAAAAGTGTAAGAAAATCTACTTTTAACCTGTGCCACTCAGGTCAGTTGAAATTCTTCGCTATATAAGCTGGCGCGTTTTCATAGTAGAGTGTGAGTAAACACGTCGCGGTGTGGGCCGTTGGTTTGAATGGTTGATTGTGCTCTTGTTGCGTACTTGTAGCGTATACGCTAGTGTACTTCTTGCGTACAATTTGTGTACTATGTGACCATGTGTGCATGTGTAGCTATGTAGATTGCAACAGCAAATTTTCGGCTTTCAATGTCCGTAAATAATCTTGAATGGGTTGATGCGTAAACAATTCGCAAGGGAGCCGTGATAGTGGGTAATAACAACAAATGTCGCGGCAGTTTTGTTCAATCCCTCCAGATGGCGCCACCTACCACCACCTACTTCATTGCTATGACGCTCTCACACCTCCAGTCATTTATATAACGTTGAACATCTATCTATCAAAGCTGCACTGCGGATTCGGAATGGTTTCGCTGCGATCGAGTGTACGGTTTGGAGGCACATCTCGTGACCTGCGGACCCGTAAGCGCATGGATAACGTCGCTACACTATGTGAATCTGCGAGAAATAAATACAGCAAGCCTAGCATGCACTCTTCAGGTGAGGGCTCTGCAGAAACCGTGTCTTTCGGAGTGAATGTGGCTTCGCTGACCGAACGAAACGTACTTGCTCCATCGTTCTCTTTCGCGATGTGTTCACCGCCACAGGTTCGTTTGCTTGTTTTTATAATAATTTCGTTCAATATCAAGCTCAGCGGGACCGTTTTTTTGTAACTTTCAGTGCCGTGTACTCCTTACCAGTCGAGAATCGTTGCATTTGCTAAGCCTACTCGCTTCGCCGGGGGCCAGCCTTGTTGATTTTCATAAGGAGGAACGTGTTTCTCCATGGATGAGGGAGCAACATTTCTCTATTTGAAGACGAACATTGGGGACATCGCCGTTCCTCCCTAAATGGAGAGTACGTCACTCCATTTTTTTAAGAGTGTACCTCACAAAAGCGAAGGATACCGTGCGAAGAACTTTTTGAGCGAGAAATTGCTTTAGTGCTTGAGCTTTGTCGACGACCTAATTGTGCGAAGCGCTGTTCTCAAGCGTCGCCAGACCAAAATAACGGCATTCTTCTGTTTACGCCAGACTTGGAAACTTGTTGCCGTGTTGTAAATGTATTGATAGTCTCTGTGAGTGAGAAGTATAATAATTTCTTGTGAAATTTGGGGGGACGTGTTGGCATCGGCAAAAGCCGAAAAAGCAGGTCTTTCGTTGTAACACGGTACCGCTTATAGCGTGGATTTTTAAAAACCCTGTGACTAAGTTATTAGCGGTCTACAGTGTATATTGAAGAGCAAGGTTGCCATAAACAAAGCTCTGGCTGCAAAAACGTCACAGTGGGGAGGCCCTCTGCCCGGCCCAGTCATTATGGCTCACATTTACAGACTGGGCCGGCCCTCTGGCTGGCCCAGTGGATATTTGGGCTTCTTTTATACGTACTCACCTAATGTGTAGCTGCGGTTGATACGTAGTCGCGAGGAATCCCCCGCGCAAGCTTCATTGAACTTAGTGCATTGGCTGACCACTTAAGCCGTAGCTGCTTGTTGTGTTCTATACGGTCAGTACGTACTATTTTTATTATCCATGCACAGGTCGAAAATTGACAAAATTTTGTGCGCACGAACATTCGATACATTATCTGTGACGATCGGACTACAACATCCAGCGATAGGGACGTCAAAACATGGCCATGTTGACGCATTTTTTGCAGGTACGGCTGTTGCCACTCGCATAGTGCCTTCGAGATAAGATTTTGATAACCCAGGAACTCTCGGTCGCTGATCCCTGTAGGGAATGCGAATTCGTTGTCGCTTTCCAATCCAAGTCAAGCACGCATTCTAAATGGCTTAATAGCGCTAAGTCAGGATGAGCACTTTGTTTATTCGGTCTTTAGTCCTCGCTTTTCCGCAGTGTTGATCGTGGCGGCGGTGTGGTAATGTTGCGTTACCTACGTTCTTCCTGTGCAACGTGTCGTGTTTTTTTATTCTTCTGTTGTGCGCGAGGGGAGCGATCAGATTCCCCCACTAGTATTTCTTATTACGCCGAAGTACCAGGTCTTGAGTGCAAAATTAAAACTTCAGATCATTCGCACCATTGAAAATGGACCAAGAAATCTGCGGTAGCGCACAAAAAAAATTGCCACTGACGACTGTGTGCGTAATTCGGAACGCTCGCGAAATGTTGACAAGCGGCATAAGCAGCAATTTGAAGAGATGCTGCCTCAGAGACCCTGCTTATCCCGAAATGGAAAAGGTCCTGCTTCATTGGCTGAAAATGGCGTGGAGCATGAACCTGCGGTTAGCGGACCTCTTTTAACCGAAAAAGTTGAACATTTTGCAGATCAACTGAACTGCCCTGAGTTTACTTGAAGAAATGGCTGGTTGTCACCGTTTAAAGCCCGCTACGGCATCGTGGAGAAGGCTGTGGTGAGGCTGCTGCAGCAAACAAAGAAAGCACTGTTGAACGGCTAGACTCCGTTTTGCAGAAAGCCTTGACAACCTATGATGCCACGGACATTTTTAATATTGATGAGTCAGCACATTTCTATTGCCTGCTTCCAAAGAGGACATTGTCATTAAAGAACGAGAAGTGCACCAGCGGGAAACATGCCAAAAGTCGCGTATCGGTCAATTTTGGCGTAAGTATGACAGGTAGTGAGAAGCTACCACTGATGGTCACTGGCAAGTAAGGAAACCTGCGGTGCTTCGAAGGTGCTCCGCTGCCATCAAGAATCGTTTAGAAGTACAACAAAAAAGCCTGGATGACAGCCCAGATGTTCGACGAGTACGTGCGCCAGCTGGACCTCCATTTTGCTGCCAAGAAAAGGAGCATACTGATAGTACTGAACAATGCGTCGGCGCATGTCAATGTGGGTAACCTGTCGGCTATTAGCTGTTGTTTCTGCCGCCCAACACGACAGCACTCTCCCGGCCCTTCGATCAGGGCATCAGTCACTCTGTCAAGGAGGCTTACGGCAAAAATGTGTTGCAGAGATTGTTGCTCGCCATGAAGAGCGACAAAACTTACTGTACAGACCTCCTGGGCACTGTACACCTCCTTGCGCATTCATGGATGCAGGTTCAGCCTGCAGCGATATGAAACTGCTTCGCGCAAGCACAATTTAAGATGTTAGAAAAAGCAACTACGACGACAAAGATGGTGAGGACACCGGAGACTACGAGAGCCTCCTTGTTGAGGTACCCGAGCGGCTAGGAGAGGGAGTTGAAAAGTTGAACTTCGGCACTTTCCGAGATATAGACGTTGTCAGATCTCCAGACTGCGACATTGTTGTCCCCATCGCACCTAGTGCTTAATTTAGCGGAAGTGAGGACGAGAGCGATGTCGAATTGGACGACGGCCTGTCTTTATCCAAAGCTGCGCGCGCTGTCACTGTGATGTGAGGCTTTACCAACGAGCGTGGCCTAATAGAATGCCTGGCTCTCGGCCTCACCGACTTCGAAGATGCTGTCGACGTGGTGAGGCCACCACGGCGGCAATAATTTTTTTGCTACTTGTCCCGCCAGAGGGCCCGAGCAGATCCAGCCAGCCGTTTTCACAGGAGCAGGTATTTTGCACTTTTCGACAACAAAAAGGGGGACAAGTTGAACCTTTGAAGTTATTACAATACAATTATAGAGAAAAGCCTAAATTAAATGGATGAAAGTCCAACGTTTATTATGCCAAGTCTAGTAACGACCTCTCCCACACGCGGGTCAAGGGTTTACATCTTCTCTAACTGTGTGAATAATTACCGACGATTGCCCCGCCGTGGTGGTCTAGTGGCTAAGGTACTCAGCTGCTCACCCGCAGGTCGCGGGATCGAATCCCGGCTGCGGCGGCTGCATTTCCGATGTAGGCGGAAATGTAGGCCCGTGTGCTCAGATTTGGGTGCAGGTTAAAGAACCCCAGGTGGTTGAAATTTCCGGAGCCCTCCACTACGACGTCTCTCATAATCATATGGTGGTTTTGGGACGTTAAACCCCACATATCAGTCAATTACCGACGCTTATAGGACTGGTGTAAAAAGAGGGGGAGAAAAATGTAACACGTTTTATACTACACAAAATTACCTATTGTATTTTATGTGCACACAGGTCAAATAATTGAAGGGGTTAAAAAGAAGAAAAAGAATAAAGAGCATATAATCGATTCGATCAGCGGTCTCCGGGGGCCGATTTCGTCTAACATGGTTTCAGTCTCTTCTGTTTTGTCCCGTCTGTTTACGAAGCTTTTGTTATCTAGGCTTAGTGCCACGAATCACTTTCACAAATTTCAGTCTGGTGGCGCCGGTGATCGTAGCACGTCCTCTAACCTGCTTTTTCTTCAGGCTATCATGCGCACCATGAAACTTAAGCATAAACCATTATTCTGTGTGAGCCTTGACTTGCGCAAGGCTTTTGATTCTGTCTCACATTCGGTGAGACTGAATCCCTCCGGTGCTAACTAATCGAGCATTCCAGCCTTTAATTATGAAATGAAACTTTCTGCTCCATACAAGGGCGTGTTTTCAGGAATTGGCGGTGAGTTTTTTACGGTAGGCATCATCATCATCATCATCATCATCATCAGCCTGTCTACGTCCATTGCAGGACAAAGGCCTCTCCCATGTTCGCCAGTTAACCCGGTCCTGTGCTTGCTGTTGCCAATTTATACCCGCAAACTTCTTAATCTCATCTGCCCACCTAACTTTCTGTCTCCCCCTACCCCGCTTCCCTTCTCTGGGAATCCAGTTGGTGACCCTTAATGACCAGTGGTTATCCTGTCTACGTGCTACATGCCCGGCCCATGTCCATTTCTTCTTCTTTATTGCAGCTATGATATCCTTAACTCCCGTTTGTCCCCTAATCCACTCTGCTCTCTTCTTGTCTCTTAAGGTTACACCTACCATTTTTCTTTCCATTGCTTGCTGCGTCGTCCTCAATTTAAGTTAAACCCTCTTTGTGAGTCTCCAGGTTTCTGCTCCGTAGCTAAGTACCGGCAAGATACAGCTGTTATATACCTTCCTCTTGAGGGACAGTGGCAATCTACTTGTCATAATTTGAGAGTGCCTGCCGAATGTGCTCCACCCCATTCTTATTCTTCTAGTTACTTCAATCTCGTGGTTAGGCTCTGCGGTTATAACCTGCCCTAAGTAGACATAGTCTTTTACAATTTCAAGTGCACTATTACCTATCGCAAAGCACTGCTCCTTTCCGAGGTTGTACATTACTTTCGTTTTCTGCAGATTAATTTTAAGACCCACCGTTCTGCTCTCCTTGTCTAACTCCATAATCATGAGTTGCAATTCGTCCCCTGAGTTACTCAGCAATGCAATGTCATCGGCGAAGCGCAGGTTACTGAGGTACTCTCCATTAACTCTTATCCCTAACTGTTCCCATTCTAGGCTTCTGAAAACGTCCTGTAAGCACGCAGTGAATAGCATTGGGGAGATTGTGTCCCCCTGCCTTACACCCTTCTTTATTGGTATTCTGTTGCTTTTTTTATGAAGCACTATGGTAGCAGTTGATCCCCTGTAGATTTCTTCCAGAATGTTTATATATATTTCATCTACGCCCTGATTCCGCAGTGTCTGCATGACGGCTGATATTTCTACTGAATCAAACGCCTTCTCGTAATCTATGAAGGCTATGTATAGTGGTTGGTTATACTCTGAGCATTTCTCTATTACCTGATTGATAGTATGAATGTGGTCAATTGTTGAGTAGCCTGTTCTAAATCCTGCTTGTTCCTTTGGTTGATTGAATTTTAATGTTTTCTTTACTCTGCTAGCAATTACCTTTGTAAATAGCTTGTATACTACAGAGAGCAAGCTGATCGGCCTGTAACGGTAGGCGACTAAGGAAAATGGCGGAAAAAATTATGGTGGATATCGCACATAGCGCGGGAATAGAGTTCATGGGACGCTAGAAGTTTCGCTTCGTGTGGAGCGTGACGAAATGTATTTATATGCTTTTGTGTTAATTGAGTAGTTTACCACTTTGAGGGCTCACAAGTACGTAACAATCACTGTTGTCTAAATGCTAGCGCACCATCTTATCTCATATTTGCTACACACGCCGAACCACATACGCAAGTTTCATCGAATGAACTGCATACGGTACTTGCAACGCTGAAAGGTATAGTTATAGTAGTGTATGTGTAACACTATATGCCATTGTTATCAAAGCAGACATAGCATATTGCGCTGACATCACTACTAAAATCCTTTCCGCAGAATCTTCTACCAATGGTGAGGCTTTGTGATAGGTCTCTCTAGATGTATATTTGTGCAATTTCCATTCTTTACATCTATTGAAATTAGCTGAGAAACAGGTATCTGTTGTTATTCATTGAATGTGCGTGTGGCGCACATACTCAGCATACCATGGCCCGATAGGGTAAGGTGGTATGTGCCACACATGACTTAGAGAAAGGATTTCGCGACGTACGAGACAAAAATATTGTGTTATACATTTCATGGCCTGCCACTTGAGCTCATGAGTTTGTCATACACTCGCGTACTTATTTAGTAGTTTTCCTTTATACCAGATTAAGGAGAAGACGACTACAGCACTCGGACGTACGTATGCGACAAAATAATGGGAAGAAACACTCAAAGCGCATTTTCTCGCGATTTGTGTGATTAAAATAAATGCTGTGCATTTATTTGAATCACTCAAACTGCATTGTGAGAAAAATGCCATGTCAAGGCAGCTAAAACTACGTGCACAGCGAAAAATATGTCAGTCTGCTAGGGCCTGCATAAGTGAATCTGTAGAAGACTTTTCCTATGGTCTGCAAAAATATAATTTTCACTGTCTCCCGGTCTTGGAAATAACACTCAGCATTTCAATCTCGTGCTAAATTAAATGTATTCGGTATCATCTTTCAAACAATGACGCATTGCGCTGCCACGCCAGCTGCCCCCCACCGTCAGCCTCGCCAACGCACCAGTAGGGTGCCTCGATGCGTGCGGGAGCATAGAGGCACTCTACGCTGGATAAATGGACGAATTGATATGGCTGTACCCTCAAGATCGGGTGACGGCTAACGCCGCCTAGTTGTAATACTTAACGAACCACAAGCTAGATCTATTCCCCCCCCCCCTTTAAATAGTGAAGTTGAGGACTGGTACTTTGCAGGGAAATATTTAATTTTCACTCGTGCCTTAATTTTAGCCACCAATCAGATAACCTTCTTCTGGTTATTTCTATGCGCTTAAAGTCTATTTTGTCCTCCGGTCCCTAAACTTCAGCGCTTTGAAAAACTCTGCGCCATCATCCTGAACTATAGGGCGAAGCCTTTTACAGAACATTATCAGGCGTTCGGTGGTTTCCTCCTCTTCTCTGCACGCACTGCACACCGTGTCTACCCCTTCGTATTTGGCCCAATAGGTCTTAGTTCGCAATACTCTCGCCCTGGCCTCAAACAGTGAGAGAACTACCCCGAGTATTATAGATCCTTTACTTGGCGATTCCCTGCTTAAAAGTTAGATTGATCTCTAGTGCTGACTTCCTAATCATGCCAATTCTCCACATGTCGGTCTCTATTTCTTTCACCTTCTTTTTAACCGATAGTTCTTTTTAGTTTGGCCCCCTCCTCTATTCTAAGTATTCTGCTTTTTTCTAAGTATTCTAAGTATTTACCGCACTGCCACGTGGTGCATAAAATCCGGTTTCTGCGCCGCCGTTGGAGAAAGCGCGCTTTCTTGACACTAGCTTTTTAGCCTCTGTACTGAGGCCATGAAACCAGTGTAAGCAGCTCCCGCCAATGCCACTGTATTTGTGTCCAGTCTTCACAACGCCCTGCACAAAGTAAGTGCGCGCTGTGTCACACAGCATAATCGTCAAAAGGGGGCAAGGACGAAAAAAGACGCCAGTGCACCACACATTGATGTTCATGTCTCGATGACTCCACTGCTAGAAAGTGAGCGAGGAGAAAGAGGCCTAAGAAGAGCCGGGCTGATGAAAGGTCGATGACCTCGAAAAAGGTGGCTGCTTGCTGTCAAAAATTCTGTAACCACTAATGACTCCTTCCAGAGGCAGACATACCATGCCTCTGTGAGAAGGTGTCCAGCCAGGTCGACAACTTCGTCTAAGAAAAGGCTGTCCGCAGAATTCCCGCTGAATTTCTTGAAACCTCACGGCAGCGCAAGCGGGTATTGGTGTCTTAACACCGACAAGGAAAATAGGGAACCTTGCACCCTCAAAGAGCAACGACCCCCGATAGAACTTGCTTTTGGACGAGGAAGATCCCCAGGTGCCTTCATTATGTTGCATTGCAGGGCTGCACATAACAATGCGCAATGGGTGCCGTCAACGAAAGCCTCATCCACTGTGAATTTTCTGACCACGTGGTTCAGAGGAAACAGCGTGGTAGTTAATTAACGAGTTGTCCATAATTGAAAAACTAGTGAAACCAGAAAATTAGAGAAATTGTAGAGAGGTCGAATAGCTAGGGCAGGAATCGGGAATGTGTCAGTATGTATTTTATCATCTAAGAAAGAGCTTGATTTCTTAACACAGACGACGCGTGCTCATTTTCTTTTCACCAGTATTTGCAGCTGCTGATGAGTGCACATATTCATGCTCAGTAAATGCTATAAAACCTCACTTCAAAGTGAGCGCATGTACTTGAGCTTTTTGTCCCGTGTTTTTTTTCCCTTATGGTTTCTGATGTAAGATGAACAACCAATATGTGAAAACGTCACCCATTTTGATTTCACAAGCAGTGCTTCCCCCCCTCTCTATCTTCTCTATCTTTCTTATTTTGGCAGTTTGGCACATGCAAAAGCGGAACTGACCCCCGAGGCCAGAAACCATCTGACATGGGCGCGTATTTTTTGTTCTAGAAAGGGTTGTAAGAGCAAAAGAAAAGGATGTTACCGTATAAAAGTACTTTTTTGCCAGTGTCCGGACAGATTTTGCTTTATTTTTTTAGAAGGGTTACTCAGTGTCGACGGAACACCTTGAAATCTTATATATATATATATATATTGCAAGGGAGTTTAATAGCGACGCCAGGTAGTAGGCAGGCAGCTGGTAGGAACAGAAATGCTTGAGCCGTCCAGCGTCTACAGCTCGTGCACACACTCGCGCTTCGCACTCCGAGAGAGATGGTCCCACTAGTCAGTGCCTTGCAAATTCCCCACTACAATACCCCGGCGACCAAGACGAGCCATCCTGGCGACTCAAGGTGACGAGAGAACAGGAGGGTCGTAGCAGGGCTTGAGGCGACTGACGTGGACCGTCTCACGACAAAGGCGGCGCTTGTCCGTGGATGGCTTGAGCGGTTCAATCACATAGGTCACAGAAGAAGGGTGCTGTATGACGCGGTAAGGGCCCGTATACTTCGGTGCAAACTTGGGAGTCAGTCCAGGAGAGTGGAAAGGCAGTCGGAGCCACACGAGAGAACCGACGGGGAATGTGTCCTGAACAAGATCACGGTCGTGGCGATCTTTTTGGAGGGCTTGATTATCGGCTGTGAAGGACCGTGCAAGCTGACGACACTCTTCGGCATGTTCTGCCATTTCAGAAACTAGGCTGAACTCGGAGGCATCAGGATTGTATGGCAGAATTGTGTCGAGTGTGCTGCAGGGGTCACGACCATATAAAAGAAAAAATGGAGAAAAGCCCGTTGTTGATTGAATCGCCGTATTGTAGGCATACGTCACGAAAGGAAGGACAACGTCCCAATTGGAGTGGTCTGAATCAATATACATAGCGAGCATGTCTCCGAGAGTTCTATTGAAACGTTCCGTTAGGCCGTTCGTCTGAGGGTGGTAGGCTGTCGATGTGCGGTGTACCGTGCGGCATGAATGTAAGAGCTGCTGCAGAACTTCGGACAAGAATACACGGCCCCTGTCACTCAGGAGCTCCCGTGGTGCACCATGACGAAGAACAAACCGATGCAAGATGAAGGTTGCAACGTCACGAGCACCAGCCGAAGGTAGCGCTGCCGTTTCGGCGTACCTTGTCAGATGGTCGGCAGCCACAATCACCCATCGATTACCACCAACAGAGCACGGTAGCGGGCCGTATAGGTCAATCCCAACACGGTAAAATGGGCGTGCAGGACATGGTAAAGGCTGCAGTTGACCGGGTGAATGAGGGAATGTCTTGCGCTGCTGACACAGGGAACATGAGCGAATGTGTTTGCGTACAAACGTGTACATACCCCGCCAGTAGTAACGTTGGCGGATCCGTTCATACGTCTTTAGCGCACCGGCGTGTGCGTGTTGAGGCTCAGCATGAAAATATTCGCAGATATCAGAGCGCAAATGGCTGGTATGACTAGCAGCCATTTACGACCCACCACTTGATAGTTGCGACGGTATAACAGGCCATCTCTTATGGCGAAATGCGTTGCTTGGCGGCGAAGAGCACGAGGGTAACCGGAAGTTGATGTGTCAGAAAGCATATTCAAGAGCGAGACAATCCAAGGGTCTTTCCGCTGTTCGGATGGCATGTCTGTGACGCTGACGGAGCAGAGGGGAAGGTCAAGGGCTGATATTTCCGATTCATCAGATTTCACGGGGGATCGTGAAAGCGCATCTGCGTCAGAGTGCTTTCGCCCCGATCGGTAGACGACGCGTATGTCGAATTCCTGGAGGCGTAGTGCCCAACGTCCGAGGCGACCAGAAGGATCTTTCAGTGAAGCCAACCAACACAGTGCGTGATGGTCTGTTACCACTTCAAAAGTTTGGCCGTACAAATAGGGGCGAAACTTGTTTAACGCCCACACAATCGCCAGGCACTCTTTTTCAGTAACAGAATAGTTGGCTTCTGCCTTAGTGAGGGCGCGGCTGGCATAGGCGACCACATACTCCGTAAAACCTGGTTTGCGTTGCGCGAGTACTGCACCAAGGCCGACGCCACTTGCATCCGTGTGTACTTCGATCGGCGCAGTAGGGTCGTAATGACGCAGTACGGGTGGTGAGGTAAGGAGTTGGCGCAGTGTTGTGAAGGATTCGTCACAGGCTTCTGTCCAATTCGAAAGATCTGCAGGGCCAGCAAGGAGTTTGGTGAGTGGAGCGATGATGGAGGCAAAGTTCCGGACAAAACGACGAAAATAGGAGCACAGGCCCACAAAGCTCCGTAGTTCTTTAACAGTAGTCGGCTTAGGAAATTCGGCAACAGCACGAAGCTTGTCAGGGTCAGGAAGAATGCCGGCTTTCGAGACGACATGACCAAGTATGGTGAGTTGTTTAGCCCCGAAGTGACACTTCTTCAGGTTAAGCTGAAGCCTGGCGTTTGTAAGGCACTGTAGAATCTTACGCAGACGAGTGAGATGCGAAGTGAAATCGGGTGAAAAGACCACAACGTCATCAAGATAGCACAAGCAGATGTTCCATTTGAGACCGCGTAAAATGCTGTCCATCATTCGCTCGAATGTGGCGGGCGCATTGCAGAGTCCGAATGGCATTACGGTGAATTCATAGAGACCATCTGGTGTGACGAACGCCGTTTTTGAACGATCAGACTCAGCCATTGGGACCTGCCAATAGCCTGAGCGAAGGTCAAGCGAGGAAAAGAATTCTGCACCTTGGAGACAATCGAGAGCGTCGTCTATGCGGGGAAGAGGGTAAACATCTTTCCTCGTAATGTTGTTTAGGCGCCTGTAGTCTACGCAGAACCGTATCGAACCATCCTTTTTTCTGACGAGTACAACTGGTGAAGACCAAGGACTACAAGAAGGCTTGATGACTCCACGCTGTAGCATGTCGTCTACTTGTTCTGCAATTACGCGACGCTCTGCCGGAGACACACGATAGGGGCGCTGGCGCAAAGGAGTACTCTTTCCTGTGTCAATTGTGTGCACAATTGCGTTCGTTCTTCCTAGAACCGCTTGGGGAAAGTCGAACGAATGCCTGAATTCGTGTAACAGGGTAAGAAGCTGCTCTCGTTGAGCCGGGGCTAGATGGCAGTCAATAGAACGATGAAATGCATCGGAGGACACACTGTTCGAGGCAAAGTGAGGAACCAACGCGTTCAGTTCCATATTCGGCTTGGTGTCGAAGAAATCGGCAGGCACGATAGTACCTTCATCGATAAGCTGAATATGGCCGAGCGTCTCGTTGCGGCGCAAACTGAGGGGGCACGAGTTCGGATTGGAAATAAATATTCCGGTAGTGTCTTTACAAAGCGCAAGAACGGCAAATGGCAGCGATGTGTGATGGCGGCTACCAAAGATGTGAGATGGCGTGAATAGGACGGTAGCGTCAGAAAATGAAGTGCAGCAGGCAGGGACAAACTGGGCGCTGAAAGGAGGAAGGTCTATGTCCGTCGCGACGACAAGGTTAGCCACACTAGATACGGCCGCATCAACAGAAGGCGCATCACGAAACGGTAACAGCTCCACTTCGGCCCGAGCGCAGTCCACGACGGCGTGTTGACGTGATAGGAAATCCCATCCTAGGATGACATCGTGGGAACATGAAGCCAACACGTGAAATTCAATGATATACAACACGTCTCGAATAACCACTTTTGCCGTACAAGCCGCGACGGGCTCAATTTGTTGGGCGCTCGCAGTGCTCAAAGAAACTACGGGAGAAAGCATCGTCACTTTACGAAGAGAGCGGCAGAGTCTTTGGCTAATCACAGATATCGCGGCACCGGTATCGATGAGTGCAAGTGTTCGTACACCTTCGACGATTACATCGATAAGATTGGTGGGAGACAGACGAGGACTTAAACGATTAGACGATGACGCAGCTCGTGCCTCCGGAGCTGCGGCAGTTAGTTTTCCGTCTCAATGGAGGTGGGTCGTCGACGCATAGGCGACACGGAACGACGACTTGGTGAAGGGGAAGGTGAGCGGGAAGTAGAACGTCGAGAAGCGGAGGTTCGGGTGCCGGAAGCAGCTTGCGCATCGCGTTCGTGAATTTCAGGTGGCACATGAGGCGCGTGGCATGAAGGCCGAAACGAGTAGTCAGGGTATCTTGGTGTATTAGCTGCGAAGCGCCGACGACATAGACGCGCAACGTGGCCTGGAATCCCGCAAAAATAGCATATCGGCCGGTTGTCAGCAGTGCGCCAAGGATTTCCAGCATGCTGCTGTGTAGCTGGAAACGGCGCGGTAGAAGGTCGCACAGGTTGTGGCGTATACAATGGCAGACGAGGCGGAGGCATTGCCGCGACGGCCGCATAAGTCAGTGGCGCGGCAACAGGTGTTGATGGAGAGGCAGGCGTAGGTAATGGCAACGCCTCGGAGACCTGCTCCTGAATAGCCTGTCTGATTGTCGGCGTTAGACGGTTCGTTGGTGCTTCGGTGGTCGGCAGATACGAGAGACACGAAAGCTGTCGTGCGACCTCTTCACGTACATATACTTTTATCTGCTCCAGCAGGGTGCTGTCACCGCTGACGGCCAGGGAAGCGAGAGAGTCGTCTGCTGTCGTTGACCTCCGAACTAATGCACGTTGCTTGCGAATCTCTTCCAAGTTCTGGCACAAGGTCACAAGTTCGGATACGGTACTTGGGCCTTTTGCCAGCAACATTTGAAAGGCATCATCGTCTATTCCTTTCAAGATATGCGTGATCTTTTCTTGCTCGGTCATCTCAGGGTTAAAGCGCCGGCATAAATCGATAACATCTTCAATGTAGCTAGTGAAGTTTTCGCCCTGCCTTTGCGCTCGTCCGCGTAGGCGCTGTTCAGCACGCAGTTTGCGCACTGCGGGGCGATCGAACACAGCTGCAAGGGTGGTCTTGAACGCGGCCCAAGTGGTAAATTCCGTACGGTGGTTTGTGAACCACAGGCTGGCGACGTCTTTGAGATAAAATGGGACGTACTCCAATTTCGAGGGGTCGTCCCACTTGTTGGCGGCGCTCACCTTTTCAAACAGCTGCAACCAGTCTTCCACATCTTGGTCCTCGGTGCCGCTGAAGAAGGGGGGATCCCGTTGGCGCAGGGTGGTAGGTACGATGACCAGTTGAGATTGGGCCGTGCTCTGCAGGGGGGTGCCTTGCTCGGTCGTCTGATCAGGCATTGCTGATGCAGTGGGCAGCTTCCGGCTTCGAAGTTCCAGGTTTGCGTACCCAGCACACTTCCACCACTTTGCAAGGGAGTTTAATAGCGACGCCAGGTAGTAGGCAGGCAGCTGGTAGGAACAGAAATGCTTGAGCCGTCCAGCGTCTACAGCTCGTGCACACACTCGCGCTTCGCACTCCGAGAGAGATGGTCCCACTAGTCAGTGCCTTGCAAATTCCCCACTACAATATATATATATGTGTGTGTGTGTGTGTGTGTGTGTGTGTATGTTTGTGTGTGTGTAACGTAAGTAGGTAGTGACTGAAGGTAGAGGCTGAGGAAGAAGAAGTGCTTTAGAATAAACATGGCGTATGAGCCTAGGCCAGGTTACCCATTCATCATAGCGTCACACGAGTCGACAGGATGAAGACCTCGCAACTACTTCATCAGCCGGCCATCATCATCGAAGACTTCAGCGAGACGCAGTGACCTAACGCGGGCCACAGAAGTGCATCACCACTGGACACCGTTGCAACCGTCATGACGGAATCATCGACAGCCCTTCCCATCCCCAAATACACCGGAGCAGCGGACGATGGACCCGTGCAAGACTGGTTCTACCTGTTCGAGCTCCACGCTACCACTGCATCATGGTTGGAACGGGAGATGGTCGCCAAGTTTACAGACTGCGTCTCGGGTGAGGCCTTCAAATTCTACCTCACTCACATATTTCATAACAATGAGTCTGATCGTTTGGTTTAAAGAATACAATGACGACTACGACGAAGACTTGCTTGTAACCCACCATCCACAGACAACCGTACTTGGTCGTCACAGACAAAAGCAGCCTTCACGCATTGACCAACCTCCTGCTTTTCTGTCGCGTGGATCTTCGGTCGCTCACAACGCCCACCTCACGTCTCATGCGTTCACTATGGTCGGAATAGAGCGGAGAAGCTCCGAGCATACTCAGTCAAGGCCGTCACCTGCAGTTATTATTATATTGACCAAATCAATCCTTTCGCAGTGCCGCCGTTGAATTCCAAGCCACCTGAGAGCCCAACCCACACAGAAGGCTCGGAAGGATCAACTCTCAAGCACTGTCCTGTGCCAGAAATATCTATCAAAAATGGCGTTAGCAGATTTCGAAAGAGCCTTAGCAGGTTTTTCTGCCAATTCTGGTGCACTATCTTCATTGCCTGACACAAATCGCGACACCCTAACAAGTATCTACTATTTGCTGGTCACGTCAACCCACAAAGAAAAGCGGGCTCATTGTTCCAAAAGAAGTCCACCTCGTCAGACAGTGCAACATCAGCAATACCAACAAAAGCAACAAGAGGAACCCCAACAACTAAAATGCCCACACCAACATCGAGAACGAACAACTAAAACTACATCCAAAGATACTTGCGCCTAAATAGTGTCGTGGTCAACATACCCTAAAGGAAAAACTGATTCCGCATCTGAGCTATCTTCGCAAAAAAAGCAGCCGAGGAACTTTTCCGCACCAGTGCTCAAGATTGCGCCTTTGGTCTGAACATCTGCGTCATCACCATAGAAAACTCCCCAAAAGTCACAAAACAACCGCTTGTGCTCTGCAGAAACACAAGCAGTGCCTAATCAGCCACGATCAACGGGCGCGCAAATTGCATGCACGGCGTTTGTATGACCCACGACAAAAAATGCGACGCCTACGAAACATTCAGTCCTGCAAAGCGTTCCAACGTCATTCGTTCTTTGCAAGAATACAGGCTGTATTTCCATCTGTTTCCACGCTCAAAGCATGTTTATCTTGTCCAGAGCATAACAGCGAGCCTTGCCCACCGGAGCTGTACTTCATTACCCCGGATTGCTGCCCTCTCTTGTGAAAACTATGTGCGATCTTAGGGAACTTCAATGTAATGTGCAACAACGGCCCATTTCAATTTTTTTTGCGTTCTAGTACTGCTCATTCATTAGGCACTCTATTATACAACACGCGCATTCTTTCGGGGGGAGGGGGAATCGTGTAACGTAAGTAGGTAGTGACGGAAGGTATAGGCTGAGGAAGAAGTGCTTTAGAATAAACATGGCGTATGAGCCTCGGCCACGTCGCCCATTCATCATAGCGTCATATATATATATATATATATATATATATATATATATATTGTAACGTACAATAGCCAATTACTAGAACACAATCCAACACAACATTGTCTTCGTCGTTCTCCTATCCAGTCAACACATTACGCCCTCACGCGCTGGTCACCACGTTGTTATGATCTACTACATTCTGAGCCAGAAGACGAAGAGGCGTGAGTACAGAAATCACGCGGCACATGCGACGGTGCCGGTAAGAGAAAGTGTGTGTGTGCCGTGATGTGTGTGCCGTTAACGCGGAGGAAGAACGCGGCTCCTGAAGCCGAGGCTGCTGAGCTGGGACTTTGACTGGTGGATTGTCCGGGTCTTGGGTGAATTTGGCCGGTGTTAATTTCTGAGCGGTATCAATTACTATCGTTTAGACGACTGCAACCGTGCCAATGACTAACTCATCTCCTGGCCAAGGGCACAGCCCTTGGTCAGCCTCTTTGCCTAATGATAAACTACCATTGAAATACTTTTTTGCAGTGGTTTTAACAGCATCCCTGTTGCGCTGGTGTCTTCTTCGAGTGGGGGATTTTTCAGGCTGAACAACCCAAAAGCTGTTGCAGCGGAAGTGCAGGCCATGACATCGCACTTCCAATTGATAAACGATGTTCGAGAGTTTGGAAGAGGTGGTGTGGTATGTAGATCGTCAGATCCATCATGTGTTGCGGACCTCATAAAGTGCAAGGCATTCGCGTCACTTCCGGTGAGTGCGTTCCTTCCGCCTAATTTGGCATGTACGAAGGAAATCGTTCGAGGAGTTGTCTCTCGATTGTCACCAACCGACACTCTGAAGAAGCTGCCGGATGTCGGCGTCATAGCCGTATACCAATGTAACTGCGTAGTGAATGGTGAGAAAGTTCTCACGGAATCGGTTATTGCCACTTTTGCCGGCACTTTTTGCCCAACTGAATTGAAAATATGGCCAGTGATCTTTTGTGTAGAACTCCAAAGTTCTCATCGTTTTCAATGCCAGAACTGCTGGCGTTTTAGCCACAGCCTAGGGGGTTGCAAATCAGGTTCCCAATGCCGAGTCTGTGGTGCTAACCATCTCTCAAATGAATGCACTTCTGAGATTGAAAAGTGCTGTCTATGTGGAGGAGACTATACAGCTGATTAAATAAATTGCAAGGCAAGGTCAAATGAAACCCAGCTGCTTGAAATATTAGGTAGACTAAAATGTTCACAACGAGAAGCCATTGCTGTTGTCAAAGACCAGAGATTCGCACACGCTGGTGTAGCTGTGAGGCGAGAGTCAATAAATGAGGTCAAACTTCTGCAGCTTGTTTAGTCAGTAGTTGAAAAAGCAATGGCGAAGGCGTTAGATCATATATTAATTACTGTAATTGACTGTGTCTCGCAAGTGTTTTGCTCACCGACGACTCAACTACTTTTTAAAGCTGTAGGACCGATGACCAGCCTGACATCTTGCGTAACAACATCAGCCGCCGCAGAGGTGTCTAACTCAGCACCGCAGCAGGAACGTCCGGCAAATCCAAAGCTTACTGCACCGGAACATTCCACCACAAATGTAGTAGAATTTCATGATGAGATGGAAATCAGCCGTGATGGCAGGCGAAAGAAGCGAACTGGGTCCCCAGTAAAATTTACGTGCCCCAATTCAATAACCGAAAAAGTGATTCGAATCCCGCCCGCATTCTGAAATGGTCGTTGCCGAAGTCTTTGACGCATCAGCATAGGTACTTTAAAAGTTCTGCACTGGGACTGTCGTTCTTTGTTTTCAGCTTTATCAGATTTAGTTTGCTTAGTTAATCAGCTGAATGCCGACATAATACCATTGCACGAAACCTGGCTTACTCCTAAAAAATTCTCATTTTAAAAATTTTCGAATTGTTTGGTTCGATCACCCTTCGCTGGGGTTGATGTAATCACACTAATATTAAACAAATTTTGCCACACAGCGAGTCTGGCTTTTCTGTTTATGACCTTTTCTGTTTATGAACTTTAAGTGCACTTTTACCTATCTCGAAGCGCTGCTCTTTTCCGAGGTTGTTGTACATTACTTTCGTTTTCTGCAGATTATATTTAAAACCCACCTGTTGCTTTCCTTGTCTAACTCCATAATCATGAGTTTCAATTCGTCACCTGAGTAACTTAGCAATGAAATATCATCGGCGCAGCGCAGGTTACTAAAGTACTCTCCATTAACACTTATTCTTAACTTTTCCCATTCTAGGCTTCTAAAAACCTCCCGTAAGCACGCTGTAAATAGCATTGGGGAGATTGTGTGCCCCCTGCCTTACACCCTTCTTGATTGGTATTCTGTTGCTTTCTTCATGAAGCACTATGGTAGCAGTTTATCCCCTGTAGATTTCTTCCAAAACGTTTATATATACTTCATCGATGCCCTGATTCCGCAGTGTCTGCATGATTGCTGATATTTCTACTTAATCAAATGCCTTCTCATAATCTATGAAGGCTATGTATAGTGGTTCGTTATAGTCTGAGCATTTCTCTATCACCTGATTGATAGTATGAATGTGGTCGATTGTTGAGTAGCCCGGTCGAAATCCTGCTTGTTCGTTTGGTTGACTAAATTGTAACGTTTTCTTTACTCTGTTAGCAAATACCTTTGTAAAAAGCTTGTATACTGCAGAGAGCAAGCTGATCGGTCTGTAATTTTTCACGTCCTTGTCATATCCTTTCTTATGTATTAGGATGATGTTAGCATTTTTCCAAGACTCTGGTATTCTTCCCTTCAGGAGACACCTCGTAAACAGGGTGGCTAGTTTTTCTGATACAATCTGTATTCCATATTTCAGCAGATCTGATGTTACCTGATCCTCACCAGCAGCTGTGCCTCTATGCATGGTCTCCAAAGCTTTTCTGACCTCTTCTATCATCACTAGTGAAGTGTCATCTGGGTTAATGCTAGTTCTTATAGTATTAAGGTCGTGGTTGTCCCGGCTACTGTACAGATCTCTCTAGAGCCCCTCCACTATTTTAACTATCCTATCCATATTGGTAGTTATTTTGCCTTCTTTCTCCCTCAGTGCATACATCCGATTTTTGTCTATTCCAAGTTTTCTCTTCACTGCTTTGACGCTTCCTCAGTTTTTCAGAGCGTGTTGAATTCTATCCATGTCTTACCTTCTTACATCGCATACCTTACGCCTATTAATCAACTTCAAAAGCTCTGGCAGCTCTATTTTGTCTGTTCTACTTGAGACTTTACTGATATGACGCTTCTTAATGAGATTCTTCGTTTCCTGGCAAAGCTTGCCAGTGTCCTGTCTAACTACCCTGCCTCCAACTTCCACTGCACACTCCATAATGATACTCGTCAGATTATCATTCATTCTCTCTACGCTAAGGTTGGTTTCCTCACTAAGAGCCGAGTACCTGTTGAATATAATAAATATATATCACAATATTAAGAATATCACAACAAAAGGAGCAAGGGCGATGGGTCAATTGCGCAGGCTGAGCAGCCGCAAATTGGGTATGAGAAGGAAAGCACTTTTGATAGTCTACAGAATGTAGGTATAACAAGTATTTGAATGTGGCTGTGTATTTAAATACCTGTATTTATAACAGGTATTTGAATGTGGCTGCGCCCCTCCTAATCTCGCGTGTATGCCACGCGAAATTAGGAGGGGCGCTCGGAGAAACAGCAAAGCGGCTTTGGGAGAGGATACCTTCGAAGGAAGCGCAGGAGAGCGAAAGGAAGGATCGTGGCAGTTCCGATAATCCAACCCGTCTAACTCCGCTCTTAGTGCGCCGTTTCGAAAAATTCTCACGGCTCCGTGTTCGTCATACACTGGTGCACTATTTTCCCACAACTGAATTTTTTTACCTCTTGTAGGTTTAGGGGCCCTTTAGCAGAGCACCGCTGTGTACCTAAGTAGTCAAGGCACGAGCTTGATATTAGTGTTCTATTTCTTTACAAACAAGCAGGGTGATTGACCATTACCAATAGACGCGTGAAATTAGGACAAGTAGATGCTCCAAAAGTAGAATTTGGTTAAAGCAAAAATGTTTGAATAAGTTGAGATTTTTTCATAACAAGTACTGACCTCTCAGTCAGTCATGCCATTTTTCTTCATAAAACGAATTTATATACCCACTCAAAGGAAGTTCAATTGTTTTCTGGTGAAGAGCCTAGCTAACATTTTTTAAAAAGAAATATAAATTTCTAAATTCCTTTTAAAACTCCCCCAACTCCCCACTTAATATATATGCACTCTAAATAACACATAATTTAGTTAAAGCTAAGCTCATCATCCATTGTGTTTCTTTTTGTAGTAACTAGTGCACAGATATGACAAATGTGTGCACAAACGTACAGGCCTTGTCAGAAAAGGTTGTTACATAGGTGCCTCCACATCACGTTGAATTAGTGCTCCGGTTGCTTTTACCAGTCCCCTACGGGTATTCAATAGTCATTGTCGAAACAAGGCCAACATACATTCGCTAAAAAATAGAAGCTAACTTGCAGCCGTGATTAGAGAGAACTTCACCAAACCATACTAAAAACTTTAGTTGCACAGTAAAAGTAAAAAAGCACCATGCGAGAAGTATTTCACTAATTGGACAAGTTAGAAAAAATTTAGTACATTTTTATCATGTTTCCAGGAGGGACGCTTTATTGCCATTTCTCGATTAACCTGCCTAGTTTGCGCAAGTAATTCCAACTGTCAAGAGGCATCAATATCATAATACAAGCTTAACTGCTTTTTTTTCTTTGCCTTACTTTAATTTGCAGAAATCACATCGTGCAATGGCTGACGAAGAGAGCTCACAGGGTGTGATTAGTGACGTTTCAATAAGAGCATTGTTTCATTAGAGACCTTTCCCCGCCCAAAAATATCTGTCAGAAAAGAGGGCACACCAGCCGCACTGTTTATTGTCACTTTTTGTGTCATGCAGGCACGTAATATTTAGTTTACGTAATCACCGCCAGCTCACTTTACACTGTGCTTATCAGATGATACATCCATGGGCCTATTGTGATGTGTTATTCTCTTCATTACTTTGTCATGTGTAAGGTATGCTCGTCGTGCCCTGGCAAATAACAGCAACCTAAAGGCCTGCCTAATGCTTTTATCCGTGCCGGATTGGACTGCCATGTTCTGGAAGATCAGAACAACTTTGAAGGCCTTCTGATATCAACTCCTGCAATAAAATGATCGATGGCAGCATACCCAGAGTTTCTTGGGTATTGATGCTACTTACAAGTTACTTGAACGTAGAACGCCGGTGTATGTGATACAAACCGAAGATTCTAATAGCTCGAGCGAAGTTGTGTGCGTCGGAATTTCGGTGCGAAAAGACGAAAGCAGTGTACGATGGCTCGTACAGGAATATAAAGAAATCAATAATTCTTGGACACGAACTAGGCGCATCATAGCTGGCAGCATACCCAGAGTTTTTTGGGTATTGATGCTACTTACAAGTTACTTGAACGTAGAACGCCAGTGTATGTGATACACACCGAAGATTCTAATAGCTCAACCGAAGTTGTGTGCGTCAGGAATTTGGTGCGAAAAGACGAAGGCAGTGTACGATGGCTCTTACAGAAATTTAAAGAAATCAATCCTTCTTGGACACGAACTAGGCGCATCATAGCTGACAAAGACTTGTTATAAAGGAACATCCTGAAAGAGAAATTTCCAAATGCTAATGTGCTAAGTTGTGTTTTCCGCACACTGAAGACTTTCCGCAGGGAAATTACATGTGTAAAGTTAGGAGTAACAGCAGCTTCTCTTGGAGGTTTTCCAAAAATGGTGTATTCTTCATCCAACGAAGAGTTTTCTGATAATGAACAAGGACTTTTTAAAACAGCCCCATCACCTGTCCTCGCCTATTACAGCAATAACTGGCAAAGCTTGAAAAATGAATGGTACAAAGCACCAGCATTCTTAGTAAACAGTTTTAACAACAACACCAACAACCGCCTCGAAAGCATAAATGCGAAACTCAGGAGTTATACCCTTTTATTGTTCGCTGGAGAAATTTGTGCCAGCTTTGTTCTCTATTTTAAACACTTTGCAACAAGAAAGAGACCGCCTGGCTGCTGACTAAGTGTAGAAACGTCCCGCTAACATCAAAATGAATAGTGACCTTCAGCAGTACTAGCGGAGCCTGATATTTTATGCATACCCATTTGTAAAGAAACAAGAGGAGCTGTCGGAGTGCGTCTCGATGAAAAAGAACACCCTAGGGCACTGGCAATGCCAGTCCCATTCTGGAGAAACTGTAACCACAGGGAACAACTGCACCTGCCTGTTTAGGCTCTCAATGATGTTGCCATGTAAGCACATACTTGGAGTGTGGAAGTGTGGAGATCTTTCATTTTACGAAAAGCTGTACGATTAGACGTGGAACCGCAAATATTCTCATTCTAATCAACGTCTCTTTTGTGGAGAAGAAACAAACATGAACACTACAGAGATGTCTGTGACGCATTCTCAGAAAAAGAAACCGCAGACGCAGCAGCAGAAATATAAAGCTGTATTCTTCCTCTGTGAATACCTTGCTGACCTGGCAGCAAAGGAAATCAGAGAAATATGAACATTGCGTAAACATTTTCCAACAAATAGCAAAGCAGTGGGAAGGCGGGTACTGCATTCGTTTTTTCAGCGAAGATGACGGCGCAGGGCTTCATGATGAGCCGGAAGCCAAGACAGACTTTCCTGGAGACCCATTTGCTGAGGACCTTATTAGTTAAATTGACATCAATGAAATGGTGCTCCATAAGGACATGCCACTGCTTCCAATTTCACCATCACCTAAGAGCGCATTCGAGCTGTTTGTTGCTGCAGATGGTAGGGGGCACTGCCACAATCCCTGTGCAGAACACACTAAAAAGGGCGCAGATAAAGAGCTCGCTTCCTTTGATGGCCCTCTCCAAAAAACAGGAGAATCTATTCAATTAGACCAGAAATGTGATGACCCCTCATCCACAGGTTTGTCATAGTTACAACATATCAAAATGACGCAAACAATCAAGCTTCGTGGTCGTCCAGCAGGATCGAACCTTACAGTCATTGAGCTGCGACAAAGGAAGATCCCGGCAGTATTTGCAAACCTTGCTCCCACAGAAAAACAAAAAAAAGAATTCTTGTGTGGCTAGTGGGAGAGTCGAAGGCAAAGAGTGCCATGGACGAAGAAATTCTGTTGGGTAAGCAGAACAAGTTTCACAGTTTCATATTTACAGGCAGTTTTTCCATTTCCTTGACTCAATTCGGTGTCCTCATACATTTGATTGTTTCCTTTTCAGTTATGTTTTACTTGTTTAGTGCTGTTTTTATATTCTTGTCTAAACATTAAAAAGTAACATTGAACTTTGAGTGAACTGAAACCAAAAGTACGTTTTGCTCAATAGCACATCAGCTAGCCTTTCTTCTTTGACAGTTACATAGTCTTCCCACAAAGAGACCCCTGAAGAATTTTGAAAGAGCAAGTGGCATCGCGATCATGCAATTTTTAAACTATTTCTATTGTGGTACAACTCCGTTCATTGCTACCTGGCAATTTTTTCGCTTCTGTCTATTTTCTTAAATGCTCTTATTTTTTCCTTCCTGATGTTTGTAGCGTCACTGTTGAAACTAATGCTCTCTTGACACGTTGCATCAACTAAATGAACTTGCAGTTGCTGTGCACAAGTCCCTCACCAAGTTTCTTTTTTTGTTTTCCTGATAGGTGAAGAAATGGTAGAATCCATGTCATCACGACTACCAGAGTCCATTCTGGATAATCAAGTTGATCATCTTTCCGTGGAACAATTTTTCAGCTCGGATGAATGGTCATCTGTGTGCCACGTCATTCAACAAAAAAAAAAGAAAACCATAATATAGAAGTGCAGTGCATGCCAGGACCTGCTAAGCGACGTGCCATCAGTAATTTGTGATGCATGTCGTTCCTGGTGTCACCAGTGCTGCCAGAAATTTAAGGGAGCAAAGGGAGCAGCGGAGCTTGGTTCTGCAAGAAATGCAAAGAAGTAGCAATGAAAGCACTGCTCCAATCACTCCGAATGTAATCATTTATTATCACTCTCAGCCTGTGTTAGTTCACTGCAGGAAGAAGGCCTTCCAATACTCTCCAATTTACCCTAACCTGTCCTAAGTGAGCAGATTCTATTTTATTCTTGCAACAATTCGGTCACTCGATTTAACGCTGCTTTCCCAAACTGCATCGTCTATCGCTATGTAACCACTCTACTGCTCTTGCTGCCCACTGGTTGTCTGTTCTATTACAGTGTCTTGAAATATACTGTTTAGTGTACTGACCGCACGCATTCTGTACGAGAGAGCGTGGCCCCGCACGTGATGACTGCACTCAGATGCCACAAGTGGCGCTGCGTGTCGAGAGGGTGAAAGAACGCACGAAATTCATCTCGTCCTGTTGCTGCTGGTGCTTCGCCGTGTTTAAAATCAGCATGTTACAGCTACCATCTGATTTACTGTGAAGTTCGACAGCGTCATATGTACACTGCAACACCCCGAGATGTTGAAAACTAAGTGGCAATGCAAAGAAAGGACGTGTATTGTGCCGCTGTGTCAACGAAGTTATCGGTCTAACAAAGGAAAGATGTCTTGTTCCCCGCTCTAACGGATTCAGCGTGGTTTCCTGAATGAAAAAGTAAGATCAAGAGGGCAGACAGAAGGCTGAATCTGAAGACTGTCGTGTGAGAAAAGCATTCTGAGAGTGGCACCATCGAACTATCTTTTCGAATTAGGGTGAACGGTGTCGGGAGCGAAATCAGTGTTTGGGCATAATTTTTAATATCATTTTTATCTGGAAAAACTGAAAATATCCTTTCAAACTTCGTGCACACAATTTTTCTCCAATTTCAATGTTGGACTTCCTTCTCAACAACGTTTTGGGTATCGTATGCGGCGAGTGTCAGATTGTTTATTGGCATGTTATCATTCTCTGTTTTCACTCGAATCCTGAAGGAATGCAGGCTAAGAGGTAAATGTTTTTGGGTCTTCTGTGATAATTCTTGCTCTCGAAAACAAAGCACACTTTAAAAAATAACTCTGGTGGTTATACTGTCAATGGTTTTTATAATAATTTCTTTGCGTACCGCAACCACTTTGAGCACCTATCTATCTGTCTGTGTGTGCGTCCGTCTGTCTGTGTGTGCATCTGTCTGTCTGTACATCTGTCTGTCTATCTGTCTCCGTCTGTCTGTCTCTCTATCTTTGTCTCTCTGTCTGTCTCTGTCTGTCTCTCCGTCTGTCTCTCCGTCTGTCTCTCCGTCCGTCCGTCTCTCCGTCCGTCTGTCCGTCTGTCTGTTTGTCCGTCTGTCCGTTCGTCCGTCCGTCTGTCTGTCTGTCCGTCTATCCGTTCATCCGTCTGTCTATCTATCTATCAAGTCGCCTACGTCTGGGTGCCCTTACGATCACTCCCTTCACTTAGGGTAATCCAAATGAGTTAGTTTGCGCGGCTAAGACGGTTTGATGAATATGACTTGCTGGTCCTGACATGAATAATTTCACAATCCCGTCACGTGTGCCATGAAACCGTTTTCGCCACATCTTTTTTTAACGTGTGAGTGTTAAGATGGCATTGGCAACGTTGACCCTACGAGATCAAATAATAAACATTTGTGTCCTAGCAGAGAAATTGAAGCCAAGCAATCTGCGTGGAAACCAAGTATTCTACTACAGAGCCACGCCAGGACTTCGAAATAATTTGCAAGAAGAGCCAAACGTTTGTGAAACGCTAATGCTGGTTCCAGTGTTCAATATCCCATTTCTCGCATATATTTAGCGCCACTTCATAATGTTTCACCTAACAAAAAATTACAACAGAGTCACCTTGCATAGCAGTGATTCCCAAGTTACGTGGGATCTGCTTGTTTTTTTGTTCTTTTGCGGGCAGTGGCGGATGTCGATAAGTATGTCACGAAAGAATCCTCATTTGGTATTACAAAGCGCCAGTACTGTGAAAGCAATTGAATAGATTTTATAAGGCATTGTAATTAACACTCCGAAAACGCAGGAAAATAATATTTGGCCTCGCGTGGCTCAGCCTCCTGAAAACTTCGCAGCGCTTGCGGAGTGCAAGGATTGAACGCAAATGCACCCCCTCGCACAGCAGCTCACCATGCGGGCGCCGCCGGCAGTCATCAGCTGCGGGGCCATCTCCTAGCCTGCGCTCAGCACACTATAGCAGTAGATTTCTAGACACTGTAGTTCTATGCACTATGTGGCCAGCCCAGGTCCATTTTTTTCTCTTGATGTCTGCAAGGGTATGTCCAACTCTTGTTTGTTCTCTCAACTCATGCTGCAGTCCTTCAATCTGTGTCATTTCTATCATTCCACGTTCCATTGCATGTAGCATGATCCTTAGGTTTTGCTCTAATAGTTTTGTTCATTAACTAATTTGCCACACCAATGTGTAAACCTAGCTTGTTCTTTGGGTTGGTTGTAATCAAGTGTTTCTATTTTCTTGCTTCAGACTACTTTCATAAATATTTTTTTCAGTAAAATGTTGGCTTTTTAAGGCACCAAGCTCAGCCTTAAGGCACCAAGCTCAACGCTTACCGTCGCCAGCTCTTTTTTTTCCATCTCGTAAACCGCATGGCATTTCTATTCTCATCTGTAGTTGCATATGAAACTTTTGTGTTTTTCTCATCGGTAGTTATACTCGAAGTTAGACTTATTGTGACTAATTTTTTCGGCATAAAACCCCTCTTCATGCAGTATTTTTTAGCAGTTTTTGTGCTGGTGTTCTTTTTATTGCTGCTCTTATCACTTTGACCTTGAACCTTCTCGTGTCACTTTCATCGTGCTAAGATTTGTCAGCTCAATTGGAATATTCTATTTTCAATTTCGAATATTGTGTTAAATCTCCCTCATGTGTTGCCATTTCGTTTGGAATGCGTGAATAGATAGGGAAGGCTTTCGTAGCTCTTGTCTTGGTGCTTTACCTTCAACTTGAATAGCTTCGGCTACTAGGTAATATGGTTACTGATAAAATGTGGTGCTCATCATTACTTTCTTGATCACTTTTCTGCTGCAAGTACTGGAAATTTAAATACAAGGCTTACCTTAAGGCACATTCCATAGTCAGCTAGCTTTTTATTTATTGTTTCTTGCTAGACAAAGAACTAAAATAAATATGCCAGAAATCGTATTGGCAAAATGCTTGCCTTCCATGCCGAAAACATGCATTGTTACTGTGTGGCGTTTTAATACAGAGGCAACCATGACAAGGGGTGTTTCCAATGACTGGCCAAGCATGGCCTTCCTTTGCTTCGCCAATGGCAGTCTTGTCACACTTGCCAAGCATGTACAGTGGACTCCTGGCACACCGAAGTCCGCTTGAACGAAATTTCCTCCTATTTCATTCCCTGTTTATGTCTCATGCGATTAAACGCTTAAGATCCCCCCCCCCCTACGAACGACTTCACATTTGCGTTTTCATGTTCACGAAGTTATTTCCGGAACGACCACGAGCAAAATTGATTCAAGTTACAGCTTTCTAATAATTTTGCAAGAAATTTAGTGCCTTGAAAGACTATCGACGTTGAAATTATAAGAATAAGGCACATGAGAACCTGCTCGGAGCAAGCATACCAGGTGCGACAGAGCCTTGTCGTGCTACGTAAACAAATTAAAGCATCCACGCCACAATACCGATGGCAATGCAACGCACTCTCACACTCAAGTAGGTTCAGAAAAAAACAATTTGAATCGCCTCTGCGTACAAGCAACACACAATTTGAATTTTATAGTATTTAAGATTCTTTTTACGAAACTTATGAGAATGTTCTCATTGCCAAGAATTACTACTTAATGTATGTACAAAATTAGAATTGCGAGGCAAATCCCAGCAGGGTGTGGCGAGGCGTTTTGGGCGACGGTTTGCTGCTCGACTAGAGCTAGAGTCACATGTTTACAACTCGCATGCATGGTTTCTGAAGCTGCGGTAACGCGAACAGTCATGTCGTGTTTGAAGACAAGGCTTACATTATTGCAAGTGCTGAAGCCGGCAAGAAGAAGGCGCTTATCGCTGAAGAGTTTGGAATTGCGGCGAGCTCTCTGTCAACTATATTCAAGAGAAAGGACGCTATAAACAAATTGATTGATTGATTGATTTGTGGGGTTTAACGTCCCAAAACTACCATATGATTATGAAAGACGCCGTAGTGGAGGGCTCCAGAAATTTTGACCACCTGGTGTTCCTTAACGTGCACCCAAATCTGAGCACACAGGCTTACGACATTTCCGCCTCCATTGGAAATCCAGCCGCCGCAGCCGGGATTTGAACCCGTGACCTGCGATCAGCAGTCGAGTACCTTAGCCACTAGACCACCGCGTCGGGGCACGCTATAAACAAAGTTCCAGCCGCAGCGATGTTGGCAAAGCATAATAAGTTGACCCAGTCAGTGCCAGAAGCATCGGACAAGGCAGTCTACACCTGGTTCGTGGAGACACGGGCCAAGAAAATAGCCCTTAACGGTTATACTGTGCGGGACAAAGCGGTGAATTCGCTTTTGTGCTCGGCATAGCCAATTTCAAGCCAGCATGGGCTGGCTCAACCGATTCAAGTCCCGCCACAGTATCATCGGCACAGTGTTTTGTGGTGAAGCCGATTCGGCGGATAAAGACGGCGCCACCGCGTGGATGTCGGTCAGACTTGGAAGCCTCCTGAAGGACTATGCAGCATCAGATGTCTACAATGCCGATGAGACTGGATGTTTACAAGATTCCTATGCAAAACACTCTTATAAACGACTGTTGTTGGTCATCGGCAGAAGTGCAAAACCACGCTGCTTCAAGGAAAATCGACGCTTCTATTGAAATACGGGGCAAACAGCCTCGCGTGGAAGACACGTGCAAATTTCGAAGTCCAGGAATTCGATTGGAATATAGGCAGACAGGGAAGAAAGGTTTGTCAGCTTTTGGACAATTATTCCGCGCACATCGTTGAGAATGTGGAGCTCGAGAACGTAGAGCTCAAGTTTATGCAAACGAATTGCACTTCTATTATTCAACCGTTCAACCAAGAAGTCATCTAAGGCATGAAGTATGTGTATCGTAAGCACCTTACTCAAAGGCTTCTTTTAAAAACCCGGTTGGGCCACAAAACGAAAATCGACATGTTTATGGGGCTCTAGATGATTGCTGCTTCGTTGAGTGTGATAGGAAGTGCCGCTGTCGCGAACTGCTTTCACCATGCTGTATTTGATTTGGAGTGTGCAGAGGCTTCATATTCTGCGATAGACGCCGCTGATGACGATGAAGATCACGGCGAGAATGAATAGATGGACGAAGAAGTTGAACTCGCATGGGCAGACCTGCAGGAAAGTGATGTGCCGGCCAACATCCATATCAGCATGTTGATGCAAGCAGACTACTGCTTGGCGGTGCGTGAGGAATTGAAAAACGAAGAAATCATAAAGAGCGTACAGAAAAATGGTGTTTCATCGGACGAAGATGACTCATCTGTGCAACATAATTCCGCGCTGCCTCCAACTTCAGAAATGCTGGACCTATTTGAAGTCATCCGACGTGGCATCGGGGCACAAGATGACGTCGAAGCGATGTCTCTGTTGGCGGCATGTGAATGTGGTGTTGTACAATCGCTTTGCAAGAAACGAAAGCAGCTGAAACCGACTGATTTTTTGCAATAAATCTTGTTTCTTTTTGCATCAGTGAAGTCGCATGACTCGTATGTGTTGTTTCCCCCCCCCCAATAAATCCCTATAACGAATTTCCGCGAAAACTAATTGTTTCGCCCGCCCCTTCAATTTCGTTGAAGTGGGATTCAAGTGTACATTCCTTGGCCTCAAATAACTTTCCAAGCACGAACAGCTCTGCCTATGATTCACTATGCGTGTTTCAAGAAAATTCTGCTGGTAGGACACTTGCCAGCCAAAATTGGGGTGGTGAAGCGCATCTTTGATGACGCTGAAGATACCGGTCGGCCATGGTTGAAGGATTCTGGAGATTGTGGTGATAAGAGTACCGTATAAACCGGAATATAGGTCAACATATTTTCAATAAAACAACGAGGTAAATTCACCCTCGTCTTATATAGTGGCGTCTTGCCAACAGTACACCGCTGTCTGGCAACATGTGGCTTGCATGTGCATGAGAAGCTGGACACGGCCATATTCGCATTCAAATCCAATAGCAAGTTGTTGTTTTTTCTCTAATCTGTTTTTTGTGTTCGTGATTCGCCTCCAATCTGTTCTAAGTTCTCGCTCTACTTGACATTGTGTTTCATTTTTAGTGGTGTTTTCTTTGTTCACTGAATATGAGCAGTGGTACGAGAACGCAGTACTCAGCTGCGTTTAAACTAGAGGTTGTTGAGTTCCCAGAAGCGAATGGAATAATGGCTGCTCAGCGCCGCTTTGGTGTATAGGCAAAAAGCGTGCGCTATCAGAGAGTGCAGAAAGGGAAGCTGCAGATCTGCAATCATAGAAAAATGTCATTTCGTGGGTGAAGTGCGGTTCATCCGCAGCTGGAGGATACACTAGGAAACTTTGTGTTAGAAGCTCATGCATGCTCGCTGCCAGTGACCATTGATACCGTTCGCAAGAATGTCTGTAAAACTCACTCGAGAAGCTGGGCTCACAAGAGGAGAGTTTCGTGCACCAAACTCTTGGGAGCAACGATTCATGAGACGCGAAGGATTTTCTAGTCGGTGGCACACATCCATCTGTCAGAAGTTTCCAGACGAATTCGAGGACAAGCTTATAAGCTTCCAGGGCTTCGTGAACCGGCTTCGGGAGCAGAACAACTACATGACGGGGCTGATTGACAATGCCGATGAGACCCCTGAGTGGTTTGACATGCCTTCATCGACCATGATCGTGTAGCGTGACGCCAAGGATGTAAAGCTGTTGTCCACTGGCAACGAGCACTCACACTTTACCGTCATGCTGGCATGCATGGCAGATGGTAGAAAGCTTCTGCCCTTCATTTTCAAACGTAAGACAATGCCGAAGGAAGTGTTCCCGCCCGGTGTTGTCGTTTGCGTCAACAAAAAGGAATACATGGACGAGGCCATGATGCTCGAATCGATCCGAGTAGTCTGGAACCGTCAGCCAGGTGCACTGCCGAGTCTTTCCAGCATGCTGGTGTTAGATGCGTTTTGTGGCCACTTAACCGACGCTGTGAAGCGTGCACTGGGCGATAAAAAAACTGACCTGGCCATGATACCTGGTGGTATGATGTTCACCCTCCAACTGATCGACGTAGTGCTAAACAAGCCGTCCAAGGACCGAGTGCGGCTAGAGTACCAATACTGGATGTCCAGCGACAACCCAAACACACCAACGAGCCGCCTACAGATGATGATGATTAGTGGAGTTTATTGGCGCAAGGGCCAGATATGGCCAAAGAGCGCCAGAGCGATGATAATGAACTCTGGGATGGGCAGTGTAGATAAAACAGATGTGACGTGGCTGTAAATGGGCCTAAAAACAGTTGCTGTAGGTGCATAAAAATATACATATAGTAAAATTATGGCAATGACAAATGATGTGAGGTATGGAGACATAAAACGGTTTAAAAGTGATAAGTATGTCAAATAAAAACTTGGCATGGAGCACCAGTGCCTCGACAGAGCCCTTAAAACAAGAGCATGGAGGCCTGGGCTCATACAAAGCTGCTATCACAGCGGCATCCTCTGAACAGAGGATGCGCTATGAACCTGTTGGGCTAAAAACATTCAATGTTGGGCTAAAAACATTCAATACTACCTCCTTTAAAAAGCTTAAAACTGATTTGTCATCAAAAAGCGGCGCTTCACCGAGAAACATAATCGGATATAAAGGAAGATTATAGTGGTGTGCTAAAGCAAAATATTTCTTTCTCTCCCTTTCAGCTTCCGCACACTCCAGGAGGACGTGGAGGACGGTTAGCCTGTCGCCACACCTACCACAAGTAGGAGGTTCATCGCCCGTCAGAAGAAAGCTATGGGTACCATAAGTGTGTCCTATTCTGAGGCGACAGAATAGGACATCAGTTCGCCATGTCCTTGTAGTGAAGGGCCAGTAACCCAACCGCGGCTTAATCAAATGAAGCTTATTATTTATTTTTGTGTCCCACAAGCGTTGCCAGTGGTTTCGCAGTTTCTTACGTAGGAAGGATTTCAAATCTGTTGCAGGGACAGTAGCTGTGGGGTTAATAGTGTGCAATATAATGGACGTGGCCATTTGGTCAGCAAACACATTGACCTCGATGCTTCTATGGCCAGGAACCCAGCAAATAGTAACATGCTGGTTGGACATATATGCTGTACACAGAACGGAATACAGCTCAATTATTACCGGATTTCTGAATCTGAAATGCGATCCTAATGCATTTACGACACTTAACGAGTCTGTGAATATAATTGATTTTTGTATGTTTGATTTCCGTATATGTTTCACAGCCGACAATAGTGCATAACCCTCAGCCGTAAATATACTTTTTTCCGGGCGCAGCATGCCGGATTCCGAGAAGGATGGTCTGACGGCTGCATAAGCCACCCCGGCATGCGATTTAGAAGCGTCAGTATAAAACTCTACGCATGAGTAGTTGGACTGGAGTTGTCGGAAATGCATTTTAATATGTGCTTCTGGTGCGTGTTTAGTGATCTCGGCAAATGAAGTGTCACAATGTATGAGCTGCCACTGCCACGGCGGAAAATGTTTTGTTGTGGGCATAGGGCAAAGTTCTAGCAGCGGAACACCCATTTCCTCACTTCAGCTTCTCACGCGCAAAGAGAACGGCTTTCTCGCTGCGGGTCGATTATGGTAGAGGGTGGCAGCGGTCATATCGTTTATAGCTGAATAAGAAGAATGCTTTATGTTTGCGCGTACCTTTATAAAATAAGTGAAACTGCTATAGGATAGCTGCAGGTGAAGTGACCACGGATTCGACTCAACATAGAGGCTCTTCATCGGACTTGTCCTGAAGGCACCGGTTGCCAGTCGGATACCCAGAAGGTGAATGGGGTCTAGGATTTTCAAAGCACTTGGCGTTGCGGAATGGTAAATTATAGAGGCATAATCAAGGCGTGACCAGACAAGGCTTTTGTACAAGTTAAAGAGACACTTCCGATCACTATCCCATGTTGTACGTGATAGGAGCTTTAGGAGGTTGATTGCTTTCAGACATTTCATTTTTACATGTTTAATATGTGGAATAAACGTGAGCTTAGAATCTAAAGTGGTTCCCATGAATTTATGCTCGCTGCTCACAGAGAGTTGGTCTCCGTTAACCGAAATATTTGGTAGTGGCAATACCCCTCGTTTGTTGGACAACAGTACGCAAGTACTTTTCTGGGTGTTTATTTTAAAACCATTCTCATCCGCCCACTTAGAGAATTTATTCATTCCAAACTACACTTGTCGTTCGCAGATAGATAAATTGCATGATATGAAACTCATCTGCACATCGTCTACATACACGGAATAAAACATCGCGCTTGGAATTACTAACTGCAGGGAGTTCATTTTTACAAGAAAGTGTGTGCAACTAAGCACGCCCCCTTGCGGAACACCAGTCTCTTGAGTAAATGATCTAGAGAGAGCATTTCCCATTTTTACGCGAAAGGTTCGATTAGACAGATAGCTTTCAATTGTGTTTAACCTGTTCCCATGGATGCCCATGGCGGTAAGATCGCGTAGAATCCCGAATCACCACGTGGTATCGCACGCTTTCTCCTGATCTAAGAATACCGAAAGTACTAACTGCCTGTGAATAAATGCATCTCTGATATATGTCTCTCTGCGAACAAGGTGGTCTATTGTCGACCTCCCCTCTCTGAAACCACACTGAAGGGGGTCTAGTATACTGTTACGTTCTAGGAAGTGAGATAAGCGTCGGTTTAACATTTTCTCATATAGTTTGCATTAACAGCTTGTTAACGCTATTGGCCTGTAGCTGGCGGCCAAGGACGGGTCTTTGCCTTGTTCAAGTACCGGGATGACTATCGCTTCTTTCCATGACAATGGAATATACCCAGCTTCTCATAAGCTATTGAAGAGGGTTAGGAGTGTTTTTAGTGCTTGTGGGTGAGGATACTTGATCATTTCGTACATTATATGATCGCCACCTGGCGCCGAGTTGTTTCAGTACGCAAGAGATGCCCCAAGTTCAGCTAACGAAAATGGGCAGTTGTAAGCCTCCCTGGATTGACGTTTACATTTAAGGGGTTGCCGCTCTTCGCGTTCTTTGAATCTTAAGAACGTTTCTGTGTAGTGCGATGCACTTGAGACGTATTCAAAGTGTTCGCCTAGGCAGTCTGCCTGCTCCTCCAGGCTCTCCCCTCGGCTACTTACCAAGGGTAGGGGGTATGACTCCCGACCCAATAACTTGTTTACCCTATTCCAAACCTTCGCTTCGTCAGTGTGAGAATTTATACTGAAGATGTACCTATTCCAACTTTCTTTCTTTGCAAGACGACGCGTTCTTTTGGCTTGGGACTTAACCAGTTTGAAATTGACGAGGTTTTCAGCCGTTGGGTATTTTCGGAGGAGTCTCCAAGCCTTATTTTGTCTATTGCGCGCTTTCCGACAATTGTCGTTCCACCATGGGATGCGACGTTTATTGGTAATTCCGTTAGTTTCCTTGATACGTTTCACTGCAGCTTCAATAATAAAACCTGTTAGGTATGCTACAGCATCGTCTATGTTAAAATCAGCAATCTCATCTTCGTCTAAAAATGTAATTTCTCGAAACAGTTCCCAGTTGGCTGACTTGGTATTCCAGCGAGGAAAGTCAGGCAAGCATGTATCTTCTTTTGTTAGATTCAACATAGTCGGGAAGGGGCCACTCTCAAAGGGGTTCTTGAGAACGAACCACTCCAGATATGTATATAATGTACTCAACACAATACCCAGGTCTATAGAAGAGTATGTGTTGTGTGTAGTGCTATAGTACGTTGGTTCTTTTTTGTTTAGTAGACATGCACCTGACGAAAACAGAACGTGCTCAATTAGGCGTCCTCGCGCATCTAAACGGTAGTCTCCCCATAGGGGATTATGTGCATTTAGATCACCAACGACTCTATATGGCAGAGGGAGTTCATCAATGAAGCTCTGAAATTGCGTCTTTGAAAGTTGACAGCACAGGGGAATGTAAATAGAGGTAATTGTTGGTAGCTTCCCGAACAGCACTGCTCGGACAGCAACTGCCTCAAGAGAAGTTCGGAGGTTTAATTGCTTACAGGCAACACCTTTATCATCTATTATAGCGACACTGCCCGACGAAACGGCAGCGTCATCACGGTCTTTGCGAAAGATGGCATATTGCTTTAGAAAGTTTGTTTGTGTGGACTTGACATGTGTTTCCTGAACACACAGCACCTTTGGAGTATGTTTATTAAAAAGTTCTCTAATATCATCGAGGTTATGAAGAAGTCTTCTCACATTCCACTGTAAGATCTGTGTGTCCATTTCGGATGTATTTTGTGCTGTGTGCTCAAGGATAGAATGTTTCCAGGGGCCGTGACACGAGATTTTCCTTTTTTGGATCGGTCGACGGAGTCGCGCCCATCCTTGGGCGCTCGCTGCGCCCTCACACGCGGTGTTAAGTCCATTGCTTTTTGCGAGGCGCTAGACACGCGCTCTTGCGAGCGCTGCGTTTGTTTTGAGGGCCTCGCCTCAAAAGACGAGACCTTCGCAGCCTCCAGCCCGGAGGTTGGTGGGTCTTTCTTGGATGGCGGAGCAGCACTGGCTGCAACCGCCGAGGGAGCGGATGGCGTCACAGCTGGCTCACTAAGCGTGTGCCAGACAGGCGTCGTGGGCCGTCGTGGCGCTGCCCCTTGACGCGCCACTTCGGCAAAGCTAGTTTCTGGTAGGCAGGACACCTGCCTTCGTGCCTCCCTAAATGAAATGTTTTGTTTTACTTTAATTGTGACAATTTCCTTTTCCTTTATCCAGCACAGGCATGACCGCGAGTATGCGGCATGCTCCCCATCACAGTTCGCCCAGTGAAGAGAGTTTTCACAGGAATCTGAAGTGTGCTCTTCAGCACTGCATTTCGCGCAAGTTAGGCGGCCTCGGCAGTTCTGTGAACTGTGGTCGAACCGCTGGCATTTGAAACATTGGAGAGGGTTTGGCATATATGGCCTCACTCGAAGCTTAATATACCCAGCCTCAACGAAGTTGGGCAGTACACTTTAATTGAATATAAGTATCCCGTGTTTACCCTTGACTTCTTTGCCATCCCGCCTCATCCTTATTTGTTTCACATTAATGGCATTCTCTTCGCTGAAACCCGCCAGGAGTTCAGCCTCCGTGAGCCCTAACAGGTCATCATCTGAGACAAAGCCACGGGTGGTGTTCATCGTTCGGTGTGGGGTTACTATTAATTTGGTATCTCCAAATTTCACTATATTAGAAAATTTTTCATATTGTTTCTGGTCGCAGAGCTCCAACAGGAGGTCACCACTTGCCATTCTGGAAGCTTTATATCCTGGGCCAAAAAGTTCTGTCAAAGACTTCCAAACAAGAAAAAGTAAAATTGTTCGCACTGGTTTGCCGGGTGTGTCAGTGTGGATAACGTGGAATCGGGGAAAAGATACTCTCTGGTGACCAAAAAACTGGAAGACTTCATCGGTGTGCCCTGTGTTCTGAGGGCGATCAGGGAGTGGGGGGAAGGAACTAGCCATAAGAAAAGGTTTATTTTCGGCAGCGGCGCCAGCCACCCACCATGGAATTCTACAAGTGGACGCTGCAGGGTCTGTAAGCACAGGCCCTGCAGACGCCAGCTGTACACCCCCACTATAACCGAGTATGGTGTATCCAAGGTAGGATAGTCGCACAGGGTTAACCCTTGCCGCCAGGAAACACGGAAGTCAACGGAAGAGAGTAGAGGACAAGAAAGATTTAAAGTAAGAGAAAAGACGAAGATGTGAGGGGGAGACAGGAAAAGGTAAATCCGGGGGTGCCGTCTACGTGAAGCCAGGGCCAAAGGGTGTGTTGCCTCTGCCAGGGGGCTTTAAAGGTCCAATCACCCAGCGTCAGCTTAACCCCCAGGATTCCCTTTTCCCCGGACATGGCAAAGCCACGCACGGCTAGGTGTGGGAGGGAGTCAAAACTCCCCCGTTCGCTCGGGTCCGTGGTGCCGCTACACACCAAACGCCTACTTGTGCAGGCGCCCCTGCGGGGCCGCCTACACAGGCTTCCGCTGGCGACTGTTTGTGGCTGGGCGCTTTCTGCTGGGCGTTCCTTGCCAGATTCCGTGGTGGAAAATGCTTTTCAGAAATGTTCCACAAGCAACTCACTGAATGGCACGGAAGGCAATGCACTGTGGGAGGCAGCCAGCGACAAACTCTCGTCTTTAGAAGGCAGCGGTGCTTCGTCTGACGAATAGGAACAGTTGCAATGATGGTTGAGAAAAGCTCCGACGATCGGGTGCGGTGCGCCCAATTCACAAATAAACGTCGTTCAGCAATTTTCGGTTGTTTTCCTTTTTTTCTTTTTCGGTAACCTGAACTTGGAGGGCGGTCCTATATTCCCACTCGACATATAGTCCAGTTTAACGATATTTATTGTAGCTTAGATTGGCACATATGTTCGCTCAACGACGTTGAGCGACATAAACATAGACAATTTGGTGCTTTTAAAAGAAGATAATTTGAAATGACGCATGTGGAAGATCTCCAAAAAGAAACTTCAATAAAACTTCCAAGGACAGAGACAGAAGGGTGCAGGCGTGCAGACTGAAACTAACAGAACGAATTGAAACAACCAATACAGCTGCTTTATCCCTTGGAAGCCAACGAACATTGATCTGGAGAGTTCTCTCATAGAGAGAGGTTGTATGTATCAAGAAATGGGAAGCAACCACCGCTAAGAAGAAACATTGAATGAAATAACCGCGGCGAAAAGGCCGAAAAGGGGCAACTTGGGGAGGACGCGTTTCCGGGGTGTAACCGCAATGGCTCGCTATTCAAAGGCAACTAGTTGTCCACGTGGTGGACCATACGGGAAGAGCGAAGAGCATCCCTGACATCGTAGCTTTTACGAACTACAGGACCAACTAAGGAAGTAAATTGAAAGACGCAGGGGCCGACAACCAACACGGGCACAGCGTTTTCTCCCTCTGTTTCTCAAAGGTTCGCACGTATTCTTTTGAATGTAGTAGTGCTTCTCTGTTTTCTATTTTTTTTCCCTTCCGTCTCTACGACAGTGCTGCAAATAGTGTTGAGACAAACCAGTCTTCGTGATGCATTCAAACTGAAAAGGCGTGTTGACTCACTGTCGTAGTGTCACTAAAGAAAGGTTTTGCGTCCCTGCTTTTCTGCCACAACAATCAGGACATTCAGCGTTCTGTAGTCATATTCAGCATAGTTATAGATGGCATACTAATATGGTGTTCAACTAAGCAGAAGCACGACAGACATCTGCAAAATATTTTGTAACGGTGCCAAGAAGTATGACTCAAGCTGAACGAGGCCAAGTGTCATTTCTGCAAAACCGAGGTACGCTATCTAGGGTTCCATCTATCTTTAAGCTATCTTTTAGCTATCTTTAAGTTCCAGAGAAGTCCCATAGAACACCAAGCGACTCAAAATATTCTTGGGAATGCTAAACGTTTTTGCCTGATTTATCCTGAACAAGTCGGAAATAAGTGCACCGCTGCGTGACTTACAGAAGGACAACGCATGAGTGTGGACGGACGCGCAGCAACAAAGCTTTGAGAACCTGTGAAAAGCTTTGTCACAAGTGCCGCTTCTGGCATACTACGACAAGACACAGGCCATTGTGTTACAACCAGATGTCAGCCAACATGGAGTAGGAGCAGTCATCCTGTAGAAGTGACACCCCTTGGCATACTGTTTTCGCTCACTAACAGAAGCGCAGGAGAAGTATGCACAAATTGAAGAGGAGATGTCAGCCATTGTGCATGGATGCACCAGATTTCACGACTATGAGTTTGCACAGCCAAGCATTTCGGTTGAAATTGACCACCACCCACTCGAGGCGATCTTGGAGAAACCGCTTCACCCGTGTCCATTACGTCTGCAAAGGATGCGACTGGCACTCCAAATGTATTCGCTTCGGATAATATATAAACCAGGAACTGAGATGTTTATAGCAGATGCTTTGTCTCGGTTTCCGTAAAAAAAAAGGTGCCGGAAGATGAACACTTCAGAGTGAATGTCATGCAACAGTTGTCAGTCTCCACCGAAAAGCAGCAAGTCACGTCAACCTCTGTATGCTCGAGGAATATGCTAGTACCACATGGCCAGAGGACAAAAGGTCAGTCCCTGAACAAATGAGCCTACTGGCCGTACCGTGACGAAATTCATGTCGAAGATGATACCTTCTTCTAATCCAACCGACTGATCATTCCCAACAGCACAACGAGCCATGTTCTAAACGCCTGCATGCAGCCCATGCAGGAGCACAAAAGATGAAGCAATGCGCCAGAGATGTTATGTTTTGGCCTGGCATGTCAGCAGGCATTCAAGAGAAAGGAGATCGATGTGCACTCTGCAGGAAACATAAGCCCAAGAACGAAAGACTGCCGATGATGATCAAGGAAATACCCGAACTACCCTGGCAAACAGTTGGCATTGATTCCTCCTGCCGCGAGAGAGAGGAATATGGGGTCATTGTAGACTTCTACTCATTACACTTAGAGATTCGACGCTTGAAGCACACGACCTATGAAGCCGTCGTTTTGTTTTGCCAAGTAGGTGATTGATATGTGGGGTTTAACGTCCCAAAATCACTATATGATTATGAGAGACGAAGTAGTGGAGGGCTCCGGAAATTAAGACCACCTGGGGTTCTTTAACGTGCACCCAAATCTGAGCACACGGGCCTTCAACATTTCTGCCTCCATCGGAAATGCAGCCGCCGCAGCCGGGATTTAAACCCGCGCCCTGCGGGTCAGCAGCCGAGTACCTTAGCCACTAGACCACCGCAGCGGGGCGTTTTTCCAAGTAGTTTTTATCACTCATGGTCTATCTGGTAAGCCTATTAGCGACAATGAACAACCATATAACAGCCACAAATTTGCTGAATACATGAGTCAGTGTGACATCGAGCACAACACATCAAGTCCGCACAATTTACGGTCCTATGCAATGGCGGGACGAGCCGTCCAAGAGGAAAAAGAACTTCCTATTAAGATTATCTATGGGACCACATGGTTTTAAAACGCCCTACTAGAGTGGAGAAACACTCCGACTAGAGTGGAGAAGCACTCCGAGAAAAAAAACTGCTGCGGACCATAGTCCAGGGACTGATGAGAAGAACAATGCCTGTTCACACGAAGCTACTGGAGCCTAAGACAGTGTTTTCCAAGCTTATGACGGCAAGACTCAAGGAAATCCGTCAGCGGCGGAAGACTTACTACAACAATGCACAAGAGACCTAGCACGTTTACACCTTGAATCCGAAGTCAGAGTGTTTAACAGCCGAATTTCTGAGTGGCATACAGTGACTGTCGTCTTTGAAGACGCAACACTGAGATCATACATCTCGGCCAACGAAGATGGGGAAGAGTTCCGCCGCAACAGAGAGCATATACGAGCCCACAGCTCAACAGCAATGACATCGCCACAAGTCCCGGGACCGCAAGCCCAACCAGTAAGGCGTAGTACCAGGAAACGCCAAAAGCCAGGACGTTTTGTTGAAAAGTGCTGAGCGTCTCTCATAATCAAATAGTGGTTTTGGGACGTTAAACCCCACAAATCAATCAATGGAAAAGTGCTGAGTCAAGCCGTCTTCTTTCAAGAATGAAAGTCATTTATGGCATATGGCGTCACTGCGTGCGTCACAGACATCGCTAGTTCCAGTAACACCATTTATCCTCCTCGGCCATATAGTGATTCAATAAATGTTATTTTGTTGTCAGCATCGACGCGTCTTGTTGTTTGCGCGCTGGCTCGTACAGCGTCTCACAGCTCAATCACTACACTAACGAATCTTTCAAATACTGGGAAATAATTATTCACGTGTGCTCAAATTCAACCACTCCAAAATATTCGACAAAAACTAAAGCCTTTTCATATTCATCGGGTTGACGCACGTTTTAAAGCTGACGAGTCATCCCCTTTCACCGCCGGTGATGGCGTGTCTGCTCGGCGTACGATCTTCAAAGCTTTTCAGCGCTCACACGGCACCATCTCTTGATACTTCAAAGACTGATTGACGGCGATAATAAGGCGCATTATTTGGCAGACCGAACCTCGCTCTCACCTGTACTAACAACTTTTACCGGCGTAGCCCCATAGGGGCACGGGGGTGCCTCCCCTCACCCTTCCGCAAACGTTTCGCTTGCCTCCCCTTTTTCTCTCTATTAAAAAAAATATGTATAGGCGCACCACGTGACACAGCCACATGTTTTACATAACCACTTGTTTACAACTGCGTAATGATGTCAACAGTAACACTAATATTAGCAATATTAGAAGCGGTAAGCTGATATGAAGCACTACTGCTCTTGATGACGGATAGTACAATGGTATATATAGTTCTGGACACTGGTGCACAACTTTAGCAGATCGCGCTGCCCTACCATTGCCGCATAATTATTACACATACACGCAAAATTTTTTATGCCTTGAAGACAAATTTGTCGCAGTAAACATATATACTGCAATTGACATGAATCCGACGAGACAGCTATATCATAGGGGGGTATATGTAATGTTTATAAATTGATTGACCGTTCAGCGCTGCAACCACGAATGGTGTTTCATGAACCGAAGGGTCTATTTGAAATTTTTTCCAGGACATGGCGTGGCTTGATACTTGATTGCCACTCAAAATTGTGGGGTTCGATTCCTGCTGGGGCTCTGACATTTCGTAATATCGAGTGAACGCTTTCGATGTCAGCTTTTTTTAAACACTAACGCATTAAAATTACCCATATCTGTTCTCGTCGCTCCTGCGTAGATATGAACGGTGGCACATACCCACACGGCTCACAAAAATTACTTGAAGATGTACGCGACGAGATTGTGACAATATCCATGTCGTGGCCAGCGAGTCATATTCGTCGAACCATCTTACAATGCCATCTTACAATACTAGTTTTGGTTTGCCCGAAGTTGAAGGGGTGGTCACAAGAGCACCCAGACAGTGTCGGATAGTTAGATAGATACATAGATAGATAGACAGACAGACAGACAGACAGACAGACAGACAGACAGACAGACAGACAGACAGACAGATAGATAGATAGATAGATAGATAGATAGATAGATAGATAGATAGATAGATAGATAGACGGACGGACGGACGGACGGACGGACAAACAGACAGACAGACAGACAGACAGACAGATATATAGATAGATAGATAGATAGATAGATAGATAGATAGATAGATAGATAGATAGATAGATAGATAGATAGATGTTCAGAGTGCCTGTAGTGCCAAAAAACCACATCGAATTTCACACAATGCCTAAATTTCCCGCCTCCCAGCCTACATTGAAATAGCTTATCGCAAGTTTCAGAAAAAAGGGTAAAAAGAAAAATGTAAGATCAAGGCAAAAAGACAGACACATGAAGAAAAAGACAAGAAACGATGACGAAAAAAGGAATAGAGGGGGCCACAAGGAGATGGTAAATAAGGGGAAGCGGCAAATAGCGCTGGGAAACGAAAACGAATAGAAAGATATAAAAAAGTGGAAAAAAAGGCAGAAAGCAGTAGATATAGAGATTCCCACAAGGTTTCACAGCCCGGGGCATTGGCAAGTTGCCGCGGTGACATGTGGCTTCTGCTTGCCACATACCTCAATTTACGCATGGGGGTCCTTTGGCCCGAGGAAGAGGCAGCAATTATGGATACAAAGCCATTCGATCGTGAACAAGCGCTGTTGGCTCTCTTTTGGTTTGACTCTGGACAAAAATTTCGGGAAGTGCTTTCAAGTCGGCTGCAGCCGTCAGCACTTCTCAGGGCCAGTGCTGCCATCGACAACCGGTGCAGCGATCCTGCTGGCCGGACTGCCGGTGCTGTAGATGTGGCCCTCTGGATGAAGCTTTTCTCTTCGGGTTTCAGTGCTGTGTCTACGACTGTGAGCAAATGGCTGGACGATTGCACTAAAATTAAGGGTGAAAGGTGAGTCACTCAATTTTATTAACTATAGTATCTGAAGAAAGGGCGGAAGCAAGACGCTAGATTATAAGAGTAAACAGGAATATTTATTGCAAAAGACTGTGTTCATTTTTTTTCATCCTGGCCATGATACTGGTGTATAGACCACCACTTTCATTGTTTCATCATTTCTACAAGTGTCTTTCCGTGGTCGCATTATCTCTCAAGCTCAAGGGTTCTAAAATTAGAATATACAGATGCTTGTGTGCCAAGTTTTTAGGTTATGAGATTATCATGAGGTCTAAATTAGTTGCTTTTGTTTACTTTATAGCCACGTAAGTAAAATAATTATGTTTAGATATATTTCGTGTGCTTACCATTTACCGCTACTAACTAGGCTTTTGTCAATATTTGAATGCTTTGAATATTTTTATGAATATTACAATATTTGACTTTGGTTCAAATTTAAATTATTGCAATTTCAAAGTGTTTCAATTGAACGAATGAGTGTATATTAGTCTGCAATATAACCCCTTGTAAAGGTTGTTTAACGGCTGTGGCAGAGTACTAACCCGTGAAAGAACTTGTTCAAATGTATATTAGTTTGCATGCAATGTAAAATGTAATGTAAAATGTTGTAAAGGTGTTATGAAGTAGGAACACCACAATATTCTGCACGAGGACACACAGAAGAGGCAACGCAGACAAGCACTGTCTTGTGTGTGTCTATGTTTAGAATATCGCACTGTTTTTGCTTCATTTTGCAAAACCAACTAGCCCAAAGCTTATTTACTGTAAAGGAGGTTTCACTTCAGTGAAGAAGTGCTAAGCTATGAAAACACCTGTTTAGAGAAAATTTACATTGTCGTGCAGTCTTATATTTAGGTTAAATGAACATATTACCCTCGCATTGATTCATATTTTTTGAAGGGGTACTGACACAAAAACTTCAGTCTGCATTTTTTTTGCTGCAATCTGTTGTTGGGAGCCTGTTAGTCATGACACGACACATTGTTTGCTGAAGCACGCAACAGATAATTATTACAAGCCTCTCATTATTGATCAGTTTCAGTTCGAGAGAGCTCCAAAAACGAGGAGCCACAGGGTGCAACCATCACCACCTGGCGTGTGCAACTCTTGACCATGTCAACACGCGGAACTCTGACACACTTCCGCGCGGTCAATGAAGAATTACTTTCGATATGGTGAGCTAGAATAGATGTAGTAGCACGAACAGCTTTGCATAAGCAGCCCATTTTTGCATGGATGCCACGAGATGGCGCCACTGCAAGTTTTCGTACTACTGTGGCGCGCCAACCTAGGGTTGCCACTGATTTTGGTTACGCAGTAATGCAGATTTTTATGTTATTGGTGCTGCTATCAACAAACACCAATTGTACACATGAAATTATTCATTATTTACACATCTATGGTAGTGAATGTGCTGGTAAATCAATAACACCCAAACTTTGTGTTATGTAGAAATGACTTTTTGAAGGACTGAATCTTGCAAAACTTGCACCTGCGCCCTTTTTGCAAAGGTGTTTCACACCCTTCTCTATAGGTAGGCTCTTTGAGAAACTGCTCACTCATGCTCACTCACCACAACTTTTTCAGCCTTTGCACTCACTCACGTTCATACTCACGCCTACTCACATTCAGAGTGCTAACTCACGTTCAAACTCACTCCTAATCACACTCACGAGCTCTTACTCACTCCTACTCACACTCATGAATACTCACTCACGTTCATATTCATGGATACTCACACTGTTGAGTACTTACTCATATTCAAACCAGAGACGGATCCAGCCACTGATTATGGGGGGGGGGGCGGTCGCCTAAAGTAATAAATTAATACTGCAGGGTGCAGAGGGGGCGTGTCATGACTTTTTTTGTTTTTCCTAGGAAAAAAACTTCTTCGCAGCATATATACCGTTAATGTGTGCTCCGAGTAGTTTGACTCATTTGTCGTAATTGGTAATAGGAGGTGGGCGGCGAGCACTGAATTGAAGGGGGAAAGGGTGCTGACAGAGAGTTTGGGAGGGGGGGGGGCAATCGACCCTACTGCCCACCTCTGGATCTGCCATTGGTTCAGACTCACTTCTACTCACACTCATGAATACTCACTCACGTTCATACTCACTCTTGCTCTCACTCCCAATACTCACTCACGTTCATACTCACTCCTACTCACACTCAGAGTACTCACTCACCTTCATACTCACTCTTACTCAGACTCATGAGTTCTCACTCACGTTCTACTCACTCATACCCACACTCACCACGTTCAAATGAATACGAGTCAGTGTGAGTGAGTGTACTCATGAGTGAGTATGCTGAGCTGTGCCCTTCGCCCGCAAGCGAAGACCCACTGATTCCTACCTTCACTCTCGAAATAAATTGTTGATCGTTTAGTTGTTTAGTATGTTGTTCAGGTTAAGTGCAGCATTCTATACGTCAAGCACGTGCTTGCTGATGAATTCAAGAACGAAAAGGCAGGTCGGAAATCTCATTTATTTAGGGTGCAGCGAATAAGGTCTTGCACCTGCTCAATTTCAGATGTTTTACACCTTCATGATTTTGATGCTATGCTAGTTAAAGCTTTTCGTAAGAAAGTGGAGGCGTGTTGTGATATTAAATGCCATGACTTCAGCTGCTCAGAATGTTCTGGACATTCAAGTTCAATCTTTTTTTTCATCTCAAGGTGACTTAAAACACCTATTACACTGTCAAAATGCAATTAGAAAAGACACATGGAGGCCCTAAACTCCTTTAGCCAAATGGAGATCTTTAGGAAAGGCGTTCGGGCTCAGTGACACACTACACATAAGTTTAACTCCTTTCCGGCCAAAATTTTTTTCGGTAAACCACATCCCGCATCGATTTTCCTGCCCGGAAAGGCCTACTCTCAAACGGCAGCATGACCTAACTAGCACTGTGTTGGCAGTGGCAGTTGCTGTTTCTGGTGCCGTGTGACATTGGCGCAACTCTTTTCTGTAAATGACTCATTTTGGTGACAAGAGGAGTTTTCTTCAAAGCACTTTACTTTTTCCTGTTTGTCATGGGTAACAAACATTCAGTAAAAGCGCCCCGCCGCAATGGTATAGTGCCTAAGGCACTTGGCTGCTGACCCGCAGGTCGCGGGATGGATGGATGACTGCGGTGGCTGCATTTTCAATGGATGCGAAAATGCTGTAGGCCCAGGTGGTCGAATGTTTCGAAGTCCTCCACTCTGTCGTTTGCCATAATCTTATGGCGGTTTCGGGACGTTAAAAACCCCACATATCAATCGAATCATTCATTAAAACCATTCTACGAATTTTCTACAAATGTATACTACAAACTTCATGGGAACAAGCAGAGAACAAGTTGGGTGCAGCCATCTAAACCAAAATGCCGCTGCACACACTATGAAAATAGGCAGTTCTCATATGCGCATAGTAATCCATGATAGCTCACAGCGCACTCAGAAACGTATGGAGGAGAAACACATGAAGGCAGGCGCTGGCTAGCAACTGAATTTTGTTTCAGAGGAGCATGTCAGTCTGAATATGCAGAATTGCCTATGTGCGAGTACATGCTTGTAAAGCGTCCTTTGACTATGATAACACGTAATCATTTACTCAAAGTTAAGAAAAGTGTGCAAGGGGGTTCTCTCCCTGCAAAAATGATAACTCCTTTGTGGATAACATTATGCAGTCAAATCTCGTTAGTGCACACCCACTTTAAGCATACTAACGGTTGACACATAGTTGCGACAAATCCCCGACCCAGTCTCATAAAGACTAATGCATAGTGTTCGGCCTATGCCTACCGGTTAATGCATACTAACTGCGTACAGCGATAACATTTTGCACGACAAACTTCGACTGCTTCACTGAACTTTGCAGACGTCACAATGTGCCGTGAATGGTTTTCCGTCATGTTAATTAGTGCGGAGATTATTCGATAAGTTATTTTGACTTCCACGCGATTGTGACGATGACATGGCGAGTAACCATCGAGGAAAAAACGAAGGCAAAGTAGCGACCACCGATAAACACGTTGGTGTAACGTATTGCGGGCGAAAAGCCTTATCACAGTAAACATCCCCGCTTATCTGCTCGGGCACGCGTGTGGTGTACCATCACTTTAGGCATACTGCACGCTTTTAGTTGGCGGCTACCTGAACGTGCTGGGCCACTGATCGCTGCCGCTTCGTTTCATGGGACCGTGTTCAAGCACTCACCGCATTACAGAAACGCAAGCAGCTCGCTGTCACGAAGTTTAGCGTTGCGGATCGCCGGCACTGAGAAACCTTGCTGTATTACGCCAACATGCGCACCGTACATTGAGCGTAGCACTGTTGTTACCATGCTGCATGCTTTTATTTACTACAGCCCAAATGCGGCTCCGTCCGGGTCCAGGACTGCTATAGCATCGGGGAGAGCACATTGCTTGCGGAAAGCTCTTCGTTGCTGAGTTAACCCAGCAGGCTACTCGCCGAATCTGTGCATATCCTGAAGCAGACAGGGTGTACTCTACAGCAAGCGAATCGGCAGTCATGGTGTGCGCAGAGTGAGCGAAGCGCTGCACGCAACTAGCCACACAGTAAAAGGTTTGGCTCTCCGCGACTGTACCACGTTATAAAAAAGAAAACTGCAATAGTTTTCGCTTAGAAACAGACCGCAGAACAACTGTATTACAGACAGCCGATTGTGTTCATTTTGTTGCAGTTCTACGCTGCGTATCCTGGATCCCGCAGCAGTTTCTAAATGCTCATTAGCGTCGCCACTGCATGCTATCGGGCGGTTGTGCAATTGTCAGAAACTTTTCCGTACTTTGGCTAAAGAGAAGAAATGGCTTTGCGGTGGGCATTTTAGGCAATATTTTCGGTGACATAGAGTTTCTTCTCTTGTTGACGGTGATGGCGCATGCCAGGTGATGCAAATTTGTAGCTGGTGGTTAATGCGTAGTAGGTTTAGTGCGTAGTTATGCGTCGTCTCCAGCAGGTACATATTAACAAGGTTTCACGGTAGAAGGTTTGCTACTCCCCTTTCTTTTTTCAATTGCCACGGCTTCAATTATCGCCCTTTTTTCCTCACATGACGTTTTAGCAATTACAGTAGTGTCACCAAAGATAGGAGTGCAACCTATCTTTGCGCCAAAAATTATCTCTACCTTTTTTCAATTTTTGACAATTCTTTAGCAGATGCACATTAAGCCACCTTCCCGTTTGTTTCACGTGTGCCAATCCACAGGAAAAGAGGATGTCATATACCACGTGTCTAGCATACTGTATGATCATTTATTATTGCAGCCTTCATCCTTACTCACAGGACATGCTCGCTTGCATAGCTTCGACAGTTTATTGGGAGCAGAAAAAAGAATCATTCCCTTTGATTTCTCGCCAATTTTCTTTAAGCAGTGCGATTTCTGATCTGATACAGGATATCTGATACAGGATATCTGATACGAGTGGGCAATTCTGCACATTCATACCTGCATTTTCCTTCGGAACGGGGTTCACTTGTTGTTCGGCGCCTGTGTTCATGTGTGCCTTCGTCCTCGGTGTTTCTGAGTGCGCTGTGAGCTAATATGGATCGTCACCTTACTAGCTCGATAAAAACCCTGTTACACTTCATGTGCGCGTGCCACCTCCGTTAAGGGGGTGAGCACATGAAGGCTCCCTATATGAAAAAAAGCAGCAGCGCCGCCACCTACTGTAGCAGCTATCCAGAGCATAAAGGGACGCTGAAAACCCAGGCAGGCCTCGCTGGTGATGCCTCTAAATTTCTTACAGTTCACTATACTTTGGAATAGACAGGAAACTTTCAAAGTGTGCGCCACGGCCATGCACTCGCAACCAGCGGCCGAGCAATATATTCTGCGGGAAAAGCACCGCGAAAGAAAAATGGCGGCTATGATGTCATCATAACTTGTTTTATTGACTGCTGCGTGGTAACGGGTGGGAAGTAGGAGGTCCCCAAAGGGTCCACTTTAAAGGTCTTAATGGCACGATGGAGTCAGGGGCTCATGCAAACTTCAAATTAAATAGGAATACCTTGCAAGCTATATTCACCGTTCGTATTTTGGAGATGTTATACGAATGCTCACATAAATCAACAAAGCAGGCTATCGAGGCCGCGAAATTTTGTGTCAGTACCCCTTTCAGTTTAAAAGCTTATTCAGGATTGGAACTGTTACGCCGATTGGGGGGTTCTCTTCCAATCTGACATACTGCGCCAGTCTGTTCATAAACAGCAATTCCTGTGATAATTGTCGATTAGAAGTGTAATTATCGTCTACTGAACAACACTGAGCATTGACTACACAAAGGAGGCGGCCACAACTATATCAAATGCAGTTTGATTCTTGAAGTTCTGTTCATTCATAGGCCTTGCTAGAGCTTGTCTCGGCGTTGTTGTTCCCTGGTTTCCCTACAAAAGTGGTGGCTCCAACATGAGCAACTGTGGATTATCTAGTAACGCAATAAAGCCTTGATAACGTGTACCTGCCTAGAATGCAGCATTATTATGCAGTAAACAGCACTGCATGTTTTAAGTACAAATGTTCATCTCTTGACATGCGCCATCGCCACCAATAAAAACATGCGATACCACTGAAAATGTTGCCCAAAGTACCTGTCAAAACGTCTTTTATTCCTTTTTGCTAAATAGTGAGAGAAGGATATTGGCTGGACACTCGCACGATCGTCTGATGGCTAGCTGGGGCGACGCCGAGGAGCATTTTGAAACTACTACAGGGTCCGGGATATGCAGCGACTGAGATTTTTTTTTAATTGTAACTTTCACATCCATGTAACAAAAAACTTCGCAAACACTTGTTTGGTCCCATAGCCTAACTGGCTAGTAGAGGGACCAATTGTGTGACATACCTACATACTTGTGCAAGCAGTTACAGAGCGACAAAGAACATCAAACTGGATACAATGTTTAAAAATAGAGAGAAAAGAAAACAAAAAAACACAGATTGAATTATACAAAGAAACATAGCCCAGAACATAGCTACTTATAGCACAGAATAATATTAGCACTAGAATAATAATAATTGCAGTAATATTAATTACACTAAATAACTATACAGTCGTATTACTTAGAGAGTTCGCATGAGGTGCATGCTTCATGGCCAGTGAAAAATTTCTGGCCTCTTTCACATCAGTCGGTATCGCATTTCATATGAGAGCGCCGCGAAATTCTATGAGCCTTCGACCGTAGGCATTTCTGGCTACCGGTAAATTAAAACAGTGATTGGCTGCAGTTCTTGTACAGCGTGCGGGTAACGTAAAGGTGCTTAATGGGAATGGGTCATCACGTTTTATTATTCCATGCACTATATCATCAACACTGGACACGTGAACAGAGTCCAGTGGAAGTACACGCATCATTTGAAACAGTTGTTTTGCAGTTTCCGTCCTGTTTGAGTATGTGATAATCCGGACTGCCCTCTTTTGCAGGCGGCTAATACATTGCAAATGAGTTTTATATGTACTGCCCCACAACGCTATACAGTAGCTCAAGTGTATGTGCACGAATGCAAAATATTGGATGCGTAAAATCAATGCGCCAAAACATTAACGGGCTCTAAGTAGCGTGTGACACCCATTAGCTAGCTTAAAGCATGTCTAATCTATATGCGATTTCCAGTTCATCTCCGAGTCAAACATGACCCCTAAGTACTTAAACGAGGCTACTGGCTGTAGCAGTGCCGTATCTAAAACCAAGTTGAAACCTGCAAAGTCAAGTTCTTTTTTCCTAGAGTGAAAGACCATGTATTTAGTTTTCTCTGTGTTGATATTTAGATCGTTTCGTTTAAACCATACTTGTACTCTCTGTAACTGTTTTTTTATTTATTTTTTAGTTATTTTTTATTCAATAATACTGTCAACCCCCGCTTGAAGGTCATAACAGGGAGGGAGTACAATATGAGTACAAACAAAACACCTAAAAAACCACTAAGCAATAAACACAGGAAAACAGAATGGACAGTACTTCAACCATTACCAAAATAAGCATCAATTTCTTTGTCAAAAGTTTGTACATCGGTACTATTAATAACATGATGGGGTAAAGAATTCCATTGTTCTATAGCATCCGGGAAAAATGACCACCGAAGGACGTCAGTGCGAGTGCTGAAAGGTTCAATGGGGGCATCATGATTCAATCTAGTGCTACGTTTTCCGGGAAGGCGTATGTACTCGTCTTTAGGTATTTTGAATATCCCTTGGATTATACGAAATAATGTTTTAAATTTTTGTTTCCGTCTTCGAATTTCCAGTGATTCTGAATTGCATGAATTTAGCATATCAATTACTGAATCCCGCCTTCTATATCTAGAGCACACAAACCAAGCTGCACGCCTCTGAATACGTTCTGACTTGGTGACCAAGTGTTTCTGGTGAGGGCTCCAAACCACAGAGGCGTATTCCAGTCTAGGTCTAATATATCTGTGGTATGCAAGCAGCTTTACGTGTTTCGGTGTTTTATGCATCTTTGCTCGTAGATCATCGTTAATTTTACCTTCAATGTCTCTTAAGCTGTCACCAATAAAGATTAGTGCCGTATCGTCTGAGTACATTAAAGCTTCTGAATATAGTAGGATGGAGGGAAAATCGTTAACATACAGAAAAAAAAGAGTGGGTCCAATAACTGAGCCTTGTGGCACCCCAGAGACTATTGATTGAGTAGAGGACTCGACACCATTCATCACTACTCGTTGCTGTCGGTAGGATATGTATGATTTAAGAAGCTGGTAAATTTTGCCTCGAAAACCGTAGTCATGAAGCTTACTTAACATGATGTTGTGGTTGACGGAATCGAAAGCTTTTCTTATGTCTAAGAAAACTACGACGGGTATCTTATTGTTGTTGAAGGCTTTGATAACTTGTTGGATTAATATCAAACTGCAGTAGATGTAGATCTGTGTGCTCGAAAACCATGCTGGTTTGAACAAATTAAAATATGTTTGGATGCAAATGATGTTATCTGCACTGATAGAATTTTTTCAAACATTGTATTTATTACACCTAACACAAATATCATTCTGTAATTTGAGGCACTTGATCGGTCTCTATCTTTGTATACAGGGACGACTTTGCCCACCTTAAACTCATTTGGGGATATACCACAGTCCTGCCAGCTTGAAACATGTGCAGCAAATGGTCTGCCAGAATGTCTATGTTATCTTTTTATTAATTTAACTGTAATAGCATCGAGCCCAGCCGCTTTATTGGCGTCTAGTTTTTTTTTACTTTTGACCGTAACAGCATCGACATGGTGGACACTATTATTTTTTCCAGAGACATATGTGCGCTTCTCTTCATGATCTGATCTTTAGCGACAACTGTGACAGTTTCGTCGAAACACGAAGAGGTCATATGGACTCTATGTTGTGCTGCTAAGTAATATGCATTGCGTTGCCTATGCTGCCTACGCCATCTCTGCCAAACGGTGTGCAGACTTCCCGAGTGAATTGCTCATCTCCGCTCTGCACCAGACCAACTGCAGATAAGCTGAGTCACGTATTGCATTGGTGTGGTCAAAACAAACTTCCTGCAAACAAAGTCCACCATGAGTATCTGGCAGTCACGAAAACAAGAGATTAGCAACACTCATCTCACATTTTCTTCAAGTTAGTTCTTTGTCAGCTGTACATGATAGGAACGAACACACACACACACACACACACACTCACGCGATGTCTCGGCTAACTTGGACATTTATTTAAAAAACCACGCGTGTTGTGTAAGTCCTTCCTGTTGTATATTATTGGTAGTCTTGTGTACACACAACCTATATTTTTCATGACTAAGTGATAATTAAATCATAAACTTTAATTAGCCACCTTTTTATTCTTGCTCAAATTAGTAAAATATGGACTTTGTGTTGCGTCTCACCTCAAATAAACCCAGAATCAAGCACTTATTATCTGAATAAATCTGCCTGGTGGCTTTTTTCCCGGGAGAAAACTAAAATGCATGAAACATGAAATTAAAGCATGCTCGTGTGCCACCACTCAAGCGCTTTCATGCTTTCTTTGGTTGTTGCACGGCTGCGTTCATTCCTCACTGCATTGTACAAGGCTTCGCGCTCAATGATGGACGCCCCAGCATCGTCTTTTGATGCACGTATACCTAATAGCGTGAGGCCCTGTACAATGAATGAACGCATCTGTGTATCAGCTTGAGATTGCTTGGAAGTGGTGGAATAGCAGCACGCGAGTGTGCGTCTATATCATATTTCACGTGTCTGGCATGCTTCTGTCTTTTCTTGAAATAAAAAGAAACAGGCTGATCTTAGCCAAACCCAATTGTTTGATTTTAGGGTTACTTGAGGCAGGGTGCAACCTAGTCAATATATTAACAATTTGAGCAAGAATAAGAAGTTCGTGAAATGAGTTACCGCAGGGGTGCCTGCGCAAGTAGGCGTTTGGTGCGTAGCGAAGCCACGAACCCGAGCTAACGGAGGAGTTTCGACTCCCTCCCACGCCTAGCCGTGCGTGGCTTTGCCGTGTTCGAGGAAAAGGGGATCCTGGGGGTTGAGCCGACGCTGGGTGATTGGACCGTTAAGGCCCCCCGGCAGAGGCAACACACCCCTTTGGCCCCGGCTTCACGTAGACGGCACCCCTGAGCTGACCCACCCAGGGGAATCGGCAGTCGCCTTTTCCTATCTCTCTCTCCCTGCATCTTCGTCTTTATCTCTTACTATTTATCTGTCCTGTCTTCTTCTCTCTTCCGTTTACTTCCAAACTTCCTGGCGGCTAGGGTTAACCCTGTGCAAATAGCCTACCTTGGTCTAGGCGCATTGGGGTTATAGTGGCGTTGTACGGCTGGCGTCGTCTGCAGGTTTCAGCATTTGTAAACTTGTAGCGTCCCCTCGTTGGGCTCCGTGGTGGGTGGCCGCCAACGCTGCTGAACAACAATAAGTAAGACATGCATGGAGCATTCCCACTACTGTCTGATCCTACCGGCTTAAAGCCGGTACGCACTGATGATCTCACCAGAGAAGGATTGGCCACCCTGGTGCAGTATCTGGCTACCCCCTCCCGTAGGCATTCGTCAATTAACTCACGGCCCTCAGTCCCCACCAGTTGCGGAGCAACTGACCACGGCGGCGGTCAGATCTGCAAAGCAGCAGAGGGTGCTAGGAATCTCTGGATACGGACAGGCCACCATTGGAACTTGAACTTAGCAACGGTCAATGTTAGAACGTTATCTAGTGAGGGAAGTCTAGCTGTATTATTCGAGGAGCTAGAAGGCATTAAATGGGATATAATAGGGCTGAGTGAGGTTAGGAGGACAGATGAGGCCTATACTGTGCTACAGAATGGGCACGTCATTTGCTGTCGGGGCTTGGCAGACAGAAGAGAACTGGGAGTAGGGTTCCTGATTCACAGAAACATAGCTGGCAACATGAAGGATTACTATAGCATTAATGAAAGGGTGGTAGGCATTGTAATTAAACTGAATAAAAGATACAAAATGAAGGTAGTACAGGCTTACGCGCCTACATCCAGCCATGATGATGCTTCAGTTGAAAGCTTCTATGAAGACGTGGAATCGGCAATGAGTAAGGTGAAAACACAGTATACTATACTAATGGGCGACTTTAATGCAAAGGTAGGGAAGAAGCAGGCTGGAGACCAGGCAGTAGGAGATTATGGCATCGGCACTAGAAACGCCAGAGGAGAGCTACTAGTAGAATTCGCAGAACGCAATAATCTGCGTATCTTGAATACCTACTACCGAAAACAAAAAAACCGCAAGTGGACGTGGAGGAGCCGTAATGGCGTAAATAAGAACGAAATAGACTTTATAATGACTGCACACCCAGGAGTCGTGCAGGATGTGGAAGTGGTTGGCAAGGTAAGATGCAGTGACCATAGAATGGTACGGGCTCGAATCCGCCTAGACTTGAAGAAGGAACGACAGAAACTGATACGCAAGAAGCCAATCAATGAGCTAACACTGAGAGGGAAAGTACAGGAATTCAGAGTGTCACTGCAGAACAGGTACTCTGCTCTTAGTGAGGAAACCAACCTTAGCGTAGATACAATGAATGATAATCTGACGGGTATCATCACGGAGTGTGCAGTGGAAGTTCGAGGCAGGGAAGCTAGACAGGACACCGGCAAGATTTCCCAGGAAACGAAGAACCTAATTAAGAAGCGTCAAATCATGAAAGTGTCAAGTACAACAGACAAAATAGAACTGGCAGAGCTTTCGAAGTTGATTAATAGACGTAAAGTATGCGATGTAAGAAGGTATAACACGGAGAGAATTGAGCACGCTCTGAAAAACGGAGGAAGCGTCAAAGCAGTGAAGAGGAAACTTGGGATAGGCAAAAGGCGGATGTATGCACTAAGGGACAAAGAAGGCAAAATAACTACCAATATGGATAGGATAGTTAAAATAGCGGAGGAGTTTTACAGAGATCTGTACAGTAGCCGAGACAACCACGACCTTAATACTATAAGAACTAGCAGTAACCCAGACGACACCCCACCGGTAATGATAGAAGAAGTCAGAAAAGCTTTGGAGAGCATGCACAGAGGCAAAGCTGCTGGTGAGGATCGGGTAACATCAGATCTGCTGAAAGATGGAGGACAGATTGTGTTAGAAAAACTAGCCACTCTATTTACGAGGTGTCTCTTGACGGGAAAAGTACCAGAGTCTTGGAAGAACGCTAACATCATCTTAATACATAAGAAAGGAGATGACAAGGTATTGAAGAATTACAGGTCGATCAGCTTGCTCTCTGTAGTATACAAGCTATTTACAAAGGTAATTGCTAGCAGAGTAAAGAAAACATTAGGATTCAATCAATCAAAGGAACAAGCAGGATTTAGAACAGGCTACTCAACAATCGACCACATTCATACTATCAATCAGGTAATAGAGAAATGCTCAAAGATAACCAACCGCTACACATAGCCTTCATAGATTACGAGAAGGCGTTTGATTCAGCAGAAATATCAGCCGTCATGCAGACACTGCGGAATCAGGGCGTAGATGAAATATATATAAATATTCTGGAAGAAATCTACAGGGAATCAACTGCTACCATAGTGCTTCATAAAGAAAGCAACAGAATATCAATAAAGAAGGGTGTAAGGCAGGGGGACACAATCTCCCCAATGCTATTCACTGCGTGCTTACAGGACGTTTTCAGAAGCATAGAGTGGGAACAGTTAAGGATAAGAGTTAACGGAGAGTACCACAGTAACCTGCACTTCGCCGATGACATTGCATTACTGAGTAACTCAGGGGATGAATTGCAACTCATGATTACGAAGTTAGACAAGGAGAGCAGAAAGGTGGGTCTTAAAATTAATCTGCAGAAAACGAAAGTAATGTACAACAACCTCGGAAAGGAGCAGCGCTTTGCGATAGGTAATAGTGCACTTGAAGTTGTAAAAGACTATGTCTACTTAGGGCAGGTAATAACCGCAGAGCCTAACCACAAGATTGAAGTAACTAGAAGAATAAGAATGGGGTGGAGCACATTCGGCAGGCACTCTCCAATTACGACAAGTAGATTGCCACTCTCCCTCAAGAGGAAGGTATATAACAGCTGTATCTTGCCGGTACTTAGCTACGGAGCAGAAACCTGGAGACTCACAAAAAGGGTTCAACTGAAATTGAGGACGACGCAGCGAGCAATGGAAAGAAAAATGGTAGGTGTAACCTCAAGAGACAAGAAGAGAGCAGAGTGAATTAGGGGACAAACGGGAGTTAAGGATATCATAGCTGCAATAAAGAAGAGGAAATGGACATGGGCCGGGCATGTAGCACGTAGACAGGATAACCGCTGGTCATTAAGGGTCACCAACTGGATTCCTAGAGAAGGGAAGCGGGGTAGGGGGAGACAGAAGGTTAGGTGGGCAGATGAGATTAAGAAGTTTGCGGGTATAAATTGGCAACAGCAAGCACAGGACCGGGTTAACTGGCGGAACATGGGAGAGGCCTTTGTCCTGCAGTGGACGTAGGCAGGCTGATGATGATGATGATGATAGAACTGTAAAGAAGCTGACACCTAATCGGACCCGATCGACACCTGCAGCCATTATATCGGGATAACCAATTCGATTCCGTAAGTTCTGTTTACCTCTTACAACTCGTTCTATAGTTTTTTTATCTCAGCTCTCGAGAGTCTTTCTTTTAGGGGCGAAGCTCCTGAAGGCGTGGGCCTTTCCATTTCTTGTATGTATGTGCGTGACGGCCTATAGTTCCTCCTCCGCCAACTTCCCTCTACTCTGTCTTTTCAAACATCCCACTGCGCCTCATCACTGATCCACCTCTTCACCGAACATAAAACAAATTCTGTAGAAATGTAGCCAATATGAAATGCAAGACGATCGTGTACTTGTATGCAGATGCGCGTTAAAGAACCATGGATTGTCCCACTGTGTCCATCCCTTGTTTGTAATGACTGCCTACACTTCAACTTTCGCCAACTGCACAATACTTCGTCAATTCAGACATCCCACCACGCCCCATCACCGATCCACCACTTCACCGACACTAAATCAAATACGGTTGAGAAGTAACCAATATGAAATGCAAGATGGTCGGGTAGTTGTATACAGGTGCGCGTTAAATAACCACAGATTGTCCCATTGTGTTCATCCCTCGTTTGTACTTGACCGCCCATAGTTTTACCTTTGCAAACTCGGCACTGCTTCGTCCTTGCAAACATTCTACTACGAGCCATCACCGACTCACCACTTCAGCGACACTTAATCAAATACTGTTGAGAAGTAACCAATATGAAATGCAAAATGGCCGTGTACTTGTATGCAGGTGCGCGTTACAGAACCATTTATTGTCCCACTTTGTCTATCCCTTGTTTGTACTGGACCGCGTGTAGTTTCACCTTTGCAAACTGTCCACTATTTTGTCGTTGCAAACATCCCACTACGCCATATCACCAATCAACCTTTCACCGATCATAAAGCCGATAAAATGAAAGGGGTACAGAAGGGACGAATAGCAACCACTTACGAATAATAAAATTTCTTTTTATAAAAAGTCGCAGGTTTGCCGGAAAGGTGAAGCAATGAACGCGATAGCAAGAAATTGGACCGTTACGCGCAGTATGGCAAGCAGATTGAAACATGCACCACGTTTCTCTCGCACAAAGAACTCTAGAAACTTACGCACAGATACAGATTAGTTGTTACTTTTCTGTGTCAGAAAAGCGTGCACTTCTCGCAAACGGAGGCTGTGCAACGATAGCAGTGACCCTTGTGCGCCCGGTAACTACAACTGAATCGTTCCGACGAAACTCAGACTTGCCAAGACGTACGATTCTCCCCACTGCAAGATAAGGGCGCGCGATTGAGTATACACCCCCTTATTCTCTACGCTGGCTAAAGTACGCGTGGGAGATGCTGCGCCATCTTGCTGATAATTGTGAAAACACAATAGCTCCCCCCCCTATTTCCGGAGCCCTCCACTACAGCATCCCTCATAATCATATAGTGGTTTTGGTACGTTAAACCACACAAATCAATTAATGCCCCCCTCCCCGAGAGGCCCGCTAAGAGCGGTAAGTGGTAGATATGAATAGGTTGCCGTTCAAATATTGGAGGAGGTACCTCTTAGTGGCTCAGTGGTTAATGCCTGGCGTTCGCGACGCGGAGGTCCTACGTTCGGTTCTACGCGCCAGAATATTTTTTCTGGGACTTTTTTTATTCTTGCATTTTCATATATATAGATACGTATACATATATGGTGCATGACATAGCCGCCGACGTCAACGCCGGCGGCGAAATCTACTCGAGAGTGTTCATATACATGATATCGCAATAATATATGCAGTGTTTGTAATGTCTTTCATGACGTAGTAGGTGATAATCGTGAATGGTTCATGGCTTAGCAATGAAAACCTCCAGTGCTTCGCCTCACTCATCGTCATTCACTCCGTAGATATGCTGTGATTTTTCTTTCTTTTTCCTTTTACCTCTTTCGCGCCTTGAAATGTCCGTCATGCACTCATGCAAACGTATGATGATGATGATGAGTGGTTTTCAATGGCGCAAGGGCCAATCGATGGCCAATGAGCACCATTTCGATAGACTAGAGATATGAACAATAAATGTTATGATACGTAGCTGTAAAAGGGCCTTAAAATTTTCGCGCTAACGCGGGTAAAAACAAAGAAGCACTAATACCTTGACATTGACGTGAACTATGTGCAATGATACTAAATGACGACACGTCGTGATAGCGAGACAGTGACAGAGTTGCAGCGACCGCGGAAACGACCTCTATTCTGATATCACGCTACGAAGCGCCTGAATATATGACATTAAAAGTATGTACATCTGTTAAAAACGCCAGCATTGATTTATGAGGAAAAAGGGGTTCTCTACCAATGAACATTGATGGGTGCAACGGTATCCGTTATCGGAAGGCATATAAAAAGTGCTTTTTTCTGAGAGAATCTGAATCACTGCATTGGACAAGAATGTGGAGAATCGTGAGCGGTTCTCCACATCTCTCCCACAATGGTGCATCACCACCAGACAAAAGGTATGAATGTGTCAAGTGTGTATGCCCTACCTGTAGTCTTGTAAGTGTGACTTGTGTGTAGCGTGATCTGTATACTCTTGGCCAATTTCCAAGTCTCGGTTTGACAACAAGCAGTTTTGACAACAAGTTGTTTTCTGTCTGCCGATCCCATAGGTACTGGCAGCATGCCCTGAGCTCCCGTATTAGAAATGGTTTCAGATCAAGCGCAGGGACAGCTACAGATGTATTGGCGCCTGTGTTGTCTTGGGCAGATGCAGCCAGCTGATCCGCCAACACGTTTCCAGCGATTTCGCAGTGCCCCGGCACTCAGAAGACTACAACATGCCGTTTAAGAGTATATATCGTGCATGACAAAGAGTACAAGGACACAAGGACAGGATTTTTATGTTTACGTAGAGTTTTCAGTGCCATCGCAATGCTCAGTGAATCTGTGTATATTACCGCACGTTGTAATTGCAGTTTCTTAATATGCTTGACGGCCACAAATATCGCGTGAGCCTCTGCTGTGAAGATGCTTGTTTCAGAGTTCACGATACCGGAGTTGGAGAAAAATGGGCCAACAGCTGCATAGGACACACCAGTGTGAGACTTCGAAGCATCTGTGAAAAATTCTGGGCAGGTGAACTTGTGTTGAAGTTCGAATAAATGCGTGCGAATATGTACAGTAGGTGCGTGTTTAGTGACTTCCATGAAAGATAGATTGCAGTCTATGACTTGCCACTTCCACGGTGGCAAATATAATACTGAAGCCAAGAAACACTGTTTTAAAAGTGGCACAGCTGTTTCCTCAGCGAGACTCCTGACACAGAGTGAGTGTGGCTATCTCAGCGAGAGACCGTTATTGAACAAGGTACAGTTGGACAGATCATTTACTGTGGAGTAAGCGGGATGTTCCTCATCAGCGTTAACCTTGAAAAAAGTATGTAAAAGACAGGTAACATCTCTGAAGATGGAGCGACCATTCATTTGATTCTACGTACAGACTCTCTACGAAGTACTTCGAAAAGCACCCTTTGAGAGGCGTATGCCTAGATGGTAGACAGGGTCGAGAATCTTTAGGGCTGATGGTGTCGCAGACTGATAGATTATAGCACCGTAATCTAGGCACGTGCGTACGCGGCTTTTATATAGATTCATCAGACATTTTTTGTCCCTGCCCAACGTATTTCGTGATAACACTTTCAAAATATTCATGGTTTTTAAAGACCTGTCTTTTGAGTACTTTATGTATGTAATGAAGGTTAGTTTTGTGTCTAATATTAGGCCCAGTAATTTATGCTCTATCTTCACAGAGAGACGTTGACCTTGCAGGTCAATCTCGTGATCAGAATGAACGCCCCTTTTTCAGCAGAACAACATGCAGGTACTTTTTTGCGCATTCAGTTTAAAACCATTTTCATCTGCCCATTGAGAGACTTTGTTCAAACCTAGTTGAACCTGACGTTCACGCACTGAGAGTTTACAGGACTTAGAACCGACCTGCATGTCGTCAACATAAGTACAGTAAAACATATTTTGTGGGATAACGATGCGTAAAGAGTTAATTTTCACTATAAAATGTACAACTCAATACCCCTCCTTGCGTCACTCCTGTTGCATGAACAAATGTACAGGACAACACAGTGCCTACTCGAACACGGAATTTCCGATTAGGTAACTTTCGATTATTTTCAACATTCTGCCTCGCATACCTAGGTGTGACACGTCTCGGAGTATGCCAAAGCGCCACGTAGTGTCATAGGCTTTCTCCATATCGAGGAACACTGACAAAAAGAATTGTTTATAAATTAAAGCATCACGGATTTGTGCCTCGATATGGACAAGGTGGTCAGTAGTGGACTTAGCCTCTTGGAACCCGCACTGGTAAGGGTGAAGCAGTCTATTGTTTCGAGAAAATGGATCAATCGTCTGTTCAGTATTTTTTAAAAAACCTTGCAAGGCAACTTGTCTATGCTCTGGGCCTGTAGCTTGATGCTTTAGATGGGTCCTTGCCCGGCTTAAGAATTGGTATAATGGTAGCTTCTTTCCAGGTGGAAGGGATCTCACCGGAAAACCAAACGGCATTATAAAAAAGTAGGGCTCTTTGAGTTTCAGGAGGCAGATGTTTGAGCATTTCGTATAATATACGGTCAGAGCCCGTGGCGGTTTTGTTACGCAGTTTAATGATGCTTGTAACTCAGCTATGACGAAAGGTTAATTGTATGCCTCATCGTTTGCGGATTTGAATTCTATTTTCTGTTGTTCTATTTTTGTTTTGTATCGTTGAAACGCTGGACTGCAATGGGAGGAGCTGGAGACCTGTTCAAAATGTGCACCAAGGTAGTTCGCTTGGTCTTCTAAACCATTACCTTGTGTGCTTACTAGAGGAAGAGGATGTTGTTCTCGTCCTACTACCCTACTGATCATTTCCCAGACTCTTTCTGCATGTGTATATGTATTGATTCCCGATATAAACCTCTGCCAGCTCTTCCTCCTAGCCTGTCGACGCTTTCTCCTACCTTGGGACTTGATGTTTTTAAAATTGACAACATCTTTAGCGGTCGGTGAGTCTCGAGGCAGTCTCTATGCTTTGTTTTGTTGTTTGCAAGCTTTTAGACATTCGCTGTTTCACCAGAGGACTCGTCGTTTTCTGCCCTGTCCAGATGTTTGCGGAATGCACTTAGCTACAGCTTCAATAACAAAAGCAGTAAAGTATTGTCCAGCTGCATCTAAGCTAGAACTGCATATGTCAGTCCAACTTAAGCTGGCAGCCTTGTAAAACTGGCCCCAATCGGCTTTTTCTATCAGCCATTTGAGAACCTGTGGAGGACTTTCATTTGGTACTGCTGAGCTCAGAACTACAGGATAGCGGTCACTTCCAAAAGGTATACTAATGACTTTCCAGTGAAGTAGTGGAAGGAGCGATGGAGATACAATGCTTAGGTCGATTGACGAGTAGGTATGGTTTGCGAGGCTATAATATGTTGCCTCTTTCCTCTTGAGGAGACACGCGCCAGAGGAGAAAAAAAAAACTCGTCAATCAGACGACCTTGTGCATCGCAGTGCGAGTCACCCCACAGAATACAAAGTGCGTTATAATCTCCAAGGAGAAGGTACGGTCCTGGAAGTTCATCAGTTATTGCCTGTAATTCTTGTTTACTAAGTTGGCGCCGAGGAGGTATATAAATAGAGCAAATTGTGACCAGTTTATTCCAGATAACGGCTTGGACGGCTACTGCCTCAAGAGACCTCTGAAGTGGTAATTGTGTACAGGCAGTTCCTGGATCCACGACAATGGCAATACCACCGGATGACGCGACTGCAACATTTCGATCCTTTCGAAACATGGCGTAATAACTTAGAAAGTTTATGTGTTTCGGTTTCAGGTGTGTCTCTTGTACACACAGCACTTTTGGTGTATATTTGTGTAAAAGTTCTTGAATATCTTCGAGGTTTTTCAGCAGTCCTCTGACGTTCCACTGTAATATATGTGTCAGTTTAATCTGTGTGGTGCTGTGTGTACAAAGAAGTTGCCTTACGTTACAGGGTCCTTAGGAGGCCCTGTAAATCGTAGTCTTTCTTTTTTTGTGCACTCCCAAGAGCTGCGCCTCTCCTTCGGCGTCTCGGGCGCCGGAGGAGTCGTACATGTATCCATCGCCTCTTGTGAGGTAGTGGACGGTGCCTGCTCGGCAGGCATTTTAACAAAACTTTCGGAGCTAACTGCGCTTGCAGTGGTCCGAGGTCCGGCAGACTAGGGAGTCTTCTGGGCAGCTTTGTTGGGTGGTGGAGCGGTATTGGCTGCTCCAGCCGGGGGCGCTTGTGGCGTGCCCACAGTCTCACTCTGTGTGACTTTTGCGGGCACGGAAAGATGTGGCGCAGCGCCCCGGCGCGTCACATCGGAGAAAGAATGACTGGACTGATGGATGGAGAACCGTTTGCGTGCTTCTTGGAAGGACAGATTGAACTTCACTTTAATCTCAAGGATTTGTTTTTCTTCCAGGTATGGCAAGATCTCGAGTAGGCAGCATGGTCTCCTTCACGATTCGCACAACATGATGTGTTTGAAGTACACGTATCTGATGCGTGATTGTTAGATGCACATTTTGCGCAAGTAATGCACCCTTGCAACTTTGTGACCCATGTCCAAAGCGCTGGCACTTGAAACATCTGCGAGGTTTTGGCACATAGGGCCTGACACGGAGCTTGCAGTAGCCAGTTTCAATTGAATCAGGTAAGTCACTGGTACCAAAGGTGACGATTATGTGTTTTGTGGGTGTTTTCTTTTCGTCTTTTCGTATAATTATTCTTTTGACCTTGACTACATTCTGGTCTTGCCAGCCTTCTAATAATTCACTTTCGGACAGTTCAAGCAGGTCGTCATCAGAGACCAGGCCGCGCACTGTATTCATTGACCTGTGTGGGCCCACTGAGACTGGGACACCCCAACCGCTACCAGTTTAGGTAAGTTGTTGTATTGGAGCTTGTCGCGAACCTCCAAAAGGAGGTCACCGCTTCCCAACTTTGTTAAACAATATCCTGGGCCGATTGCTTCAGTGAGTGTTTTCTAAACAAGAAAAGGTGAGATCGCTCGGGCTGTTTTGTTCTCTTTTTGGCTATGCACGACATGAAACTTGGGGAAGGACTGCTTTGGTTTAGAAAAAAGAAACGGTTCTTCGATGCGCCCCCTTTTTGGGCGGCGATCAGGAAGAGGGGGGAAAGAGTTGGCCATAAAGATTGTGTACAGTTCGGCGGCGATGGTGGCCACCCACCACCGAGCCCAACAAGGGGACGCTACAAGGTTGAATAGTGAACACTTGGAGACGACAGCCATGCATCGCCACTATAACCGAATATAACTACCCAAGGTTGGGTAGCTACACAAGGTTAACCCTTGCCGCCACAAAATTTGGAAGTAAACGAAAGAGAGAAGATGACAAAACAGATAAAAAGTGAGAGATAAAGACAAAGATGTAGGTAGAGAGAGATAAGAAAAGGCGACTGCCTAATTCCCCTGGGTGGGTCAACCCAGGGGTGCCGTCTACGTGAAGCCGGGGCCAAAGGGGTGTGTTGCCTCTGCCGGGGGACCTTAAAGGTCCAATCACCCAGCGTCAGCTCAATCCCCAAGATCCCCTTTTCCCCGGACACGGCAAAGCCACGCATGGCTAAGCGTGGGAGGGAGTCAAAACTCCCCCGTTAGCTCGGGTCCGTGGTGTCGCTACACACCAATCACCTACTTGCGCAGGCGCCCCTGCGGGGGATGCAAACATATGAGTGCATGCATTTGCATTAGAGGCGCACACCATTTCAGTTATGGCCAGCTTCATGAAATGCAGGCAGATGGATAAATAGAAAGCGCACAAATATCTTTGAATCCTCAAGAAATTATTGACTTTTAAAAAGAAACGTTCGACTTGGGAAAGCAGCCCCACCGGCAACTACCCGGTCGATAAGGCAGGCTGGGTTACGGCTTTCCAGGGCTCCCAACCTTGAAGCCTCGAACGGCTAACGGCGGCACACTGAGATGTTGACCGCCGACTCCGAGGTAGTGTGACGCCATTCTACCGGTTCGTACGTTCGAACTTGAATAAGGGGGGGGGGGGGATGCTGACACCCCCTGTAAAGTTTCTTGCGCCGCGTGATGCATCTGTGTCACGCAGAAGCCGTATTCTGGGGTCACAACTATTGAGCGGTAGGTGCGGTTGTGTTCACTAGCGTTGTAGATTTACTGTATATGCTACCTTTTGGTCGCAGATTTTCGCCAAGGTACGTCATCTTAGGTTCAAATGTTTTGCGGGAAAGCCACTCACCACCCGCGCAGGAGCAGCGCTCACGCTTCAGAGTACTAGCGTTGCTTTATTTATTATTTTCGCTTTTTGTCTCTTTATTTTAGTGAGAGTACAGTAAGAACTCAGTTGATCTTTTCATGCCTGAAAGCCTTGAATTTATGTTTACGTTTTTGGTATGTAATAGTGACAAAAACGTTCGTCAGCTCGTTGAACCGGTGATACATATGTATATTTATAGTAGCCCATACATTAGCTTCGGCTTCTTCTGCACTGTTTTCCCATTTACATGTATAAAATTATTTTTCACTCTTGATCATAGTCGAGGGAGTTAAGAACGAAATATTTTTATTTAAGCAGGTAAAGCTTTGTAGTCTTCAACTGAATCAAGCTGGATAGCGATCAAGAGTGGCCGTGCGACGCCCGCGTTACGCGCGGCCCTAAATTACGCTCGCATTACAAACGCGGCTCACGACAATTGATTTGAACTGTTTTTCAACAGCGCTGTCGTGTCCAACAATCTTTTCACTTAATGTTTCAAAGCTGCATTCGATTCACGAACTAATAGCAACACTTTGTCGATTTAAATAATTCTAGTTTAAAATCTCCTTTTATGTTTAGCGTTTCAACCGCCAGACCAGTTTAGACGTAGCAGGTGACACACGCTGGCCAATTCCACGTGTATGACGTGTTCACTACTGCATCTGTTGTTAATACAAATACAGCAAGGTATACAGTGCTGAGGACAGATTTGAAAAAAAAAAACTTAGCACATGGCCGTCAGCCAAGAAGTAGAAAAAGGGCACTTGCCCTTCTCAAGCCACAAAAGCCTTTGCCCTCACCCAAGCTAGACCAGTGCTTTCACTCTCCTTATACAGCGATGCAACAATAGTTTTCACCCCCCCAGAGAAAATCCTGCAGACGACAATGGCGAAGCGTTTATTTCTTCTGACTGAACACTAATCTTTCTATAGGAAAACCCGCTGCACTAGCGTCTAATCGCATGGGCTCTACGTAGTACAATTCAACACAGAATGCATTTGCTGCCACGTTTCTCTTGACCAACAGGCAGCATGGCTACATTACCAAAGAAGCGTGGCGAGAATGACAGCAGCCGTTGTCAACCCCACTTCATCTGCCCGGAATCTGCGTAGCGTTGCCTTCTCCGCAGTGCGAATGAACCACCTATGACCACGTCATGGCGCTTGGCAAATAGGGGTGCTGAACTCCTCCAGGCGGAGCGAGCGGCCCCCAGAAAACAGTGGCGCAACTCTCCTACCTAAAGGTAGCATATACAGTAACTCTAGAGCGTTGATCACCACTATCATCATCATCATGGTTATATCAATAGCGCCGGCGGTGACCCCTGGTGGCATGGCTTGGTGGCCGCCCGAGAGAATTGAGCGAGTCTCTTGCGCGTGGCAGTCGGCGCGAACGCTTGTCTCTCGCAGTGAGACCCCGGTGCACGACACCACGGGCCGTCTGCCGGGGGCCTTGTTGTGAGTCAGGCTTGGGGAACACCTCCTTAATTGTATTGTTGTTAGGGCATAAGGTTTTCTTAGCGTGTTGATCACGATTGATGTTATAATAATTCGACTGACAAACAAGGGGAAACTAGGGATCATCACTAAAAAATTATGGATGAGGCGGATTGTGACATTTTTGCAGCTTTGGAAAGTGACACAGTCTTTCTGGTTCGAGGTACGGACAGAAAATTAGAACGTGAACGACAGACAGCTCATCACCACATTTTGCACAATGTGGTGCTGGAGAGTTCTTTAAAAGGTGTGATTGTGTTGCATGTGTATGACCAATCCTGAGTCTGCACAGTGCAACCTCTTGGTGCCTGTTACGTTTTTCAGTCACATATCTTCCTATTCTTGGCTTTACTAAGTGCAGTTTGTTTGCATTTGCTGCGTTCCAATCTTCTTTCTATTGTCCACGCATTCGGGATCTGATGAGTGGCCTCAGGTCCTTATACGGGAAGGAGTCTACGTCAAATGATGGGAGGAGTGCTTATGACTTCGCAATTTTGTCCGCTATCTCGTTGCCAGCAATGTTGCAGTGTCCTGGAATACAGCAAGGCGTGATTTTGAGCTTGGATTTGGAGGCTGACATGATGCATTTTAGAAGTGTATTAGTAACTGGGTTTTTCAGTATCTTAGTGGAGGACAGCGCAGTCACAGCACTGAGAGAATCTGTGTATATGATTGAGGCTGGTTCTTTCTCCTTTGAAACTGCGGAGGACTTGTAGGCATCAGTATGATATTCAGCACACCTGTATTTGGCCTGCAGGTACTTGAAGTGTTGGTCGATTGCGATTGGGTGGCCATTTTTTCTACCTCTAGGAATGACAAGTCAGAATCAATAGCCTGCATTTCCCATGGCACAAAAGTGTCCTTGTGAGAGGTTAGTTGAAGATAGGAGGCCGGATTGTGTATATTTACAAGGTGTGTGGCCACCCTGAGTGGATAAGGTGGCGTAGCTGATGGTCGCCTCAAAAACAGGTGGGCGTTTGATGTATCCTGCACTAGCACACGACCGAGCTGGGTGGTCGACATGGGAAAGCACATTGGTGGCATACATGACACTTGTAAACTGACGTTGCTGTTCCAGTGACCACCGGCCTGTCTCAACATAGAGGCTGGCTATCGGGCTGCTTCGGAAAGCACCACTGGCCAGCCGAAGCCCAAGGTGGTGCACTGGGTCCAGCATCTTCAGTGCAGATCTTGAAGCTGACTCGTAAACCACCGAGCCGTAATCCATACGTGATAGCACTACACTGTCGAGAAGGTTCAGTAAACAGTCACGGTCTGTGCCCCATGACAGATGCGAGAGACTCTTGAGCAGGTTTAAGGCTTTCAAGCATTTAAGTCGTAGCTGTTCGATATGTGTGACAAAGCTGAGCTTTTCATCAACCCCAACACCTAAAAATTTGTGATCTTTTTTGGTAGTTATGGTTTGTCCGTTAATTGAAATGTTGGAGGGTGGCCTTATGCCACGTAGTTTTGGGAAGAGTACGCAGTCTTGTCACGGTTAAACTTAAACCCATTTTGTCTGCCCAGCTTGACAGCTTGTTTACTGCCAATTGAATCTGACGATCGCAAAAGCCTTGGTTACATGATTTGAAGCTGATCTGAATGTCATCCACATATACAGAGTAGAAGATTGTTTTAGGCAATATGGTGCTTATGGAGTTCATTTTTACGATGAATAGTGTGCAGCTAAGAACACCGCCCTGGACGACGCCATTTTCTTGCGTAAACCGCTTTGATAAGGCATTATCAACACGAACCACAAATGTACGGTCAGAAAGGTAGCTTTCAATATAATTCAGCTTATTTCCTGACACTCCAAAAGATCGCAGGTCGCGGAGAATGCCACAACGCCATGTCGCGTCGTAAGCTTTCTCCAAGTCAAAACTATAGATAGGCAGTGCTGTTTATGAATGAAGGCATCCCTGACATAGGATTCAAATGCTACCAGTTGGTCAGTTAACGACCGGCCAGACCTGAATCCAGGTTGATGATGACCATGGAGTAAACACCTTGCCCAAACAGCTGGTCAGCGCTATAGGCCTGCAACTAACAGCAAATGTGGCTTCTTTTCCTTGTTTAGGGATGCATATGATAACTGCCTTTTTTCCAGGTCATGGACAGACGCCCAGAGGACCATACATTGTTGAAAAGAATGAAGATGACGTCAAGCGTTTTTTCGTGATGGTGTTTCAGCTTGCCGTAAGTAATCCCGTCCGAGCCTGCTGCTGAGCGGCCGCACTTTGCCAGTGCTGCCTCTAGTTCACCTATAGTAAAGGGGGCATTGTACCCTCCTGCCGATGGCCTGTTATCACGAATAAGTTTGCGTTCCTCGGCAAGTTCGTATCACCTTAAAGAGTCTGTATAATGTGCTGAGCTGAAAATATACTCGAAGTGTTGGCTCAAGGCATCTGCCTGGTGTTCCAATGTATCACCAGCAGTACTAACAATGGGCATCAGATGAGTGCTCAGCCCTTCGAGTGTTCTTACTCTGTTATACGCCTTATGTGTGTCAGTGTAAGAGTTCACCGATGAGAGGTAGGATTGCCAGCTCTGTCGTTTAGACTCTCGTCAGACACGTCTACCGTTTGCATTTGCACGCTTAAAATTCACCAAGCTTTCGACTGTAGGATACGAGCGGAATTTCAACCATGCATTGTTTTGATTGTCACGAGCATTTTTGCACTCAGAGTGCCACCAAGGGCGTCTTTTGTTCCGTGTATTGTTAGATGTATGTGGGATGGATTGATCTGCGGCCTGTGTAATGTGCAGTGTGACCAACGCTTCATATTCATTGATGCCTAGGTTTTGAATTGATGAGCGCGATAACTTTGAGAGTTTTCGGAATTTCGTTCAGTTCGCATCCTGTTCCCTGAACCTGGTTACATTCGCAGTCATTGTACTCGTATTTACATTGTAGTTTAGACGAACAGGAAAATTATCATTTCCATAGATGCTATGAATTACCGCCCAGTCAGTGGTTGCCAAGAGTGAAGGAGATCCAATAGCAAACTCTATTGCTGTGAATGAGTTGTGCGCTGTGTTAAAGTATGTTGGCTCTTTTTTACAAATATACAGGAGCCGGAGGACAACAGAAAGTTTCAATTAGGAGCCTGGAGAATCCGTTCTTCTACATCCCCATGAAGGGTGGTGCGCGTTAAAATCTCCGACCAATAGAAATGGATGCGGAAGCTGGTTGATGAATATTTCAAATTCTTCAGTAGAGAGTTGGTAGTCTGGAGGGATGTAAAGTGAACACACGGTAGTTACTCGTCCGAAAATTAGGGTTCATATTGCCACTGCTTCTAGGTCAGTAACCAGAGTGAGGCTTTGAGATGGAACTGCTTTCTGCACCACGATAGCGACACCACCAGATTAATAGGCAGTGCCCTTTCTGTCCTTTCGGTATACCACATATCTTTTCAGAAGGCTAGTGTGTGTAGGTTTTCGGTGTGTTTCCTGTAAGCAAAGTATGTTTGGTTGGTGTTGGGAGTATTTCGGAGATGTCATCTAAGTTCTTAAGTAAGCCTCGGCAATTACAGTGGATGATACTTTCGGCAGACATTTTTATGAATGAGGAAAATAGCGCGACTTATTCACACTTTGCTCCCTTTATCAGGCGGCTTCACTGGAGGGTGTCTCTTCCCTCTGAGGTGATCGATGGAGCTCCGCCTCACTTGGGAAGATTCCGTCAGCATTTTAGACGCTGAGGATCCTGGTGTCACCTCCAGTGCCTCCGGTGAACCCTCGGAAGCTCATGGAGGTTTGTCAGAAGAGACAGGTGTCTCAGTTGTCTGTGTGGTCCCTAGGGTCTGATTAAGTTTGACCTCCGGGACGTGAAAGGTTGGTGCAGCCGGTGGCTGCTTGGTGGGGGGCGCAGATGCGCACGCATCAGCCAAGCTGTATTGCGTGCGCACCGTCACTAGACGCCGCCCGGCTCCCCGGCGAGCTGCGTCAGCATATGATGTTCTAGAAAAAAGGGATACCTTTTTCCGGGCTTCCGAGAATGTGATATTTTCTGTAACTTTGGTGTGAAATAAAGCTTTTTCTCTCTTGAACACTTCGCATGTGCGAGATTACGCGGCATGCGGCCCGTGACAATTAGGACATTCTGTTTGATTCAAAGTGCACTTCTTGGTGGGGTGCTCATGGTCACCACATTTCGCACGAGTTAGTTTCCCGCGGCAGGTGTTTGATCCATGTCCGTATTTCTGAGATTTGAAGCACCTTCTGGGGTTAGGTATGCAGGGATGGACTTTACAATGAAGGAACGCCGCTTTCACAGATTCGGGCAGGATGGAGCGATTGAAAGTTATTACTATATGCGGAGTTACCACTACTTCACCTTTCCGTCTAATTGTGATTCGACGTATGGCGATTACGCCCTTCTCCCGGAAGCCCTCAAGGTGGCCAGTTTCCGTTTCTCGCATGAGATTGCGTTCTAAAATGACACCTTGTATAGTGTCAAGACTGCGGTGAGGGGTGACAGACACGTTCATGTGTGCAAACTGCTTTTGTTTTAGGAGAGTGTGTGAGTGGTACTTTTTGGGTCACTTCAACAAGAAGATCAAATGATGACAGCTTTTTTGCTTCATACTTTTTGCCTATTAGGTTTTCAAGAGTTCTGGCTATCAGGAAGACAGACAATGCTGCAACAGACTCGTTGTCTGTAAGAGAGTGTATGACCAGAAAATGTGGGAAGTGGTCACCATCAGTTCGGGTACGTTTGGAGCTCTCATCGGTGCGATTCCTTTTCAGGGACCGATCATTCAAAGAGGGGAAAGATTTTGCCATGTGAAGCATTTAAAGTTTGGCGGCGATGGTGACCACCCACCACCAAGCCCAACAAGGGGACGCTACAAGGTAGAACACTTGAAGCCGCCAGCTATACATCGCCGTTATAACCAAATATAGTTACCCAAGGTTGGGCATCTACACAGGGTTAACCCTCGCCGCCAGTAAAAATTGGAAGCAGAAGGAAGATAGAAGATGACAAGACAGATAAAAAATGAGAAGTAAAGACAAAGACAAGGGGAGAGAGAAATAGGAAAAGGAGACTGCCGATTTCCCCTGGGTGCGTAAGCCCAGGGGTGCCGTCTACGTGAAGCCGGGGCCAAAGGGGTGTGTTGCCTCTGCCAGGGGGCCTTAAAAGTCCAATCACCCGGCGTCAGCTCAACCCCCAGGATCCCCTTTTTCCCGGACACGGCAAAGCCACGCACGGCTTGGCGTGGGAGGGAATAGAAACTCCCCCGTTAGCTCGGGTCCGTGGTGTCGCTACGCACCTAACGCCTACTTGCGCAGGCGCTCCTGCGGGATGACTTGTTCTTTTTACTTGCTCAATGACATTTCGTTAGACTGTAGTGCGTTAGCATTTGGTCGAGTGGTGCTTTTGGGGTTGGGGGAATAAAAAAAAACTACTGAATAATTCGTACCGTGTACTTCACAAGAAAGGCAGAATGAGATGCCTCCTCTTTTTTTCTGGTTTATTAAATAGCAACCTAATGTTCGTTGAAGTGGTATTTCACTGCGGCGGCTATTACAGGAACTATGTCGTAAATTCTCAAACATCAGGAAAAAGATATTTGCTCGATGCCTTCAAGATTGCTTCTTCTGTAGCCGCAGATGTCTTGAGATGGCTAATGACTTCACTTCGTGTTGTAATGAAGAAAGTCGCAATATTTAACTTCTCATATACTGAAGTGGGGAAGTTATGTAATATAGATGTGTTGAAAGGCTTCATGCGAGCAACACATTGCAGCTTTAATATTGAGAAAAAGTGGCCTCTTGCCGTAATGACGAAGTAATGAAAGTTATGAAGATTCAGAACAGAACTGAAACGCGTAAAGCGCACCTGCCGCATTCTTTTGAGACGCCTAGAAGTGAACTGAAGTGAAGTTTATTTCCTTTCATACAAAAAAGGAAGGCGGAGATGAAGAATGAGCTGCTTAACAAAAGCCTCGGCTTCATTGTACAGTCTGGCGACAGTTAACAAAACAATATAGCTACGTACATGACATAACAAATAGATAAATCTGCTGCACTTGCAAGTACAACAAAATGAACTATTCCTAAGCATATTGCAACGAAAATGTTATACCTAACAAAAACTACAGTCGAGTAAATATTTTTTTTGTTTTCTTTTTAAATATTTTAATTGAAACATCAAAGTTAACATTTGTAGACATTTTATTCATAGCCACCGTCCCCTGATTAGTTAATTTTTGTTTGGCATAGTTATAAATTACGCGTCTTAGGAACCCGCAGGCTTTGTTTTTGATAATTCCATGTATCACTAGTGTAGTAAAACACCGAAACTGAAAATGCGAACAAAAGGATTGACGCAAATGAAGATAGAGGAACACAAAAGTGCGTGTGTGGTGCGTGGCGGTGCCGCTCGTGAGCGGGCGCGTCAAAGTTTTTCCTTCAAAATGTTGAAGAAGAAAGTCGGACCAAAGCAGTCGGGCAGCAGTGTCAGAACGGGGGTTGTGGCGGCTACCGGCGCGTTACAGCGCGCAGCCTGTCACGACTTAACTGCAGACGACCTCGGGCGACGCGCTACGCGAGGCGACGACGGTGCTCGTGGTCACGGTCGAGACCTGCTGGCTAGTCGGCGTCTACGTGGGTTGCCGGGTCAGGGAAGCTGAGGCGTGCTGGGCCGATCTATCGGGTGTTCTCGGGCATGGCCGAGCACAGATCTGACCAGTTACCGCACAGCGAGCAGCTGTCCCAGCGACGGCTGTGGTGCGACGGCAACTCCGGGACCTTCCCAAATCCAGGAGACGCGGCGGCACGTCGAACCATCTCGACGACAGTGGCGTGAGTGGTTGACGTCGAGTGGTGCGCGAACTAGATTCGCTGTGTCAGGGCCGCGTGAACCGTGACTACGTGTTTTATACTTGTAGAGCGATCTGGACTGGCACGAGTTAGGAGTGCATGTACGCAGTTTTAGTTCATGTATGTAATTATGTCCAAAATGTATAAACGTCCTGTCTTTGTCTATGGCCTATTCCTTGTCGATTGAGCGTCTGGGCTCACACAAACCTCTCACAATTGGCGAGCCTGCCAGGATGAGCTAACAACATCTGTAGCCAACGCTCAAACACAGGGTTGAGACATCGACAACGACAGCGTCGTCAGTATTAGGAAAGAGTTAGGACTAAAAGATACTGAACTGAGGGCATGGGTGGAGCAAGAGCGTATAAGATTACGCGATGAGCGCGCTGAAAAGCGAAATTCTTTAAAAAAAGAAATGACACAGGAGCAGCAGCTGATAGAACAGGAGCGCGCTGCAGTTCGCGAGAAAGCGGAGCAGCAACAGCAGCTGCTAGAACAAGAAATGAAGATTCTCGAACTGAAGCTTGGGCTTCAAGAGAGTGCCGCTAGTCCGCAGGCCACCGATAACATAAATCTGCGAGCACGAACGCGTCCGTTGCATCGAACGTGCGCAGTCTCCACAAACTCATACCTCCGTTCAATGACAAGAGGGACGACCTAGACGCTTACCTACAACGCTTCGAACGTGTCACCACCCGTCAGGAATGGCCGCGCGAGAAATGGGCACTTTCATTAAGCCTTTGTATGACCGGGGAAGCTTTGACTGTAATACGCATGGACCCGAACGCAGCCTTGTACTACGACACGCTCAAAAGGGCACTCCTCCAACGTTCCTGTACACGGCAGACGAGTACCGGGAGAAATTCCGTTATGCAAGGCCCGAAGAAGAAACGACCACCAAGCAGTACGTTTCGAGGCTCTCGGGGTACTTCGATCATCGGTTGGAGCTCGCGGAGGTGGAGAAAAGCTTTAAGGGACTCAGAACTAATGATTGCTGAGCAATTTGTCAAGGGCTGTTCCCCAGCATTAATGGTTTCCCTGAAGAAGAGAAATTGCCAAACCATACAGGAACTCTCTCAGGCAGTCAACAAGTTTGTCGAGGCCCAAACTTTGCTGAACTTTGGTCAAGAGCGACAAGAGAAGGAAGAAACCCAAGGGCCCAGCTTGAGAGCGGATCAAACGAAGAAAACACCTCGAAGAGACAATCGCTGTTTCTTTTGCGACAAGAAGGGCATAGGGCAGCCGAATGTTGGTCTCACACGAAAGGGAATCACAGAGACCAAGGTCAACCAGGCGAAAAGTTGCGTCCTAACAGGAAGAAGTTATACCCCGGAGGAGAGGCCAAGAGAGGGGACTCGTGCGCGGTCTCAGTAGATAAAGCAGAAGAAGTCACGACGGATCACGAGGGTGATGTCGTCTTACAGGACGGAGCGACAATCCCGATCGTGCATGCGACGGCGAGCCGAGGAGTTACTGCTGGTGGGCCTCGAGACATGCCAGTGACGAAAGGGCTCTTGGATAAACATGAAGTTACAGTGCTGCGAGACACAGGCTGTAACACTGTTGTAGTGCGACAGGCGCCGGTAGCTAAGGAAAAAATGACCGGGACTTATATTCCCTATTCCTCCTCAATCGCACAGTACAATATTTACCAGAAGCTGTGGTCTTCATGGAGACACCATTTTTTAGTGGTGAAGATCCAGCAAAGTGCATGCAAGACCCCTTGTACGTCTCAGGAAACATCAGAGGAGCCCTATCACTGGACACCTTGAACATGAGAGACAACAAGATGGGCAATTTCAGTCGAGGCACGACTATCGACGAAACAATGCCAAAGAAGTCAAAAGATTGTCAGGGAAAGCGAGGACATCAGATCACCTTGAGTGAAACAACCAAACAACTCCGTGCACCAAGAACTGGGCCCAGTGACAGCAGTGCAATTGTAACAGACAGCGACACCCAGATGGCATGCGCGATGCTATGGCAAACAAGGGCACGTCCGGATGGATCTTCATTGCTTTTGGCCTCGCCATGGCGGAAATCGGGACCAGGTGTGACACATTTTCACAGTATAGTCACCCCACAAGATGACTTGTGGTCGTCTCATGACCCAACGCCCAAGGTACTGCTACGCCGACGATCCAGGCAGCATGCCTACTTCGAGCGACACAGAAGCAGCTGGGGCATTCAGAATCGGCCGGGGTTTCTCAGGCTTCATAGCGATGGCACGAGGATCCTCAACGATGCAGTGCCGCAGTCGCCATCGTCGCCTTTGCCATTGATGCGAACACCGTCTTTCCAGTGTCAATATCGACGACACCGGAGCAAGACGTACCAGCGACGTGACAACACTTACTGACGCTGCCTAGAAGTATGGTGCGGTGTCGCCACTGTGACTAGACACCTGTGTTGTGAATCTTGCGTTGTGGTTCTGAGTGTCGGCGCGTGCTTTATTCTTAGAGCGAGTAGTATGAGTGCACCTGGTTGTGACACATACACGGTAAGCGGGTGCGTGGTAGTACGTGTCACTGCCGACCGTGTTCAAACGTGAAAGAGGTGCATCAACCACCCAGGATACTGCGCGGATTAAGTCTTGTGCAGTGTTTTGTGGCAGATGCTTGCAATGCTGACATTTCTGCCTGTGCCAGTGATTGGTCCTGTTATTGCTGTGTTCCGTTGTGTCGCGTCAACACTAAAGCTTTCCACGGCACAACGTACTGAAAGTTGGGGAGAGTGTAGTAAGAAACTGAAACTGAAAGTGCGAAGAAAAGTATTGACGCAAATGAAGATAGAGGAAGACGAAAGTGCGTGTGTGGTGAGCAGCGGCGCCGCTCGTGAGCGGGCGCGTGAAAGTGTTTTCTTCGGAACGTTCAAGCAGAAATTCGGACCTAGCAGTCGGGCAGCAGTGGCAGAACGAGGATTGTGGTGGCTACCGGCGCGTTACGGCGCGCAACCTGTCACGACTGGACTGCAGACGACCTCGGGCGAGGAGCTACGCCAGGCGACGACGGTGCTAGTGGTCACGGTCAAGACCTGCTGACGAGTCGGCGTCTACGTGGATAGCCGAGTCAGGGAAGCTGAGGCGTGCTGGGCCGATCTATCGGGTGTTCTCGGGCGTGGCCGAGCACGGATATGACCAGCCACCGCACAGCAAGCAGCTGTCCCAGTGACGGCCGTGGTGCGACGGCAACTCCGGGACCTTCCCAAATCCAGGAGACGCGGCGGCACGTCGAACCATCTCGACGACAGTGGCGTGAGTGGTTGACGTCGAGTGGTGCGCGAACTAGATTCGCTGTGTCAGGGCCGCGTGAACCGTGACTACGTGTTTTATACTTGTAGAGCGATCTGGACTGGCACGAGTTAGGAGTGCATGTACGCAGTTTTAGTTCATGTATGTAATTATGTCCAAAATGTATAAACGTCCTGTCTTTGTCTATGGCCTATTCCTTGTCGATTGAGCGTCTGGGCTCACACAAACCTCTCACAATTGGCGAGCCTGCCAGGATGAGCTAACAACATCTGTAGCCAACGCTCAAACACAGGGTTGAGACATCGACAACGACAGCGTCGTCAGTATTAGGAAAGAGTTAGGACTAAAAGATACTGAACTGAGGGCATGGGTGGAGCAAGAGCGTATAAGATTACGCGATGAGCGCGCTGAAAAGCGAAATTCTTTAAAAAAGAAATGACACAGGAGCAGCAGCTGATAGAACAGGAGCGCGCTGCAGTTCGCGAGAAAGCGGAGCAGCAACAGCAGCTGCTAGAACAAGAAATGAAGATTCTCGAACTGAAGCTTGGGCTTCAAGAGAGTGCCGCTAGTCCGCAGGCCACCGATAACATAAATCTGCGAGCACGAACGCGTCCGTTGCATCGAACGTGCGCAGTCTCCACAAACTCATACCTCCGTTCAATGACAAGAGGGACGACCTAGACGCTTACCTACAACGCTTCGAACGTGTCACCACCCGTCAGGAATGGCCGCGCGAGAAATGGGCACTTTCATTAAGCCTTTGTATGACCGGGGAAGCTTTGACTGTAATACGCATGGACCCGAACGCAGCCTTGTACTACGACACGCTCAAAAGGGCACTCCTCCAACGTTCCTGTACACGGCAGACGAGTACCGGGAGAAATTCCGTTATGCAAGGCCCGAAGAAGAAACGACCACCAAGCAGTACGTTTCGAGGCTCTCGGGGTACTTCGATCATCGGTTGGAGCTCGCGGAGGTGGAGAAAAGCTTTAAGGGACTCAGAACTAATGATTGCTGAGCAATTTGTCAAGGGCTGTTCCCCAGCATTAATGGTTTCCCTGAAGAAGAGAAATTGCCAAACCATACAGGAACTCTCTCAGGCAGTCAACAAGTTTGTCGAGGCCCAAACTTTGCTGAACTTTGGTCAAGAGCGACAAGAGAAGGAAGCAACCCAAGGGCCCAGCTTGAGAGCGGATCAAACGAAGAAAACACCTCGAAGAGACAATCGCTGTTTCTTTTGCGACAAGAAGGGCATAGGGCAGCCGAATGTTGGTCTCACACGAAAGGGAATCACAGAGACCAAGGTCAACCAGGCGAAAAGTTGCGTCCTAACAGGAAGAAGTTATACCCCGGAGGAGAGGCCAAGAGAGGGGACTCGTGCGCGGTCTCAGTAGATAAAGCAGAAGAAGTCACGACGGATCACGAGGGTGATGTCGTCTTACAGGACGGAGCGACAATCCCGATCGTGCATGCGACGGCGAGCCGAGGAGTTACTGCTGGTGGGCCTCGATACATGCCAGTGACGAAAGGGCTCTTGGATAAACATGAAGTTACAGTGCTGCGAGACACAGGCTGTAACACTGTTGTAGTGCGACAGGCGCCGGTAGCTAAGGAAAAAATGACCGGGACTTATATTCCCTATTCCTCCTCAATCGCACAGTACAATATTTACCAGAAGCTGTGGTCTTCATGGAGACACCATTTTTTAGTGGTGAAGATCCAGCAAAGTGCATGCAAGACCCCTTGTACGTCTTAGGAAACATCAGAGGAGCCCTATCACTGGACACCTTGAACATGAGAGACAACAAGATGGGCAATTTCAGTCGAGGCACGACTATCGACGAAACAATGCCAAAGAAGTCAAAAGATTGTCAGGGAAAGCGAGGACATCAGATCACCTTGAGTGAAACAACCAAACAACTCCGTGCACCAAGAACTGGGCCCAGTGACAGCAGTGCAATTGTAACAGACAGCGACACCCAGATGGCATGCGCGATGCTATGGCAAACAAGGGCACGTCCGGATGGATCTTCATTGCTTTTGGCCTCGCCATGGCGGAAATCGGGACCAGGTGTGACACATTTTCACAGTATAGTCACCCCACAAGATGACTTGTGGTCGTCTCATGACCCAACGCCCAAGGTACTGCTACGCCGACGATCCAGGCAGCATGCCTACTTCGAGCGACACAGAAGCAGCTGGGGCATTCAGAATCGGCCGGGGTTTCTCAGGCTTCATAGCGATGGCACGAGGATCCTCAACGATGCAGTGCCGCAGTCGCCATCGTCGCCTTTGCCATTGATGCGAACACCGTCTTTCCAGTGTCAATATCGACGACACCGGAGCAAGACGTACCAGCGACGTGACAACACTTACTGACGCTGCCTAGAAGTATGGTGCGGTGTCGCCACTGTGACTAGACACCTGTGTTGTGAATCTTGCGTTGTGGTTCTGAGTGTCGGCGCGTGCTTTATTCTTAGAGCGAGTAGTATGAGTGCACCTGGTTGTGACACATACACGGTAAGCGGGTGCGTGGTAGTACGTGTCACTGCCGACCGTGTTCAAACGTGAAAGAGGTGCATCAACCACCCAGGATACTGCGCGGAGCAAGTCTTGTGCAGTGTTTTGTGGCAGATGCTTGCAATGCTGACATTTCTGCCTGTGCCAGTGATTGGTCCTGTTATTGCTGTGTTCCGTTGTGTCGCGTCAACACTAAAGCTTTCCACGGCACAACGTACTGAAAGTTGGGGAGAGTGTAGTAAGAAACTGAAACTGAAAGTGCGAAGAAAAGTATTGACGCAAATGAAGATAGAGGAAGACGAAAGTGCGTGTGTGGTGAGCAGCGGCGCCGCTCGTGAGCGGGCGCGTGAAAGTGTTTTCTTCGGAACGTTCAAGAAGAAATTCGGACCTAGCAGTCGGGCAGCAGTGGCAGAACGAGGATTGTGGTGGCTACCGGCGCGTTACGGCGCGCAACCTGTCACGACTGGACTGCAGACGACCTCGGGCGACGAGCTACGCCAGGCGACGACGGTGCTAGTGGTCACGGTCAAGACCTGCTGACGAGTCGGCGTCTACGTGGATAGCCGAGTCAGGGAAGCTGAGGCGTGCTGGGCCGATCTATCGGGTGTTCTCGGGCGTGGCTGAGCACGGATATGACCAGCCACCGCACAGCAAGCAGCTGTCCCAGTGACGGCCGTGGTGCGCCGGGAAACTCCGGAACCTTCCCAAATACAGGAGACGTGGCGGCACGTCGGACCATCTCGACGACAGTGGCGTGCGTGCTTTACGTCGAGTGGTGCGCGAACTAGATTCGCTGTGTCAGGGCCGCGTGAACCGTGACTACGTGTTTTAAACCTGTAGAGTGAACTAGACTGGCACGAGTTAGGAGTGCATGTATGCAGTTTTAGTTCATGTATGTAATTATGTCCAACTTGTATAATCGTCCTGTCTTTGTCTATGGCCTATTCCTTGTCGGTTGAGCGCCTGGCCACACACAAACCTCTCACACTAGTCAAAGTAATACTTTCAGAATATAAATGATTGGCTTCAATATGCTGCAACAGATGAAAAAGTAGACTTATTTCACTTTGAACTAAGCATAGTGATGAATTATTGGCAAAGTGGGAAGATCCTGGGGACTGCCGCAGTAACTACGAATGTACCGAGCAGCTCTCCTTTGAAGTACTCGTAGTTTCTGATATATGCACATTGGAATAAATAATAAAATAGAGTAATCAAATAAATAGGTGTTGTTATATCAACCTCAATCGACTTCATAGAGCGGGTTTGTTGGCTGCACTTGCATTACAACACGGAAGACGTCCATATGTTAACAAATGCAAATAACAACATATATATACTATCGCTGTTTTGAACACTGACGTCATTCGGATCGTCTGATTATCGCGCTCATCGGTCCTTCGGTTTCATCTTTTAGTTTGAATAGGTTCACAGCATCTCAATATTTTCAATCCTCAAAGTTGGCAACGCTGAGTTCTCTTCATGAAAGAAGGCAGAAAAGCAAGAGAGAAGTCATGGAGGTTAACAAGGCGCATACCTGTCGGAGTACTTCCATTCTCCCGTTGGAGATAACTGCCTGACTCTAATATTCAATGGTGAATTAGTTTCACTTTCTTAACTATAGTGTCCCAAATGTTGTCTCTAGCCGTCTTCCTACGGCCACACCTACGGCCACAACAAAGCAAACACCTACGGCCACAACAAAAGCAAATGTGAAGGCATCGAGCAACTATCGCCTTTGTGTGATTATCGAGAATTTAAGATTACAGTGCGGGCAACTTTAGAAAAATGACCAATACCCATAAAGCCTGCTGAGGAAATCAGTGCCGTGAATAGAAAATATAATAAACCCAGATTCTTGCGCGGGCTGCCGTCTGGCAGCCCGCGCAAATAATGAAAGAGGCTCCCTGACTCTCGCTCACAAGGGGGAGACCTGTGCAGGAAGAAAGCGAAGTAAAGGTTTTGTTATGGTGATAGTAGATGTCAACATGGCTGATAGTGAAAAACTCAAAAAAGTGTTTGTGGAAGAAAGAGAGGCAAAGGTAATATTACGGTGATAGAAGGTGTCAACATGGCTGATGGTGAAAAGCTCAAGATGACGTTTGTGGAAAAATAAAAGCACTCTCGCAGCTTCAAATGCGTGCGTATGCTGCACGAAAAGTCCACGCAAACAGGGACGGTTAGGACTTTTGAAATAAAGTCATGCTTCACTACTTTTGGGGGCTTTGCTAAAATAGACTTTCTCATAAATGGAACAAATTTTCTTGTCTCATCGAGTTTCCCTTTGCAGGTTCACCTATATTTTTGACAAGATGAAGCGAAAATTGGCGGTGGTATAGTCATATATACAACAAAAAATACTGTGAAACAAATTTTATCAAAATCAAGTCAATAGAGTGAAAAAGCTCTTGAGAGTGTTGTCAAAAAGTGGGAAAACACTGTCCCAATGTCTTATAAAAGCACCATTTCATGATTCCATCAATGGTTATTTGGTATGGAAGGGCTTAAGGAAGTAGCGCAGGGTATCATTCTCAATGAAGTCGTGAAGACAAAAGCATTGCGGATTTGATTTCAACAGGGGAATTACTCCTTGCACCTCTTGCAAGCTTTCGTAGTGCTATGGCCCATTACTGAAAGGTTACTTCACCGCATGTAATAATCATTTCTATGTTCTTTTAGCTGTCCTAGATTTTGCTGTCAAAATCATGGGCTACAGCTGCTGCCCTTGAATGTGTGGAATATTTTTCAATAGGCGTACAATATCAAGAAAAATTATTTCATTGCATCATTATTTAAATTGTGCTGAAGGTTGAGCAGGGCGATTGCGCAGAGAGTTGCAATTTATTTATCGGTCGAGTTTTCGTACAATCATATAAAAACACATGAAGACTGGAAGCTTAAATACCTCTCTGAAGAACCATAAAAAGAGAAAATTATGCAGAATTTTAATTCGTAAGTTGTACCAATGTGTAGAAGTGGAAAATCCAGAAGCTAAAATAAAAACTGATCAAAATTCAACGCCATTGTAACAATACAACCACCTTTTGAAAAAATGGTAAGCGAATTTCCTTTAGGATTATGAATAGTTAAAAAAGATATCAATGAGAGCGTTAAAGCAAAAGTTACAATTCATGACTGAGAAAATTCTTCTTGAATATGGAGAAGTGGAACGAATGTGTATCGCTGTCGCAGAAAGAGTTAGGAGGAGTCCACATTACCGAATTGTACAGAAGTTAACTCCACGAAGCAAGGTCACAAGCTCCTTGCATTGCAGCTAACCAATGAATCTGCGTGCATAACCTTGATGCAGTACTTGGAGGTGAGCACGTTATTTCTCCTACTACAAGTATTGAGCTACAAGTTATGAACATGGTTGTAGCCTAATGAACTTCCTGTTTCGCAGTCCCACTTGAGGCTTGTTTAAACATCCAGAGGGGAGAACTGTTGCTACACGGTGGTCAACTTTACTCAGATCCTTCGCCTTCTCAGTCTGTACCCACATTTAAAGATTGCATTGCGTGGTAGCGTGCAGGGTGTCACCAGTGAATGTGCTTGCCAGCGCCCAGGACACACTGCAGACAACAAGAGAAGTTCAGCGCACCAAACATGCTTCCTTGAACGAACTCGTAAAAAAAGGCTGCTAAGGATTGCATTTGAAACATCCCGAGAGCCTGCACAGCAGGACGATGATCACTCTTACTTCAGAAGAGAAGTGAAAGACGCTATTGTGTGCTACTCGAGTGGATATGTAAAGGAACACCTTATTATTTTGAAATTACATACCTAAAAAATTGGCTAAATTGAAATTTTTCGTGGCTCTGCGCTTTCTCCTATACACCATAAGTATTTGTTGCACTTTATCTCGAAGCATTCTCGGGTCAAATTTTGGATGTCTAAAAATATTGACTGGGAGTGGAATGCAATTTCACAAGATACATGCAATGCTATCGCGTCTGAAGTACACACTTTTTTGTTTAGCCGCGCTTGCCGTTATGTTGACACTGTGCTCGAACATGATGTTAGCACTTAGCAACTTAGTCAAGCAACCGTGTAACCCGTCATGTGGTAATGAACATCGCCAGCGGCAGCACATGCGCAGAGTAGACCCTCTGCCGCTGCATGGCACAATTTGTTTAGTTTGCTTTGTGCAGTGCTCAGGATTTTCGCTCTCACATATGATTTCCGTTGATTCTGTTCAACGCACACATTACAGATTTCTCGCAGACTGTGAGGCGCAGCAACTTGGCATGAGTGTGGCAAGCATGGCATTACTAAAGGAGTGCAATTCACTAACGCTATACTCAGAGACAACTTTTCTTGGCACCACTGTGGAAGCTACAGAGGTGAACCGGCTGCACACTCTACCACCAAGAACTATCGCCTACATTATTTACCGATTCCAAGATTTACTTAGCCCGAATAAAAAAAAACAAGTACTGTAAGCCGTTCGTGGCAAAAAAGGTGGTGTGTACTTCATATCTTTTTCCTTTTTTTATTTGATGGGCAGCACCACTTTTTCCTCTCACCTGCTCTCTCGGTAAACGTGGCATCCGCTATGCCAACAGAACTGTGTTGGCCGTAATCTTACCTTTGCATACTCCAAAGAACCTGCACTATAAATGTGCTAGAAAAAGTGGCTATCAAAACAGACCGAGAAAGTTATCTGCAATACATACACTGGAGTCAGGCCTCGTCAGCCTGACTTGTCTGCAAATGCAATGTGCCAGACTGTAGCCGAGCTTACCGGGGTAAGCGAGCGAACAGTTAAGCGAATCAAGACTGGAGCTGTGCACATCCTTTTTACCTCCCCAAAAAGAAAAAAATTGAATTTTTTTAGATAGGTGCATAACCTAATATTGCGCTCCCTATGCGACTATGATATAGGCAGATGCCAGTTCTTGCAAACTAGGAGCTGTCTCTCTGTCTTACTGTCTTAGGGCTGTTTAATAAGGCTGTCCTAATGCAGCCTTCCAGATATCGTCGACCAGTAGCATTTGCTTCTCACTTCATGACAACCACAAAACAGATGTACGATAAGACAGCAAAGTAAGCTCTTGCCGCTACATGGGCGATGCGTAGTTTTAATAAGTTCGTACGTGGCATGCAGTTCACTGTGGAAACGGGTCATAAACCACTAGTCACTGTGTTCAGCAAAATGAAACTGGACGTGCTCCCTCCTCCTGTCCATAGAGCTGATGCACTACGATTTCACCGTGCAGTACGTCTTGGCAAATCTACCAGCAACAGACGATGCTCTCTCAAGGCCTACGAAGGTTTCTTCTCCCATCGACACGGTGGAATTGTTTGCGACAGAAGCTGTTAACAACGCAATCTCAACTTTGCTATTGATTCCGAATGACATCAAAAGAATGCAAAGCACGGAATGCAAGCATGGTGAGCGCAGATTCCTTATTGATCTAGCCCAACAAGATTGGCCTCACAAGAAGAAGGTGCCCTAACATTCGATGAAGTATACTGCAGTAGCTAATCAGATCAGTCTGTGGTGGTTTTCTGCTTAAATCCCTGCATCATGGTTCCTACTTCCTCGAGACCAGCAGTCCTGAACCTGTTGCACGGTGGTCATCAAGAAGTAAAGAAGCACAAAGCAAAATACCGAAATTCAGTTTGGTGACTGGGGATTGCAGAAGACACCAAGTCAATGGTAGCCCGAAGCAAGCAGTCATCAAGCACTCGGATGAATCCAGCAGAGTTGCTCATTCCCACACCATTGCTGGGTCACCGATGGGATGTTCTGGGTATGAATCGATTTCACAGCAAAAAACAAATGGTTGTCGTGGATAATTACTCCCACTTCCCTGAGGTTATTACCCTTCCACCATCTTGAACTTCTGCTGTCGTCGAGATGCTCAAGAGCATATTTGTTCCTAATGGTATCCCAGAAGTTGTGAGATCTGATAACAAGCCACTGTTTTTCTCCCAAGAGCTCAAAAGGTTTTACAACTTCTGTGGTTTCACCCTCGTGACCAGCAGCCCAGATTTTCCTCAATCCAACGGAGAGGTTGAATTAATGGTCCGCTCAGTCAAGGAACTTCTTGGTAAATAGAACGACCCACGTCCAGCCTTTCTCAGTTACAGGAATACCTCAGGCGAGAATGGCTTCAGCCCAGCTCAGCTCCTAATGCAACTCAAAACTCGTTTACTAAACACCAAACAATTGCTACAACAGCCTTGGCCTGCTAGAGACCCAGTGGCCGCTAGTGATGAGTCCTATCGCAACGTCAATAATCAACATCTGGCAAGGTTACTGCCTCTATGAAGTCCGGAGAACGAGTTTTGGTACAACGTGAAGGAATACTAGCAACAGTATGATGTGAAGGCTCATGCCTTCGCTGTTACGTTGTAGAGACTGACCAAGGTGCAGTCCTGCAGCATAACCCCCGCCAGGGTTATCACAGCAGAAACAGATTCTGAAACTCCTACAAGCACAACGCAAGATGCTTTCTCTGCGAATTCGACGGCGGGCATACCGGACACGGCAGCGCACTCAGTACGCGATGTCGGAAGCATGACCTTCTCTACAGACTAGCGACGTGCCCGTGCTGCGGCGCTCCTGCGCACCAACTTTGTTTTTGCTTGTTTATTATTTTTAGTTCTCCGACCTGCCACGGCAAAGCGTGGCGCTACAACTTACCCCATCTCTCGCAGAAGAGTGAAGGCTGCGTAGGCATCGCACGTGTTGTTTTCTTTGTGGTCGTGGTGTGTCGTAACTGATATTCTTTGACTTTTGTTTTGCTTACCATTGCCTGAAGTGTGACAGCACTGGTCACAGCAGTAAACTATTTAGCTATGGTTTACTGTTGTGTTCCGTACTGTAAATCAAGTGGACGAACTACAGCTGGCATCTCATTCCACGAGTTTCCCGTCACTGACGTGCGCCTACTTTTGCTGAAGAAGATCTCTCGCCAAAGTGAAGGTAAGCCGTAGTAAAATAAGCTCTGAGTATATTAGAAGTGTGGCAGTTTGAGCTAGTTGGCATGACATGACGATAGTTATAGCGCGAGAACAGAACGATGACAGAAGGACAAGGAGGAGACGAGCGCTCGTCATGTCTCCTTCTTGTTCTTTGGACGTCGTCCTGTTCTCCCGCTATAACTATCGTCCCGCCTCTGAGTACAGTTGAGGGAAGGTAACGTACGCACTAACTATAGAGATTATAATTTGTGTGACAATTCAATTGTCAGATTGACTAGTTTGCTGAAAAGTATGCGTTCCTCACCGTAATGCGATGTGAACATGCCACGATTATGCTTGCTCGTAACTATGCGAATTGTGAGGAACATGAAATACCCTCTACATAAAAACACCAATAAAAATTCTGTAGCTGCTGAACTGAAGACGGACTGCTCGCAAACGCTACGAATGTTGCGGTAATGCTACTTACAGGTAAGCTCTACTTTTGAGAAATCCGCATGCAAGACAATGTGGCTGAGATTATCCATTTGGAGTGCACCGATTCGCGAATATCAATGCTGCGAACTATAACAGCAGTTCTCCTGGTCGCTTCAGGAAATCAAATTTAGCTTCATTTGTACGGTCACAGTGTCTGTAAAGCTGTTTCTGATGTGAATGAGCGCACTTTAGTTGTTTCCATTGTTTTTATAACCACCGGCTCATACTGTTCCTAAATTTGCGTGGAGTTTTAATGACATGCAGGCGACATTTCGTGGCTCCTTTCACATCTTCCAATTTATTTACTATCTGGATTACTTGCACAAACTACATGGAGGACCGGGAAAACAGCAATGGGTTCCAAGTGACAGAAGCAAAGTATGCAGCCTCCATTTTAAGCCCGAGGATTATAAACTGGGCTTGAAGTTTAAAAGGCTGAAGCCAGATGCCATTTCAACAATATTTCCCAGCTATCCAGCGTATCTTCAGCAGCAGCCCAAGAAAAAGTGAAGACGCTTGAAGCGCTCACCGATTTCGTCACCTGCGGGCAGACTTGATATTGATGCCAAAAGGAAAATGTAAGTAAAGAATCAGCCTAAATGCCATGTACTGTTGTCATATCACTGACCTCTACAGTTACATTTCAAATGTGGCAATAAATTCTCACATTTCTTTCTTATATCTCATATGGGCATTACAAATTGTCTGCATTCCAGGTTGGAAACTTCCAACTTTCAGTATGAAGACCAAAGCAGACAAGTCGAAAGTGGGCAAAATACAGGTTGTGGCTTGTTTGAACCTTCATCTGCACAGGAACAAGGCAACCCGAAATCAATGTCAATGGAAGAGTCCAGCGATCCTAACATTGTGCCATCTGCACTGGAACAAGGCAACCCGGAATCCATGTCAATGGAAGAGTCCATCGATCCTAACATTGCACCTGGTCAAGTACAGCATGGTCCCGAAAGTGCACAGGCTAGATCTACAGGATTACAACTAGCGCACTCAATAAGTGATACATTGACAGAGTGTGCATTGCAGATAATGCCACCAATATTGCTTGTTGCACCTGCAACATCATGCAAGGCTTCCTTCGTTCTGAAGAAGCCTACCAGGACACGAGGGAAGCAAACAAGACTTTACTCCACAAAATAGTGAAGCTCGAGAAGAAGCTGAAGACATTGACAAGGAAGTGCCAGGGACCGGTTAAAAAGAATGAGAGTCCGAAGGAAGAAGCTTCTGCATTGAGAAAGCAGACGAAAAAAAATGGAAGCCTGCATGAAGAAATTAAATTTAATCATTCTCCAAGTATGTAAAGTGTCAAACACTCAGATTAACTGCATAACGTCTTAAGCGATCATTGAAAATGAGCTGTATTTACGCATATGCAATTGAATGTTTGAATAGGTAAAAAATGTTTCAGAGGAAGCAGGTGCCACAGTGATCGCTTAGTTTCTGTGTTCTGTTAGAGCCCTGTGTTCTTCATGGCAGGTACGTACTAACCGGCCCAATTATCTGCCTTTTTTATTTCTAAATTTAGAAATCCCTACAGGAGAAGATAGACAACAATGACCCAAAGGCTTTGTTTCTTCAGGAACAGGTTGTTTTACCGAGTGCCAGAAAAGAAGCATTGGCACAAAGAAACAATAAGGAACTGTGTGCTTCGGCACGGCAAATCACCATCTGGGTACTGTTTGAGTCGGGAGGGCGGGGTACTTGTGCTGCCAAGCCGTTCCACACTGAAGTGGTATATTGGAGCTTGCACAGGACAAAGGGTGTCCTCTCTCATGAAAAAGCGGCTTCATGTTGAAGTTAAACTTCAAAATGAACAGGCAAAACATGAGCTTTGCTCAAACGACCATACCATGTTTTTGCTCATTCTTTCAGGCACGCTGCGGATTTCTTGTCGTGGACGAGATGTCCATAAAAGAAGCAATGACGTATTAAAAGCACTCTGACACTTTTCATGGTTTGGTGGACCTTGGGAGTGCAGAAGAAGACTATGGCCTGGAGAACCAGCTGGCAACACACTTTCTGTGCTTTGTCTTTGTGCGCTTGTCTAACCATTGTAGGTATGTAGACAGCTGTGTCAACAGTACTAAACAGATAAAGTCTGAAAGCGTGTATTTCTCACAGGACCGTGAACTTTTTTACAGGCTTCCTGTGGGATACTATTTTACTAAAGCTTTGAATGATGAACAGCGTCATCTGCTAGCCTTGAAGGTGATGGAATGTGTGAAAGATGCCGGGTTTAAAGTTACGCGACTTGTTGGTGATCACCACAGTGCCAATGGCAAGTTTTTTGCAATGTTGTCTGGAGGCAGCATCAAACCTGTTTCACGTAAGTGCACCTTGGTGTGTCAAGAAGTACCTGACATGCCCTTTATGCTGGGCTTCAAGATGACCTGTATCTCCAGTTAACCATAAGAATCTCAAAACTTGTTCTAGGCACCCTTTTGATTCCAGCCACAGCCTATTCATTTAATTTGATTACTGCCATATCCTGAACAACATCAAAAATTAATTTTAAGAGAGTTTTTAGGAAAAGTGGCAGTCTCCTCCTTCCATACTACCTAAGGTAGGCAAAATGTCTTGCCAATTCGATTCATTTAATTATTATTGTGTTCTCTGACAAGAACCTGTATGACCTGCAAGAAAAACAAGGTGCCTTCAAGCTGGTTAGGTACTTGACAAAGAAGCACCTTTGGCAAAGCAATTTTGAAAAAAAGATGGGTGTTGGCAAAGCAGTTGCCGTTTTTTCCCCGCAGGTTAAGCAATGTTCAATGCCAGTGTACTTGTACCAAGATTTGCCTGTGCAGAAGTGCACCTGAATTGCTCTTGCTGTCAAACTGATGGCACAGAGCTGATCACTGATTAGTGCTACTATGTTTCTGAACTGAACTGAAATGTTATATTTGCCTGTATGTACACCATTTACGGCATCTACATGTTATGTACTCTAAAACTGCATTCAGCAAATGTCTGTAACACCCTTTTTATTTCACTTTTCCCCTCTAGGTGACATCAGTTTTGACATTCCACTAGCAGCACGGAGACCGTTTAGGCACTCATGGCTTTGAATACTGTTTTCAAACGGTAGAATTCATGGAAATGGTGTACAAGTGGTTTGCGTTGCATCCCACCCAAAGCACGATGTTTCACTGGACTAGCAGAGATGCCATGAGGATGCCTTTTATGGCGAGGACGATGAGTGGTGAATAATGCATAATATAGTAGCAGTAATTATTAATTTACACTGAAATAAAATTGAGAAACGGCTTGTAAAAGCAGTGCACAAAAGTTTATTTGTTGTCTCGCCATGTCGGTGTGATAAATTGCACTGCTAAAACATAGGAGTAGTATTTAAACAAGTCATAAGACACCATAAAAACCTTTAGTAAAGCCAAGAAAATGTTTTCAAACAGAACATTTTCTTTCATTATGTTGTAAACTTTATATCGTTTATATCGTTATATTACTGCAAGATTCTCAAGTGATAATGTTGGGTCACTATTCTCACCCATAAGACAGCTGAATGGCTCAAATGATCAAACTGACGCATACGCTGCCCTCTCGGCGCTTCCGAAAGTGCTAGTCACTGGACTCATTCACTCCTCTCTATCCAGCAATGTTGGGAGTGTTGTGGGATAATCGGGTGAGGCTACAGTACCTCCTCGTGCTCCTACAACGGCCACGTTCGAAACCAACATCAAAAAATTCTTCCGTCCGCACCTGACGCTCCTGGAATGCTTCCCACGTACGCCACTTATACTTCGGTACTTTATATTACACATTATTTGACCACTAAAATATAGGCATTGTAAAAAACTTTTTAATACTATGAGCTGCACACATAATCGCTACCATAGTAGTGTCAAAAATCTTTTTGTGGCCACAGGATTAAAATCCGCTTTTCATGGCTTCCTAGTGGCACACGATGGTGCTAGTGAGACACCACAGTGATAGATTTCAGTTTCCAGCAAGTACCTGTTTTAAAAAGTATATAAGGGCGCGTGTGTAATAACTGATCCTTCATTACCGATGTCAGATTGCTTCGAAATTTTGCATCAATGTGCTGTTGCGAATGCGCTGTTATTTTAAGTTTACATAAGTTTTTTCCAGAACCTCCGCAACAAAGCCATTGGTCCAGTACACTTGCTTTGATCGCTGGGCTTCTAGTTCAAGCAGTTCAAGACAACATAGTGTGTGAAGATTGCATCATGAAGCTTAAATCGCCGAAGTCGCCCTCGACGGCAACTGCCATAATTGCAGGCATTGATAGGGGTGGACTGTCGTACACGAGCGTAACATTTGTTGGCTTTGTCAGCCTGCTTGAATATGCTGCCTCACGAGCAGCACCTTTGCTGATCAAACGACCACAGCCACTGTAGAAGAAGTTCACGTGTGCCGTGCTTCAGTCTGTCATTAACAACCCCCTGTTCAAATGTGAAAGGAATGACAGTGTAGCCCATACAACTGCACTTGTTAAGACTGAGACGTCCCCCGCCACGCCACCGATTACCAAAGAGAGAGAAGACCACGCAACCCCTTGTCTATCCGGTTCCCTATAGGCTATGTGTCTCAATCACTTTCCGCATACAGGGATTCGTGCTGGGGCCGGGAAGAAAGAAACGCTACGACCTGTTTCTGTTTAATGATTCAATAAATTTAATGCTAACTGCAAACATCGTATACTCGCGTACATCAACCACTATCCAAAATAAAACACATGATTTAGACAATCGCGACAATCGACACAGGGCAGGCACATAAAGAAAGTAACTGCAACAATACAGGGGTATGCAAAAAAAACACACGACGATACAAATGATAAAGTCATTAAGTAATAAAACCGCGCAATGTCTCAGTATGCCTCATCCCTTCCCGCAAAGCTCGTTTAAGTAAGGGAGGTGAAGTTCGTCTCACAGAATATCCATGTAGTTGGGGCCTCGGAGATGGCTGCTCGAATCAGGGCCGAAGTTTGGTTCTTTGCATCGAGGTGTGCTCTGTCCAATTCGTCAGCGTCTTCATCGTCTTCGTCATCGTCGCCTACGTCGTGCCTCTCAGTGATTTCCATCTTAGCCGCCTCCCATGCCTAACTTTCATTCCTCATCGTACCGTCCTTGCCCCGGTCATCATCTCATCGCTATCTTTTCGCACCGTTATCTTCCTTTCCTATTCTGTCTCTCCACTATCTCGGCCTCATCGCATCGTATCTCTCTGACTCTCTTCGCATCGTATCTCTCTGACCCCCTTGTATCGTCTCGTAGTCCCTTTTTGTAGGAGTCGACTCCGCCCTACCGGGGCACCAAACAAATCGCCACTATCTACGCGGCATATTTTCTTCTCAGTCGAAGTGTGTCGGCTTCGACGCCTGCTCCCGTGGCCCACATCAGTAGAAAACCTTCTCCCAAACAAAGCCGAGCAAGCAATAATGTACAATCTCAAGCCTCAACGAGAGAGATGGGCGAGACATCCGAAGGCACTTTTATTATGGGCGAACAATGATCCCGATGCTTCCGACAAAGTGCGTCGTCTATAATGGCCAACGTCCGGAGTTTGCGATATTGTGCCAAAATGTTTTCGGCCGAACCAATTGACCCGGTTTCTGGTACTTGATAAGCCGATGTCCAAAACAAGTCCCGACGTCTCCATGCAGCTCGGTGTCTCCCACGAAATTCTCCGTAGCCGCCACTTCTTCGTCATTCAATGCCGCGGGTGGCCATCCGCTCAGAACGCAGTAATGAGCCCTGGAGCCACAGAGGCTGACGGAAAGTCAGACTGGGCCCGGCACAGGCGCTGCGTCAGGGACGCATTCCCCGAACCAACGAAAGGTGCTCTGCTCCTCCCCCACGCCACAAATCTGAAGGGTGCGCACGTATTATTTCCACGGTACACTGTCACACTGGCTGTAGACAACAAGGCGCCGCCCGGTCCTCGTGTTTGCGCGGGGGAGCCCGCGAGAATAGTAGAAACATTCCTTCCAGGTACTCCACTCCCGAATGCCCCTTCGTTACACCGAAGGTTTTTCTTTTCTTTTTTTATGTGTGGGTTTGAGAAACGAGCAAAACCATCGTGAAAGGACCGGGATTCAGTCCGTGTTTGCGGGGACGTCACAGTCCCTTCGTCTTGCAAAAGAATTTTCTCAGCGGGGAAAATCAAACACGAGAAATGCGGGCGCATAGCGCCTTCGGGTTGCGCAGCAAAATTGAGACATTGCGGCAGTCCTAAGAATAAGGTAAGCGAACACAGCTCACTTGTGAATTAGCCCTGACGGCAGCGCTTCGCTGAGAGGAACCAATCTGTGATTGTCGCTGAATCATCACCCACCACGAAGCAGTTTGATTCCGTGTTTCAATCGTGCACAGCACACTTGAAACCTTCAGAATCACCGCAGAAACTCATGGATGACGCGTGGACAAAACGCACACTGGTCACAGCTGCTCGTCGGATGGTTTGGCACGCAACGTTCAGTCAAGTGTGCGGAAGGTTCACTACCATATGAGCACATCACACACTTTACCTGCAGTGTCCACTCTCGACACAACCGAACAGAGGATACACACATTTCAATACGCTTTCGTTCCACACATGCACAAAATTTTAAGATCTTATCAAACCTCTCCAACCAAACGAAAACCGGGATGGTGGGAGAACATAGGTCATACAGGCAGCAACACTGAATTACCCTCGCATACCATCTCTTGCCCGGCCTCTGCTGCACCTGTAGGTGAGGGAAAGGAATTTTCAACGCAAATTGCGTATTCGGATTGGCTGAGAACGTAGCGTATATGCTGTCCTATGCAACTGTGATATTGGGCGTTGTACATCAATACCGGTCACGACGCCCCTGCCTCCTAACGAGGCGCGACACTTCCGTGCGGGCAGACGCCGTGAACCCATTTCAATTTGAACTTTCTAAACTTTCTCGTTTCTTAAAACAGTCCCCTTTTCACCTTCCTTTCCTACAAGTGGCGAGATCTCGGTAACCTCACATTCACTCACTATATGTTCTTCCCCCATCAATAGGTGTTAATCGATCCCAGGCGGTACCAATCACTCAGCGATCAACATCACATGCCGCAAACAACACAAAACCATGATAACCGAGTGAACTACCTGCCTCATTTCAAAACACAATCAACAAAATGAAACAAGTGTACAAGCCAAAGGAAAACAATAAAAAAAATTGCCCGCAGCTTCCCTCGAGGAACACTGAGGAGGATGTGGAGCATCTAATTGGTTAACGGGGTGTTAAAGTGCGACTTACTTGGGTCGATGGCTAAATTGGTTAACGTGGTTGTGAAATGGGGTGTTAAATTGCGACTTACTTGGGTCGATGGCTAAATTGGTTAACGTGGTATTAGGAGGGGGTGTTAAATGAGTAAACACGTACACACGTATGCGAAAGGGCGGCGCTGGTCGAAGGGACGTTGATCATTGTGTTTGTGGATTCGTTGGAATTCATTTCACCACGACCTTGGACGTCGACGCGCCGTACAAACCAACCGACGAGCGGCAACTGAGCGAGCGAGCGCCGAACTTGAGTATATATACAGCGCGACGGCGCATGCGCTGTCAGCTGTCGAATGTTCTCGAAGGAGAAGCGCGCGCGCGGCACAGATGGCGACGGCGCGACGGCGCATGCGCTGTCAGCTGTCGAATGTTCTCGAAGGAGAAGCGCGCGCGGCACAGATGGTGGGCGACGGCGCGACGGCGCATGCGCGCGCGTCAGCTGTCGAATGTTTGAGAAGCGGTGCGGACGGCGCGGACGGCGCACTACAAGGCGCGAGTATAAGATGCTCCCGCATCTAAAACTTAAACTTCGACAGAAGGCCTTTACTAAAGTAACATGCACAGTGACCAAGTAGAAATGAAAAAAAAACATTAAATGGCATACAACATTGCGGACTCTTATGACCCTAGCCGATCCCCGAGCGCTCAGCGTCTACCCCTAGACAGACCTCTTCCCCGACTCCGAGTCCCGGACCCTCGTTGAATGGTCCGAACTTCCACCTACTGAACTCAGTCGCGGAGTGAGGCATGTGTCACAGGTCCCATTAATTAGGGAGGCGATCGCCGGGCTAATTCCAAGGGCCGAAGTATTGGCCCCCCGAACCACACCACGAAAGCGTGGACAATTTAGACGTGGTCCAATTTGGCGCGCCAGCGGATGCCAGTTGTGGCCCAAAGAACAAGTCAGAGCCGAAAGTTGATAAACAAACAAAATTATATTCTCAATAATGGCAGATCAAAAACAATACACAAGTATGCACACTCCACAATAGTTGCATACAATATGTCACCAATCAAAGAACGTACTACACAGTACAATCAGCCACACTCAAAACAATGGACACAGACAACAATACGCACTACAATGCAGTCGCATGCATTGAACGACCAAGACACTTAAAGACTAAAAAGAGAGAAAACCTATTCAGTCCAAAGTTCTTGGAAAATAAGTCTGGATGATACTCTTACGAGAATCACTCACTCAAAGTCCAGCGTTGTTGTCGTTCCGCTGCCCCTGAAGTTTCTCTTCTAGGAAACTTCACCGAAGTTTCTCTTTCAGGAAACATCGCGTCTTCAATTGGCCACTCTCCAAGCTTCAAACTTCTTCGCCGGAAACACGTCGGCTTCACACACGCAGCTGTTGCCACGCGTCTTCGCTCAATAGCGTTAAACACACACTCTTGCCTGTAGCTCAGTCGTCACCCCGCAGGTGGAAATCATCTTCTGCTTTGTCTCTACGGACAAATCCTTCGCCGACTACACGGCGGAATCCCTACGCGCTGTGGCGCTAACTGCCGTCTTCTCCTGATCTCTCGTCGCGGCTGCTCGATGAAATACCTTCCGTGCGAGATTCCAGAAAGTTCTCATCATTTCGTCGGCACGATGCGCAGCAAAGGCTGGGGGAAAGGTCGAGACGATACGAGGGCCGTCCGCGACGGATTTCTCAACCCGGCATACCACGCCCCTTTCCATCTAGAAATTTCGAGTGCTTGCTCGGCTGCCGAGGTGGGGATAGGAGGTTCGTCGGCGAAGCCACGCTTCCGAGGGGAGAGTCGCGCGCCCGGGAGGGGGGGTCTTTAGATGTTTGTTTCTTTTTTATCGTTGACCTCGATGCGTCTTTCCGGAGCTTCGTCGCGAGAATTTGACGGCGCGCCCTTTTTTAAGCGCTCGTTCTGTGACACTGCTTCCCACTTTAAGAATACTATCTCATAATATTCAAAACCACACAAATGAGCGCGAACAGTCCCCACACTCTCAAAGACTTTAACATTGTCCATCGCTCATGACACGTCACATTCACAATATCACTCAATACAATTGTACATTACAATTCATTCTCACAACACATGAAATATAACCACAGGTACATGATTACAACACTCCATCACATATTACAAACAATACAAATGGAGTTCTTTCATTACAACAATTGTACAATACATCACATCACATCACCGTAACAAACATTTTGACTCGCTCGACATACAGTTGTGGCACAGGAAAACAATCACATTAACTTAACATATAGCACTGTCAAACACATACAAAATCGACTTCGACACTTATCCGGTGCATTTCGAGCGGCACTTGCGCCCTTTTTTGCAGTGCTCTCTCGACCTCTTCTTATTGTTTTTGCTCGTTTTGTTCCGGCGAGCCCCTCCCAACGACGGTATCTCAGGTGGCGTCTCAGCCATCGTTGTCACTTCTGACACTGCTAACGGGTCATGACGCTCAACCGATCCTGTCCGGTTATTCACCCGCTTGTTCATGTCCCGACATTTGGCTTGGCTGGCCGACTCCATCATCTTTACATTGTCGGTCAGTTGAGGTCGAGCCGAAGTAAACCCAGCTGCCCAGCACGTGAACAATGATACAATGATGTTCTCATTCACTGTCTCTTGCACCGCGGCTTCACCTTGGGCTCGAGTGCGATCCGTCACGGGATGTTCCTCCACTGTATCTCTCGATCGCTGGGTTGGCGAGGGCTCAATCTTAGGGTCATCTCTCAATCGCTCTGGTTCGTTCGGCCCTCGCGCCCCGTCGATGTTTCCGATGACGAGGTCGTACAGGGCGGCCGTCATTCACAGAGCCGCAACCTTCCCGCTGAAGTACGGGGTTTCAACCTCAATATCTGCTTCGGGAAGCATCCGAACCGTACGGTCAATTAGGCAAACCAGTTTCGTTCTGCCTGTAAACTCACTTTCCCGTACCAAATTTCTCCGCACGAAAACCGTGGAGCTACCGGTGTCTCTGAACACCGTATTCTTCTTGCCCGCAACTTTTCCAGGCAGCGTTGGCATTCCCTTCGTGACACCGGTTGGCTGTTTTGTCATTACAGCACCCACAATAGGCATTTTCTCCCCTTTTATTAACTCTACGAATCCATCGGTGACGGCATTATCATCAGATTTCGGTGCTGCTAGCACACAGGAAACCTGGTGAGTTTGACTCGTTCCGTTACGACATGCGTCTACCTTGAGCCCAGTCTGACCACATTTGAAACATTTTACAACCGTGGGGCTCGTGAAGTTAGTTCGGCAGTGGTTAGCACGGTGACCCACTCGGTTACACAGAAAACATCGCGGAATGCTCTCCGGTGCACGCTTCTTTTGTTCGGGTGCCGAATTTTTCGAATCTTCGGGACACTCCTTCTTTACCTTGGCCAAATTAATTCCACCTTGCGCTTCCAAGAATTGATCAGCCAATTCAAGTCTTCAAGTGACTTAGCTCTCCTCTCTTTCAAGTACAGCGACAGGCTTGGGTGGCAACTAGTGAGAAATCGCTCTCTAATAAGGAGCTCTCTAAGCTCATCGTACTCCTGCGCTGTCCCTGAAAGTTCAATCCATCTGTCGAAATAATGGCAAAGTCGGGTAGCATACTGCATAGCCGTGTCACCATCAGCTGGCTTTCCTGTCCGAAATCTGTCCCGGACACCTTCCACAGTAAATCTAAATCGCTTCAGCAAAGCAGCTTTCACCTTTGCATAGTTAGCTGCATCGGTCGGCGTCAGCCTACTGTACAGACTGAGTGCTTCACCACTCAAGCAAGTACTCAAAGCAGTTGCCCATTGATGTTCCGGCGGCCAATTTTGTCTCCTTGCAATCGTCTCAAATCTGTGAAGGTACGCGTCAAGGTCGTCCTTCCTTTCATCGAACGCTACGAGCAGCTTGCTTGGGTTCAAGCAGAAGCCATGATCTTCCCGTTCGCTGCTTTCAACTCTAGCTTGGACGGGAGTTTCACTTCGCTGTTGCAAACGGAACCGCTCGAGTTCAATTTTGTGCTGCCGCTGCCGTTCCCTTTCCTCTCTTTCTTCTTTCAGCTGTCGCTCCCTCGCTTCTCTTTCTTTTCTCGCCCTTTCGGCTGCCAACGTCTCTCTCCAACTCCAACTTCAATTGTTGCTCTCTTTCTTCCTTCGCCCTTTCAGCAGCCTTTTTCTTCCTTGGCTCTCTCAGCTGCCAACCTCTCTCTCTCCACCGCCTCTTTCTCCTTCTGGCTTACCCATTTCCGTACTTCGGCGCCAGAAAGACCCATCTTCTCACCAAGAGCGACTAACTTTTCGAGATCCATGGTGCCTCGCAAATAAATTCTTACCGCGTGTAAAAAGTATCTGCCTAAATCAGTCTATCGAAACACTCCCCTGCACTCGTTGACGAGAACACTGAACAACACACAAAATTGTTCCGATAGCACTATCAACAAGTCGAGGATCTTTCTCACTACTTTGGACACACTGTGCACCAAGAGGTCCTGTCGCGGACGCCAGATTAATTGTCACAGGTCCCGTTAATTAGGGAGGCGATCGCCGGGCTAATTCCAAGGGCCGAAGTATCGGCCCCCCGAACCCCACCACGAAAACGTGGACAATTTAGAAGTGGTCTTTTTTGGCGCGCCAGCGGACGCCGGCTGTGGCCCAAAGAACAAGTCAGAGCCGAGAGTTGATAAACGAACAAAATTATATTCTCAATAATGGCAGATCAAAAACAATACACAAGTATGCACACTCCACAATAGTTGCATACAATATGTCACCAATCAAACAACGTACTACACAGTACAATCAGCCACACACAAAACAACGGACACAGACAACAATACGCACTACAATGCAGTCGCATGCATTGAACGACCAAGACACTTAAAGACTAAAGAGATAGACAACCTATTCAGTCCAAAGTTCTTAGAACAAAAGTCTGGATGATACTCTTCCGAGAATCACTCACTCAAAGTCCAGCGTTGTTGTCGTTCCGCTGTCCCTGAAGTTTCTCTTCCAGGAAACTTCGCCGAAGTTTCTCTTCCAGGAAACCTCGCGTCTTCAATTGGCCACTCTCCTAGCTTCAAAGTTCTTCGCCGGAAACACGTCGGCTTCACACACGCAGCTGTTGCCACGCGTCTTCGCTCAATAGCGGTAAACACACACTCTTGCTTGTAGCTCGAGTAGTCACCCCTCAGGTGGAAATCATCTTCTTCTGCTTTGTCTCTACGGACAAATCCTTCGCCGACCGACTACACGGCGGAATCCCTACGCGCTCTGACTCTAGCTTCCGTCTTCTCCTGATCTCTCGTCTCGGCTGCTCGATTAAATACCTTCCGCGCGAGATTCCAGAAAGTTCTCAATTCGTCGGCACGATGCGCAGCGAAGGCTGGGGGCAAGGTCGAGACGATACGAGGGCCGTCTGCGACGGATGACTCAACCCGGCATACCACGCCCCTTTACATCTAGAAATTTCGAGTGCTTGCTCGGCCGCCGATGTGGGGAGAGGAGGTTCGTCAGCGAAGCCACGCTCCCGAGGGGACAGTCGCGCGCCCGGAGAGGGAGTCTTTAGATGTTTGTTTCTTTTTTTATCGTCGACCTCGCGGCGTCACTCCGGCGGTTCTTTGCAAGAATTGGGCGGCGCGCTCTTTTTGAGCGCTCGTTCTGTGACAGCATGTGCGAAGCTATCTGACAAGGCCACCGCTGCGCTTGCCCGGGTTTGCTGCGGTGTACATCGAGTGTCCTGCAGTTCTTCTTTGGCCCCACAAAAACTACCCCGTTGCGATATAGGCATACCTCAATCTCATCTACTCCCTCTAACGTATGGCCTACCACCGTGTCGGCCAAGACTCCGACAACTGCATCCTAAGAAAACCCATTCTCGTCCAACTCCATATCTGTTACTCCTACTGGTAACGCCTCATCGTCTCATGGGTCCTTCGAGGTAGAAACCGCAGCTAAACCGTCTGTGTCCGCTCTAGCGACCTCGACAACTTTTGTTTCACCCAATCGCACCGGCGTGCCAGCGTTCCCCCTAAACACACACTCGCCCAATGGCGGAACATCCTCCTCGATCACGGAAATTACATTAACTACAACCCCACATGGCAAGCCGCAACTCGTTTTTACGGAGCTTGTTTCCTCGCGAATATTTACGATCGCGATTGACCTCTGCGCGTCTCCGTCGTGCGGAGGAGTTGCGTCTAGGTTTCCTGATTCGAATTTTTCCGCCCTCTTCTCTCCTTTGTGAATGCGGCTGCCACCCGTCGAATTCCACTTTCGTCGCCGGTATTGGTGGCATTCTCGCCAAAATTGACCAAACCTGCCACAGTTATAGCACCCGCCGGGATAACGGAGTTGCCTTGGGGATTCCTGCCAATTATTTTTCACCTTTTTGCGTACTACTAAGCTCTCCACAATTTTTCGAGGCGGTCAAGGCGGCTATGCATCTCATGAATATCCGTGTTCCCTTCTGCGTATCGGACGGGTAACGTATCGCTCCACGACACTTTCTCCTTCTGTTCCTCCTTGACCGCTATGGCAATGGCCTCGTGAAATGTTTTTTGTATCCCGAGAGAGAACAAATCTGCGGACTGGATCCCTCAGGGCTAATAAAAATTGCGAGAGTAATTGTTCGGTTAGAATTTCGTGGCGCAGTGAAGCTTTCACCGGATCCTGACTATCGGAGCTCGCCAGGGTGGCGGTCCCGAGGATGCGTAAGCGTCTTGCAAATGACCTCACCTCCTCATCTGTCTTCTGCCTCGCGTTTAAAAACCGTTTCGTTTTAAAGATAAGTGGCTCCGTATTGAACCTCTTGAGGGCCAAATATTTGAATTCAGAAAAAGTTGAAGCCGCAGCGACGTCATCATCCCACCACGCAAAATCTTGCGCCGCGCCTACCATCTTGCATCGTGCTATGCATATTAGCTCACTATGCCGCCATCCACCCAAGCAACCAACCTGATCTAAAATTTTTAAGAAGTCCCCAACATCCGGACCCGTATCACCTCCCGTAAATGATGGAACCATGTCCGCTAACAATAATGCGCTCATTTCGTGTGGGTCGTCTCTGTCGGTCATCTTGGTAGCCTGCTCGTTCATTTTGCCGCCTATCCTTCCCTAGTACGAGGGTGAAATCTCGCACCGTTGCCCCAGCAGTAATCCCACCGCTGCCACCACTTGAGACGTCCACCACTACGCCACTGATTACCAAAGAGAGGGAAGACCCCGCAACCCCTTGTCTATCCGGTTCCCTATTGGCTATGTGTCTCAATCACTTTCCGCATACAGGGATTCGTGCTGGGGCTGGGAAGAAAGAGACGCTACGACCTGTTTCTGTTTAATGATTCATTAAATTTAATACTAACTGCGAACATCGTATACTCGCGTACATCAACCACTATACAAAATAAAACACATAATTTAGACACTCGCGACGTTCGACACAGGGCAGGCACATAAAGAAAGTAACTGCAATAATACAAGGGTATGCATAAAAAACACACGACGACACAAATGGTGAAGACATTAATTAATAAAACCGCGCAATGTCTCAATATGCCTCATACCTTCCCGCAAAGCCCGTTTAAGTAAGGGAGGTGAAGTTCGCCTCACAGAATGTCCATGTAGTTGGGGCCTCGGAGTTGGCTGCTCGAATCGGGGCCGAAGGTTGGTTCTTGGCATCGAGGTCTGATCTGTCCAATTCGTCAGCGTCTTCATCGTCTTCGTCATCGTCGCCTACGTCGTGCCTCTCAGTGTGTTCCATCTTAGCTGCCTTCTATCCCTAACTTTCATTCCTCATCGTACCGTCCTTGCCCTGGTCATCATCTCATCGCCTCTCATCGCTATCTCTTCGCACCGTTCTCTTCCTTTTCCATTCTGTCTCTCGACCACCTCGAGCTCATCGCATCGTATCTGTCTGACTCTCTTCGCATCGTATCTCTCTGACCCCCTTGTATTGTCTCGTAGTCCTTATTTGTAAGACCCGACTCCGCCCAACCGGGGCACCAAACCAATCGCCACTATCGACGCGGCATATTTTTTTGCCAGTCGGAGTGTGTCGTCTTCGACGACTGCTGCCGTGGCCCACAACAGTAGAAAACCTTCTCCCAAACAAAGCCGAGCAAGTAACAATGTACAAACTCAAGCCTCAGCGAGAGAGATGGGCGAGACGTCCGATTATGATTGCAATATTATATGTGGGGTTTAACGTCCCAAAACCCCCAAATGATTATGAGAGACGCATGGGGGCGAGATGTCCGAAGACACTTCAATTATGGGCGAACAATGGTCCCGATGCTTCCGACAAAGTGCGTCGTCTATAATGGCCAACGTCCGGAGTTTGCGATATTGTGCCAAAATGTTTTCGGCCCAACCAATTATCCCGGTTTCTGGTACTTGATGAGCCGATGTCCAGAACGAGTCCCGACGTCTCCATGCAGCTTGGTGTCTCCCACGAAATTCGCCGTAGCCGCCGCTTCTTCGTCATTCAATGCCGCGGGTGGCCATCCGCGCAGAACGCAGTAATGAGCCCTGGAGCCACGGAGGCTGACGGAAAGTCAGACTGGACCCGGCACAGGCGCTGCGGCAGGGACGCATTCCCTGAACCAACGAAAGGTGCTGTGCTGCTCCCCCACGCCACAAATCTGAAGGGTGCGCACGTATTATTGCCATGGTACACTGTCACACTGGCTGTAGACTACAAGGCGCCGCCCGGTCCTCGTGTTTGCGCGGGGGAGCCCGCGAGAATAGTAGAAATAATCCTTCTAGGTACTCCACTCCCGAATGCCCCTTCGTTACACCGAAGGTTTTTCTTTTCCTTTTTTTATGTGTGCGTTTGAGAAACGAGCGAAAACATCTTGAAAGGACCAGGGTTCAGTCCGTGTTTGTTGGGACGTCTCAAGCTCATTCTCGTGAAGTTTCTGTGACCCTTTCTGGCAATTTTTTAGCAACGTAACCGAGCCTCATGCGAAAAGGAAGTTGCTGCGCGCCAAGCCACAGTCACGAAAGGAGGTCAAGGTTCGAGCTTGGCAAACAAATAAAATGTACTGGAATTTCATAGTGCATGAAGTGTGTTCCTTCTGCATGAGAATGTTTTTATGTATAACATAGACGAGTGTCTGAAATATTGGGCTTAAACATTTATTTAGTGGGTTAATCAGGGACACAGCAGTTAAGAGGCTCTACCAAGGGAAGTGCAGCAAAATATATTTTCAAAAAGATTCGGGTCAATTGCAGTTACAGAGAATGCATTTGAATTTTGCCTTTGTAAGTGACATAAGTGTGCTGGTTTCAATGGGACAAATGATTATGTGCCGCTGCTTGTAGCAGGCTATATGTATGACAAGTTCAGCAGCTTGGTCTACGTAATGCATAAAAATGGTGTGTTAAGTATGGTCGTGGTTATACGTAGCTTACGCTGCTTTGTAAAAAGCCTGGAGCTGATCGTACTCTATGTATTTCGTGATCTCAAAGTAATACGTGCGCTAAAAAGCTTCCAACTCTGAAACTGAGACTCGGATGATTCAATGTGCTACAAAAAACGAAAACGCGAGCGTTTCAGTTTCGGCACTTCTCTTCGTTCAAATGGGTGGAATAAATTGCACAGCTACAATCGTCCTTAGAGGTTTCTACTTCAGTGAAAAATGACCGACTCCTGTTCATGAAGACGTTAAAATGTCATGTTTGAAGAACCAAATGTCATCAATGTTTTTATTTAAACGGCGGCACCCAGTGACAACCGCTTGTCGCGCACGGCAGGGCTCCCATTGACATTTTTATTACATTGCCGACTTTATTAACGATGGTGTCGCGATGAAGGACGCGTGAATGTTCACCACACAGTGGCACAGGAAGTTTTTCACAGAGGACACACACAGCAGCCGCATTGAGTAATTGTTGAAACAGCTACATGAGCCAAGGCATGCCGTCAAAGAGCCTACTTCACGTTCTCAGCCTCGTCTCTGCGCACTAGTCAAACGGACAATTCCGAGATCATCACGCAAGTTACTGAAGGAAAAAATATATCTGCCGCGGCACATTAGAAACCGTTCCAACGGTAAAAGAAAAAAAACCTACCACGGAACACTCGAAACGCGGGAACCGTTCCGACGAAGCGACGCACTTTTCAAGTTGTCGCGTCGGCTGCTTTGGGGTTAAGTTGAGGCGGCCTCTCGTGACACTTTTGTAACTAGACAAACACGTAACCCTCCAAAGTTAGAGTCAAGCGCAGCCGTACAGAGAACCGGTATGAGCATGTCGCCAATTTATAGAGGAGGTCGTGGTCGGAAGTGACTCTCGAAACAATGGTCTTGTGAGAACGTGTAGTGGCCGCCGTTTAATTCCCCTAGCCTGTCTTAAAATGTTCATGAACTTGCTCGTGAGGAAAACAGGTGTGGTGTAACCTGCATTCAGTCACATGTTTAGTGATGCCGCCCGCCTCGGGAACTGGGGTGGGTCTGTCTAAGCAAAACACTCAGTTTGGTGACGCTCAAAAGTGTGGACTCGTTTCCTGCTCAAGCACGTTCAGCATCTGCTCGGCTGGTTCCCATGACTGGGGGCGCTGATGTTATTTCAATTTTTTCCTTCCCACCTTCCCTTTTCCTTCCCCGCTTTTAATCCTTTATTCTTCAAACCAACCTTTTGGCGCAAGCCCTATTCATTTTATTTTAATAGAATTAAGGCTGTTATAGTTCAGTGGTGCAGGCTGAAACGAATAATTTATATTTTTCTTGAAGCCACAACATAATATCTGTCCCTTCGATACTATATCCAAAGACGCAGTCAGTCCGCTTTGAAGGGCTTCTGTCCGTTTTTAAAGGGTACCTGAAACCGTTTTTCACTTGCTGTTTTCGATTAGACCGTTATTAGAGCAAATCATTGGCACCATAATTCCATTGAAACACCCATTATTAACGGAGCTACGAGCACTGAAAAAGTACCCTCCGGCTTCGCTTCGCCTTCACGGGGCCGCGTCATGATGTGACGTGGCAGAACACGTGCATGACGTTGTGCCGTCTGCGTCCGGTAAGTCAAAGCCACCGCAGAGCTACCGGCAGTCAGGCGCCTGACCGCGGCTGGGAGAGCTGGGTGATCGTCTGTTTGTGCGCTCAACGCGAGCAGCCTATGTTTTTTTGTTGTTGTTGTTGTTTCATGGCGCTTTCAACCACTCCTCATCATGGACACCGAGCTTGAAGAGCGGTTGCGCCGAAGGAGCAAGGAAATGGGTTTCGGACCATACAGAGACACAACGTTTCGCGATCCTGCAATTCGTGCCGAGGATGGCAGCAGTGATCAGCCACCACCTGATTTGCCGGACTGGCATGACTATGGCAACGATCGCAGGTAAGTGTAAATAATTCAAGTAGTCCTTTTTCTTCGATACTTGCTCGCCCTCACGTAGCTGCCACGCTTGCTGTTTTGCGTGTGTAACTTGTACGTTGTGCTGCATAACCACTAGCGTACAAACGATTCCGTCATTACATTGTCTTTCGTTTCGCGTTGTTTGTACGGTGTCCATAATATTGATAACTGAGGCTGATTTGCGCGAATGCAGTTGTGACTGCAGGCTTTGTGGAGCACTGCCAACGGCCCTTGAGCAAGACTGCTGTCACAAAATACCGCAAGTTGTTCTTCAAAGTCCGGACTGCTGCATAACTCGGAACGAAAAATTCCGAAGCGTGTGCCTGCACTCCGCAGTGCTGCGCGCTCTCTATTGTGAGTTGCAGGAGAACGGCGTCGTGGTTGAAAGAGAAGTACACAGCTAACGCTGAATTGAACAAAAAAAAAACATTTCAAATTTGCAGTTCCAGCAACGTCATCCTATGCCTTTTTCAGGACATATCGGTTTCTGGCGTACCGCTTCTTCACGCGATGAATTTAGAACAGGCTTTGGCGACGCAACGAAGTTGTATTACCTGCGTGCGTAGTCATCGCATTCCGGAAGCAGTTGTCATCAGCCGACTTCGTGGGCTTCTGATATTCACCTCTGTAGGCACGTGAAATTTTTTTATATCTTAACTTGAAATTAAGCTGCAAACATCCCGTGCTTTCAATTAAGCGTCTATGATTTCCACATTCGTTTTCTTTTTGGTAGACCTGTTTTGCACAGGTTTGTTTTTTTCCGGTGGACATATTATGCAGTCTATTCCTCCAAACAAGTATTCCTTCGTGCATTATTTTTTAAGAGAACATTAATTAGGGCTTGCTCATCGCATCTACCACTTATAATGATAATTGCAGACCATTTAATTAGTGAACAGGTTTAAAATGGATGCACAATTACCATACAGAAGCATTACACACAGGAATTATTTAAGTATGACGGAATATTTCAACACACCAAACAAGAAACGAGGAACATTTCCCAAATACTCTTATCTAGTCATTCTGTTAAACTTCTGATGCTATCTCTAGTAGATGTAGCTCTTTCTGGACGGCTACCCGTAGCACACAGATGGGAAAATGACATTTCACGGCACTTCACAAAAAGCAATCATGGCTCCAACGTTTCCCGACTATCAGGAAAGCAGATGCTTCAGTCAAATGTGTCTCCCTCGCTCCATTCACCCAGTGGCTGTGGGCTGCCAGTTGTGTAGTACATACAAGTAAATAACATTTTACGGAACTTTCAACACATCAGTCATAGTTGCATGTTTGCCCAACTGCCAAGAAGGTTCATTGCGTCGCTTTCTACCAGAAGATTTCACCTGCGTCGTCTCTACGCTTGCATTCTCTCTGTTTAACCGAGCTTTCCGCAATGCTTAAATTAAGTGTAGCTCTCTCGCTCGATTCACCCAGTGGCTCTTCGTGTGCTACCAGCCGTAAAGCACACACGTGAAAATAACATTTCACGGCTTTTCCCAAAACGCACTCATGGCTTCATCGTTGCCCGACTGCCAAGAAGGCAGTTGCTTCAGTCGTGTGGCTTCTCACTGGATTCACCCAGTGGCTTTCTGTGGGCTGCCAGCCGTATAGCACACACATGGAAATAATATTTGACGGCACTTTCCACACATCAGTCATGGTTTCATATTTTCCCAACTGCCACGTGGGTTTCTTGCGTCGTGCTTGTCTTAGAGCACTTCAGCTGCGTCGTTGCTGCGGCTGCATTCTCGCTGCTTCACGGAGATTCCGACGTTGCCCCAATCACAAATGCCAGAAGACTTCACCTGCGTCGTCTCTGCATTTGCATTCTCTCTGTTTCACCGAGCTTCTCACATTGCTTCAATTCAGTGTAGCTCTCTCACTCGATTCACCCAGTGGCTTTTCTGTGTACTGCCAGCCGTATAGCACACACAAAAAAAATAGTATTTGATGGCCCTTTCCACACATCAGTCATGGTTGCATGTATGCCCGACTGTCACGTAGGTTTCTTGCGTCGTACTTGTCTCGGAGCGCTTCAACTTCGTCGTTGCTGTGGTGGCATTCTCTCTGCTTCACTGAGATTTCGTCATTGCCCCAATCACAAGTGCCAGAAGATTTCCCCTGTGTCCTCTCTGTGCTTGCATTCTGTCTGTTTAACCAAGCTTTTCACATTGCTTCAATTCAGTGTTCATCTGTCACTCGATTCACGCAGTGGCTTTCTGGGTGCTGCCAGCCGTATAGCACACAAGAAAATAATATTTGATGGCACTTTCTACACAGTAGTCATGGTTGCATGTTTGCCCGACTGTGATGTAGGTTTGTTGCACCGAACTTGTCTCTGAACACTTCACCTGCGTCTTCTGTACGTTTGCATTCTCTCCGTTTCACCGAGCTTTCCACATTGCTTCAATCCAGTGTAGCTCTCTCGCTCGATTCACCCAGTGGCTCTTTGTGTGCTGCCAGCTAGAGCACACAAGCGAAAATAACATTTCTCGGCACTTCACAAAAGCACTCATGGCTGCATCGTTGCCCGGCTGCCAGGAAGCCAGTTACTTCGGTCACGCGGCTCTCTCACTCAATTCAACCAGTGGCTTGTGTGTGCTGCCAGCCGTATAGCATACACAAGAAAATATTATTTGACGGCACTTTCCACACATCAGTCATGGTTGCATGTTTGCCCGACGGCCATGCAGGTTTGTTGCGTCGTACTTGTCTCGAAACACTTCAGCTGCGTCGTTCCTGCGGTTGCATTCTTTCTGCCTCACTGAGATTTTGACGTTGGCCCAATTACAAGTGCCAGGTGACTTCACCTGCGTTGTCTCTACGTTTGCATTCTCTCTGTTTCTCTAAGTTTTTCACATTGCTTCAATTCAGTGTAGCTCTCTCACTCAATTTACCCAGTGAGCCGTGTAGCACAGACAAGAAAATAATATTTGACGATACTTTCAACACATCAGTCATGTTTGAATGTATGCCCGACTGCCATGTAGGTTTGTTGCGTCGTACTTGTCTCGGAACACTTCAGCTACGTCGTTGCTGCAGTTGCATTCTCTGTGCTTCACTAAGAGCTCGACGTTGCTCTAATTACAAGGGTCAGAAGATTTCACCTTCGTCTGGGCGTTTGCATTCTCTCTGTTTCAACGCGCTTGCCACGTTGCTTTAATCCAGTGTAGCTCTCTCGCTTGATTTACCCAGTGGCTCTTTGTGTGCTGCCAGCCAGAGCACACACACGTGAAAATGGATTTGATGCCAGTTTGATGGTAAGCTTTTGATGCTGTTGCAAGTATTGGTGACTACCCGCCATGGTTTGTCTAGTTTTTATGATACTGAACTGATAATCCGAAGGACGCTGCATCCAATCCTGGCCATGGTGGCTGCTTTTTCAGTGGAGGGAAAAATGGTTGAGGCCATGTTTTTAGATTTAGGTGCATGCTGAAGAACACCATGTAACCGAAATTCTTGGCACCCTCCACTTTAGCATCCCTCATTAATTCATCACTGTTTAGGGACCTTGAACCGACACTCACATCATGAGAACAAATGCATTTCACTGATTACAGGTCGATAGTTTGGAAAAGCTTGTGCGCCTCTGAGCAATGAGCTCCTCCTTAGATGGCCGGTCACAGGTGAGTGACATATGACACGGCTATGCTGCCTCATTGCTTGCAAAGCTTTCTTGGTATGACGAGAGTTCGCAGAGGTCCATGGCATCTTCCAATTCTTCAACATATCCTGCATGGTGAAGAAAGACAAAATCACTATCATGCCAGGACACATTACAAGATAAATGTAATTACCGTAATTACTTGATGGTAGTTCAATCTACCTTATGTATGATATAAATCCAAATTTAGGGTGGGGGTGAGTGATTTATGTGACAATTAAAAAATTCTTCTGGGGCTGCTAGTGACCGCCACTAACAATAAAAGCACGCATGCTGTGGCATGGTTACAACCTTATATAATCTGCAGGCTCTGCTTTTAGCATATATTTATAGCACGCTTGTTTAGGAGAATTTTTTCGCGTTTTAACTATAACGATGCCGTTGCTTGCCATGTGGAGTGCCACAGTTTGTTAGAAGCGGGTCTCTTCAATTAACAGCCAACACTCTTTCCCAGATGCGCACCCCTTTTTGAATCTGTCAATACTAGCTACACCAGCTGAAAGCTCTTCTGCAGTGGAGGCACTACAGAAAGAAGGAATCAACTTCAAATCTCCTTATATGAAAAAATTGAATACTAGATGATACAGAAGCCAAGAAAGGTACAGAGAATGTTATTTGCACTCTTTTATTCGGACTGCAGTGGAATTGCGGGATCAGTGTGAAAAAAAAAGAAAAGACAACTATGTATATGCAGTGACCAACCTTACAATCATCAGACCACATGCCTGATAATTTTACTTATTTTACTATTCACCTCCGGGTATCGAATTTCCGTGTGCATGGAAACCTGTGAGTGTTATTAGGTGGAATGCTTTTTTTTGCCAGGTGGCGTTATTCAGCACACGAACCTTTAACAAACCAGTGTCAGTGTCGCAAGATGATTTCAGCATCGTGGAGAGCAGCACATAAAGCTTGCACTGGATCACACACATCAACCTCAAAATTTATATGAGCTGCCTTTGTACTCTATATCCCCTGCTGAGATGTCATAGACGATATGCTGTCAAGCATAACTATGTAAGGTAAACGCAATCGCAATTATTTTTTATATCAGTGTTTTCGCACTTGACACTGCATCTACGGTTACTTTAAAATAGCCATAATACATGATAAAATGAACGCGAAGCGGGTTAAGATTCCCAAAAGTTGACTTTCAGCGAGAAAATGCTAATCTCTCATAGGAGGGACTGTTCCAGAAACAGTCAAGAGAGCAAGCAGTAAGCTGTGATTAGTGCATTGCCAGATGGGTAACAATCCTAAGGTTAAATGTTGTATGGATGCAAAAATATACAAGAAGATGGCAGATTTGCCACAGTATCACAATTAGCTGTGCAATTTATCTGTAATACGCGCTCCCAGGAGTGGCAAGTATTTTTTCATCTTTTTTTTCCTTTTTCTTTGCCTTAAATTTGCACACAAGCAGATTTATGAATCACCATCTATATGTGTTCCTTGGACTCATTGTGCTGCTACAGTTGGTTGGTTGGTTGCGAAACTTTATTGTGGTCCTGCAAGGCGCGCGTCAGCGCGCAGCGGGCGACTCTCACGTCAGGACCATTAGGTCAAGCCTATCAGCCGCTCCGCGGGCCTGCTGGACGGCTCAAAGTTGGTCGGCCAGGAGAGAGCTGCGTAGGGTTGCCTCCCACCTGACCGATGTACTGTTGGGGTTAGTGTACATCGCTTTGCACTCCCAGAGCATGTGTTCCAGCGTGGATACACCCCCACATGCGGGGCAAGCGTCATTGGGGAACACGTCAACATAAATAGCGTGAAGAGATCTCAGGTTAGGGTACGTGTCGGTCTGCAGTAGCCTCAGCGTAGGGGCCTGTGGCCTATTAAGTTTTGGATGAGGGAGTGAATATAGTCTTCGCGCAAGGTAAAAATGTTTTGTTATTTCGTTGTACGTAGCAGGCACGTCCCTGTTTTCCCCAACCCCGTTGGCTCCGAATTGTTGCCCGGAACCGGCGCGGTCGGTTAGCAGGCGCGCGGCCTCGTGGGCAGACTCATTCAGGTTGGGGGGGGGGAGCACCTTAGACCTGTCCACACATGTGCAGGAAACTAGATCAGTACGTGGTGCTTGATACCATGGCGGCCACCACTCTCAAGCATGCGCAGGGCTTTCTTGGAGATTACACCGCGCTCGAAAGCGCAAATAGCTGACCTAGAGTCACTATAGATGACCTCCCTTTCACCGTCCAGGATGGCAAGGGCAATGGCCACTTGCTCGGCAATCGTCAGATCGTCAGTGTGAACCGATGCGCAGTTGGTGATTTGCTGTTTGGAGTCGACGACGACTGCGGAGAAGGTGCGGCTCCCGCGGTACGCTGCCGCGTCGACAAAGCTTACACCGTGCTTCTCACTATGAATCTGATTGAGAAGAGTGGCAGCTCTAGCCCGTCGCCTACAACGATTGTGCTCGGGATGGACATTCCTCGGTATTGGTGCCACGGTGATGAGGTGGCGAATCTCACGGGGCGCCTGTCTCATCTTCTCGTCCACTTCAGCCGGAGAGTGACCGAGCTCTCGGAGTATATGTCTGCCGGTCTGGGAGCTCAAAAGGTGCGCGAGCTGGGCCCGCTTCTGCGCTTCGGCAATCTCCTCCAACGTATTGTGTACTCCGAGCTGGAGCAGGCGCTCGGTGCGCGTCCTGATCGAGATACCGAGGGCCCGCTTGGTATTCTTCCTGAGCAAGACGTTGATCTTGTCACGCTCGGCATGCTGTCAATAATGGATGGCAGCGACATATGAAAAGTGGCAGAGCACAAAGGCATTGACCAGGCGGATAAGGTTGTCTTCCTTGAGGCCTTGGTAGCAGTTGGCAACCCGCCGAACCAGCCGAAACGCATTATCCGTCTTGGCGGCGAGCTTGAGTATAGTCTTGCCGTTGGAACCATCAGACTCGACGGTCATGCCGAGGACCCTAATACAGTCGATTATGGGTATTGCGCCGCCATCTCCGGTGTAGAGATTAGTATCTCTCTCTGAGGTCGGCTGCCAGTTTTTCGGCTTTGGCCCTCGCCTAGTGGGTAGGTAGAAGAGGAGCTCGGACTTGTTTGGGGAACACCTCAGGCCTGTGGGATGGAGGTAATCTTTCGTGGTATCTATGGCCTCCTGCCTCTTGGACAACTTGAGATACTTGAGAGCCTCTTGGACAGCCCGACCATGACAAGGTTGAACAGGGTGGGCGATATCACTGACCCCTGTGGCGTGCTGCGCGAGCCCAGATCGATCTCCTCGGAGACAAGGTCTCCCACTCTGAGCGTGGCTCTCCTACGGGTCAAGAACGATTTGACATATTCGTAGAATCTGACTCCAAGGCCGAGCTCAGCGATCGACCGCAACATGAAAAAATGAGTAACATTGTCGAAGGCTTTCTGTAAGTCGAGGCCGAGAATGGCCCGCGTGTCTCGAGTGTTGCATTCGACGACTTGGTGCTTGAGCAGCTTCATAGCGTCTTGCGTGAAAAGCTTGGCCCGAAAACCAATCATGGTGTGCGGGTAGAGCCCATTGTCTTCCAGGTACCGAGTCAACCTATTGAGTACCACATGCTTGGGTACCTTTCCCACACAAGATGTGAGTGAAATGGGGCACATGTTGTCCAAGTTGGCTGGCCTCCCCGGCTTGGGAATGAGCACGGTGCATGCGACCTTCAACGGGTCGGGACCCTCGCCGCTCTTTCATGCCTCGTTGATGACCTCGGTGACGTAGTCAATTGACCGGTCGTCCAGGTTGCGCAGGGTCTATTTTGTTATGCCATCGGGGCCCGCGGCAGACCTTCCGTAGAGCCCGTGGAATGCCTGCCAAACCCCTTCGTGGCATATCTCGGCGTCCAGTTCGTCCAGTTCAGCTTTGGCCAGTTCCGAGTACTCGGGGTACGTTGATGCTGGTTCGAGTCGACAGGGAGGTACTTTTGCACCAGCTGCTTCAAAACCTCCTCTTCTGAAGAGGACTGCTTGGCTTTGTGCATGGCTAGCGCAAGTACATTCCGCTAGTTAGTTTTGGTGTTAGTCTCGCTGAGCAGGTGCTTGAGCAGGTTCCATGTCTTGCCATTACGCATCTGGCCATCTACCGAGTTGCACAACTCGTCTCACAGCTGCTTGGGGAGGACGCGGCAGTTCTCCTCGATGGTCTTGTTTAGATCGGAGATTTTTTCGCGCAACCTGCGATTGAGGCGCTGGCCTTTCCAGCAGGCGAGAAGTGACTGTTTAGCCTCAAGCAGGTGAGCAAGGCGGCTGTCAATTTCTTCAACTGAAAGGTCAGTACTAATATTCTTCGTGGTACTTATGACGTCCTCTCTGAGCTGGCTAATCCACTGCTCGGTGCTTGGACTCGTTGCAGGTAGTGGTCGGTCGTTGCGAACTTTGCGAAACTGGTCCCAGTTTGTCCAAGAAAACTCCCGCGCCCTCTTTCGGACCACTAAGAACTGCGTTACCAGGACGTAATGGTCGCTACCTAAGTCGATGTTCGAGTTGGCCCACTGTACATTGGGGAGATTCTTGACGAAGGTCAGGTCGGGAGTCGACTCTCTGCAGGATGAGGTGCCCAACCGAGTTGGAAAGGCCTTGTCTGTGATTAAATCAGGTCCATGTCAGTCGCTTTCTGCCACAGTTCCGCACCCTTGCTGGTGATGTACGGGTAGCCCCAAGTGTGGTGTGGAGCATTAAAATCGCCCGCCATAACCAGGGGGTTGGGATCCACCAGGTTGACTGCCTTCTTTATGAGGGCCCTGAAGCGCTGTCGTCGGCCCTTAGGGCTCCTGTACACGTTGAGAAAAAAGATGCTGCTTTGGTCCTAGCTGCACTGCAGAATCTCGGTCATGACATCTCGGGGCTGCTGGTGGCCATTTTGAGGCCGTGAGAGATGTGTGTGAGCTTGTTACTGACCAAGGTGCAGACGCCCCGGCCATCAGAATAACGCGAGACGGGCTGGTAACCAGTCAGTGTGACGTTTGGGGTTAATGTCTCTTGAAGAAGAATGATGAGGGCTTTTTCGCTAGAGGATCAATTGTACTGCTGCAAGGACGTCTTTTTACTGGGGAAGGCTCTGCAGTTTCATTGCCAAATGAGAAACATCTCACTTGGCTTGACCATATTGGTGCTTTTGTGGGCTGGTGCTGCCCTCAGATTGGCTAAGAATAGCGTGGACGATAGGGCCCGTAGCGCCAGGCTGTGGTTGTACGATGGCGGTTGAGGTCAGGGCGGTTTTCACTACGCTTTCGAGAAAGGACTCTACCTTGGATATTCGGTCGTTTTGCACGGCCAGGGTGATCTGCAGTTGGGCGAAATTCTCCCCGAGCTCATTGATGCTTTCACTGAGCGCGGATAGCGTGTCTCGAAGCTCAGACCTGACTCTAATCGCTACATCTTCCTGTTTGTAAGTGACGGCCGTCTTCTTGGGAGCACTTTGACCCTCACTGCTGCTGTCGATGGCTTCAGTGCCGTGCACTTCCATATGTAGGGGCATTCTATTGGCGACGCAGGCGGCGGCGGGTTGCGGTGGTGGGTTTCTCGCGTTCTTAATCTCGGCAATTTCGGACATAAGCCTGTTTATGGTTTCGCTCATCGGAGCGTTCTCGTGTTTCAGCTGGGAAATCTCGTGTGCGCTCTCCGTGGCTCTGGGAGTGACCCCGACAGTACGTCAGCTGGCACTCCTCGGACCGTGTCGGCCTAGGTTACAGAGCCCGCCTTCTCGCTTCTCGCTGACACCCCGCTAGGCTGCTCTTGACGCCCGGTAGACCTGGATGGAGACCTGGAGCGGCTCTCAGACTTGTAGCGCCGCGCTCCTCTTCGGGACCGGGAACGGCTCTTGGACTGGGACCGGCCCCTGGAATGGCACCCAGAACGTCACCTGGAACGGCCCCCGGAAGCGCGTGACTGCTGGAAGTACTGCCCATTCGTGGGGGGTGATGGTGGTGCCGTGGCTTGGCCTTGATCGGTGGTGCGAGGCTTTTTCCAGCCCCTTTCATCGCACAATTTACGGGATCTGGAATCTTTGCCTACAGTCCTTGTCAGCCGTGAGGTGCTGCCCACCACACAGCCTGCGCTTGGGGGTACATTTGTGCGCTGCGTCAGGATTTGAAGCCCCGCAGCCCCGACATACGACGTCGCCTGGGCTGGGACACACATCAGCACGGTGACCGAGCCGACCACAACCGTAGCAAATGTCTATTTTCTAGCGATAAAGTGAACATTGCACAAGGGTGGGGCCGAAGCGTACAAAGTATAGACTCTATGACCGTCGAAGGCGACGATTACCGTACCGGTACTGCCTATGCGCTTGGCTGCCAGGGCGAGCGGATTTCTTCCATTTACAATCTTGGTTGTCAATATCATTCGGGCCGTCGACGAGTGGAATACCTCGGATCAGCCCTTGCACGTGGATGAGGAGCGGCCTCGTAGGCACTAACCTCGTATGTTTGGCCCATGACGACGATCTGCAGAACTTTGACGTAGTGGTTAGCATTTTTTTCTTCTACGTGTGCTGACAACCATAATATTCTGCTGCATGTTGGGGCATAGCGTGTCACCCCGCAAATTTTCGGCAGAGATGCTTTTGGCCACCAGGATTGCATCAGCCTTCACGGTGCAGCCGGTCTGGACCGTATTGAGGCCCTCGCGGGGCCGAATCATCCTCCCTGGGGAGCTGGGGCATCTGGCCCACGCGAATGATCCTGGCGTTGATGTGATTGCCACTGTTGCGGCCTCGTGGGGCCTCGGCTGTTGTCGACTTCGTCTCGTTGAGAGTAGCAGCATTAGGATTAGCGCCTGCTGAGCGCTCGCCAGCTCTTCTGGCACCTCCAGACCGCCAACCACGGTCTTCTGTTACCTCTTCGGGGGTGATGTCCTCCTCCACCACCTGATATTACACTTTTCTCTAACTAAGCCCTGCGAAGAGCAAAAAGGGCACCCGGGAACGGTGACGTGGCTGGCGTCGCGCCGGCGTGGGCTTACCTCGTTAGGCTTAGCCCAAGTGACGGCTGGCTCCGAAGAAAAAACGTTCCAAAACGTCAAAATAGTCCACTCACGCAGCAGGCTTTGGCATCAAAATAATCCTGGCACTTTCACTGATGCGACACAAGCAAAGCTGAATACGCACTCGAAAAATTAACTTGAAGATCATTGTAGAAAACAGGAGCCGCTCAAAGGTCGTATGAACAACACAGCTACAGTTGGTTAGTCTGAAAGTATTACATATCACAGCTACGCTGCGCTTTGACTGGGACAACACTGAAGTGGCCTCGCCTTGCCTTCGAGGGTTTTATTTTCCATCGCTTCTCTCCCTCCTGAGTAAGTGCTTGCTGCCGTCCGACATCCTCATTGAAGTGAAGAACAGCGAGCCACGTCCTAACAAATAAGAGGTTTCAACGTTAGTTTTTCTTAGATTTAAGGTGACAAAAGCGAGTACCTTGCTTGCATACCGTCCTCTGAAAAATCATTAGATTTTGGTCTGAAGTCATTTAAGACACTGTGGAATGATTCCGATGAGAATGTTTGCACCTCGGGAGAGAGTCGGCGGATGTTTCGGAATAGTAGAGGGTTGTCCACTATGGCCTTCTATTCATAAAAGGCACGGGATGATGGAACAGATATTTCAAAGTTAAATATGTTTATGTGGTCCAAAGGCCGTATAATGTTTTAGGGTATTTTGTGAACTTAATTTTCTGAAAAGAAGACCTATAATTTCATCTCGAGGAATCACCGAAGAAAGCACAATTGAAGGCAGTAGAAAGCCTAGTGAATGAGCGTTAGTGCACTGCCTCGCTGTGTACCGCTCACCACGGCTTCGCTGCCCAACAACGTATAAGCTAAATATAAATTCATAACAACAGATAAACACTTATTCAATTTTTTATATAACATCAACAAACATATTTCAGTTTCTTGGTGAACTTACAATATTTACCTTTAGGCGACATGATTACAAAAATGCGGACCCAAAGCTCCACAATTTTTTTTCAAGAAACATCTGAATTACTCAATGACCGTTAAGAACTGCCGTGTAGCAGCGCAACAGCTTCATAAAGTCAATCGAGTTGTCCCGTTCCAACAACAATTGACTGGATGGCCTTTCTGAAGGGATCGTCCAACGCAGGTATAATATGAATAGGTCATAATAACTGTTGCAGCAGCATGTCTGAATAGTTGTGCATAGTCGCACCTATTCGTAATGATTGTGACATTTTACCTTTGCATCTTTTCTTTAAATTGAACTGCTATAATAAACATAATAATAAACCAGTTTTGAAAATGTATTAAAATATTCTGCATCTGAATAGCGCACTAGTGGTGTTCATGCTGGTTAGTGATGAAAGCTAGGCACTAGACGTGAACCATCCTGCCGTTATAAAGGACTGAGCGCTTTGACACTGAGTCGCAACATTTGCCTTTTTGTCTGCAATTGTAATGTTGGAACAGTAAGAATAGCTGTGTTGTTCACAAAAAGAAATTTGCATGCTCACTTGAGTTCATCCATTGCCTGTCCTCATGGTGGTCACGGAGGCGTTTCGTGTATGGACCATCGTGGCCGTCATGTTTGTCACAAACATGGTTCAGCACACTCCTCCATGCTTACATCATGCTTACAAGTTCTCCATTTCCTTAGCCCAGTGCAGCAGCCCAGTAGAGACGGTTTATGATGCTTTATATACAAGGGGAGACAACTCGATGCTTGTGGCTGGGAGCTAGGAGCTTTTTCTTTAGGCCTGGAGTTGGGGGCAAAATCTCATAATTAGAAGACAATTTTTTTCCTGTAAGAAGATATGTACAGGGACTTGTTGTTAATGTGAAAGCATCACAGAGCTAAGTCGACAGAAATTTTGGTGTCAGCTCTGTTTCTTACTGTAAGATGTAAAAGTTTTCTGAGAGTCTCTACTTAGAGCATTTGGGAATGTGCTTGCCTGTAGTGTCATAACATGTTTGAGCAGCCAAAGCAATCATGCGGGCTAGTTGTTATGGGTCACTTGTGTTCATATTCATAGAAAGAAAAAAAAAGCAGATGCAGACCTTAGAAACACATATGCAGGATCAGTGCTCGTACTGTGAGTTTCTTATTTATGTCTGCGCCTGTATTTTTTACTTGAGAAGCAGCTCTTTGGCTAGAATGTCCAACCTTGTCCCCCCATCGGCACCGCGATCGCCTGGACGCAGCTGTTGGAGTGGTGCCAAGTAAGTCATGCCTTTCCTCAGTTAACGTCACTCTCTCCCTAGCCTGTCGCCACTGGTCGTGTGTGAGACCCGCAAAACTGTCCCTCCCCAACCTCTCTCTCGCCTTGCAAGGCCATGTGATAGTATGAAATCGACTGCTCGTCCTGCATAACCATTCACTGGTCACCCCATATATGTAGGCACTGGATTGCGCGTCCAAAGTTCAATTAGGAACGTCTTTAATTAGCTTTCGCTTGATGCACGCCAGCGTCATGTCGCCGCCAGTGTGAGCGTTAGTGCCCGGTGCTTCGCATCTACACATGGCTCCCTTTAGCGGGAGATGGTACAATTTTATTCTACTACAATTACGAATGCAATACATATATTCCAGCAAATGTTTGGCATGTTTCTGAAAAGTTGCACTAATCGTAGGTTAACCTTGTATGTTACTCCTGGTTGTCTTGAATATTGTGATTACACCATGCATACAAAAGGAAACTTGCTGACTTGCAAGTGCATCTACCATGATTACTAGTCAACAAGCCTGTTTTTAAGATGTTACTCATGTGTAAATATAAACCTTCTATAGTAAATTAAAAGACATGGCCGAATCACTATACAAGCCCCACACTAATAATATAAACAGTGGTCATGCTTATCTTTAGCAACATGCCAAAGATCATACATGTGTGGCATGTTTGGCTTGTTCTTGCGGCAGTATACCTTGACTCCAGGATGTCAGTCTGGAAAAAAAATTATGCCTAGTAAGTCCATTGCACCTGCTGTCATGGGCACACACAGTGCTTTCTACAAGAGTGATAAAACTACCATGCCCGCCTTGCATCCAACAGTCAATTCTTAACGATTTCGCATAAAGATATATTTTTATTAAATTGATTTTTCTTAGATTCGCTCGCAAATTTTGCACGAACATATGGTACCTGTTGTCAGGGAGCGTATGTGGATGCCTAGATTTTTCGCAGCAGTCGGGTTCTTAGCAAGCCCTCTCTTTTCAATTGAGACACTGTTGGGTACGTCGGGTGACTGTGAATGAAAGTGTAACAAGAGGTCTTGTTAGCACTTGAACAGTATACCAGTAGCGCTGCAAGTTTACCTCTCAAACTTGCACCTGCTGAGTGTGTAAAATGCAACCAGTCTGCATGGCAAGCACACTGTACATCAGATCCTTGGCGCTGTAGCCAGGAGAGTCACATCGCCCATAACCTGCTAGGTCAATTTGCAAGTCACCAAGTAAATCAACCATGGCTGCTTGTTTTTTGAAGAAGAGCTGGAAAGACAGGTGACACAATGGATAGGTTCTTTTAGTTTTCCGCAGTATAATCAGGGGGCACAAACTCCCTGTACCTCCCTATGTATTCGCTCTCAGCAGTGGCAGCACTGCTTTTTCCACGGGCGGTAGCTGGGCATCCTACTCGAAATAAATCACCAATAAAAATTCCTATCGCGACGTCACTAGTGAGGTCATTGCATAGAGGAAAAAGAGAAAATTGTGAAAATTATCAACAATCTCGAGTAGGACACGTCGTATTTGACTCAATCACGTATGTCATGACAACGCGCATTGTTTTCTAACAGAACTTGAGTACCAAACGAGACTAAAGTTCAGAGGCACAGAGAGGCTTGACGTGATAAGACGTTTTTCGAGAAAAAACGTCGCTGGAAACAGTGTTTCGGCAAGTTCACTCGTCCTCGTCAGGGCAACAGCATTGCCTTGAGGAAGAAAAGTTCACTTGTCAAAACACTGGCTCCACCGACATTTTTAGTAGTAATATTTAGAAGCGTTTAGTCCATGATGTGTATTAGAGTGACACTATTAGAAGTAAAGATTCACAAATTTTCAAACCACAGCTAGAAGAATTTCATAAGTAGGAAGCAGCATATAATTACTTGACATCATTTGAACTAGTCGCCAAAAGTAAAACAAGCTAAAACTATGTTACTGGGTCAGCTCGAATTCAAGCCTTTCATTAAACGTATTTTTTAAAGGAGCTTTGCTGCAGTCTTCACCAGTATGTCAAGCTAAACTGCACTTCTGTCAGTCCGGTCGGGCTTGAGAACTGGGTTTACTCATACAAAATCAATACCTGCTCCAATAATTGCTCCAAATTCTTGTGTGCTCTGTTGCTTTTAGGAAACGCTGAAAAACCTTAGCTGAACAAGAAATTTCAGGTTAGCACTCCGCGTAGCGGCTGAAAACATGTGTTGCCCTAATAAGTGCTCTTTGACGCATGCATGGTTCACTTGTCCTGGGTATATAACTGCGGCTTCCTTTTTCTGCTCATCACAACTTGCTGTCTTTATCTTTCCCGTAGTTGACATGCCAACCGAGCGAGGTAACTCAGTGCGATTCATGTTCTAATATTGCTGAGCAAGGAACGAGAAGGAGCAGAGGCAAGCAATACCAATGCGAGTCATTCAGTTCCTCCACATCGCCTAATTTAAAATTCACGAAATAAGGAATAAGTAGAATCATATAAGAAAAGAGAAGTTCTTTACATGGCATCGATTTTTTTATTTGTAAAACTTGTGAAAGCCAATGAATGGGAACATTCACATTAACCTCACTTCGTTCTACCGGACCTTAGGATGCCCGGCAACTGCTACGGGCGAGCATGTTCTTCAAAACCGAAACTAGCGCCGAGTTTCCAGGGTGTCATATAATAACAATAACGAGTATTCCACCTCCACTGTACAAATTCATCACCATAAACTCAGCTCAATAATGAGTATTTGCATTATACAGTAGGATAAATCAGGCAGCGTGCTAAAACTGTTTGTAAAACTGTGATGTTTCCAGATCACTGGTTTCTGAATTTAAACATTAGCATGCAAATATATTAAGCTTCTCTTTCGCATTGCAACCATGAAATCAGATGGGGTAGTTTTGTAGACGTTTTATACAAAATGATTTTATGCTCTGCATTTATATAACATTGACCAAAATATAAAGAAGGAAGCCAATGCTTTGCTTTACAATGTGTAAATATATGGCGAAATAATGTTCAAAAACATAACAAGCACTTGTAATGCAAGAGTAGTATAACATTTGTGTTCACGCTGCCTATTATGTCTAAAAGTCTTGCTATAGTTATGCTTAGATGTTGATAAATAAGTGCGCCTGTTTTACTGCTGGGAGCAAGTAGGCCCTCTGGTATTTGTAGAAGGTGTGCTCCGTAATGGTCTGGACACCAATGGACTTGAGGCATGGCATGGTGGCAGCCACCTCGCCGCCCGAGTAGAGCATGCCAGCAGCCAGAAGGAAGTTGCTGGCTCTAGTTCCACTACTTTGAACAAGTGGCTGGCTTCTCCAGTGGAGCTTGTGCTGTTGCTTGCACACCCCCTCTACAACGACTAGAGTTCCCACGATGCTGAAGTTGAAGTTGCAAACTGCTTGGCTACATATGGAGCAGTTAGCGAGCAATTCACGAAGGGAGCTCTCAAACACAACGACCTTTCGTTCCTTGTGAAGAGGCCTACCGTTAGAACTCCAGTGCTGTTGTCTGGATCGGTACTGCGGATGAATGATCCCACAAAACATGTTAGTGCTTGTGTGTTACTCGGTATTGCACAATGGACAAGTCAGATGACTTGGTTGACAGAAAGAAGTAAAAATTTTAAGGCTTCATTTTTCTTTGCTGGACATAATATTGAGAACTAACCAACTATATTGCCATAAAAAGCACAGGGGATAAGCATTACAGTAAATGTAATGTGAATGTGAAGAAGTAAAGGTGGACAAAAAAAATTGCTTGAGAGGAGCTGGGGCTGAGCCTGTGACGGTCCCATAATGCATCCGCTTCTCTTACAACTGAGCAACCACGGCGGCCACTCGCTCTTCACGTATGCCCCCCAAAAAGTGGACGAGAAAACGGCCACGGCGATAGATCAGTGAGCAGAGCATCGGATGTGTTATTTGAAGTTTACAGGTTCAGTCCGAGCTCACGACACGCAATCTATTATTCCACCTTTATTTCTTCACATCTACAATAAATTTACAACTAATAATTTTCGCTATTTTTTCTTTGGCACTATTGTTTGTTATTTCTCATTATTATGGCTTGGTTAGGTTAGTGATAGCTGGCGGACAATTATTCCAAGGAAAGGATAGGGGGTGTTATTAAAGTACTTGTAGTGTAACTGCTAAGAAAGAAAAGTGCACGACAAAATAACTTGCCATGGACAGAGACCGAACCTACGACCTTCGAATAACGCGTCTGACGCTCTACCAACTAAGCTACCATGGCCGCTATCCCCCCATCCACTTTATGGCAAATGTGTGTCCTTTTAAATGTGGGAGTGTCAGTTAGCGCTGCCTGTTGCTATTGCAGCGAATGTGCGACACTCAATTTTTGCCTGTAGGCGTTATGTAGCAGGTGATGTTCCAACAAGCTGGCAGCTGACCAATATTTTCTGTGATACTACCTGAATGCATTAGGTCTGCCAGAACGGGACCCTCGCTATGAATGAAACAAATGGAGCAAATATAAAGGTTTCTTTTCTTTGTTAAACAAGATTAATTATAACTGACTGACGATTAGAGAGCATGGGGTATGTTATTAAATTGATTATATTGTAACTGTGAAGAGGGTCTTGCCTCATTGATTATGTTGTCTGTAGCAAGTGTTGTGTAGCTTAGCATGTGGGTGAAGGAAATATTAAGGCGGGAGCATTGTTTAATGGGAGAAAAGAATATATATACAAAAAACCAGACCCATCGATGCGAGGTTTTGTTTGACCTCTATTTCGCCAATAGGACATAGCCGCCTATTTTTTTTTCAACTGACACGTATAAAGTAATACTTTTTAGTGTCTACTTAAACCACATGGACTGTACTTCTTGCATTTCACCTTGCAACAAATCTAGGGATCATAGCTAATGCCAGGCAACCTTCGAGAGGAGTTGCTGATGTCAATCAGTAGAGTGAGCACTGGGATATCAGATAAGTGTCAGCATCCACGCATCTGCAGCCATTACTTCATCCCCATAGATACCACTGCAAATTTTTTATTTCTGATGGTCTCGATTACCTTTACTTTTCCAAATACTTCTTAGTGTTTACTGATTATCAGTGCACTGCAGAATGTTGAAGTGGCCTATATAGGTAGTGCTTTTGCAGTGAAATATTTACCTATATTGCTGACAATTTGCTACAGCTAAATCGTACACTGCTTACAGTTGCATGCTCAATGGGATCAGGAGAAAAAGCACTGCTAGAAAGCTTGTAGCTCTTAGCAGTCGTGAGGGAAGGTGAATACCTGAAATTATGGTGCTCATTGTTACATGGTGCTGTAGCAAAAAAGCTCACGCAGCTTTAGTTAACCATTGCAAGGACCTTGTATGTCCATCTCTAAGCAACCAGCTGAGAAAACGTAACTGGTGCCCTCCACTATAATATTACCGAGAAATGTGGCAAAACTATGCTATGCATCACAAAACAGTCACTCCATAAGCTAAGCCTAGGATTGCTTGGAAGTAAAGTAACTTGCAATGTGTTATACAAAATAGGTTGATGTATTAGGGCACAAATAATGTGTAAATAGTGTCACATGAAGTCATTTTGCTTTTTTTATGTGCACTGTGCGACTGCGTTGGTAGGTGGGAGCCCATTGTACATGATGCGCACAATGCAGTTGTACACACGTGTCAGTGTGCCTCTTCTTATTTGTTGAACATCTGAAAACCTGTGCAATTTATGCTTATAATAAAAAATGCGTTTATCACGAACCACCCTGTGCTTTTGTGTGAAATAAGTTTTACTGCTTTCGGTGGGGCTGCATTATAGTTGAGCATAATTGCTGTGCTTGTGTTGCAGCTGGGCCAAAGCATACTCACTGCTGGGAAAGGTGGCCTTTTATTCTATTTGTTATCATGATAGAAGTTGTGGGAACATCTAAAAACACTGCAGTATTATAGAGCATCGTGACTGCTAATGAGCACCAGCATTTTTCACTGCTCTTGTCACAAACATTTTCGTGTCAAGGTAATGTCAGTGAAAGAGATTCGTAAGTGCTACTTGTGCAGTCGAACTCCTTTATAAGATACACTCATATAAAAGACAATGTGGCTTAATAGACACCAGTGTGCCTACCTTGAAATAGGGGTGATAGAAAAACTCACTTGGATTTCTAAATGTTCCCGAGTGCATGCCACCTATAAAGGTGTTCAACGAGGCCTGTGGCCAGAAGGGTGCCGTATGGGCCTGCCCCACCGTCCTTGGAATTTGGATGGAGGGGTTTGTTCCACCGAGAATGAATAATGAAAATACGGGTTTCAAAAAGGCCTTCAACAGGTGAGCCGTCCCTGAAAAAAATTCTATTTATGAATCTGCTTTTGATTGTACCATCTCTTATGTACTTTATTACGAAATCTGGAAGTTGTCCTGCAATGCATGGAAGTGTCTCGGCAGGCTTCTCAGAGGAACAGAATTGCCTCATGACATTCGTAGTATTGAAACACATAAGTAGAGAAGATGAGCATGCACTGCCGAAAGGACCATTTGTGTTCTGGCAAAGATACGTGAACTGTCACGAACTACTACTCTGAGGTAAAATGTTTTAGGGAACTAAGAGGGTCAACTTCCTTTGTTGCAAACATAAAAGGGCACACACAATTCCCTGAGAATAACTGTCTCAAGTGGTGGTTTTAGTATGTGAAATTGTTTGTGACTACATGCTCATCACATGTTAAAGATCACTGAATTGCTAAGCACCTGGTATTTTCCAAGAGTTAAACTTTGTTGTTAGTCCACCAAAAATTAAACCTTGTAATACCTGCTGAAACTTTCGCTGAATGAGGGCAAGTATGTAATGTCAGCTTCATCAGCTCGCTCTTCTTCATCAGAGAAAGATGCGTTCATTCGATCATCAGCAGCTGGCTCTTCTTCCTTAGAAGGGAAAGATTCAGCCATTTCGAGAGATGTTACGGTAGCTGGCTTTTCTTTCTCAGCGGAGGAAGATTCATTCATTCGGATAAGTGTTGAGCCACTGAGAGGCCTGAAACCTGCTGACGGCTGTGGCACTGAAGTGACATCGGCTGAAGCTGATATTGCTGCTTCTTGTGATGAAGCACCACGCTGTGTCTGCACAGCAGCTTCTGTGGTGTAGGCAGCTGCTGTTTGTGTGCAGGCCGAAACGAGCACCTTCAGTGTCGTGTTCTCCTGCGTAGCTGGGATGGTTGTGATTCACTCAAATAAACAAAACTTCTTTGATTGGTTTCATGCCTAATTGTTCATAATCATACATTATTTTCTACTAGGTAGTTTTATTCGTTTACAAGCTTAGGTGTGGATCCTGTGGGTGAACAGCTATTGTACATTTTATGCTTCATACGTGCATCTTTCAACCTTTACGTCAACTTACCAATGGACCGGAATTCCGCTGTCGTCTGACTTGCCACTGTACTTGTGGGTGCCTTGCGCACAGTTTTCGGCGTGGTTGTCTGGATATGAGGTGTGAATAAACATACTATGTTACACCTGCACTTTTGCTAAACTTTGTATTTTATACATCAAACTGTCTGTGTGGCCATTTGGTATTAGGATCACTTTATATAAAATAGCTTGTGTTTGTTTTAAACAGCATGCTTACAAATATTAAAATGCTTCTGGTTTTTACGATAACTTTCCTGGTGCCAAGACATGTTGGAAAAAACAACATAATTTCTCTACTGGGAGCTAAGAGCTTTGGAAATCGAGCAGCCTTCTACAACAACATCTTATTCCCCAGTGTGTGGTACATAGTGTCGCGGGTTATAAATGACAGGGGGTTTATTTAAAAACACGGACAGTAGGACTTGTAGAGACGCTCTCAGAGAAGGCCGCTAAGATTGTCGTCTTCTTCACTCTGCTGCACTGCGCCTCTCGAGCGAATCCGCGTTCTTCGTTGTCGTCGCTATCTCGCCGCTAAATGCAGCTATGCACGCGGCATTACCCTCCCGCCAGAGTGAGCGTCGTCCCAACGCTCAACAGGTAGAGATGCGGTCATCGAGTGTTTATATCACTGAGAGTGATAAAGTTTCATGCGGACCACGTGCACTGTCTCAGGCAGATGCTGGCGACGTTTTGAACAGGAGGAGGCGTCGGGCACGACTTCGTACGTCACGTCGCTAAGACGACGCAGAACCTTGTAAGGTCCGAAGTATCGGCGTAGAAGTTTTTCTGAGAGGCCTCGTCGTCGTACAGGAAACCGAACCCAGACTCTATCTCCTGGTTGATAAATGACGAATCGATGGCGAAGGTTGTACCGTTGGGCGTCAAGTTGCTGCTGGTTCATTATTCTGACGCGGGCAAGCTGCCTTGCTTCTTCGGCGCGCTCAGTGAAGTCTGCGGCGTCTGTCTCTGAATCATTGCAATCGTAAGGCAGCATGGCATCAAGCATTGTCGTAACTTCTCTGCCATGTATTAGTGCGAACGGCGTCATTTTTGTTGTTTCCTGGTGCGCCGTATTATACGCGAATGTGATGTACGGCAATATTCGGTCCCAATTTTTGTGTTCTACGTCGACGTACATGCAAAGCATGTCAGCGATTGTCTTGTTAAGTCTTTCTGTAAGCCCATTAGTTTGTGGGTGGTAAGCTGTCGTCTTCCTATGCGCTGTGCCACTGAGCGTAAGCACAGTGCGCAAAAGCTCGGCTGTAAACGCGGTACCTTTGTCTGTTATGACGACAGCTGGAGCACCATGTCTCAGAACAATGTTCTCAATGAAGAACTGAGCCGCTTCAGCTGCAGTGCCACTCGCGATTGCCTTGGTCTCCGCGTATCGGGTGAGGTAGTCCGTCGCCACTATAACCCATTTGTTGCCGCTGTCCGATGTTGGGAATGGGCCCAGCAGATCCATTCCGATTTGAGAAAACGGGGTTTCTGGCACGGGCACAGGATGTAATAGCCCAGCGGGTTTGACAGGTGGTACCTTGCGCCGCTGACAGTCAATGCATGTTCGGACGTAATGTTTAACCTCTGCTGCGATTCTTGGCCAGTAATATTTTTCTTTGATGCGTGTCAGTGTTCTTGTGAAACCGAGGTGGCCCGCAGTGGCTTCGTCATGGCAGGCTTGTAAAATTTTGCTGCGGAGAGCTCCAGGAACTACCAGCAGATAGCTTCTACCTGTTGATGAAAAGTTCTTTTTGTACGGAATTCCGTAAACAGAATGACGATAAGTTCTTCGAAAACACTCTTGGTGCATTGGCGGCTCGTCCGTTCAAGAATTTTATAAGCGAGTTGAGCTCCCGATCATCTTGTTGTTGCCGAGAAATGATAGCTGCATCAACAACTCCTAAAAAACCCGGGAAATCATCATCCTCTATAGCCGGTGATTCAATCGGTGACCTTGACAAACAGTCGGCGTCTAAGTGTTGCCTTCCGAACTTGTACACTACGGCCATGTCGTATTCTTGGAGCCGTAAGATCCACCGTGCTAAACGTCCAGATGGGTCTTTCATGTTGGTCAACCAACAAAGAGAGTGATGGTCGCTTACGACTTGGAAAGCGCGGCCATATAAGTACGGGCGGAACTTCGCAACTGCCCAAACGACGGCCAGACACTCCTTCTCCGTTGTTGAGTAGTTGGACTCGGCACGTGTCAACGTTCTGCTAGCGTAGGCAACCACTCTCTCCACACCATCTTGGCATTGGACAAGAACAGCACCTAGGCCCACATTGCTGGCGTCTGTATGGATGGCTGTTGGTGCATTCTCGTCGAAGTGAGCGAGGACAGGTGGAGTTTGTAGACGCTGTCGCAGCTCGTTGAATGAAGCTTCTTGCTCTTCACCCCATACAAATGCGATGTCTTCCCTTGTAAGGCGGGTGAGTGGAGAAGCGATGTGTGCAAAGCCTGCTATAAATCGCCGGTAGTAGGCGCAGAGACCCAGAAAACGCCTGACCGCTTTCTTATCAACAGGCCTTGCGAACTTTGCGACGGCTGCTGTTTTATCTGGGTCAGGCTTCACACCTTCGCGACTGATCACGTGTCCCAGGAACTGGAGTTCTTCGAAGCCGAAGCGGCATTTTTCCGGTTTGAGTGTGAGTCCAGCGGACCGTATGGCTTGCAGGACTGACAGTAGCCGCTTTAGATGCTCTTTAAACGTGGCCGAAAAAACGATCACGTCGTCGAGGTACACAAGGCATGTTTTCCATTTCAGGCCGGACAGAATGGTATCCATTAGTCTCTGAAACGTGGCTGGGGCTGGGCATAGACCGAAAGGGAGGACTTTGAATTCATAAAGCCCGTCTGGCGTCACGAAGGCGGTCTTTTCTCGGTCGCGCTCATCTACTTCTATTTGCCAGTATCCACTTTTAAGGTCCATTGACGAGAAGTAGCGTGCATGCCGTAGCCTGTCCAAACAGTCATCGATCCGTGGCAATGGATAAACGTCTTTTTTTGTAACATGGTTCAGCTTACGATAATCGATGCAGAAACGCAAGCTGCCGTCTTTCTTTTTCACGAGTACCACTGGAGATGCCCATGGACTTTTTGATGGTTGGATAACGTCATCCTCTAGCATCTTCTTGACTTGCTGTTGGATTACCTCACGTTCTTTCTGAGCGACGCGATAAGGGTTGTGTCAGATCGGTCTTGCTGTGTCTTCCGTAATTATACGATGCTTAGTCAGAGGCGTTCGACCCACTCGTGATGTCGATGAGAAGCAGTCCTTGAACTGGTCGAGTAGCTCCATAAGACGGCATCTTTCAGTCGAAGTTAGACTCGGACCGATATCAACTGGTGGTGTATGTGGAGGTGATTAAACTGTGGCTTCCCCTTGCATTAGAAGACAGTCGTGAGAGTAGTCCAGCTCTTCGAGGTACGCCACAGCCGTGCGTTTACCGAAGTGCCGGCGCTCATTCGTGAAGTTGGTCAGAAGCACGTCTGCGCGCCCATCCACTAAGCTGACAATACCGCGAGCGATGGCGATGCCTTGGTGAAAAAGAAGGTCAGTGATGCGTTCGACTATGGCGTCTTCATTACAGTGCACGGCGCAACAAACGGAAACAAGACTACATGACAGTGGTGGCACGCAGACGTCGTCGTCGACCACACGTAACACCCTGGGTTCTTGGTCTGGATCAGTGGTCACAGACTTGTCAGCGGCAAATGTGATCACACCGTCGCGTATGTTGACCACAGCACCGTACTCTCTTAAGAAGTCCATTCCCAGAATCATAGGTTTGCAGCACTCTGGTAGGATCAGAAATGTGGCTACAAAAGCCACATTCTCAATAGTGAGTCTTGCTGTACATTTTCCCGTGGGAGTCATTATCTGGCCTCCAGCACTTCGGATATAAGGGCCCGTCCATTCCATCCTGACTTTCTTGAGTTCATCTGCCAATCGTTCACTCATTATGGAGAAGTCTGCACCCGTATCGACTAAGGCCGTCACTTCAACGCCGTCAATCGTCACAGCAAGGTCGGCAGTCACAGTTTTTTCGGCGAAGTCTTCATCATCGTCTCTCACGTGTTTCGGCAGCAGTGGGGGTTTTTCGGCAATTCGACGGCTTGCAACCTTCCCCCCAGAGGTCGCTGCTTTCAGTTTCCTCGCCGTGGGCTGGGAGACCGACCTCTGACGGCGTCAGCAAAACTACGGCGGCTTGGTGAACCAAAGCGAGCCGGTGATGGTGACCGCGTCCGGAAGGCAGAAGAGCCTTCCCGCTTGCCAGCCTGGTCGTCGTTGATAGGGGCACGGCTTTCGTCGAACTGTCGGCGCGTAGCTGTAGGTGCACTACCGCGGTATTCAGCTCGGCGATGTGGGCAAAAACGGCAAATGTGCCCTGGCTCTCCACAGTTGTAGCAGAGTGGTCGACGATCCGTAGTGCGCCATATGTCGGTCTTCCGCATACAGGGTCGCCTGACAGAATCCTGCTGAGCCCAGGCTGCCACAGGATACGGTTCAAGGTACTGCGGCGCTGGCATGGGCGTGGGTCGACGAATAGCGTCTGCATAGCTGTATCCGTTCGGCTGGTACGATACTTCTGGAGCCAATGGACGACGCACAGCATCTGCATAGGTATACGAGTTCGGACGGTGCGGTGGAGCGGAATATTGCTGAGGAGAGGCAAACGCTTGTCGAAGTTCATGGCGAACTATTTCAGCGACGGAGGCTACAATGGACTCCTGCTGCGGGGGCGCCTGTGAATGCAATGTGTATTTTGCGTTCTCCTTCGCGATCTCCTCACGCACGATCTGCCTATTCAGGTGGCGTAGAGCAAACTCGTCGTTTGCGGTAAGTGCGGCGGCGTCTGCAGCTGCGCCGGTGGCCGGGCGATCGGACTGTCGGTACCGTTGCTGTAGCGCACGCTCTATTGCGGTGGCCTCCCTGGTGAACTCGTCCACTGTTGTCGGCGGATTGCGCACAAGACCAACAAATAGCTGCTCTTTGACGCCCCTCATGAGATGGGTTAGCTTTCGAGCCTCGGGCATGTTGGGGTCCGCGCGGTGGCACAGGCGCACCATATCCTCAGCAAACATGGCGACGCTTTCATGCAGCTGTTGGGTGCGTCCTTCAAGAAGGCGTTGTGCGTTTTCGCGTCGGTCTGCGTTACCGAAGGTGTCAAGAAACCGACGACAAAACTCCTCCCATGTCGTCAATGTTGCCTCCCGGTTTATAAACCACGTCTTCGCGCCGTCTTCGAGGGCGAAGTATACGTGGAAGAGCTTTCCATCGAGACTCCAGTAGTTCGATTTAGCTACCCGTTCGAACTGCTCAAGCCAGTCTTGTGCATCTTCGTTCGGCCGGCCATGAAATGGTTCAGGAATGCGCATATTCTGCACCGTCACCTGTGCAGGACTCCTTGCCATTTCTTGAGTAGGGGTGGTTGTCGGAAGTGTTGCTCCCTTTAAAAGGCCAAATTCTGGTTCAAGACCTTGAAGGCGACGGCTTGAGCGGTGCACAGGCGTCTCCACGCGTGGCTGTCTCGTAGGGCTGGACTCGGGGCTTCTCACAGGGGTGCTGATCATGAGGTGGTAGTACCCAGCTCCTCCACCAGTGTCGCGGGTTATAAATGACAGGGGGTTTATTTAAAAACCCGGACAGTAGGACTTGTAGAGACGCTCTCAGAGAAGGCCGCTAAGATTGTCGTCTTCTTCACTCTGCTGCACTGCGCCTCTCGAGCGAATCCGCGTTCTTAGTTGTCGTCGATACTCAGCACTGTGTCGTCGATACTCAGCACAATACTCAGCAATGTTATGCAGCACTCATACATTCCACTCTAACTTTTGTACAGTGCAAACATACACAAACAAAGCAGGACTAACCTGGCTGGATGAAGGTTCCAAGACTATGCCACACTCTCTGACACTTCCCTGAGGCAGTTTGTGATGCTGAAAAAACATCAATTTATTTACCACAAACACAATGGATGACAATGGTTATAACTGTTGCCTTTGCATTTCCATTCACATATTTCATTCACAGTAATTTTTTATACATAGCAAGCATCGTTTTTTGTGTGTGTATTAAAAGCACCCTACGAAAAAATCTTGTATAAAACTAAAAGATGCTGGAGATTTATTGAATTTTCATGAAAATTATTGTGGCAGTTTTCCGCTCATCTCTGGTCGAATAAGCACATAAACTCTGCATGCATTTCTACTAATTAGCAGTTCTTTTTTTTCTTTGATGAACTGCTAAGTTCTCTTTGTTAGTTGTGAAGTTAGGTATTCATTCAACTGCCATGATCTGGTGCTCATGCATCATGACGCAAACAAATAGAATATTGTAGTTATACAAATAATTAACTGAGAGCCACTGTGGTGCATATATTCCTCGGCTTCTCCATTTTCCCACAATATATGCTACAACATAAAGCAGCATGCTCATAATTGGCCCCGTAGTTAGCCATAAGCGTTTTAAATGAAGTTCCCCAAGCACAGCTGATATATCGAACCATCAATCGGCGTGCTTTCTCTTGCTAGACTGCCTTTACACAAAAAAGGGCATTCACACTGGCAAATAAATGAATCAATAAAGTATGAAAGCACATGCGCTACAGTTAAAATATAGGCGTCAACGCACTGTGGACTCCGGCACTGCAAGACAATTTTCTAACGTGCCATGCTATTGCTATTAGGCATGGATATAACACACGGAATCGTGCCGTACCGTATCAACGCTGTCGAACAGGTGTTGCACTATTGCGGGATTTTATATGAGCTCATCCTGTAGGTAACATGCATGCGGTACTTTGAACTTCAATTTTTAAGCTGATTTGATTGATTGATTGATTGATTTGTGGGGTTTAACGTCCCAAAACCACCATTTGATTATGAGAGACGCCGTAGCGGAGGGCTCCGAAAATTTTGACCACCTGGGGTTCTTTAACGTGCACCCAAATCTGAGTACACGGGCCTACAACATTTCCGCCTCCATCGGAAATTCAGCCGCCGCAGCCGGGAATCGAACCCGCGACCTGCGGGTCAGCAGTCGAGTACCTTAGCCACTAGACCACCGCGGCGGGGCAATTTTTAAGCTGGCCCTACGACGTATACACTCGTGCAGTCGTTTCAATAGTATAGTTTTGGATTCATAAGCACCCTGTCATTTTATAATCAGTTCTGGAAATCTCTAACCGGCGGATGTCTTTCAGCGTGTATAAAATTATTGCGAAGTAGAGCACATTGCATGGAAAAGATGATGTCGTTATAGTTAAAATTACCGAGGTTGAATGGAATTTTCTGAACGCCCACTTGCAAATCGTGCTTTCTATGCGTGTCTGAACGATCTGTATCGACCGTGAACTTACCTTTTGACCGGGAAGGAACAAAGACGGCAGTGCGTCGGCTTTGACGGGATGCCTCCTCATGTGAATGCCGCATTGCTGCCTAAGCGCCGAATGGCGTTCGTAATCTTTCAGCTGAAAGTGGCGACCGCATACGCGCAAATCCTGCCGCCGATCTGATGCGGGCAGTCCGATACGCTGCAGCCACTCGGTTCGCCTGCTGCCTTCCCCAGGCACACGGTGTCTCATCTTCACTTGCTGCCAATCGCTGGACTTGCAGCCCACAACGCAGCAAAGGTGATTCATAGTGTCAAAACAACCGCGTGAAGCCCACTCAATGCGCAGCTCCCGTCAACATGCAGCGCGTGGGATTCATGCAGACAACATTCGCCGTGTGCCGGAAGTTCCAAAGCTTAGTTGTAAACTGCGATTGTCTTCTTTTTCTTTGTAAAAAACTTTAATCAAAACAAATTATAAAGTGTTTTACAAACTACCATTAAGATTTGTTGTTGGTAGTTTGTAAAACAAAAGAAATACCGGTGCTGCGTGTTGCGCAATCAAGCAGATCAGCCTAAAACGACATCAATAGGGCAGATCGCGTCGCTTGGTGTGTGAGCTGTTGAAAATGCGTTTGGCCGAGTCACAGCGATCTGCAGCGATCTCAGGCGATTCGCAACTTTAAAGCTTTGTAACAAATTACACAGTTTACGCAGAGAGCTCAAATTGGTCTCTAAATTACCCTTGGGACTTGGTCTACCGGTCCCATGTCTTAGTAAAAATCGATAAAACAATTTCAGGGTCCCTTTAAGTGCTTTTTATGTGAGAGTTGCCGTCGGACAAAGTTATTTTTCTAAACCACAGTGCAATACTACTGGCGCAATGGATTTTCGAGCTGTTCATTGTAAAATAAAGCACCGCCGAGGCACACGCGCGTACTCTGAGAGCGGCCGGTCGTGTGGGCGCGAGCAGCTGAGTTGTTTCGCGACTCTCTGCCCGGTGCTCGCTTTCGGCGCGCCACCTACCCAGCGCTGGTCGCCCATAGAGGATCATTTGGCAGAAACCGCCCACCAAGGTTCCTACCCCAATCCAAACTTCATTCCTAGCTCAAGAAAAGAAACCCTAAATAAAAGTGTGGGAAAGACCTGTTCCTGCAAAAGCATACCAGGTTTAAAGCCAATTTAAAATAAATGAAAAGGGGTTTTAAATTATTACGTAACAGCAAAATTTTCTAGAAAAAGCCAATTGGTAAAATAAAACTGTGGGCGCATGGTAACGCGTTTTGTGTCCCAAGGGCTCATCGAGCACGGAAAACTCGCGATTTTTTCATTGGAATTATAATGGGCCAGGGACGCCTGGGCCGTGCCCAGGAATCAAAAGAAAAAAAACATAAGAAATTGAAATAAAAAAGAAACAGTTTGAAAGATTTAGTTAGAAGAACATAAAATAGAAAATCGACAAGAGAATAAAATAAAAAATATAAACGTACTAATAATAAATTTAAAATTATTAAAAAATAAAACATAATTATAATATAAAAATAGCAAAATAACAACAGCAAAAACAAAAGAAAGATAAAAGGAAAGAAAAGAAGAATCGAAACAAGAAAAAAAAGAAATGGAAGAAAAAAAACAAAAAAAAACAATTGTGTACATAATTCGCAGTTTACAATGTCCGTATCTTCCCTCCAGGAAGTAGTGGTCACCCAGACCACGCGTGGTTGTTCACAACAGCGTAGACCTTCCGTGACATTGTCGAGCTTTCTTCGAGCTTTTCTCCGGTTGACCAGCTCTTTTCGTCCCGGTACACTTCGTTACAAATGACTGTTCTTAGTTAGCCGTCGACAATGTCCGTATCTTCTCTCCGGAAAGAAGTGGTTAGCCAGAACGCACGTGGTTGTTCACAAACGGGTAGACCTTTCGTGACTTTGTCGAGCTTTCTTCGATCTTTTCTACGGTTGACCCGCTTTTTTCGTCCTCGTGCACTTCGTTTCGAGGAGGCGTCACCGTCTTGTTGTAGTAGGTTAGTTGTCCTAGTGTACCAAGCGCGCGCCGGCATGGATACAGCGCCCACGCCCCCAAGGTTCGAGACCTCTCTCGTATAGGGTCGACAGGGGGGACGCGGCTTGTAGGATAGATGGATGGATGAAAGTGGCTGTACCCTTTAGATCGAGCATCGGCTAACGCCACCTAGTCGTAATACTTGGTGAATTAACCATTAGATTTATCTTTTTTCCTTCAAATAGTGAGGTTGAGGATTCGTAATTTGCAGTGAAGGGTTTAATTTTCACTCGTGCCTTGACTTTAGCCACCACTCAGATAACCTCCTTCTAGTTAGGTCTACCAGCTTAAAGTCTATTTTGCCCTCCCTGTCCTTAAACCCCAGTGCTTTAAAAAACTCTGCTTCATCATCCTTAACTTAGGGTGAAGCCCTTTACAGAACATTATCAAGTGTTTGGCAGTATCTTCTTCTTCTCCACAAGCACTGCATACTGTGTCTACCCCTTCGTATTTGGCCCGATATGTCTTGGTTCGCAACACTCCCGTCCTGGCCTCAAACAGAGGAGAACTACCCTGATTAATATCTTAGATCCTTTCCTTGGCAATTTCCTGCTTAAAAGTTCGATAGATCTCTAGTGCGGACTTCTTTAACATGCCAATTCTCCACATGTCAGTCTCCGTTTCCTTCAGTTTCGTCTTAACCGATAGTTCTTGTTGGTTTGACCACCTGCTCTTTTTCAAGTATTTACGAGTCAATTTCCTGGTTCGCTTCCTCCATTTTGTATCGAAATTCTTCATGTACAAGTAGCTGAGAACCTTTCTAGCCCAACGCTCTTCCCCCATTTCTCTCAATCGCTTCTCAAATTTTATCTTGCTGCTAGCTTCCCTGCCCTCAAATAATGTCCATCCCATATCACCTTGTACTACCTGACTTGGTGTATTCCCGTGAGCTCTCAAGGCAGGCCTACCTATTCCACATTGCTTAATTTCTAATCTTGCTTGAACTTCTACTCTCATGCACAAGACTGCATTGCCAAACGTTAGACAAGGAACCATGACGCCTTTCCATATTCCTCTCACAACATCATACCTATTGTAATTCCACAGTGCCCTGTTTTTCATTACCGCGGCATTCCTGTTACCTTTAGTCGTCACGTATATTTCGTGTTCCCTTAGGTACTTGGTCCATTGCTTATCCATACGCCCCGATGTTTGTATTTATCTGTTATCTCTAGCGTGACCTGCTGTATTTTAAGCTCACTACCTTCGTTATCATTGAAAATCATGACTGCTGATTTTTGCTTACTGAATCTAAAATCTAACCTATCTCCCTCATTACCGCAGATGTCCATCAATCTCTGCAAATCTTCCTTGTTGTCGGCCATTAGCACTATATTATGTGCGTACATTAATGCTGGTAGTGCCTGATCAATGAGTTATCCTTGTTTGACTAAAGAGAGGTTGAAGCCCAGACCACTTCCCTCAAATTTGGCCTCTAATCCTTGTAGGTACATCATGAATAATGAGGGTGACAGGGGACACCCCTGCTGAAGTTCTCGTTTTACCTCTGCAGGCTTGGATACCTGTGTTTCCCACTTTATAACTACCTTGTTACCTTTTTTGATATCCTTTAAAAGATTACCGACTACATGTTCCACGCCTAGTGTGTCCAGTATTTCCCACAATTCCTCTTGAAACACACTATCGTACGCTCCCTTGATATCAAAAATGCTAGCCACAGGGGCCTGTGTTCCTTTTTCGCTATTTTGATGCACTGCGTCAGTGAGAACAGATTGTCTTCCAACCTCCTGTGTTTCCGAAACCCAATCTGCAGTTCCCCCAGCACCCCCTCATCCTCTATCTATGACTGCAGTCTTTCCTTTATAATCTGCATCGTCAGCCTGTACACCACTGATGTCACTGTTATAGGACGGTAGTTGTTTATGTCAGCTTTGTCCCCCTTTGCTTTATAGATCATGCTCATCCTGCTAAATATCCATCCATCGGGAACTTCACCATCGATTATTAGTTTGCTCACTGCCTCTGTCAAAGCCTGCTTAGACTTCGGACCTTAAGTCTTTATCAGCATAATTGGAATGCCATCTGGGCCTTTTGATGTACTACTCGGAACCCTTTTCTCGGCCCTCTACCACTCTCGTTGTGAAAATGCAGCCATTGAACTGCTTGATTCATCCTTGTCTATTGTGGTGCATAAAGCACTTCTTTGTTGAATTTTTTTACCCTTGTTCCTATATATTCAATAGCTTCTTCCCTTTCTAGCCTAGCCCCTTGGGCTGTAGTTATGTACCTCTGCTCTAGGCTCGTCTCATTTTTAGGGAGTTTAGACGGTTCAAAAACTTTGCAGCTGCCTTTTTATTTTTTTATGTACTTCTGCCAGCCACTGAGCTCCCATTCTTCTATTCTTATTATTGATCAGAAGGACTGTATCTCTTTTACAGCTTAGAAAGGTTTCCCAATTTCTTTCAACATTATCTGTCGGTTCACCCCGCTGCTTAGGCTGTCTGTGTTGCCTAGAGGCTTCCTGACGTTTTGCTATAGCTCTCTTAACTTCCTGATCCCACCAACTTTTGGGTTTGTGTCTTCTTTTCCGGGGTGACTTGTCACGCGTCTTAGCAAGCTCTAGCTCAAACAGTCTAATTAGATTCATTTATGTCCACACTGTTTTATTATCCTTCATGATTACTATCTCAATTTGTTTAGAGGCTACTTCAATTTGCCTTTCTGGATAAAAATTTTCCTGTGGTTGCTCATCTAGTCTCCTTCCCACTTTCACTGCTCTTCCAAAACTTAGCTTGATACGTTTGTGTTCACCACCCAGACTTCTGAAGCCACCTTCATCTATGTGCATTCCCCTGAGCTTATCATACATCCTATGTGACACCAGTGCATAATCTATCGTCGACTGCAGCCTTCCTACATCCCTTGTTATTTGCCCTTCACACTTCTCGGTACTGTTGCAAATGATCAAATCAAGCCTGTCACACATAACGATGATCATTTTGCCTGTCGGGTCGGTATACCCATCTATATTTTCTATGTGCAAATTCATGTCTCCTAGTATAATTATCTCGCAGTCTGTTCTTAATTCCTGAATTTCCTTTGATATACACTCTACCATTGCCTGGTTTTCCTCTCTGGCCTTTGCTCCCGTCCACAAGTACACGAAACCAAGGAGTGTCATTTGACCTGCCACTTTCCCTTTTAGCCATAAATGTTCCTTGAACTACTGCTTGACCCTTTGCCAATCTTTAATTTTATAAACGAATGCCCTAATACCACACCTCGCGAGCCACCTAACGTTTGTTGTTATGTATTAGCCGGTGTGTCCATGCAATGTAGCACAGTTTTCTGTGTCCACCGAAACAAGACCAGAGCCCTGATCGATCGTCACCGCGACATCTCAGCGATGTTTTCGCTTATTTGTCTCACTAAGCGTATTTACAGCGCTCGATTTTGCGCCTGTTCAAGAATGTGTGGTAGATTCGAGTCGTTCGCCATCACTTGAGGACTCAGTTGTGTAGCAATGTGACTTGTTTCCGGGCATTCCGACAATTTGTGTTTGATGTTCTCACAAAACTTTCCACAAAAACACCTGGGTTCTCTCACCAGGTTTAATCTGTGAAAGTACGGGTGAGGCCACCCGTGGCCCGTGAGCAGCATTACGAGTGCTCTGTTGTGGGGGAAAAATGACGGCAGTTGCCGCAGGTCCGGCACCCACTTGTGTAGTTCTGTATCGCTGTTCTCAAGAGACCACTGAGGGGCCCAGCGTTTGTTCATCTCCACCCGGAACATTGACCACACGTTACGCCACGGCCACTTGTTTGTCCTCGATAGACTGCGCCGTGCTGCGTGAGAGGCAATAAAATCGGCTACCTTGTTACCGAACACCCCACGGTGTCCCGGGACGTTATAACGACGAACGTTTGACTTCAATGCGATGTTTAGAATCGTGTGCTGCATTTTCACTATACGGGGATCAGTGTTCGTACGGGATGAAATGGCCTGGAGAAGCAACAGGCAGTCCGTGTACAGGAACACGTCCTGGGACGGGGGGTGGGCTTTCAGCCAAGTCAGGGCCTGTTCCAGAGCCACAGCCTCTGCACAAAATGCGCTAGTGGCCCTTGATACTGAAAACCTTCCCACGGCCTCCACACGATTTGCCCGGCCGAAAACGACGTATGCGACCCCCGCCCGTCCCTCAGCATAAGAACCGTCCGTGTACACGCGTAGCCCTGGACGCCCGGCAATCCAAGTGGCCTCTCAAGCCGTGGCCTCAGTGGCCTCTCAAGCCATCTTGGCTGATTGTATTGCGAGTTGATCTACCCGATACGTTATCTCAACCGGGCGTACTATAAGGTCCCCGTATTGTGTAATTTTTCAGAGGGCGAACAGGCAGAACTCAGCGTTCAACCACTCCAGTTCAAGCGCAATGAGCGGGGCGTGCAAAATTACCTGTAGCGTGGCTGTACTCATCGTGTGGAAAGCCTCCAAGATGTGAAGCAATACTGATCTTTGAATTAAGACAATTCGTGAGTTTAGTCTGCAATCTGGGCACAATTCGTCCCACCATATTGGTGACGCGTATGCAATGGCTGGGAGTATGACATTTTTATATAGCATGGTCTTTCGGTCCGGGTGCAGGCGACCACCCTGTAAACGAGCAAGGGTGTTGACACACGTCAAGAGGGTCTCCACCCTTGACTTGAGGGCGTCGGCGTGGAGGAAGAATGATAAACGCCTGTCGAAAGTGACGCCAAGGATTCACACTGAATCTTTGAAAGCGATGGCTTGATCCGTTCTTTCAGCCCTAACTATTAGGCGACTCTTCATGCCTAGACCACCTTGCCCGTACGCGAAGAGTACACAAAATGTTTTTTTTTATTGACTCGGACTTTGCCGACCCGCGCCCACTCCAGTACTCTCCTGAGTACTTCGGATCCAAGCTCTTCGAGCGTGTTCTTTGAGTCGCCGGGAATGATTATTAAAGTGTCGTCCACGTACACTTGCGTGGCGTGGCGACGGCTGTCGATATCTGCAAGCAAATTATTCGCGAACTATCATATTCCACAGAAGCGGTGACAATGGCGATCCCTGTGGACTACACATTGTGGGCCGCGCTTCCACTCCTTCAGCCTGCGCTTGGAACACGATGGATCTATCAGTCAGGAAAGTTCTTAATAAGTGAAAGAGATTGGACAGAATTCTTCGTTCCCTGAGGAAGTGTACGACCTGCGGGTGCCAGACGCTGTCAAAAAAAGCTCCTTCAAAGTCTAGGCATTCGACTGCGACACATCTATAAACCGCGGCCCTTCTACCCGAAACGCAGATCATGGTAGACGATCACTGCACCAGCTTGCCCAAGCACGTCGAGGCCAGGCAAATGGCCGCAAGGCCTTACAGTTTTGACGACGTGAATATCCAATTTACCGAGGAGGAGGTACGCGAGGTGATTGGGAAATGCCGCCGTGTTCCCCGCCGGCGCCGGACAGAATCATGCCGCTCCTCTTGAAGGGCCTGTTAAAAACACACGAGATTCATGATGTTTGTATTCAACGCGGTGTTTGTGCTTGGATGTGTCCCTAGTTATTGGCGCCACGGCAGGATAATCTTCATACCAAAACATGGCCGGCCCCCCGAGCTCATGTCATACAGGCCCATATATGTGAATTCAGCTCTCGGCAAGACCTTGGACTATAATGTCCGCGCGTTGCACTGTTCGAGATGGATGGATGAAAAACTTTTATTGGGGTCCTGAAGGATTCCGCCCCCGTTTTATAGGGGTAGGATCGCGGGCCGCTCCCACGTTGGAACGGGGAGGCCCAGCCTCACCGCCGCATCGTGGGCCTTCTGGACAGCCTTGAGTTGTTGTATGAGAACCGGACTCGTGAGCATTAAATGAAAGGAGTTCTGAGGAAATTCTTCATTTTTTCTTTGTAAAGAGGGGCAATGGGTGCAATGCGTGCGACACTTGGCTGATGTCCCAGTATATCAGCAGGGTTCTTGTGTGGTGCCAGGGCCATTAACCACAAATATGCACATTTTCATAAGTACATTTATGGCTGCCAAAGGCGTAAAATCTGTTCAAGTTAGGCATTAGCTTGATTTTCCTACGTTGTTACCAATTTGCATTCATGTATGGCAGCTCCAATGAGCCCTTGGATGCCCAGCGTTATGAGGAAGTTCTTCATAACATGGATCATGGCGTGACTGTTTTACACTGCGGTCTGCTGGTCAACCTTTCCTTTCCTTGGCTTGGAGCATCACCCGACAGACTCGTCTACGACCCGGCAGAAGGCTCGTATGGGGTGCTCGAAATTAGGTTCCCCTATAATATCCGTGAAAAGAAGGGAGAAAACCTTGCCACTGCTACATTCTGTTACGAGGTGATTGACAGTGGTCCAAGGCTAAAGAGGGAGGACTACTATTATGCACAATAGTCGGCCAGATGGGAATTTCTGGGCTCAGCTGGCGATACATTGTAGTCTACGGAAAAGATGTCATTTTGATTGAAAGGATCCAGCTGAACAAAACTGAATGGGATGGAATGAAAAATCAACTCAACTACTTTCATTTTATTACTCTGTTAGCGTTTATGGAAACTGCTGAGCAATAACACTGCTGTTTAGCAAGCATGCTTTCCAATGAGTGTATTTTGCTGCTACAGTTATTTGCGTGCTGTCACGTGGGAATACTTAGTTTCTAAGAAGAAACATGGTTTCTTCAGCGAGGTTCGGGTGTAGCTCATTTTGAGAAGTTTTGTTTTTTGAATTTCTTGCTTTTACTGTGTTCACCTTCCAGGCATCATCCTCCTGCCTCCACCATCGATTTAATTGCTTCATTCACCACGGTGGCCCTGTCTTGGTATACTTATTTGGCAGTGAGGTAGCTTGTATGGTCCTCATTCGTCTCCCCTTTATGTTTGCAGCTTACTCATATAGCTCTTTGTAGACAGGCAACAGGCTCCTGTGCCCTCGCAGTTTTTCTCTTGCTTATTTTCGCTTGAATGTGTTTTGATTTGCTTCTGGTTGAAATTTACAGGCGTAGCCACGAGAACTGTACAACATCTCAATCTGTTGATTTTGGCTTGCACCCCTACGTAATACTCTATGAATGCATCTTTAAATATTTAAAACTGCCTGTTTTTTAACCATATAACTTTCTTTTTCCACTATGTTGACTTGAGCTGTTGTAATCGTCGTGACGTTTGCTTCATTTATAGTGTACGCTGACGGGAGTTCCAAAGGCGTGGGCCAGTTCTTAGGAAATAGCGGTCGTTCTGTGCTTGCTTGAAATCTCATTGCGGTCGTGAAATTGGTGACGTTACGGCTTCCAGAATGTTTAGCGATTCATCGGGAGTCTGAGTGATTTAGCTTGCGTAGAACAAAATTGATGCTAAAGAAGCAGAGGCTAGATGATGGCACCGCAGATGAAGAGTGCACGTTAGCTCATACTTCTGTCCTAATACTTTCCCTCATGGCCTCCAAGTGCGCTTGCCAAGCATTTAATGCGTCCGTGATTTTACATTCCACTCTGACCTTGGCTAGAATTGTCTTGTGTTCATAAAGGTCTGCTTCGCCCTTCTCAGTTCCCAAGCGATTAATATGAACTGCGTTTTCTACTTTCTGGTCGATTTCTTTAAGGAGCTTGTAGTGCTCAATCAAAAATTGATGAATATCTTCCAACTTACGTAGTGATGGACGCTCCACATGTATTAAACCGTAAATGTTTGTGATGGCTTTCATGGCGGCCTTGCACACTTCATTCAGCCTTCCGAATAGGGCCTCCACTATCCGGTGCACTGTAGAAAACGTAAAATATCACTGGCCGGTCACGTCACAATGTGAAGTCACAATTAACGTGGTATGCGTCACAAACGCACGAAAACATGAATTCTCAAGCATTGTCGAGGTGTCATGCTTCTTGATCTCGTTGTCGGGAACACTTTGGCCTCGCACTTCAGCTTCAACCAACGGGAGCCTCACGACAGTCGCCCGGGCTTCAACTGCGGTAGAAAAGTTTCAAAGCCCACTTGGTCTCACTTTAGAAGGTCCTATCTCCCTGGTTTCACGGTACCAAATTGTAGAGAAAAGGACGAGCCGCCATCCCCATGGCGAGGCCCACCCGTTTACCTCTTCTTTATTCCGAGTGCGCTGCTAAGCTCCTTATGATGATTGCCACTCTTCATGTTCACAGCAGTATGTTAATGTCAGGGGCAGTATGTCTTTTAACGCTTTTCATTCAATGTTTTACGACCGAGACTGATTGACCTTCGCATAAGCTACAAAGTAATGAAATCAACAGCCGTAGTTATTCTGTCGGGGCAGTTGGGGTGATAATGACTGGTTGCTGTCTTTAGTGACATTGGTATATAATTGCTGTTGTTGTACTGTTCATTATTTCGGTGCGGCATGAATACACGTCCAAGTGAAACTGGTTTTGATGACGGATATTTCTGTGATAGTGTTAGACTCATGTTAAAAAAAACTTGTATTGAAATGTCAAGAACATTGTAGTTTTTTTGTAAATTTCACGCAACATTAAGTCAGCTTTGGTGCAATGCAAGTTTTGTTTATTCACGTTGACGACATCAAAACCTATTCATTCTGGGAGAAAATAAAAATTTCCCAAGTGATATCTAGGACTTTTTGTTATCAAGTTTTGAAAGATGAAGTTGTTACTGTAAACTAACATTATTAATTCACTATTTTCACTTTCATAATGCTCATAGTCGGCATGGGCTTGCTAATGCATGTCCCGTACTGCGGCTGCGCCTATCACATTTGTACCTACAGTTTAATTGCAGCAGTTTCTGTAACTTATCAAATATGTGTTGTGTTACCGACTCACCCATTGCTATTACATTGATTCCCAAAGTGAACTTCTCTTTTTCTTTTACAGCAGAGCGACATTCGGTGTGCCTGCATTCGCTCAGTAATGATTAGGTTTGCTTGTGACAGCAGTACAAGACTGTGACGCATCAATGAACTGTGTTGATTGGCTTGTTGTTTACTTCAAAATAATAAAATGCGAACTACCGTTTGTGCCTTCACAGTCCTGTATGCCGTACAAGTTGTTTGTGTATGAAGCCACCATCAAAGCACTGCATAAGTAAAACTGTCTGCTTGGTAAGCTTGGATCTTGAGTGGTCTTGTCATGGTTGGCGTCGTTCAGCGGCCATGTTTCGAGATGAAAACTTTTGAAGATATTGCCAAACAATAAATATTGCTATTGACGAGAGCAGATTAGCTGGTAAGCAAAATGAAAAATATTTATTGTGCAATGTATTTCTGGTGGCGTGTATGTTAGGTCAGTGTTCTTGACCTAAATTGGCACACCTTCTTTTCAGTTAGATAACTGTAGCATTAGTGTCATAAATGATAGTTTCTTGTACTGTTCCTAGCAGATATGCACACTTTTACTGAATTATTTGAGTGTACAGCTTTACACTTTCAGTAAAAACACATTTCTTGTATATCTGCACTCCTTACTTATTCTACTGCACCAGAGCAATGAACCGTTCAAAGCACTTCACAATTTTTATATTTGAAGTTGGAAATGACAAGCCTAGACTCTGCTTAGAAACCAGTACCCTAAATATTACCGCGCTCTACCAGTGCTGCACTTTTACAGTGCATTAGGGTGAAGAATAGACGTGTTAGTTCAGCGTGTTTAGAGACTAAAGGCGTGATGACAACAAATGTGCACAATCATTGGGCACACAGGGTGCTAACAATGTTTTAAGACATTAGAAAATGTAAATGGTCAGTATGACATATGAAGTTGTTGGCAAGCAGTTGATTTATTAATTTAACATGTCGGACACTATGCAACTCAAACTGATGCTGTTGCTTAAAGAAATAATCTCAAGATATAGCTTGACATATGCTTTCTAGGAAGCATAATTTATTCATTTACTTGTACAAGTACGTCACTTATTCCGTAAGGGAACATTGTGTGAGCGGGGGGAGGAAGGGGTTCCACTTTGTTTCACAAGAAGCGATGAAAGAACTATAAACAACACACTTATACTTATGCTAAGACTTGCCTGTGCTAAATAAAAACAGATGAAAGAAACTGCAAACAATATTAATATACAAATCAAACGATAATACACAAACAATAACAGCATACAATTCAAACATTACTACACAAACAATAACATTATGAAATATACACAAGTATATAATACAAAATTGTGAAATATGTTTCCACAAAAGCCACAAATAAAGCGGATAAAGCATTGCACAGTGTTAGAGGCGACCTGATTAAGAATCAGAAACTAGCTGCACTACATAGGTAAGGCACGCATTTTTAGAGTTCAAGGGATAGTTTTTCAATCTGCCTCCTGAAGAACTCGGTTTCTCCCACGTTTGCTATATTTACAGGAAGATTGTACCACAGTACAATGGCATGTGTTAATGCTGATAAAGGCGCTACCGTGCCCATATAAAAACTGGGCTTATGCTGCAAACGACAGGAATATTGATGAGGCTTGAGAAGCTGCAAGAAAGAACGATGCTTGCTGTTGATCACTCTGCGTAACAGGTACAAAAGAGAAATGTTTCTACGGGAAGCAAGGGAAGAAAGATAGTGACTGCTTGATTTTTGTTACGCTAGAATTCCTGCTGTGGTTACCAATGATAAAGCAAGCGGTGTGGTTTAGAACCAATTCCAGGCTTTGCGATGAATAATCTTGATCAGGTGACCATATAGAAGATTCGTATTCAAGTTAAGGATGCAGGAGTGTTTGACAAGGGAGCTTGCTCGTGGAATGAGGGGCTTCACCAACATTGCCTTTTAGGTAAGCAAGCGTATGTGAGGAGTCAGCTGTAATCTTGTTGATTATTAGGCCAAGAAAAGTTTAATGTCAGATGATTGTCTAGATACTCATAAGATCAAGTAGGTTTATGGGGCTACCACCAAGGAAATAGTGAAATGTTGAGAGAGTGCTCTCGAGTGTATTTCATTTCATTACACTTATCTTTGTTTATTGTCACTAACCAATCTGAGCACCACGTGGTTACACAATCAAGACTTTGCTGCAAAGCTCTATGATCTCACGGTGAAGTGACATTGTGGTAGAATAAGCAGTCATCCGCAAAAACTTGAATTGATTACGAGATTTCTGAGGGAAGATAATTTATAGGATTTGAAAATAACAAAGGGCCGATTATATTATGCTCCTTTGAGGGACACCAGATCTACCCTCTGAGAGAGAGGAAGAAAGCAGCAAAATATTGCAGTTGCTGTTTTCAAGATAAAAACACTTAGGTATGCTTTGGAATAACACTATGTATGTTAGTGCATGGTAAACTGAAGTTTTTGGACTGAATAAGATCAGCATGCCACATTGAATTGTATGCAAGTATGCGCAGCGTCGTCCACTTAGGATCCATGACATTCCGGCCAGTACGAAATAGCACAATGTGCATTATTCATTAAAAGCACACATGACCTACCTGGCTTAAGTATATTGAAATATAGGTGACTGAAAGTTGCTCAGGATAGCACAGATCGTCCACATCGAATTATCCATTGGTACCAATAAAATTGGTATGGGACGATCAAATATGTGAAAGCACCTAATTCTTTGAATTCTTCTTTTTCCAGTGATCCAAAAAGCAGTGATCTCCTGAGTTCCTTGGGTCTCCTCAACAGTAAATCTATCACGTCAAAGGAAAGGTTGAATAATGAGGTCTACACTAATCTCCTTCAAAAAGTCATCAATTCGAAACCCCTTGTCTGCCATGACTAAGTCTCGTATATCGAAGGCTATGTCCAAAACCCACTCCTTCTCACGCATTCTCTGCCTGAGCTCCTCCCGGTGAAAAGCTCAGTGACATATGTGATGAGCCCATGTGGTGACACACCGATCAGTCCTTCAAGCGTGTGTAGACTTATAATGGGGGTAGAGGCTAGACTGTGTCACAAAAGATGATGGCAATTCGCAACGTATTTCCGTTTTTTCCGTTGCATCGAGTAACACACGAGTCAACTGTGACTTTTTGACAAATGCCAGAGGCATTGCTTCGTCAATCGCTTGCCATGGCCGCCATTATGTCAATCCTGTCAGCTGTAGGTACATGAAGTCCACCCAAATAGAAAATATTCCTGACACTGTGCTTACAGATACCGAAAACAAATGTCCAATAGGCTGGTTGAACGCTCTGATACGAAGCTGTATGAAGACGATGAATAGTTAATTTCGTACACTAACTTTCTGTGGCCGGCTCCTGTATATCATATTTCAATGGATCCTAGTCATGTGATGTGGCATATTATTGCATTCATTTTCACCGGGTTCCAGATCGTGCAACAGTTCTTGAATGGTTTCATAGTCTGGTAGTCCGGTGTAAAACTGAATTTCTTCATCACAGGCCAGAACTTCTCTTATGCTGAAAGGTGCATACTAGGTCTTCAATATTTTTATGGAATGCTGGGAAGTGAGCAACTAACTTTGGAGTACATCGAGCTTCTTGCTTCGTGCTTCAATCGTATTCTTTACAGTTTCCGGCTCTGGCTGACAAATAGCGAGTGCAGCACGAGCCTTGCTCAGTTGCACCACCTGCTCGGCTGATTCTGTCAACTGCTTCAACACTTGGTAGTTTGCTGTGGCAAGCTTTGACTCTAGCGCAGCAACTGCTCTCATGAGCTTGCTTTGGCTAGTAGGAGTGTGCTGCTGAAGCATACTTTGGTCAGCAATGGTCTGTTGTAGTGGGATTTTGTTCTCATCCGATGTACTTGCCAATTCCATGGCATTATTGGCTGGTGGGTGGAGCTTGGTGAACTTCTTCCAGGAAGCAGGCATAGGTGAGAACGTTCACCGTAGAGGTGGTTTTCTTGGGGGCTTAGTTTTCTGAAATGGAAAAACGAGATTAAACAGCTGAGTCTTTGAGAAGGCGATGAACACTCGCAACTTTTTTAAAGTAGTCTGCCTCTAGGAAATACAGTGAGCATACTTTTGTCGCCGTTGATATCTTATACAGTCACCCTTCGTTTCTATATATAGCAGTGATCCAATTTTTTCAGTCCCTCGTCGCTGGGAAACCTGTGGTATGACACCTGAAAATTAAGAGCTGTTGTTATGACCTGTCGGTCTCGATGCAATGCGAAGCGCCCAACCAACCCATGTTTTGAAAAAGAAGACTGATCCATCACCTATGACACGCCTGTGTAATATTGCCACGGGGTCGTGACATGGCTAAAAACAGAAAACTTTGTGTTGGGATTTAACCGTTTATTTGGGCGAACCTGTGCCCGGTAAAGGGAAAGTCTAATTACAGCAGCAGTCTTGCACAGATAGCAGTCTCGGACTGATAGCGGCGAACGCAGCGTCGGCCTTCGATCAACAACCGACAAGCGGCGAAGCGCGTCGGCATTTATACCCTTGCCGTCGATTGTTCTAGTGTTATCGCTGGTGGTGGCGTAGGTTCCAGAACAATCTGTACCGTTCGCACAGTGGGCGTGATCTTATCGAAATGATCTACTACAGTCCGAAATCTTCTCGAAACCTGCAGGCGCGGTTTGCGCCGAGAATCGTGTGGTGTTTCGGAACGATAACGAAAACTTGGGAAATGGAACGTGGCAATAATATCTTTTCATAACACAGCGGCAATGAATGCTCGGCCGAACAACCCAATACTCATCACTCGGCGCGGCACCGACTTGCACACAAAGCTCGTTTAAAAAAATTGCCCGCAGCTTCCCTCGGGGGAACACTGAGGAGGATGCGGAGCATATAATTGGTTAACGGGGTGTTAAAGTGCGACTTACTTGGGTCGATGGCTAAACTGGTTAACGTTGTTGTGAAATGGGGTGTTAAATTGCGACACTTGGGTCGATGGCTAAATTGGTTAACGTGGTTGTAGGAGGGGGTGTTAAATGAGTGAACACGTACACACGTATGCGAAAGGACGGCGCTGGTCGAAGGGACGTCGATCATTGTGTTTGTGGATTCGTTGGAATTCATTTCACCGCGACCTTGGACGTCGACGCGCCGTACAAACCAACCGACGAGCGGCAACTGAGCGAGCGAGCGCCGACCTTGAGTATATATACAGCGCGACGGCGCATGCACTGTCAGCTGTTGAATGTTCTCGAAGGAGAAGCGCGCGCGCGGCACAGATGGCGACGGCGCGACGGCGCATGCGCTGTCAGCTGTCGAATGTTCTTGAAGGAGAAGCGCGCGCGGCACAGATGGTGGGCGACGGCGCGACGGCGCATGCGCGCGCGTCAGCTGTCGGATGTTCGAGAAGCGGTGCGGACGGCGTGGACGGCGCACTACAAGGCACGAGTATAAGATGCTTCCGCATCTAAAAGCGTTCGCCACGCAATTCTAACGCTCGTCTGCAAAGCAGCGCTAACATGTTAACTCACGAAGACGCCATATAAACGAGCGATACGAAGCAAACTTGCATGCCACTTTGGAACACCGTGCAGGTTTCGCCCATCAGCGTTGAATGCACCGCGCGGATATGACTGGTTGAGTCAGTTCTGCCAAGAGACAGAGGAGCGAACGAACAACTAAAACACCACAAACCCCTACAGTGCCCAATCCATACACCATACATATGCAAACACCATACCTATGCAAAAGCAGCACATAAAATTGGAGACGGGAATGGCCTTTTGCGCGTGCGCTGCATAGGTACCTTCTGTTCGGCCTTGTCAACGTATCCGTATTTCTTGCACAGGGGGACAGAGGAGTGCGTAGGAATGTTCGCTCTCACGACGCAAGCGCTTGACTTCTGAATTCAGGCGGCGGAAAAAATGCCGAAAGGTCGCATGCCGCACTGCCAGAACATGTGTTACATAGGCCAGAAGCGCCGTGTTTTCCTTTACTATGTCGCTCCGGTCGTGACGGCCTCAATGTTGCCAGTGGGGCAAACAATGTTGCTAGGCTTTCTGCAAGGGGTCTATTGTAATTGATGTTTTTTTCATACTATTTATAATTGCCAAGTCGGAATTAATAAAGCAAAATATTTACTTGCACCGAATTATGTCTCAGATCAGGTTGACCACAGGTTCAAGATAAGAAAAATCCCATGCAAAACTGATGTATTGCTAAATGATTTTTCACCAAAACAATCAAAGAATGAAGCGACCCAGCATTGCCTCTACCATCTCAAATGGTTTGTTTTATTCTATGCTAGAATGAATGTGTTGCATTTTTCTAGAATGTGTTGCATTATCATTGATATATGTATTTGTGTTGTGAATTGTGCTTGAGGCGACTTTGATTATTTGTTTTTATATCTTTTTATATTATACATTTTTGTAAACGCCCCCCCCCCAATGTAAACCTAATCGGCGCTGTGGATAATGAAATCAATAAAGTGTCAATAAAGGAGCAATATATTTAAACAAAATCAATCGATCGTTTAGGGAATGGTAGACTAACAGTAATATGTGCCCACTAATATCTTTGAATAAGTTGCAGAGTTTCATTGTAGCAACAATTTCTTGAGAGAAACTTGAGATATAATGAGGATATTTTGAAAGAGAATGTTCAGAGGATACGTACAACTTTTGTATTGGAGACGAAGGTGACTGCCTGCAGACCTTGCAACAAAGAGCAATATTTCTACATGTGGAATGATTTGCAGAGCTATAATTTCTGCCGGTGACACAAGCTGAATTCATCTAGACGAATCATCTGAATAGCTAAATGTAAAAGTATCTATATAAGGACATGTTTAATCTTACATAAATGTTCTTATATATAGCCACATATAGATGATTGTCATACATGGCTATATATAGCAAAGTAAATATATGGTATATAAGAGATTAAGTATATCAGGTTGTATAGGCCCTATATATAGCTCTATCAGAAATTGGACACATAAGGTTATATAACGCCTATTATTGGGGAGTCCGTGTAAAGCCTGACACGCCCAATTCCCGATGTAGCCATATATGGTGAATTTTATGTAGGGCACCAAAGGCAGCAGGGCTCGAACCCGGGTCTGCTGATTGCCAGCCCAGTATTCTGCCGCTGACCTACACCGGTGCTTGTGACTTGTATGACTTGTCTTAGGCAGGCTTGGTGTCTGGGAAGCAATGGCGCTAATACGACTTATGAAGCATTTTAATACAGCGAAAGAACAGCCAGTAGTTTCACAATGCGATTAGCATATCGAGTGGTCCATATAATGCTCCAACCCATTAGAAAAGCTTGTTCTTGTTTCTCTATTAACTGCGGCGCATACTCGCTACACTCATGATTCTTTATCGTCGTCAGCGACTGCATCGACATTTGACACAAAATGCCTTGCAAGCGTTTAGCGAATACCCCGCTTTTCAGAAGAATCACGAAAAATAGCATAGCGAATGCGAGCCTACTACCCAAAAGTTTATTATCAATGCCTTTGTGGTACCAAGGGAGTGTGCTTGCAGTAGATACCTAGTGAGTGTTTTGAAAAGGCTGTGGAAGGCCGATCTTCTAGCTTTCACTGTGACCTTGCTGCACCTATCGCACAGTCCTGGGATGTTTTTACCATATATTCATCATATACAAGTACTGCCATTCATAGTACAATCCAAGGACTAAACGAGAGGATGTACCACATTACTACTGTCAGCGCTTTGTTAACACCGTGAGCTAACACCGTGACGTCGTGCTATGTTTTTCGCAACATGTGGACAAGCAGATATGTGCCCGAGGGCGGGTACGCGCGTCTGGTGTACGGGTATGTGTGGCTTGCTGCCAGCGTAGTCGTGTTTCGAACGCATGAGCCATGGCCCACGTTCATTTCGAGTTGCAAGTTGTGAGTTGCGAGTTTCGAGTTGGATTCATGCTGCACGGCCATACAAGGAATGACCTCAGCGGTTTAGTTCCGTTTCAGCGAGCCTTGGAACGCTGGTTTGTGGCTACAGCTTCACAGGTCCCAATGTTTCTTGTTCCATCCCCAGGGTTGCGGTCAAGTAGCCGGCGGTTACTATTTTATTAGATCTACCTCTTGTCCCTCAACTATTTCAGTGCATTGATAAGTGTAACTTCATCTTATTTCATGTCTGTTTCTTCTTTGGGCAAGAGGCCTACCCTCTGGTCAGCCTCTGTTCCCCCTCAAGGTCTACCCCTGGAGTTGTTTCTCCGAAATGGAACCCGCATCGTTCCTGTCACTTTGGTGCCGACCACCAGTGGGTTCAACCGCATGAAAATCCTAAGATAATCCAAACGGAACTTCGTGTGATCACTCACCACTCACTACTCATAGCAGAGGTTCGTCAGTTTGGACGCGGGGTCATACTATGCTGCTGACCACACAAGGCTTTTATCCAAGACCTTATGAAGTGCACTATCTTTTGCATTACGTTCGGTGAGCTCTTTTATACCACCTTATCTATCTTGCTGCTAAGAATTGGTTTGGGGGGTAGACTCAAGTCTAATCCCAGCAGAAGTCTTGGACATCTTTTACCCAGCAGGTATTATTTCTGTTTATTGCTGCACCAAACAGGAAAACAAACAGAAAGTTCCCACTAAAACTAATTGCCACATTCGTTGGAACGGATCGCTCTTAAGAGGGAGATCAAGGCATGGCCGCTTGTCTATAAGGTCGAAGCTTTAACTCCTCGTCTGTTGAAGTCTGCTAAATGCTGGCGCTTCGGGCACAGTGCTAAAGGTTGTCGATCGGACACTCGATGCCGCATATGTGGGGCCATATATGGGGCTGGTCATAGTACTGCTGAGTGCCAATCAGACAATAAGACATGCTGTTTGTGCAAGGCAAATCACGCTGCAGACGGTCCTGACTGCCCTGCAAGATCAAAGGAAGTTCGGGTGATTGAAAACATTGAAAAGAGACAATGCTCTAGTAGAGAAGCAATAGCAGAAATTCAAAGCAGGAATCCAGGCATAGTCGCTCGTTCACCTCTTGCAATGGATGCATCACTTTCTCAGTACATTTCAGCTATAGTAGAAAAGGTCGTAGAAAAAGTATTAGAAAAGTTTTTACTCAATCTGTCCGACACACTCAATAATATTATAAATTCATAGCTGTCAGGCATATCTGATTCAATAACTAAGCGTATCCAACCTCCTAGTGCTTCAATCAATAAACCTGCCGAACATCAGTCAGACGCCTCTATCGATAATGAGGCAATGCCTTCCAGATCTAACACAACTGAGCAGAAAGGTATATATGATTCAGAATCATTAAGTAGTTGGGAAGTAGATATGAATGCTCGCCTTTTAAAATGCACCAGATCACCTACTAGCAAGCTTAATAATTATTTTCCAAAAACAAAAAAAGAGTGTAAAGGAACCTAAAACTAAGCCGGACTTCTTAAAAGACAGTATTTTAGATTAAGCAGTTGTTACTGCTTGCTTATCATCATAGGGTGCCTTAGGGTACTTCAGTGGAACGGCCATCCAATTCTCTCTGCAACTACAGACTTATTATACCTAATTTCTCAACAATCTCCCGACGTCATGATTGCTACAAGAAACTTGGTTGTCTGCTGATCAAAACTTCTATCTAAAAAAACTATCAGTGCTTTCGACTGAACATAGGCTCACGTGGTGGATGATTAATATTTTTCATTTCATACAAAATTTGTCATAAAGCACACTTAGTTTAAAAACGAATATCACACGATTATGAAGTATTGGTTCTGGAAATTCACTTTCCCGTCTGCACGCCACTATCTATAGTCAACAATTACTTTCCGACAGCAATCCAAGATGAAATAGCCCTTCATGTGACTGTGAGTTTTTGCAGAAACAGTACACTATTTGCGGGAGACTTCAATTCCCAACACGTGTCGTAGGGACACCGCTCTGATTCATCTCGAAGACGGTTGTGGGACTGGACTAATCGGAATAACCTTATTTGTTTGCATTCCAGAGTTCTCACACTCGTTCGATAGAATTCGAGGTCCGTCTTAGATTTGACATTTGCTAGCTGAAATGTGACAATATTGCCACAGGCATGTAACGAGGTTTAGCCATGCCAATGCGAGTATGTGCCATGGTGTGAAAGAAGAAGAAGACGGTTGGTGTGCTCGTGCTCTAACGTTCGGTTCGGCTCGACGTCCAGTGCTGCTCCTGTGAACAGACGTGGTGGTAGTTCTGTGATCACGTGACATTTTCTGGTGGAGGTGCGGGGTAGTGTTGTATGCACTGCGATCAGCAGCAAGGTCCCGACACTAGTCGCGACTCGGAAGAACCAGCTAACCTACGGCGTAGCAGGCGACAACTAGGCCTAACTCCTGAATTCGGACCATTTCCACAACTCGGCAGTACTATTGCTAGTGCGGGAACGCAAACCCAAGAAACATCAACGCTGCCTCCTCCATGGTTCTTCAACGTCCCGCGTACTCCAAAGCCGTTCCACGGTGACCCTTACGAGGACGTCGACGACTGGCTTGACGACTAGAACCGTTGCGGCAGCGTCAAGAAGTGAAATGAGCAGCGAAAGCTTCGGTATGTCTACTTTTATCTCGAGGACTCTGCGCGCACTTGATTCGAAAACCATGAAGCCACAATGACAACCTGGCCAGAGTTTTGCAACCAGTTGCGAAATACCTTCCGAAGCTCTGACCGAAAGGAGCAAGCGGAACGGCTCCTCAATTCCCGAAACCAGCGTCCGAACGAGAGTGTTGCCATGTTAGTTGAGGACATGACGCGGCTGTTCAGGCGAGCCGACTTCTCAATGAGTGAATAGAAGAAGGTGCGCCTCCTAATGCGGGGAGTGAAAGAGCAGCTGTTCGCGGGACTAGTGCGGAACCCTCCCAACACTGTAGAGGATTTCCCCCGCGAAGCCACGACAATGGAGAGAATGCTAAGGCAGCGTTCGTACCAGTATGAGCGTCCTGGCAGTCTTTCGTCAGTGTCGTCTGTCCTACCAACACCTGACGTCACGACTGTAAAAGACCTGAAGGAGCTCGTGCGCAGTATTGTGCGCGAGGAGCTGCAAAAGCTGCACGTGGTGTCTTCTCCACCCCATGTTGCTGCTCTAACGGATGTCATTCGCGAAGAGGTCCGGCAGCTGGTGCACCCCATGACGACTCTGCGTGCAGCCGACGTTCAACCCATGACGGCCCCGCGTCCAGCCGAAGCTCCGCTATTAACGTACGCGGAAGCACTACGTACTCCTGCAACGGCTGTTGGCTATCCGTCCCGTCCGCCCACCCTGCAGACGGCACCGTCGTTCTACTCGGGACCACCACAGTACGGCAACCCACCCCTTACACGGAAATCCAGTGTATGGCGTGCTCCCGACAACCGGCCTCTATGTTATCACTGTGGTGAACCAGGTCACATCTACCGTGAGTGCGCCTACACGCACATGGGTCTTCCTGGCTTTCGTCCGGATGGTCGTCGACCCAGAGATGGTGAGCGGCCCCGTGCTATCGCCGAATACTTGGCAAGCCAACGATCCTCAACCCTTCCGCGTCACCAATTCCGCTCACCATCTCCACGGCGTTCCACGTCACCTGGCCAACAATCCACCTTTGCGGACGTCCTTGCAGGAAGATCGCCTAGATGCACAAGCCCGCGCCGGGGAAACTAAAGACAGCGACCTCTGGGGGTGAGGCCGCTGTTGATCGACCGTTACAAGACCCTCCCCCGATTTGCCTGCCGACATCCGACGACATTCTTTCACCGACGTGTGCCATCGACGACAAACGCGTCTCTGCTCGTATCTCTGTCCTTGTCGACAACCACCCGCTGACCGCTCTGGTAGATACGGGTGCCGATTATTCTGTTATAAGCGCTGACCTCGCTGCACAGCTAAGAAACGTAACGACACCTTGGTGACATGGAACCAACCTCCGGACTGCGGGAGGTCACCTATTGACACCGCTAGGAATGTGCACTGCCCGCCTCCGAATTCGTGAGTCGACGTACATTGTTTCCTTCGTTGTAATGCGCGAATGCTCCCAAAACCTGATTCTCGGAATGGATTTTCTCCGCGAGCATGGAGCCGTTATTAACCTTCGCGACCTGCTCATAATGTTTTCTAACGACCATACAGCCCTACGAAAGGATGCTGTTGCGTCGACCACAACACTTCGAATTTCTGACGACCCCATCGCACTGCCGCTGCGAGCCAGTATGTTGATAACTGTGGAGAGCGACTGTGACAACAAGAGTAGTGGCATCGCGGAAACTAACCTCTCGGTGCTCTTGGCTCGGCAGATTTGTGTCGCGCGTGCTATCGTCAAACTGAAACATCGGAGGACTCAGCTTCTGATCACGAATTTCGGCGGCCAGTACCAACACTTGGCAAAGCGAACAGCAATCGCGAACTTTGAAGTCATCGATGACGAAGAATGTTCCACTATCGCTCCGATCGCCACTGCTGCCGAAGGTAACACTGCATTAGCCAGTACAGTTGACGTGAAATGCCTGCTATCCTGTGCGCAGCAACAGCAGATACGCATGATTTTACGTACGTATAGTGATTGCTTTGCGTCCACCTTCAAAATCAAGCAGACCCCAACCGTGAAGCGCCGCATTATAACGGACCCTACCGAACGGCCTGTACGACAGCACGCGTACCACCTGTCGCAAAAAGAACAAGAGGCAATACGTTTTCAAGTGAAACAGATGCTCGACGACGACGTCATCCAACCCTCGAACAGTCCGTGGGCGTCACCCGTCGTACTTGTTAAAAAAAGACGGTACTCTTCGATTTTGCGTCGATGACCGGAAGCTCAACAAAGTGACGAAAGAGACGTCTACCTTCTCCTACGCATAGATGATTCACTGGATTGACTTCGACATGCCCGATATTTTTCCTCAATCAATTTACGCAGCGGCTACTGGCAGATCGAGGTCGTTGAACGTGACAGGGAAAAACAGCATTCATAACTCCCGATGGCCTCTACGAACTCAAAGTGCTACCATTTGGATTGTGCTCTGCACCGGCCACGTTCCAAAGGATGATGGACACCGTCCTGTCCGGTCTGAAGTGGGAATCCTGCCTCGTGTATTTAGACGACGTCGTTGTTTTTTCCAAAACATTTGAGCAACATTTACAACAACTTCAGTCCGTCTTCGTCGCTATTCGATCCGCAGGCCTATCTCTAAAACCGGAGAAGTGTCATTTCGGCTACGAAGAACTAAAGTTCCTCGGCCACCTTATCTGTCACGATGGCATTTGACCAGACCCAGAAAAGACCATGGCTGTTGCTGCATTTCCTCCACCTTCGAACGAGCGGGATTTGCGCCGGTTTTTGGGTCTCTGCGCTTACTACAGGCGCTTTGTCCAGAGCTTTGCCAACATCGCTGAACCCCTTACTCGTTTAACGTAGGAGGATACTCCTTTTGTGTGGGGTCCAGAGCAGAGAGTAAATTTTTCCCAGCTTCAGCAGTGCCTTCAGAGTGAACCCTTACTAGGCCACTTTGATGAAGATGCCACCACCGAACTTCACACTGACGCAAGCAACATCGGTCTTGGTGCAGTACTCGTCCAGTGGCAAGACGGCGCTGAACGTCCCATCGCTTAAGCTAGCCGAATTTCGACATCTGCGGAAACTAACTACTCGACCATGGAGAAGGAATGTCTTGCTGTTATTTGGGCGATAACAAAGTTCCGACCGTATCTGTATGGCTGTCCAAAGTAGTTACGGACCATCATGCCCTCTGTTGGCTGGCCAATCTCAATGACCCTTCAGGGCGCCTCGCGAGGTGGAGCTTACGATTTCAAGAATTTGAGGTTACAGTCGTCTACAAGTTGGGCCGCAGGCACACTGATGCTGATTGCCTTTCGCGCGCACCCCTCGCGACGACGTCAAGGGACGATGATCCCGATGGCCATTTTCTTTGTGTAGTCATTGAATCTGACTTGGCCCTACAACAGTGAAATGACTCAGAGATCCAACAACTTATCAAATACCTTCAAGGGCGCAGCTCGAGTCCACCATCGGCATTCGCACGTTCAGGGTCATTTGGTCTCCGCAACGACATCGTCTACAAAAAGAACTTTCGAACCTTATGCGACTGAGTACCTGCTCGTAGTTCCACCAGGGCTACGTGCTGACATTTTATCTGCCTGCCACGACAAGCCTTCCTCCGGCCACCTAGGATTCGCATGTACCCTTGCCCGGATTTGGACTCGCTACCACTGGCCAAAGCTCACCCAGGATGTCAAGCATTACGTTAAAACGTGCAAACATTGCCAGCGCCGTAAAGCCCCACCTGTGCGCCCTGCTGGTTTATTGCAGCCTGTTGCACCCCCGTCACAACCGATTGAATGAATCGGCATGGACTTGCTTGGGCCCTTCCCGAAGTCACATGATGGCAACCGCTGGATTGTAGTCGCTACTGACTATTTAACAAGGTACTGCGAAACGAAAGCCCTACAACGAGGCATCGCCAATGAGATGGCGTATTTTTTCATCAACAACATCGTCCTTCGCCATGGAGCGCCAACAGTTCTTATCAATGGCCATGGAACAGCCTTTACAGCCCAACTGATGCAAGACGTCACGAGACTTAGTGGAACAGGTCATCGCAAAACAACCGCATACCATCCGCAAACCAACAGTCTGACGGAGAGATTAAACAAGACGCTCGCTGACATGCTATCTATGTACGTCCACCGTGACCACAAAAACTGGGATGCAATTTTGCCATACGTAACGTTCGCTTACAACACAGTGGTTTAAGAGACTACGGGTTTCACTCCATTCCAGTTGCTTCACGGCCGAGAAGCAATCACGATGCTTGATGCCATGCTGTTGCCTGACACGACCGATATTACTACTGATGCGAAAGACTTTATCCGGCGCGCCGACGCGGCCCGCCAGCTTGTACTCGAGCGGATTCGAAAACAACGAATCGACTGGCAGAGGTACAACTCCCGTCATCGCCATGTCATTTACCAACCTGGTGATCTGGTCTGGCTGTGGATCCCCGTTCGCAAAAGGGGCCACTCGGAAACGTTACTTCACTGCTACTTCGGTTCCTATAGAGTACTACGGCGCCTCACAGATGTCAACTACGAAATTCTGCTTGAAGACACAGCTCAGCGATGTCGACGTTCCCAGCAGGCCGACGTTGTTCATGTGTCACGGATGAAGCCACAATACCCCCGAGCCACCTGACACTGCTTCATCAGGCGTCTTTGTGCGTGTACGCGACTACTTTAACTTTTCATCAGCATTGGTCATCGGGATGGTACTTTTTTTCGAAGGGAGGGGGGGGGTAATGCCACAGGCATGGAACGAGGTTTAGCCATGCCAATGCGAGTATGTGCCATGGTGTGAAAGAAGAAGAAGACGGTTGGTGTGCTCGTGCTCTAATGTTCGGTTTGGCTCGACGTCCAGTGCTGCTCCTGTGAACAGACGTTGTCGTCGTTCTGTGATCACGTGACAATATCGTCTTGGACTGTTCTTGATAACGCTACAGGTAGTGATCACTGTCCCCTGGTATTTGAAATCAGCATTTCTTTAGTGCCGGTATATCGCCAGATGCAAGGTTTTATAAACTACTCTCAATTAAAAAAATTACTATCAACATTGTCTTCCTTGCCCAATATGGAGTAAATATGAAAGCTACGAGCCTTTGTTCCACTCTAAAATGTACAATAAAAAAATCACAGTTCACTATATCTTCAACAAAAAGAAAATTTATATCTGGCTGGTAGAATCTGGATTGTGCCTGACATCATAGACGCCGCAAAGCTGCTTAAAAAACTCCTTACAAAGCAATTGTCATAATATGTGCTGCGCGGACGCGAAACAGAAACTAAAAAAACGACAATAGTGTGCCGTGCGGTGGCGAAGAGGATGTGATGTGTGCGTGTATGTGCCGTGCGGTGCCTACGAGGAAGACGACAGCTCGTGAGGCGCGGCCTCGAGGGTGCGTGACCCGTGCCTTCGGCAGTGCGCGAGGTACGTCGTTCGAGGCAGGACTACCTCGTTGGGCGTCTGGCCCATAGGTACGACCCAGACCACGTCGCGACACTCGTACCAGCCGAGTGGACAGCTCAGCCTCCGCTAGACGATCGGTCTAGGAGAGCTGGCGCCAGGTTCCTGAACCGGTCCTTGTCCCGCTGGTCGTGGAGAGCTGGCGCCGGGTGCCTGAACCTGCCCTTGCACCGCTGTTCCAGGAGAGCTGGCGTGGATTTCCGAGGCGGACTGCAGGTGCTCAAGGGCACAACTCCCTGCCGTCGGAACACGTGTGTCGTCGGCTCCAGTTCGTCGACAGTGGCGCTGAGCCACTGAAGTTCGACGCGGCGACCCTGCGTCTCCCGACTTCGTCACTGCAGGTGACGACGCCGCACAACGTCGACTTCGCCACTGAATGGTGCTGACGGGGCATCAACGACAGCCCAGGCTACTACCCCGACGACCTGAACTGTAGGCCGAACGTTCTACTTATTCATTTAGTTTAGCCGCGTGTTTTTTTTGTTAGGAACTTCGTAATGTGTGGGTTGTCCATGTGTGAAGGGTACAATAGAAGTTGGACGTGTGTTTGTGCACTGGCGTGCTGTCTGATTCTTTCTGGAGCGGTCCTGCCCCAATAACATCACAAACTGGCGAGCCTGCCAGGATCCGCTCGTTAAACCAGTGAAAGAAGACAGTTTCGCTCGAGGCAGACACACGTTCAGACTGCACCATGGACTTGGAAAAACTCGCCGCTATAGGGCTCCAACTAGGGTTCTCGGGTGCAGAGCTACCCAAGTGGATTGAGGCCCAACAGGCTAAGCTAAGAGATGAGAGAGCTGCAGAGCGAGAGGCAGCCAAAGAAGCTGACGAGAGGCAGCGTGAAATTCTGCAGCTTAAGCTAAAGCTTCAGGAAGGAGCTCAGAATATGCCTGTAGCAGCTAATGACGCTTTGACTGCGCCCAGCACCTCCTCACCCCTCAATCCGCAGAAGTTACTGCCTGTATTTGACGAGAAACGCGATGATCTGCACGCGTATCTGCAGCAATTTGAGCGCGTAGCCACAGGACAGGATTGGCCGCAAGAAAAATGGGGTCTCGCTGTTAGCATGTGCCTAACGGGTGACGCGTTAACCGTGATAGGCCGAATGACTGCCGCTGATTCGCTGGACTACCAAAAAGTAAAGAAAGCTCTACTGCAGAGATTTCAGTTTACGGCTCAAGGCTACCAAGATAAGTTTCGGAAAGCACGAGCAGCAGATGGTGAAACTGGACGACAGTTAGCAGCAAGAATTACCAGTTATTTCGACCATTGGATAGACATGGCAAACGTATCCCAAACCTATGAAGGTCTAAGGGATCACGTAATCTCTGAGCAATTCTTGCGTTGTTGCCATCGAAAGCTGGTTGTTTTTTTAAAAGAGCGAGAGTGCAAGTCACTAGATGAACTCGCTAATTTGACGGATCGCTTCCTTGAGGCGCAGAATTTGACTAATATAGGAAAAGGTCCTGACCCCGCGAAAGAGTCCAGTGGAAAGCCTACCGAAGCGTCGCGGAAACCGCAACTCAAGTGTATCCTGTGTCATCGTTTCGGACATTTGGCTCCTGACTGCCGCAATCCACCTAAGCAGATGCTGAAATGCAAGTTGTGCGGTAAAACGGGACATGTCACAGAAACTTGCCGAAACCAGCATGGGGACAACAAACCGAGTTCTTCGTGCGCATTTAGCGAACCTGACTCTGCCCGGGCTGGTGCTAGAAAAACAGCCAAGCGTCCAGGAGGGAAGATTCCTTGCTCAAGTCACCACGACGACAAGAACGTGCAGGGTACAATACGTTTCCTGGCCGACGGGATGCCAGTGGTCGAAGGTCTGCTGCTAGGAAGAGAGGTTCGAGTCTTACGCGATACGGGATGCAACACGGCAATCGTCCGACGGGAGCTCGTTCCTGATGTGTGCCTGACAGGCAAGAAAATCAGTGTCGTTCTCCTAGACAGGTCAACTAGCCATCTCCCGGAAGCTATTGTACAAGTCAACACGCCGTACTTCACAGGGATGCTGAAAGTGGCTTGTATGGATCAACCCCTCTATGACCTTGTGCTGGGAAATCTTCCAGGCGTCAGAGGACCATACGATCCAGATTCTGACTGGAAGCAGGCGACTCATACCCAGGTGGATGAGTTACCTGCGCAAGCACACCCGACCAAGTCACTTGTCACCTCCCTCAAGATCTGCTTCTTCAAGCGTGGCAAAAACCAAAGCCAATCAACAAGGTCAAGAAAATATCAGGCCTTTGTACGTGTCAACAACGCTCTTACCTGACGTTACCAGAGCCCAACTCGTCGAAGAACAGCGAAATGACCCGACACTCAAAGCTGTCTTTGCTAAAGTGAATAAAGAGTTCAAATCGGGAAAGGGCCACTGTTACGATTTCATCGAAGATAAAGGATTGCTTTATCGACGCTACCGCCTTGCCACTGGCAGGACGTTTAAACAGCTGGTCACTCCGAAAGCGTTCCGGGTAGGCATACTGGACATTGCTCATGGCAGTATCATGGCGGGACACCAAGGCATCAAAAGAACTACTGATCGTGTCCTAGAAGAATTTTATTGGCCTGACCTGAACGGAGACGTAAAGCGCTTTGTGAAGTCTTGCGACAAGTGCCAGAGAACTACCCCTAAAGGAAAAGTTGGAGTCGCACCACTAGGCAACATGCCTCTTATCCGGACACCTTTTGAAAGGGTCGCGGTTGATTTAATCGGCCCATTTTCACCAAGATCGGACCGTGGGAACCGATATGTTCTGACACTTATCGATTTTGCGACTCGCTACCCTGACGCTGTAGCATTGCCCGCAATCGATGCAGTTCACATTGCGGAAGCACTCATCGAGATTTTTTCCCGCATCGGCTTGCCAAAGGAAATCGTCACCGACCAAGGGGCAAGTTTTACCTCAGAATTAATGAACGAGGTTAGCAGGCTTCTCTCCGTGAAGATGCTAAAGACAACCCCATATCATGCGATGGCGAACGGTCTCGTGGAGAAATTTAATGGCACCCTGAAGACAATGCTAAAGAGAATGTGCCAAGAGAGACCTCGATCTTGGGACAGGTACCTAGCTCCGCTACTCTTTGCATATAGGGAAGTTCCACAGACAAGCCTCGGGTTCTCTCCGTTTCAGCTCATTTACGGCCGCCACGTCCGAGGACCGCTAACCGTGCTGAGAGAACTGTGGACAAATGAGGGGCTAGACGCAGAAACGCGGACGACTTACACCTACGTCTTTGATTTGCGCAATCGCCTAGAGGAGACTTGCAAGATAGCCCATGAACAGCTGGAGAAGGCTCGTGTGAAGCAGAAAACCTATTATGCCAGGAAAAGTCGCCCTAGAAAATTATGCCCAGGCAACAAGGTTTTAATTCTGCTCCCGACTGACTCCAACAAGCTGTTAATGCAGTGGAAAGGGCCGTTCCAAGTCATCGAACGGAAAAATGATGTCGACTACGTCATCGATGTGTTTGGGAAAAACAAGATTTTTCATATCAACATGCTCAAAAAATACGAAGAGCGCGAAGTGACGGAACCACAACAGGTGTAAGTTGTTGCAGAGCTCCACGAAAATCTCCCCGAAGAAGAAGACGAAGTCAAACAAATGCCCATATTGAGCTTGTATCGCACGCAGTTCAGCACGGATGTCAAGCTATCACCACACCTCACTGCTGAACAAGTTCAGAATGTGCAAGCACTTTTTCAAGAGTATGCGGACATTTTTTCTGACTTACCAGGGAAAACAGCACTCGTGGAGTGTTCGCTACGTCTGACCTCCAATAAGCCTGTGCATGTTCCGCAGTACCCCATCCCCCTTGCCTTGCAAGAAAGAGTAGAAAAGAAAGTGCAAGAGATGCTGAAACTCGGTATTATTGAGCGGTCTCAGTCGCCGTACCACGCTCCCATTGTCGTGGTGAAGAAACCGGACAACACGATTAGGTTGTGCATAGACTTCAGAGAATTGAACAAGATTCTGGTCCCCGACTGCGAGCCAATACCACGCATCGATGTAGTTCTTGCACTTGTTGGACAAAAGCAGTTTTTTCTCCAAATTTGATTTCACGAAAGGATACTGGCAAGTACCGATGGATCCAAACAGTCGTGAAAAAAACTGCTTTCTCCAGCATGTCTGGGCTCTATCACTTCCTCTACATGCCTTTTGGCATTAAAACGGCGCCAGCAGTAATCGCGCGCCTTATGAGATCAGTACTGGGTGGTGTCGACAACGTTCACCATTATTTCGACGATGTCATCATTGCGACTGATACTTGGCAAGAGCACATCGACACCCTCAGACAAGTTTTTGAACGAATTAACCAAGCTCACCTCACCATAAAACCAAGTAAATGTGAGATAGAAGAGCGAAGCATATCCTTCTTGGGACATCGAATCGGGGAGACTACAGTTGAACCGCTTCTCAAAACGTTCGCCCCGCGCCCTTGTAGTAGAATAGTTGCAAACAACTTTCTCGGAAAAGGGGGTGATGTCATAATATGTGCTGCGCGGACGCGAAACAGAAACTAAAAAAACGACAATAGTGTGCCGTGCGGTGGCGAAGAGGATGTTGTGTGTGCGTGTATGTGCCGTGCGGTGCCTACGAGGAAGACGACAGCTCGTGAGGCGCGGCCTCGAGGGTGCGTGACCCGTGCCTTCGGCAGTGCGCGAGGTACGTCGTTCGAGGCAGGACTACCTCGTTGGGCGTCTGGCCCATAGGTACGACCCAGGCCACGTCGCGACACTCGTACCAGCCGAATGGACAGCTCAGCCTCCGCTAGACGACCGGTCGTCGAACACGTGTGTCGTCGGCTCCAGTTCGTCGACAGTGGCGCTGAGCCACTGAAGTTCGACGCGGCGACCCTGCGTCTCCCGACTTCGTCACTGCAGGTGACGACGCCGCACAACGTCGACTTCGCCACTGAATGGTGCCGACGGGGCATCAACGACGGCCCAGGCTACTACCCCGACGACCTGAACTGTAGGCCGAACGTTCTACCTATTCATTTAGTTTAGCCGCGTGTTTTTTTTTTGTTAGGAACTTCGTAATGTGTGGGTTGTCCATGTGTGAAGGGTACAATAGAAGTTGGACGTGTGTTTGTGCACTGGCGTGCTGTCTGATTCTTTCTGGAGCGGTCCTGCCCCAATAACATCACAGCAATGTCCGTCTAATTGGATAAATTATTTATTTGCTAAAGCTACTTTTAAGAGAACAGTTTCATTAGCGAAAGACGATTTAGAAGAAAAACGGTATAGCTATCACTCCAAGAGCGGCAACAAGAAAGCTCTATTCAGATTTCTCCGTAATTGTAAAGCTATTACAGCACCTGTATATATTTACTGAGGTATTTTTGCTCCAACTGAGTTGGAAGATACATTAACAGAAATTGCATTAGGAATGAAGAAAAGATTTACATCTCAAATTAAGATAAAGTTTGCAAAACTTTCATTCGGAAATGATTTTATTGAATTAAGTAGAGATGAACTTGCGCACGTCGTTCGTATTCTGAAAAACACAGGTCCTGGACCAGATGGCGTCACTTCAGGAATGTTTTAAATATTATTCGACATCTCTCCTGAAGACCTCCTTAACGTTGTCAACTATTTACTTGAATATAGTTGGATACCTCCTGACTGGAAACTTGCAAAAATAACACCGCTTCTTGAAAAACAGGGACTAGGAATACAGATAGATAACATTAGGCCAATCGCTTTAACATCACATGTAGTTAATTTAATAGAAAGAATACTTTACATTGAAGTTAAGAAGTTCATAACAGATAATGCAATACTCAGTGTGGGCCAGATTGTATTTAGACCAGGTCACTCCATATGGTGGGTGCACGGTAATTTAGAGGCTCGTGTAAAGCTTGCTCGCCACAGACGACAATATGCGGCCCTAGTAACCCTTGATTTAGCCAAGGCATATGACAGTGTTGAATATCCTATTCTTATCAATGCCCTAAAAGAGCTAACGTTCCCGCAGTGCATAACAAATTGGATAAACGAATTTTAAAAGACAGAAAATGTTATTGCTCCCAACGAGGTGTTTCCACACCGAAGTATAGCCAAACGAGAGGTGTTCCTCAAGGCTCTGTTCTATCGCCTGTGCTATTTACCATTTTCTTAAGTTCGATACCAGTGAGTGATAAGGTACAAGTATATGTATATGCAGAAAATATCGCGTTTTTTGCATCTAACTGTGATAATCATTTACTACATTCGACTTTACAGTTTTATTTGGCAACTTTGGAAACCTTGTTTCAGAAAATTCGTATGAACCTGAACGTAACTAAAAGTGCTATAATAGTTTTTTCATTAGACGTAACAGTTACTGCTTCCTTTCAGTACCATCAAGAAATAATTCCTTGGGTTAACTGTAATAAATATCTGGGTGTATTGTACGATCCAAAACTAAGCTGGCATGATCACATTGAACATATTAAAAAAAGGCTACACGAGCTGTTGTGATGATAGGTAGGCTTGGCCGCCTCCGTTCTGGTCTTCGCAAAGATACGCTGATCATAATTAATCGCATGTACGTTCATCCATTTCTTGAATTCGTATGTGTACTATTCTCTGGTGGACCAGCATACAAAATAAACCCCATGATTGCCTTAGAGCGCGAAGCTCTTCAAGGTTGTTTAGGTGTGCGAAATTCACAGCTAACGATGTCTTGTATCAAGAAGCTCGGATACCCACCCTTGCTTGCAGATTCCGTATTTTAACAGTCAAAACCTATTTAAAATTTTCTGAATACACTTTAAGAATGCGACAGTTCGTATTCTTTGCCGAGCCTGATGTCTTTTTCAATGAGCATTGGTCCCGTGTATATAAACACCAAGCTCTATTTGTTCAAGCACTTCTAGATGCTCTAAATGCTAATATATTAGAGATCACATCATCTGACAAATCAATTGGCCAAGTGCAAATAGAATTTGACGATATCTTTCCCATGAATGCTGAACACTTGCTCTCTAAATATTTGATTGGTTTATTAGAACAACACCTCTCTCAATTAGGTAATAATAAAGTAATTGCAACGGATGCATCTATGAGTGGCGAGAAGGCAGGTTTGGGTATTTTTTCTCTCTCATTTTTCCGGTCATTTTCATTACGCCTCTCAGATTATACACCAATATTTGAAGCGGAATCAATGGCCGTTATAGTAGCTATTCGTAAACTTCCTGCGTTTCATTCGACAGCTGTGATAGTGACTGATTCGTATTCCGTGTGTTCATTCTTATTATTGTTGTCAGCATCAGCAGTACCGGCAAATCTTTAAATTGTTAATCCCAGCAAACATTCGTCTAGTGCGAATGATATGGGTGCCAGGCCATGATAAAATTTTTATAAATGAGATCGCTGACACACTCGCGCGAACATCTCTTGATCTTTAGATTGTGCCTTTTATGCCTTCTACAGATTATGTAACAGCAGCGAGGTTTAGAAAACTTTCCCTTCTTGAAGACTCATCCAAAACCGCCATACCGAATCCAGATTTCTCAAACCTGCACTTCGCATGGTATAATAAATGGTGTCACTCGCGTAAATTGGAAGTCTCTATAACAAAATTGCGTTGCCGTGTACCACCTGTTAATTTCTACCTAAACAGGTCTGGTGGTCTAGTGCCATCACCTCTGTGCTCAAGCTGTAATGAACCTGAACGTATCGACCATTTTATTATTACACGTCACTGTTTCGAAAATGAAAGAAAAAAATTGCTCCGAAATTTTATTTAAAAAACTAGAAATATCACTTACTACTCCTAATATTTTGTCTTTTGGGGCCGCTTCATTGGGACACAGCGTCGGAACATCTGCGGGGCTCCCTGCGAATTGCTATATAACACAAGAAGATTACCTTGCTGAGCCAGTGATCAGCTGTCAAGTTTTACTTGCCAATTTACCGTTTATTACTTAGCTGTTACACTGCAATCATTCAACCTTCACAAGAATTGCATATAACAATGACACCTCAGATATTCAACAAATTCTATATTTCTCTCCTCCCCCCTTTTTTACATTGCGCCAAATTATATTCACAGTCAAAACAAAGTAATCATATTCCTCCAGTTTAGAAGACCTAAAGGTATTACCTTGCATTAACCACCGGCTTTTTGGCCGATCCCCTTTAGTGGGTCAGAGCCACAAAAAAAAAGGATCAAGCAAGCAAGCAAGCAAGCAAGTATGTGCCACAGGTTACGCGCTACAACAACGGGGGACGCCAGAGCCCCGCCATAGGAAGCTTGGCGCCAAAAAACTACCAGAACACTGTCAAACGTCAGGTCGCGACAGCTAAGAGCTACTGTGTCGTGACAGCTAAGAGCTAAAGGTCGCGACAGCTAAGAGCTACTGTGTGTAGTATACGGCTTAAGTAGTACGACGTGCGCAGTGTTAGGTCACAGTTGTCGACGAAAAGACACGGAGTCGTCCCAAAAAGAAAACATTTGGCCCAGTATCTGCATGTTACACTGCAAATGTCGTCCAAAGATGATAGTCTTGCGCCTGGAGAGAGTTAACAAAACGTTTATTTGATGTTCCGCGCAAGCAAATCGGTGAATGGTATTCTGGAAGTGCTGCGTTTGAGTGCCTCGAGTATGGAACGGAGGTGAACGAGTGCATCAAGTCACGTCTCACGTGAGACATAAGCGCTATCTGGCAGTTATCTTGGAAAACGAAGCGCGCTGCGTGCACGCCCATCTCGGGGGCGATAAGGTGTAAAACGCAAGGCGACTGGTAGGTGCCACCATCATGTCGTCTTAGCAAAGCGTTGGCAACACTTGCCTTTTCGAGCAAGCGTTGCATTTTCAGCGCAGCATGATAAACGCTATGGTGCTTAGAATTACTTATGTATGCCCTTTCTAGTAAAAAGACACAATACAGAATGTTGATGTGTTGTTATGGTGCCTCAGATATGCGCAATAATTGCTTTTTATTTGGCAATCCCACAAATATAAATGCTGAATGTTGACAAATAGTGGTGGGCGCTGAGGGCGAAGTTGGCTGTTTGGGATATTGCTTCTTGCCGTTTAAGGTATCTTTAAGGGCGGACAAACAGACAGACCAAACTTTGTGCATGGAAGGTCCCAAACACAAAGACTATCGTGTTTTTAGATCACAGCATATTCATGAAGTGATTGATGATGAGTGTGGTGATGCATCCGTAAGCCTGTCTGAGCTTGAATCCGGCCGTTCGCTCTTGCTGCCATCCGTTCGTGTACCATCCGTCCGTCTGTCCATGCGTACGTCCGTGAGTTCGTTCTTTTATCTGTCCGTTCGTTCGTGCGTCCATCCGTTCATACGCCTGTGCGTCCATTCATCCTTCCATCCGTCTGCTAGCTTGTCTGTCCGTTCGTCCGCGCGTGTATGTAGTGAAAACTCCATGTACCGCAATTTTCAATCTTGCATCTCCTCTGGTACATACCCGCTCTAGAGTGGCTATGTGCCACAGGTGGGTCTATACTACTACTACATAAATCGGAGGGTGCGCAGACCTATGCTTTAAGCAGCTTCGTTCCTAAATATTGCCGCGTATCTGCATGTTTTAACGCAAATGTGGAAAGACGAGAGTATTGCATCTGGAGAGAGTGAACGAAACGTTTATTTGATGTTCTGCGTGAGAAAATCGCAGAAGTGTATTCTGGAGGTGCTGCGTTAGAGTGTGAAGATACGTGCAGCGAAGGCGAACGAGCGAATCGAGGGCTCCGTGCATCGAGGCACGTTAGACATGAGCGCTATCTGGCAGTTATCTTCGAAAATGAAGGAAGGTGTGCGCACCTGTCCCGGGGGCGATAAGGTGTAGAACGCAAGGCAACAGGAGGTGCCACCACCGTGTCATCTTAGCAAAGCCTTAGAAACACTTGACTTTTTGGGCATAGTGTTGCATTGTCAGCGCAGCATGATAATCGCAACGGTCCTTAGAATTACCTACACATGCCTTCTCTAGTATAAAGACACACAGATCACGGGGGAACAACTAGTCGCGCCGACCAGTTGTGCCCCCGTCATTTTTGACGACAGCGCAGCTCTGGCCGACTGGGTCGCCCTACGCCATCTCCCGACAGTGACATGAGCTCTCGCGGAGCGGTGCCCCGTTCCCGGACTCCTGCGGTCATGTTCAGTTTTTCCATCTTCTCCTTACTTCCGTATGTGGCTGCCCCTGCACCTCGCTCTCTCTATGTCTATATCTTTTAATCATATCCCTATTGAAAGTCCTGAGTTGGTGTATGCTGGAGTCGTTGGTGGATATGGTGGAAAGAATAGTGGATATGGTGGAAATAGTAGTGCATATAGTGGAAACAGTAGTGGGCGTAATGGCTGAGTGGAAAGAAATGATGGCAGATGGTGGTGGTGGTGGCGAGCCAATGGTGGTGACGGTGGAACATGCCGGCTCATGTTGGCGAGGCAAAACGAGTTTGTTGGAAGGCTTGGTGAGCAAGGAGGATAATGGTGGCTTGATGAAAACTTGGTGGTTGATGGTGGCATGATGAAAAAGCACATGGCAGTATGTGAAATGACTTATTTGTAGTGTTTTATTCTTGAATGCGCAGATATATATGTGTTTACGGTCATAAGAAACCAACGCAGCTCAAAACACTTTCTAGTACGTTCATTTTTTATTCATGTGGTGTCAACAACGCTTCAGTTTTTGTGGAGCGTAGAATGTGGCCGTGAATGTTTACATTTCGTGCACGTATACATCAGTTTGACATCCGCGATGTGTTTCTTCGTTGCGATGTTTAGAAGACTAGAGGTGTCACTGTCAGCAGCGAAAATAAATGTTCTACATCGGTGCGCAGTTGTCGAAAAATGAATGAGCTCCAGTTCGCAATGGCCACTTTCAATGTTAGAGCAGAACACTGGTCACTTGATGTCACCACCCTAGAAACGCAACTCCGGCAATTTTTGCACACGCTATTGCTTCAGCCATACTTTCAAGTTAACAAAGCCCGTGCGAATATACATAAACTTTCACTCTCCACATGCGTCGAGACGGGCCCCAGGGAATTGGACTTTCACCCTTTTGTTATACTACCATATTTTCCACCAATGGTTAGTCTTACCTACCGAGCCCGTACAAGTTTTATCAACGCTTCTGCGTTTCAGACTACACGGTTTTCATGAGTGATATTGACAATACAGCACAGCTGTGGCATCAGTTAACCTAAATGAAGCATTTCTATTGTGTACGGTGTCTGCGCAAGAAATGACAAGCATTGACGCGACGTGCTTGCAGCACTTCCACCAAAAGTACGCCTCCCGTAACCGACAGCCCCTGGTCACACTCGCGGGCACTTCACTGGCTCTTATGCGAGAACACAGACTCGTCAATTCGTATGCTTACTGAAGCAACATGATAGCACAATGTTTCTGGAACAAAACAGAGTTGTTCCCAACGACACAGCAACAGCGGTGCGCTGGCACGACTGCGCTGTGCATTGCGCAAAAAACATCACAATCAATTGTGTGGGCGTATCTATTGAATGAGCATAAGAACGTAATGAAGCCTGAACAGATATCGCCCTTAGAAAGGAGTGAGAAACGAATAATAATCTTGGCAGTAACCGCCGATAAACTCTACCTGCTCTTCAGTCCACTGATTTCTATTTTTCCTTTTGTTTGTATATTGTAAAAAATAGCGCTGTTGCCAATATCGCAGTGGCAATCGTTACAAGCAGTAGTTGTTCGTGTTTATCAACTGTGCAAATTTTTCTACCAGGTGCAGATCCCATCCATCTCGAGTAATCGACAAACAGAACTAAAGTTAGACAGCGAGTTTGTGAGTTGACTACTTCTTTAGCAGTCGAGTTTCTTTCTGGTGGCGTGGCACAGTGGTTAGTGTGTTCAGATGAGAATCCGAAGGTGGCAGGTTTGATCCCGCGCTGTCACACTTTTTCGCAGGTGCTTTCTACATCGTTTTTATAAAATATTTTTATTATTTCTTTAGTGGCAGCTCGTCACGGTGGTTCTGAAGCTGCTTGGCGCTCCAGCATTGCTGGCTAGAGCACGCCATCCACCGGCCGCTTCACCATACGCCACCATACGCCACCATACACCATGTGCCACCCACGTTTACAGCACTGCAATCCACCACAAGGTGGATGGTGGAATCCATCCTTCCTATAGTGGAAGTTTTTTTCAATAGGAATCCTTTTAATACCTCTTTACCACTATCGCTCGTGAGCTTCCGTTGAGGTGTCCTCCCCCTGGCAGAGAGTTACGTGGCTCTTTTCTCTCAAATTTTTCAATTAAGAACCACTCACCCTCCCAGAGTATTTACGTGTTGCTTTGGTGCCTCAGATATGCTCAATAATTTCTATTTAATTGACAATCGCACAAGTATCAATGCTGCAACTTGAGTTGCATTGGTGGGCGCTGCGGATAGGATCGGCCGTTTGGAGTGTCGCTTGAAGCATCGTTACAGTGGACAAACAGACAATTGTAAAGACAGACGAACCAACATTTTAGCGTAGAAATGCCTCAAAAAGAATATCGTCTTAGTTACTTTGTAGGTGAGGTTGCTAATACGTTGGATAACCTTCTATGGTGTGAAATGACGTCTTCGAAGTTTTTCAGACAAGTCTAGTCATCGGGTGGGAGTCCACACCAGCACGCCGTAGCCAGGGTGGTAGGCGGCGTTCAAACGGCGAAGGTGGTTACGTCAAGCCTCAGCGTCTTATTGGTGACTGATATTTACGCAGGCCTGCTGAAGGAATTTTCAGCATATTCAGTGTATTCTTTGGCTTCTAGAGCACGTTCATCGCGATTATCGCACATCAGCATAGCGAGAAGCATGGTTTGTACGTTGCGCCCATAAACAAGGTGTAAAGAATAAAATCGCACTGCATTTTGCATTGCCGTATTGTACGCGGACGTGACATATGGCATGATATTGTCGCAGTTTTTGTGCTGTACGTCCACGTACACGTTGACAGCATATCTTATATGGGTTTGGTAAGCTTCACGGACAGTTCATTTGTTTGTGAATTGTAAGCTCTTGCTTTTGGTGACTTCTACCGCACAGTCTTAAGATGTGCTCTAGCCATTGTGCTGGAATTGCCGTTCCTATCTTTGTGATCTCACAAGACAGCGCGTAATGCGGTAGGGCTATGTGGTGCACGAACAACTTAGCGACTTCAAATGCTGTGCTGGGGGGGGGTAACATTTTAATCTCAGCATAACGGGCCAATTGATCGGTTATCCCTATAATTCATTTATTTCCAGTGCACAATGAATAGTACGACTCTAGCGAGTCCACTCCCCCAATGTCGAAGTGTAACCGCCATGATGCAATCGGTTGGAAAAGGCCCGCAGGTTTAACAGGTGGCGTCTTGCGACACTGGCGCTCACGGCAACCTTGCACGTAGCATTGCTCACTAGTCGGTAGTCATTGCCATTGTATTGCTAGCACACCCTGGCGACAGTCCGCAAGTTGCCCCAGTGTCCTCACGCAGGCTCGTCGTGGCAGAAGGGTAGGACGTCATCACGCATGTCGTATGGCACAACGAGGTCGGTAATAATAGTCAAGTTGTGTCTCTCATAATCAAATGGTGGTTTTGGGACGTTAAACCTCACATATCAATTACTAGTAGTCAAGTTCGGTAATAATTCGGTGCTTGGTGACGGACGTTTAACAGACTCTAGACAAAGAAACGAAACAAGATTTAAATTCTTTGAAAAATGTGCAAAGTGTGGTCTTCCTCTTGTGGGAAAGCTTCGGATTGACGTTGATGTGGCCTAAAAACTTGTCACCATGATTCATTTATTCAGAGGCGAAGCCTTCCACGGCATGCGCTGCAGGGTCTACAAAATTCACGTTGCTGTAACGAAAAAGATGTCGGCGCTTGAAATTGAAAATGATGATCTGTGAGCGTCCAAAACAGACCCAAACAAGGCTTCATACGGCGCTTATACCTTGAATGAGCAAAATATACGTTGATCTTGCCTACTGTGTCTGAGGTTTTTACAAGTGACTTCTAAGAAAGCAGTCACTCGGGGAGGCCGCATCAGGCAGCGCAGGTCTACGACAGCTATCAAAACCCCAATCTGTTACTCGTTGCGTCGAAAAAGTCACCATTCGATCGCGGAGATTTATAAGCTCGCTGTTTTTTTTTGATGAAAGTACATGCCGAAGATGAGCTGAGAAGGTCTGTCGCGTAGTCCGAAGCAGGTTGCCACAAATATTAACGCGCGTATTTTTCCTCTTATGGCACCGAAACCCACTGCAGTAACAACGTGACCTACATTCATGCGAATACGCGTCCCTTTGAAAGGTGTCATCACTTTCCTAAGACTAGCTGCGAATTTTCTGCTAATAATACCACAGCCTCCCCCTTTGTCTATCAATTCGCTGACCTGAACATCAGCACGGGAATGTCAAGCGAGACTGCTTCACTGTATTCAGACGTAGAATTCGGTGTTTTTCTGGCGTGCACTGAAACCATAAATAAATGTTTGCGACGTACCGTGCAAGCGTCGATCGGTGATCTTCTGCAGTTTAAGACCAAACGATTTTGCCTCCGAAGGTCCTTGCGTTCAGTTTTTCCGACAAGGGCTTAGGCAGCGTCTAGCGTGATCGTATCAAAACGTAGCCTCATGGCGGCGGGTCAATGTGGTGATTGTGAGGATCACAGGCACCGCGAGGAAGATAGACCTTGGTTCGCAAGGTAGTCTTCAGTTTCGTTTGCCCTCAGACCCACTGGGGGACGAGGCAAATCAATGAAGAAACCGCGCAGTCCAATTTTTGTAAGAACATTCACTGTAGATGAGACCTGCTCACCACAGTGGTAGCAGAGGGGTCTTCTATCCGACGTATGCCAGAGATAGGACTTCCACGTTGAAGCACGGCAACCGTTGATGTTCAAACCAGCGCGTGCTGAATGAATTTCAACTGGCGGCTTTTCTCGATTGTGACTGCAGGGATAGGGACCCACATGGAAGTTCGGAAGTTTTTGGCATACGTAGAAAACCCGTGATTAGTGAACACAGTAGCCAGGTACACACTGGTAAGCATGGGCTGATAGCGACAGCTCTGCGGCACCAGCTGGACCTCATTCCGGATAACACTGTTGATATAGCCGACCGCCGGCCGTTTCGCCCCGTACAGCTTCGCGATTTCTTTGCGGGCGACGGAGCCAACTATTTCGCGAATCCATAAGCTGTTGCTCCCGAAAGAGGCAGAAAAGTCGGGAGATGATGCAGCATTCACTTGCTGGTAGAACAAGGTAGACCACTGATGAAGTAGCTTGTTTATTGTGGTCGCTTCAGTTAGAAGCTCAGCGACGCTCTTCGGACGACTCTGCACCAGTTCTGGCATTGCGGAATCCGCTCGCCTGAAAAGCCGCATCATGTCCTTCGCATACATCTTGACGGTCTGATTAGGTATCTGAGTGCCTGACTTCCGTGCACGTTCAGCACGTTCGTGGTAGTCGGGGCTCCCATTGGTCGCCAATACGAGATGCTGGAATACGCGCCAGGTTGTCAAGACATTATCTCTATTCAGGAGCCACCTTCGTGTGCGTACACGTTGAGGAATCTGGCGGCGTCGTCCCAGTATATGATCGCTGCGATGCGTTCAAACTACAGCCAATCGTCCGCGTCTTCGTACAGTTCTCCGTGAAAGAAACTAGGCATCAGCGGGTTCTGAACAGTGCAGTAGATTGGCGTAGACGTAGCAGTTTTCATGATGACTTGAGGTGAAGTCAGAGTCAGTCTATCGGTGAGCTATTCCATTGACTATGTTGAAAGCTGACCCTCGTCCGTGGCGGCTTGTTCTATGAACTGGAGCGTTCACGCCACGCGCTGACTGCCAAATGGCGCTCATGCCTCAAGATTACTGCCAAATAATGCTTATGCCTCATGTGTGACGTGACTTGCAAACTTGCACACTCCACTGAACACTCGAAGCACTCTGACGCAGCGCCTCCAGAATACAATTCACCGATTTTCTTCCGCAGAACATAAAATAAACGTTTTGTTCACTCTCTCCAGGCGCAAGACAATCGTCTTTCGACGAAATTTGCAGCATTCGCAAGTTCCGTAGACTGTCACGCCACCCCGTGGCCACCAGCATAATTTTTTCAAAAAGTATCAGAGTAGCAGCGGGGCAGCAGCACTCATAGCATGTGCATGTACGTCTTGGCTGGCATTGCGCCTTTACTCGGACGTTTCGGTTACTACCGGTTGAACAAAGGTCATTGCAATCGTTGCACAGTCTCCGTTTGCGAAAAAGGTGTGCTTCTCAGACCCAGCGAAGTAACAACTGAGACGCTATTAGCATTCGTATCTGACTGTGAGTACGTTTCGTGTGGTATTTGTGTGTGAGAAACGCGGAGCACGTTTCGATCTGCTTTCCACTCGGTGCGTGACTTTCCGATTTGTAGCTATCGCGTTTACTGCTCACCTTTGTGGCAAAGCTGTGACTTTTTTTTCAAAATGCATCAAAAATATCAGCATAGCGATAACTTAGCACAATTTTCTGTTGGTAGGTATCCCCTCAAAACTGAGGACGTGGAAAAAATATAGATTGTTATAACACCATTCGGGGTTTAGCGTGACATACCACGTAATGATCGTGAGGCATGCCTTTAGTGAAGGCCAATGTGCATGGACATCGCACGCCAGATAAAGTGATGTGCTTGGCATTCAGGGCCTTTTCGCCTTCAACGAGGCATCGTGTCTCATTTTCTGAAGCGTCTAGGTGGCACATAGTATGCGACTGCGAAAAGAGTAGAACAATCGCGAAGAAAAAAAAAGAAACACAGCAGTGCAGGTCGCACTTGTGCTCAACGACTCCGATACTCTCTGTGGGCGCCATATTTAACCACCCTGTGCGCCCCTTATAGGTGACAAAAGTTTCGAATAACATGCAGATAAGGGCCCATTTTTTTATTGTTTCTCAAGTTACTCGGAGAGGGTGCAGCATGCAGTACAGACTTCGTCTCTATAATCATGTCGACTTCTTTTAGTGCTTTCGTGTTAGCGTTTGCTCATATACTGTTTACATGCTCACACCAAGTGTGACCGTTAGCCATGGATACAGAACACCGTTAGCCCTTCAATGACATTGATTTCAATGCGGTAACGGCCGTCTCAGCGGTGCATATGTACGTTACAACGCGGGTTGTGCGAGAGAAATAAGAGATGACCTCGCACTCGATGGTGTTCTTTCGGGAGCGATGGCAGTAGCTGTTGGCATCGCGGCTGCTCGATTAGTTGAGTGGAGGAACCAGTGCCACAGTGCGCAAATTTACTATAACACTATAGGATGCTGTGCCTACATCTCTGCTTCAGATGCATCTCGCGAATCACCTCGCGTGTCAACTTGTGGTCATTGTGCGTGCCACGAATGTGTTGTGGCTGAGATGGCTGGGGTGGTTGCTATTACTCTGGATTTGGAATCCTTTTTTCACAAAGGTGAGTGAGAGTGCTGTGCACAGCTTGTACTAGAAAAGCATTTTGTGTTGAGTTTCACATGACAAAAGAGAATGATGTGGACGGGCGAGGCGTACTGCACGCGTGCATAATTCCGTCCTAACTCTCAGTGCTGGCATGGACAATGCAAACGCATGCGATTTGGTTCAATTTACAGGAGCCATTGGCTTACTTTTCAGAAAACTGTATTTATAATGATGTTTAAAACGTGTCTAATGATTGTAACCTAGTCTGGCAAATGAACGCTCGGTTAAACTTTGCAGTCCGTTTTTTTTTGTTCAATCACCTGCCGTGGTAGCATAGCTTCAGTGGGTGTCGTGCAACTGTGCTGGAGGGCGCTGGTTTGACTCCCGGCCACGATGGCCATGTTAGGAGGGGGGAGGGGATGCAAAAAACAGCCGTGTGCTTGTGCTTAGATTCATGACAAAAAACTTTAGTGAGTCAAAATTTATCCGCGGACCCCCAGAAAGCGTGCCTGATAATCATATGGTGGCAGCGGCACGTGTAACTACAGTCATTCTAAATGATCGTGCTTTCACGCATGGACTGTGCAGTGCTATTAAGTTTCCTAGAGTGTTGAAAAAGTAACTGTGATGCTTTTTTATGCGCCTGGTTTCATTGATGAGTGCTATTGGTGCCGTGTGAAACTGAAAACGTGTATGCTTACGAAGTATGAAGACACGGAAAAATCATTATTTGTATACAGTCTAAAGTAATCGATAAAGCAAGACTGTTTAGGGAAGTAGAGCTCCTTCTATTTGTGCACATTCTTAGTATGAAATAACATGCGACACACATAGAAGTGTAGGGAGCATCGTGCGATTGCCTGGCGATAAAAAAAAACAAGGCTCTTACGCTACACTAATAAAACAAAAGAATAAACGTCACTCCTGGTTTGCTTGCGAAAATCGTAAATAAAAGCAATCGCACGCGACTGGCCACAGTTGGCTAGGCTCGGCGTGCGCACGCGCGCGCGCAACACCCCCATGGTTGAGAATAAACTAGAACACTGTAGGAGAAACTTTGCTCCTTTGGTTCTTGCCATGAGAGGGCACGATAAGACGCACGAACGGGAGAAAGTCACTGCGCTGAAGGAAAAAGGGAGCCCGTTTCTCCATTTTCGTACCCTTTATTTTTTAGAGTGTAGGTGGTCTTTTTACTCGTCGCAAAGAACAGTAAATCTATCTGCTTGATCAGCAGCCCTTGTTCCTTCACAAATATTTCATAATACAACTATGATCCTCACAGAAAACGCATGAAGCAACCGCTTCATGCATTTTCATATCGACTTCATATCGACCCCAACGATGCATGACCATCAATATGTTCGGTTACTAGGCTGTTTTGTTGACGTATAAAACAGCACTGATGTCTCCCCCTCGTGCTTCTTTGGTAGCATTTGTTGCTTGACAGCTGCAGAAAATGCAACTGTAATCTTTGTGGAAAACACATGCGGTAAACGCGCCATGCACTTCACATTGTTCCAACGCTACTTATCCTCTGGGGTATTGTCCAGACAACTGCATTGTGGTTTTGTTCATTGAAAAATAAGTGGGGTGCGTATATCATCTGTAGATGTAGTGGGCGTATGCATTCTTCGCCACGATTCTTGGTATTGCTTTCTGTCTACTCTGACTAAAGGGAATAATTACATCAGAGAATGCAAGGCATACACAAGTTCGAAGTAAGTCCAGCTACCAACAAAGACAAGCATACAATACTGTTGCCAGAGGCAAAGCCTCAATGAGACAGTTTCTCAGCTTTGCTTAGCTAGAAACGGGACGAGAATTCTGTAGAGGAGAGGTGTTCTACCAAGGCACAGTGTGCAAGATCGACGCTCTCTTTGCAGCATGTATCAAAGCATGTTCCTATGCACTAAAAAACAATGCTAAGATCGAGAACCACAGCACGTAGTGGGAACATGCAAAGCTCAACAGAGAAAGCACCACTGCACAGAGTCACTAAATTATCAAAGCGCGACTTCGGCACCAGCCTTAAGTTTCATTTCGCTATGAATGTACATCTCACGAGCTCCAAAATCAGGTATATTTTACTGAGAGGCAAGTCCACCTAGTAAAGTGATAACCCACTGTCTTCCTATTCCTCGGTTCGTGAAGCCTACTGGAACGTTATATACGATAAGCAAATTCTGACCTTCAGCGCTATACTTGATGAGTGGACCCACGCCTCGCTATCCTATTTCAAGAGGACATTCTAGCCACACGCCTAATAACTCGTGAGCACGCACACTCTAAAAGCAAGCAAATTAAGCCAAGAACGCAAAAATATAAATACAGGGCTACTAATGTTTCCAGGTGCATAGATGCTTCCTCATCACTGCTGATATTAGTGATATTCCTTTGGGTGGTCCTCCTAATGTGTTCATTCCACCCTGTTTCGAAGATTCTGTTCACTACTGTACGAAGTTCTGAGCTAAGTGGGTGGTTCTTCTTAATAGGAAACCCAGCGATAAGGCTCAGCACCGGCCTGTCTCCTATTGCAAGTCTATCTTCAAATAGTGCCTTCTTGCATATCTCAAAAGTTTCTGTGAGAAACACGTGTGTGCCTCGACTGGCACGTTCGAGACAAGCCTCTCTGCTGCCTGAAATATCGGCTTGCTTGTGACCCCATCTACGTGTTGCCATCGCCATAAAATCTATGACGTCACCGCCACTTCCATCGGCTCTAGAAAGTAGGACATTAATGAATGAGTTATTTGCAGTACAAGGAAGGAGCCGACCGTACTGCAGCTTCGGCAACATTTTGTCTAAGCTGTCATCAGCTTCCCACACTCGTTTAGACATAAGGCTAGCGGTTAAGAAACTTTTAGTGTAGGCAGTGAGAGAAAAGCACGCCAACATCCAGCAGGCCGTGATTACACGGCCACTTCTGCTGCGGGCATGCTCAGGGTGAATTGGAGCGGAGAGCGAGAGTGTAGTAGCTATGAGCGCGAACACCACTTCACTCAGTCCCATCAGGGGCTGGTTGCCTCGATATATGTTGAGCAACACGAAACAGCTCGCAGAAGCAACAATGTACAGAGCCAACAAAAACAGCCACGGAAACACACCGTGCAAGAAAGCAGCCTGGTGCTTCCACCTTTTCTTCACACAGTAGACGGCTTGTCCAAATCGGTTAACGGCGAAGTGGAAGTGCTGGTACCGGTCGGGAGTAAGCCCAATTGAATGGTCAAGGATGTCGATCTCACCGTTTTTAAGAGCTGACGCGAACATTCCACGTCCAACCGGTGTCATGGAAAGAGTACAGTTGAGCGCAGACAGTGCTTGCGCCAACGTATTGTTGTAGGGTGACATGCACTCCTGAAAGGCGCTTTTATCCTGAAGAGCGATGCAGCCTACTGATATCATTCTGCCCGAAAACCGAGTCCACAGCCTCCAGTGCGTCGAGTGTCTGTCATCAATGTTTTCCTTCACCTGCTGTCTGTCCTTGTTATTGGTAAGCGGCAGAGAGCCAAGCATTTGTGCAAGCAACATTTGGAGCGACCGTTGGGCTGCATGTTCGCCTTCGATGCTGATCCTCGTAACTAAAGGATTGCAGTCCTTGCTTAGCTGAGAAACACCAAGAGTCATATGATGCCACTTCTCATCTGACGCGGCCACCATGACCTGCTTTTGGTGAAGACACGCCAATGATAGCACAGTGTGGTAGTCGTTCCAGTTCAGACACCAGGAAAGTACTTTTACCGGACTCTCGATATACAACTTCCGTTGAAGGTCAGATTCATTTTGACACAAAAGGTGTATATGCAAGTTCTTGCACATCAGGGGCTTCTGCATGCAAAGAACACAGGAAACAATGTCATGATGGACAAAATAGGGACAGTAGCACAGAGCTGCGATGATGGGAATCAGTCGAGTCGCTGGAAAACTTCCGGGCATAACGTAAAGTTGAGAGGACGACGTGCTTCTAAAGTATTTCGTACGTTAAAGTGTCTGGCTCAGATGAAGCACCGAATCCAAACAATCATTTTAGTTAGAACGAAAATGGTACCTGAATCATGGCGACAATAATATTACACTATAATGGCACGCTGCACTTCAGGTGAAAAAGAAAGAGGGAGCTCACCACTGCAAAGAAACGCGCAAGCCGAATTCACGCCTTGTGAGTATGAAGCGAAAATCCTTACGTGGTCGGTAATTTCCGCCAGGCATGAAAACGAAAACGCTTCGCATTATCAAAGTTCAATGATATTGCACTTTGATAACACGAAATCACATGAAAAGAATCTTACTTAGGAACAACTGCTTATTATATTGACATCAATGTGCACTCTTATAGCTACCCTTGGTGTCTGAAATCTTTGTCTTTTGGAGCGACCATAAAGCGAGAGTATCACAAAGTGAGCAGCACACATATTGCCATGCTCATTGTTTTGATTTCTCATATTATTGTGTGTGCGAGCGTGAACTATGTGCATGAAACAGCGATATTTGTTATTTATTGCCTAATAGAACACGAGCGACCTGCGGAAGTGATCCTCAATGAGAACAATGAACGCTGCTAATTGCGAAGTACGCGTGAATCGAGCGTAGTTGAACAACACCATTGTAAATGCATCATGTGTGTTTGCATGCGTAACGCTTACTTGAGCCTTTCAACTGCGCCTTTATGTAGTCGAGACAATACCCTTTGTTTAAGTGTACAAGATTGTGTGTGCCCTACATTGCTCTGCATATAAAATTATTAAAAACTGCCGGTATACACTTTATTGTGCCTCTGTTTACGCGATCTGTGTAGAAAATAATCTGCCTCCCGCACCCTCTTTTATGTAGCACAGCATGCTTTTACTTATGCGTTATGTATATTATTTTCCCACTCTTTTTCTTGAGTGCCATACAAAGAAGCCGGCCGCTACCGTTACGTACACCATTATTTAAGCAGTTCTAAGAAAGAAGGCAAAAAGAAGAAACAAATGTGCAGTTCCTTCAGGTGAAGGAAGAACTGGAATAAGCGGTAATGGCGACCTTAATGGCTTTTTTTTTTACTCACGGTGTCGTTACAAATGTGGCGGGGCTTGTAGGATCATGTACCACGCCCTTGAACAGTTCCAAGTTTCTCAGGACAATGTGTGCCTATATCACGGCCTGCCATGAAGATAATGTTAGGGCAGTGAAAGTGTTGTTGGCCCTTTCTATGGTAGAAGTACGACCTGTTCGCCCGAACATAGAATCGTCGGGGACACATCGCTCTAAATTGGTGACCATGAACTTGACACACCAACTGCGTATACTCCGGGGCTGCGTATTGAAAGCGAATATAGCTTCCACCGGCACTAACAGCATTTTATGATTTCATGATGCTTTTTGAGATGCAATAATGCTGCAGAAAGAAAACAGCAAGCGGCAATATCACGTGTTGGAGCTTAGGATGCAGACAAATCATTGCCAAGAAACGCTAAAAAAATTAATTAGACCTGAGGTCTACAATGTATTATTATAATTAAGTGCTAAGGCCTCGCTTCACTTCAATAAACTTTCGTGTGGTTGAAGTTTATGTTAACGTGATCAGGTTAAATTAAGTAACATGCCGTTGTACTTAAGAGGCGCGTCATGCAGATATGGTACAAGAAACGAACAGCAAAGGCAGGACATGTTTCGGTAGTTAAGAGGCAAAACTTTCTATGAACGTGTTTAGAAATTTAGTTTTAATATTGGCGCCATGTAATCTGGCTCTTCTGGTTCGGTTAAGAAGTACTTTTTTGAGAATTAAAGACTACTGCATGCCGTATGTTCTGGTTTATCCGACTCATAACGTTTGTGTCCAACCATGTTGGGACTGCCTCAATGCATGCACACCATATTTAGCTTGGAAGACCTGAAATGCCCCCAAACTACTACAGATGATCAAGCTGTTGCTTCAGCAGCCACAATCTGTGGCAAGAGCAGTGAGCATGGCTGAAACGCTTCCAGCACCTGGATGGCGTGATAGCTCAGCGGACCGCACTGCTCTGCGAAACACAGCGGAAAGATTTAAGGAAGTACACATTAATCAAAGGAGCGTCGACGATATGTTGTTTGAAATACAGGAAACAATTTTTCTCACTGACCATTCCAAGCCGGGACATATGCAACTTATTGGAAAGCATTTTAAAGCTATCAATAAATGACAGTAGTGCACTTGTTACTGTTACTAACAAGAGCCTGATTTCAGCGTTGAACGTAAAAAAGAATTGTCCAGTCATCGTGCACGCGTTTTATGAAAAGAAACAAGTGCCAGACGAATGACCAGACGTTCTGTTTGCGTGTCAAGGCAAGAGTATCATGGTAAACGTTTTGGTCATTCACGGTGGAAGTATGATGTTCTGGTGTCGTGTTAAGTAATGCAAGATGAACGTTTGAATCTCTATTGGGATGGGCAAGGTACTACGTATGGTGACCGTCAGCTGGCCATCTTCACAGTCATTGGTGATTTTCGTAAGCCCACAGCCGCAGAAGACGTAGTTCACGTGCATCCTGAATTACTTCGCACATGCGAATACTCAGAAGCGACATGAAAGCCTAAGTTACATTTGAACTTTGAGATATTTCAGAGGTGAAGTGGAAGGCGCATAACAACTTGACAAAAAAAAGAACGTTTAACTGAAGAAATACTAAGAAGAGTGCTCTAACTCCGGTGCCTGGCAGCCTTCTGCGTCCCGTTTTGCCTCGTCAATAACCATCGTACCTAAACAAGAGGTAGGCTTTCATCTCGGCAGCGACTACTGACCGACTAACACAAACTGGCCTTTTTTTTCAATTTGCAATGCCACATATTGAAGAAATAATAATTCAAACCGGAGGCTACAATGTTCTTTTTTCATTTTGAGCTTTGAAAAGTCTTCTGGCAAGTGCCTCTGCAAGAAGGAACACAGAGGTTCTCCACGTTCACTACACCGTTTGACGTGTATGAATACAATAGGCTGCCGTTAGGTTGGAAAACTTCTCCAGCCTAGTTTAAGACGATGAACAGTGTTTTGTAGCCAAACCTGAGAATCTTCTGTAACGTTTACATTGATGACATTCTAGTGCACCCACGACCAGAAGAGAAGCACTCTCATCACCTTGAAAAATTGCTACAATCGCTTAGGGATGCGATTCTGGAAATGAATAGGAGTGAATTCTAAGAATAATGTCGTCCTTGACTGAGTGTTACTCGGAATAAGCAAAAGTACTAAACGGCACTTCGTCCAAAGGTTAATGCCGCTTACGAAGTCGCATGACAATCACAAACTCTTAGCTTTTTTAGGATTGGCAGGCCACTTCAGACGTTTCATTAAAGATTTCTGGAATGTAGCGATGGGCTTGCGAGAGCTGACGAAGAACGAGAGCTAACGAGAGCTGACTAATGCACCTTTGGAATGTGTCAGAGCCGCAGGGGGGGGGGGAGGGGGAGGGGCCATATGGTTCAAAGTACTTCAGCAGTATGGCTTTGACATTTTCTGTTGTACAGGTAGCCATCTCACAGAAGCAGATCCCTTCAGTCGATTAGCAATTCTGGTTCCGCATAGAACCGTAATGCTAACAAGACAATAGGAAGGTTGTGAAAGGCGCAACTTCAAGAATGGAAAGTTGGGTGCTACAGAAACAGTGATTCAAAGATTGCTTGGTTGAGCCAAAACATCCCGGAGTTAGTTGGCCATGATTGCTTCTGGCGGACCTGTTACAAATTTTATACATACAAAATTGAAAAATCAAAGAACACTTCATAGAATACGAGAATTCATGTCACTTGTATCAGTTGAACAAGCCAAATACCAGCCTCGACCCGACGAAACAGCTCAAGCAAATTTGGAAATCTTGCACATGGACATTGAACAATTGAAAAATAGGTCGACGAGAGTTTTTTGGTGTTCCAAAAATTTGTACACCAGAATGATAGCGGCGCGTCCGGGGCAAGATGACGTATATTTGAGACTTTGCGTGACCGAGCGATATTCTCACAGGTGATTCTTGTGATATCCCATAATTAACTGGAGCAAATAGTTGCAGCAGTGGGCAGACAGCCGTTGTGTTATGATACGTTGTTGCGCACCATTTCACGCACAGCCAAGTTAAATGGCTAAAAGAGTGATTTGTGTCATCAAGGGTTCATATTGATTGTTTGAACAAATAAACCCAGGTAGAAATTCTGTTTAGAAGTGGCTGTAGCTTATAAAATTAGAACACACATTGCTAACCGTGGCTGTAGCCCACACTTTGGTGCTTCTGGCAAAGTTCCAATATTGCCAGCCGACAAGGAGCTTCGAATTGATCAGAAACTGCAACTGTTTAAACACCGCGAAACGAACCAGTAACAAAGCGGCTACATAAAAGAGAATAATATCGAATCCGACAAGCGACATTCGATACACATGCTGAAAATTGCAATGAACGATCTCGTGCTTCTGCTGCAGTGTCTGCCGTTATTGACACAAAGATTCTCATACCTTTTAGAGTCATCATAATATTGGTACAACAAGGAGTGGTAATGACCATAGGATACCTCAGTGACGAGTAACTACAAATTCACAGCCATAAGCAACGTTCTTCGACATCATTCCTGGAGTGGTGAAGAAAATAAAACGGGGTTAGTGTAAGGTGGAAGGCGTCAAAAAAAAGATTAATCCAAAAGCGCGCAATTTGAGCAGAGGAAGAAGAGCTGCAATAAACAGTAAATACAGCCTCGTTGGCTTTGTGATTGAAGATGTCGGCACAAGAGTGGTACTGAAAGTATCCAAAAAGACGTGTTCGTAGTATCGCGCACTGTTTCTTCAAACAATATCTGAAGTGCCGGAGTAACTGTCCGAGTGCAACTTCCGTGAAAGCCTAAACTCAAGCCGATAGTTTCGTAAGCGAATCATTTCTTTGTGAACCAAACGCACTTTCAGCGTTTCTCTCAATATTTTTTTACCTAGCCACCTACCTCTGAGTTCTCTCGTGATCACATACTTAACTTGGTTTTGACCAAAATTCGCGTGGGATGGAAAATAGGTTTTGTTGAATATATGACTGTCTGGTCACGACGCGAATAACCTCACGATCTGGTCGTATTCCTCGTCAAACCATTTTCTCCACACGCGTGAGGCACATACACTTATATCACAAAGCGCGGCTTATGCGTATGCAAGCATGGCTTATGCGCGGCTTATGCGGCTTATGCGCCACAGGTGATCGATATTTTACATCTGCCCTAGAACAGCGAGAAAATGCATTGGTATATTTATATATCAAATTGCTAAGAAAAACGGGCATTGGCAGCATTGACCCGATGATCACAAAAGGTATCTAAAGTACAACCTTTACCATACAAACCCGTTGTGCTCACTAGTGTTCTATGTAAAATATGAGAACACAATTTGAGAACACGTTTTGACTTAAGTTTTTTAGAGTCCCACTCATTTCTCAATCAATCGCAACATGGATTTCACAAATCTTACTCTTCTGAAAATGAATTACCACTTTTCGTACATAAACTAAACACCATTCTTGACAACAGCTCCTTAGCCGACTAGATTTCCCTGAACTTTTCTAAAGCTTTTGACAAAGTGTGCCACCAACAGCTCATTTAAAAATTGCGACTACCCGAGCTTGACCTTTCCCTAGGATTCAAAGTTTCCTTACTAACTGCTCACGATTTGTCTCGGCTGGTAGAACTGATTCCGAGGAATGTGCAGCACATTCTTGTGTACCACAGGGCTACGCTCTTGGTTCGCTTCTCTTTCAAATCAAGGTTAACTGTCTGCCAATTTGTGTTATTTCATCCTTTCTTCTGTTTAGTGAAGATTGCGTGCTTTCTCGTGAAATACCTGGACCTAACGACGCCGCCGTTCTTCAATGTGACGTTAATGCTCTCTTTAACTGTTGTAATACATCTCTCATGGAAAGATGCAGTAAAAATGTAACTTCATGTGCTTGTCAAGAAAGATTACCACTTTACTTGCTTATAACCTACATAACACACGACTAGACAGTGTTTTATGATACAAGTACCTCGGAGTTCATATCAGTACCAACCTAACAATAAATACTTACATTACATATTTTGTTTGAAACGCTAATCATATACTTCAAACTAATGCTGTATGAAACACTACTTCCTACTAAACTTTAATATGCCACATTCGTTTGGGATCCATGCCGCAATAATTTAGTGCCTTCAATAGAAATGGTACAAAATAACTCTGTTCGCTTCACAGCTGCTGATGACGATCTAGACACAAGCATAACACTAATGAAATCTAACCTTAGATTGCCTTCACATGCTTCTCGTCACACTATGCTCCCTTAAACCTTTTTCACTTAACTTATCACCACTCAAACTTACGTCATTTGCTAATCTTTCCGCCGCATTATCTTTCTCGTCGTTCAGATCACGCTGTTAAGGTTAGCATAACCACCGTCTCAAAATACGTACCACGCACATCACGTGATTGGAATTGCCTTTGCGCATCGTTTGTTACTATTGTAAATTGTGACGCATTTGAGACTGTATTAGCTGATTCTTTGATTACTTCGTAGTATATTTTACCTTTCACTTTTATATATATACATATAAGATTTCACTGTTGACGTTGTATTGAATTACAACAATGATTCTTGTATAATTAAAAACGTTGGCCATATTTTAATTTTATTTTCAAGAATGCATTTAGTATTTTTATATTTACCTTTTTCTATTTCCTTTTACTTTCTTACTATTTCATTTACTATTTTTCTCTGTGCACTTTCATATTTCTTAAATTTTGTTTATGGTGAAGCTTTGTTAATAAGAAACATATTTTGCGTCCTTGTGCTTACAAACTTGTTTCATTATGGCATTTTTACCACTCCTTTCGGTAATGTCTGTCGATCCAGAGTGTAAATGAATAAATAAAATCAGCAGGAACCGCACAAAGCATTCTTAGTGACAGTAAATAAGTGCACCACAGAGCCGCACAAGGTCCTGAAACTGCTTTGAAAAAAGACCCTGCACTTTAGAGGCATGATGTCGGTTCAACGTAAATTGTGGCTAAGGTGCTCATTATATAAATTTATAACAAAGTATTATACATTACATATGTATGCTTATGATACAGTCGCCATATCACGTTAACGTCAATTCTGACGCTAGCGTTTGCATAGTATAGCAGTTATTTAAACAATACAGTCGTAACCCTACGATTTGCCAAGCTGTTGCGGCCGGACCCCTGAGGCAAACACTAATGCAATGAACGTATGATATGCCTGTCAGCTTACCGTTAATTGAACGTCATTTGGACAATACTCACGTCTGTGTTCTAACGTGAGTGCTGGCGTTACGTTCGACTACAAGTTACTCTTTGAACGCCAGCGTAGTCTACGTGTCTGGTAAGTCTACGATGTGCGTATAAATATTGCACTTGAAAACATTGGCAGATCCCACGTAGAGTGATAAACGATGATATGCGAAGCATGAATGAAAAATATTCTTGTTATACTTGCCATGCCATATCTTACTAGTTTGTATCATATCATGTCATACCTGTCATACCTTACTAATCATGTCAAATCATGTCATACCCCACTAGTTTTGCAACATTCCATGTGAACGAAACCACCGCAAGAGCTGCAGAACCAAGATACGTAAATCATGACATTTCTGACAAACATGTCATGATTCTCATGTTATGACTTGACATACATGTTTTCCATACAGTCCTGTTATGCCATACCAAGTTTGGTATCGGTACATTATCGAAGCGTTCAGGACAGCTAAAAGTCAAAGGTGCTAGACGGATAGTCAGATAGACACATAGATAGATAGATAGATAGATAGATAGATAGATAGATAGATAGATAGATAGATAGATAGATAGATAGATAGATAGATAGATAGACTCAAAGTCGCGAAAGTTCGCTAACAAATGATTCGCATTTAAAACTGAATTTGCGATATCAAATCATCGGAGTGGCTAGTTACGAAGCAAAAGGACGACAAAAATAACGATGCAGCACATAGGGCATATGTGAGTTATGGGCCAACAACCAACTTGCTTAGGGCACACATACTGCACCGTTCAAGACCAGCAGATCGACAGAAGTACGGACGGACATGAACAGTAAATCTTGCGCATTCTATTTTATCAAAGAAAAATCCTTTTACAATTATTGAGCGAGTTTCGGTGTGGCTGCGCGTGTAATTGAAGGGAAGGACGAATACCCCATCTCAAGCCACACATAATATAGCTAGGGTGCAACTGTGCAAGATAACGAGAGTCTACAGAAAACGCGTTCATCGGCTCGTCTGTCTACCTTTCCAAATGCCCTTTCTCAGCAACCGAGATAAAATTGCAGCAACGCGAACATCTTCCAGCAAAGGGTGGCGTGAACGCGAGCATCTGTAGGCGGTGAACGGGTCTGGCGTTTTCCACGACGAATGCGGTGACGGCTTCGGAAGCTGATGAAGTGCAGGTAGGGAATGCATGCAGGACCACATATTCGACTAGTCGAATCATTTGATTGGTGAACTGCGCTTCGACTACGAGGATAAACAGGTATACTCAACCAGCTTCCACTCGCATAGCGCGGCGTAGCCGAACGAAGCCTGATTCAATTTTATACCGTGCACGTTCACGTCTTTACTTAGCTCGAACTGTCTTTCGCCGTATGGCTAAGCCAGCCATTTCAAAAAATGTGCAGTGATATTGACACAATGTGACTGCAAGTTACGCGCGCTAGTCAATACTTGTGCCTCCTAGATGATTTGCGACGCACGAGCCTGCAGGGCCCAGCTGCGCACGGCCCGTGTTGCAAAAAAAAGAACGTGGAGGAAGAGACAGAAGTGAATCCTGAAGACAACCAGGAGATTTTGTTGATAATTTATTGATTGATTTGTGGGGTTTAACGTCCAAAACTACTATATGATTATGAGGGATACCGAAGTGGAGGGTTCCGGAAATTTTGACCACACGGGTTTCTTTAACGTGCACCCAAAAGTGAGCACATGGGCCAACGACATTCCCACCTCCATTGGAAATGCAGCCGCCGCAGCCGAGGACTGGGTTGAACACTTTGAACGCGTCGCAAAGGCTAACGAATATGGTGAAGAGCGCAAGTTTGGAAGTGCTTACTTCGCGCTCGGAGATAGCGCACGAACGTGGTATGGAAACCATGAAGTTACCTTCCGGTCGTGGGATGACATTTGACGAGAGCTGCTCGCTGCTTTTCCGAACACAGACCGCAGAGAGAGAGCGGAAGCTAGCTCCAGACAAGAAATCAGCGAAATAACAAAACTGTCGCCATGTATGTGGGAGACATGTATCGCCTACTCCACCGTGTGGATGGAAATATGAGCGAAGACGGGAAGCTGCGTCATCTGATGCGAGGCGTGAAGCAAGAACTCGTTGCCGGACTAATTCGAAGCCACCGCGCACCATCTCCGAGTTTCGTTCCGAGGCGACTACAGTAGAAAGAACGCTACTACAGCGAGCAAGGTTATACAACTGGGATGCGAACATCACTTCCTTGGACATGTTGCCACCAGTCTTCGGTAGCGGTATGGAAACACTACGTGGGCTGGTGCGGTCTGTTGTGCGAAAAGAGCTCCAGAAGCAGCGTCAACAGAACGCTCCAATGCTTTTGTCTCTGACCGATGTGATCCGTGAGGAGGTCAGGCAGGTGTTACGCGAACCATCAAACGATGCACAATCAGAGCCGCCACTACAACAGAAGACAAGAATAACGTATGCCGATGTGCTACTACGAGGACCTCCTGGATGGGCGGACGTCGCGGCGGCTCCACCTTTGCAGTACCCGATGCCGCCGAGCACCCTGCAGCTAACGCCAGTGAGGAGACTAAGGAAGAGCAATCTCTGGCACACTCCCGACAGGATACCGCTGTCTTACCACTGTGCGGAAGCTGGTCACCTCTACCGAACGTGCCACTACCGCCAGGCAGCACTACGTTGTCTTCTTGTCAATGCACCTCAACCACGAAAGGGTGAACGTCCCTTCGAAATCAAAGAATACCTGTCAGGTCGTCAAGGCTCAAGTGACTTCCAACGACACCAACCTCGTGCAGCGACAACAGGGAGGTAAAGATCGCCTAGCCCCCGAACTTCAGCAAGCTCCCCAAGGTCTCGCTCCCCAAGCCCGCGTCGGGAAAACTAGACTCAGCGAGCTATGGAGGCAAGGCCGATGTCGATGCTAATGCAGAGAAACCTCCGTTGCTGACTCTGAACGACGACCGACTAAAAAACTGGCGCTTCAATAGTGACGTTGCTTCTGACTTACGTGTGTTCGTTGACGGCTACGAAGTGATGGGACAAGTAGATACAGGCGCAGATTATTCAGTGATGAGTAGTGGACTCTCTAATACATCGAAGAAAGTTCTGACTCCTTCGAAAGGATCATAAGTTCGCCCAGCAGGAAGACACCTCATGGATGCTACTGGAATGTGCACAGTAAAAATAGGAATATGGGGTTTCACGTACGTCGCCAGTTTTATTGTGCTGCCGGAATGCTCAAAAGACTTGATTATCGGCATAAATTTCTTACGAGCTAATCGCACTGTAAATAAGTTGCGAGAATCTTCCGTCTAAATCTCGACTAAGCATGCGATTGCCACTTTTTAAACGAAAGAAAACGTATATGATCATTGTATTGCAGATAATGACATCCTGGTGCCGCCAATATCGAGCATATCTGTCGGAGTAACCAACAAAGCATTCAACAAACCAACTCGAAGGATTTGCTGACAACAACACTGCCTTAATACTCCAAAAAGAGATCTGCATAGCACGAGGCCTCGTTAAGTTACGTGACAGATGTACAAATGCTCTACTTACAAACTATGGAAATGCGGGGCAGTGCGTTGCAAAGGGAACCGTCATTACCAGTCTGAATGATTTCGTCGAGGTTACGGAGCTGCGCACTTCCGAAACCAATGAGTCTGATTTTCAAGACGTGGAGTCTGTCCTTGCAGCCATCGACATCGAGCCAGGGCTACTACCAAGCGAAAAAGAGTAAATAGAGCGTCTTGTAAGGGAATTCGCTGAATATTTCTCGTTGCCATCTAAAGTTCGACGCACTCCTATTGCGAATTATCGCATCATTGTCGACAAGTCAGCGAGGCTGATATACCAGCATCTCTACCAAGTTTCCACAAGAGAAAGAGAAGCTAGTGGTAATCAGGTCAAAGGAATGCTCAAAGACGACGTGATTCAGCCTTCATCAAGTTCATGGGCGCCACCTGTTGTTCTTGTGAAGAAAGAAAAGACCAAACCTTACATTTATGCATTTGTTACCGGAATACTCAACGTCGCCACCAAACGGGATGTTTATCCTCTTCCCAGAATTGATGACACTCTGGATAGGCTGCGGAATGCCAAGTATTTTTTCTCATTGGATCTTAAAAGTGAATATTGTCAGATAGAAGTTGTCCAAACGAATCGCGAAAACAAAGCGTTTGTGACACCGGAGGGTTTATACGAGTTCAAGCTACTTCCTTTCGGCCTTTGCTCAGCATCCGCCAAATTCCAACGGATGATGGACACAGTGCTTTGTGGTCTGAAATGGCAGTTGTGCCTAGTTTATCTCGACGATGTCGTAGTCTTCTCTACTACCTTCGAGCAACATTTGGAAATGCTCCGGGCCTAGCTCACGGTGATAAAGCCAGCGGACTTGACGATAAAACCGCATAAATGTGATTTCAGCTCCAGTGAGCTTCTTTTTCACGGCTTTGTCTTCAGCGCAGGAGGCGTCCGCCCAGACCCTGAAAAACCTGAGGCCGTAGTGAAGTTTCCGAAACCAACAGACAAAAAAGCTCTTAGGCGATTTTAAGTTCTGTGCATCTATTATCGACGGTTCGTTAAAAAGTTTTCACGAATCGCTGAACCACTGACGCAGCTGACAAATGACACGGATGCAAGCAATTTAGGACTTGGGCCGTGCTCATCCAATGGCAAAACGGACAAGAACGAGTCATTGCGTATGCCAGTCGCCTCTTTCGAAAGCTGAGGTGAACTACTCAGCGACCGAGAAAGAATGCCTTGCCGGGGTATGGAGTATCAGAGATTTCGACCATATTTATATGGTTGGCCTTCTCGAGCTATAAGCCACCATCACTCGATATGCTGGCTGGCTAATCTCAAGGACCCATGTGGACGGCTTGCTCGATGCAGCCTGCGATTACAAAAGTATGATATCACGCTTGTGTACAAGTCAGGTCGCAAGCAAAGTAATGCGGACTGCTTGTCACGTGCTCCAATTCAACCTGCTGTTTCTGCTTCCACCGAGGATGGTGAAGGATTTGTTGTCTTGGGAGCTGTGACGCTGTCAGAGATGGCACATCATCAGCGATCCAACCCTGAGATGCTCCTCTTGATTAAGTACCTACAAGGACAGTCTGTCGATCGATGTTCTGCGCCCTTTGTCCGCCGCTTGTCAGCGTTCGTCCTACGAAACAACATCCTGTATAAAAGGGACTTTGACAACAATACAGCGACATTCCTTCTTGTCGTCCCTTCACTTCTGCGACCAGAGATTCTGGAGGCTCGCCCCGATGATCCATAAGCTGGACATTTAGGAGTAAGCAGAACGTTAGCACGCATCTGCATAAATTTTACTGGCCGAAGGTACTTAGCTCTGTACGACACTATGGCAGAACCTGTCGAGACTGCCAAAGATGTAAAACCCTACAACTAAAACCAGGAGGTCTCCTTCAACCGATATGAACTCAAGAGGGCCCATTCACACAAGTGGGAATGGACTTACTGAGCCCATTTCCTACGTCGTCATCGAGAAAACGGTGGATAATAGTTGGGATCGATTATTTAACCCGATATGCCGAGAAAGCAACTCTTGTTAAAGGATCAGCCATCGAAGCAGCCGAATTCATTGTCTCTAACATCGTACTGCGCCACGGCGCTCCCAGAGCGGTGATCACGGACCGAAGAACTCTATTTTTGGCCTACCTGATGAAATGAATTATGAAATTGAAGCAGACCAGCCATGGGTAAATGACGGCATATCATCCTCAAGCGATTGGTCTTACCGAACGACTTAACAGAACTCTGGCTGATATGTTGTCAATGTAGGTCGATGTAGAACACCGTAATTGGGATAAACTATTACCCTACGCAACATTCGCCTATACCACTGCGATGCAAGAGACAACACGGATGACGCCATTCCAACTTGTTTTTTGCCGGACGGTAACGACACCTTTAGATGGAATGTTACCTATTGAAGAGACACCCGATAATGACTATGACGTTCACGAGTACGTACAAAAAGCATTAGAAGCCAGACAGCTGGCATGTTATCACATTCTCCAACAGCAGAAAACCAACACGCTTTGATACAATCTGCAAAGAAGGAACGTTCAGTACGCACCAGGAGACAGAGTATGGGTGTGGATTTCTGTAACAATGCGTGGCCTGTCAGAAAAACTGCTTCGCCGAAATTTTGGTCCATACAGAGTGCTCCAACACGTCGGCTTGCTCAACTACGAAGTTATGTGAGAGGGACAGTATACTTTATCCCGACGGCGGCATCGCACAAAACTGTGAATGTCGTCAGGATGAAACCGCATCACGACAGGCAATGAAACGCCGAGAGCACACGTTGTTTGACGTTAAAAACATTCACGACGAGGTGTTGTAAATGACTGCCATGTGACCAGTTGGACACAAGCATCGGGACGATGAGTTCTGAAAATGGCGGCAATGACAAAATGTGGCTTCAAGTTACGCGTGCAAGCCGATACTTGTGCCCACCAGATGGTTTGCGACGCACGAGCCTGCGGGGCCAGCTGTGCGCAACCCGTGTTGGAAAAAAGAAGAACGTGGAGGAATAGGCAGAAAGGAATCCTCGAGTCAACCGGGAAATTTCGTTCTAGCTGTGTTATTATTCTCGGGCACAAGTTCGCCCTGCCTACGTTAGCTTAATAAAAGTGTTCATTGAACCGTGCGTAACAGTATACTCAACCCACTCGTAGTACAACGGGTAGTCACCTCACACACGAAGAGAAGTAGTCGGCTCCAAGCAGTCTCACTTCACTTGTGTAACCTAGCATTTCCGCTGGCTAGAGCAAGTCGAGAAGCGGAAAAGTCTCCTGATGGTTTTGCATTGCGGCACGCATCAACCTGGCATTTACACTTAAAAGTTCTTGTGGGTGTGCTCAGTGCGAGAATGGTGTCATAGCGAAAGCTACGTCAATGGTTCACTCAAACGCAGCTCATACCGTAGCTTGCACACACTATCGAACATGCAGCTAGCGCAGTGCAACAGAGCTGGAACGCTTGGCCGCAAGAACCAACATGGCGCTTGTTGCCATGGAAAGAGACTTTCAACCTTGTGTTATAGCGGGTGGTGGCAAGTTCTGGGTCAAAGGCTGCCACCACCCTAAAGCTTGGAGACGCACGCACATGAAAACTCTCTGGCTCTGAACAGCCGCGCCGGCTATGTGTGCAGAATGGTGTGAATGGTCGAAGCGCACCCAAGAAAACCGAGCACTGAAGTGTCGCGAGTGCGGTGGGATCTCGAACAGTGCACAGGGCGCCGAGCTCTGTTAACAAGGAGCAGCGGGCTGGTCATTCTGGTACAAACGTCGCCATCGATGGAACACCGACCTCAGCGTAGCGCAGATGCTGGAATGCCGGTACGGGTGCTCGAGTCGATGGGCATAGAAATGCCACGCCCGAATAACGGCGTCCCGTTACGTGCATGTAGCCATACGCAGAGCAAGTAGTTGGCCATTGCATTAGGCAGACTTTGTAGGCGCTTGCGCAGTCTTGAAGGACATGGCTGGACGCGCGGATGCAAAGCAGGACACTTGAAAAAGAGTCTTGTTTGGCGTCGAACTCCATGTTTTCGTGGGCGTGCTATCACGGGTGGTAGAAAAGCAGCAGGACCGCGGATCGTTGCTTCTGTGATCCACGAGCCTGCATTCTGGAGACGTGTCTGGTCGTCGCCGTCCTGCGTCAAAGGCTCCGGACGATGGTTGTGAAGCCCAGAAGGCGTGGCTTCTTCTAGAGGGCTTGATGGCGTACCCGTAATCACTGAGACAGTCTTGTTGTTGTCCACTAAAGGGGTTGATATAGTAGGTTCGGGCTGCCCAGCCTTCAGAAAACCTTCTAACCTTGAGCTGTCAGTCCGCCACTATGTCACGCATAAAGTAGTCGCTACTGGCCCTCCGGTGTGCTGACCCAGACGCCTTGCTGGGAATCGCCTTCCCATCGCTATACGAGAATTCAACCACATGCTGCAACTGGACATCATCTGTGCTTCGTCGAGCAGCTCGTCGTCAGCTCTGCACATGGTACCAAAGCGTAACCCAGGCAGTTGGGGCCCGTGCGGCGACTACCGTGCTCTCAACGCGCGTACTGTTCCTGATCGCTATACCCTCCCTCACATTCGCGAATTCTCTGCCGCCATCGCGGGAGCAGTGATATTCTCCAAAACAGACTTGGTAAAGGCCTACCGCCAGGTTCTGGTTGAGCCAGCGGACTCGCCGTAGTCTGCAATTGTAACACCATTCGGGCTTTTGGAGTACGTTCGCATGCCATTCGGGTGCGAAACGCTGCTCAGACGTTCCTGAGCTTGATCAACAAAGTAACCCATGGACTACCCTTCGTATTCGCCTATCTTGACGAACACCTGGTAGCTAGCGCTTCTCCCGAAGAGCATTGCAACAATTTGCGCCTTCTATTTTCTCAGCTCCAGAAACACGGCCTTCACAACAACCCTGCGAAGTGTGTCTTTAGTGTCGAAGACAACGATTTTCTTGGGCGTCATGTTACTAGCGAAGGCCTCAGATCGTTGCACAAGAGAATGAAAGCCCTACCCGACTGCCCTCGCCCGACATCTATCCGAAAGCTAGACGAGTTCCCTGGACTGCTACTCTTCCACCACCGGTTTCTCCCCAACATCGCCCGCATAATCATATCGCTCACCGACCTACTCAAGACCGCCAAAGCTCCGTCATTCCCCCTGACATGGATGCCTGACGCCGAATCGTCCTTTCAAGCTGCCCAAAACGCATTGGCAGACGCCGCACTGCAGGTGAGTCCTTTGCATGCGGCACCAATGCGTCTTATCACCAATGCATCGAAGTGCAACAGGAGACAGGTGACACCCTCGATTAACATCGCAATCGTCGTGACCACCAATGATCTGAAGTTGTCGCCACCACACAGCATCACACACGTAGGGCTTTGAAGGCTGTATAGGTCCCGGATTTTACTAGCAAATCTGAACACGTGTGTCATACAGGTAAATTGGAAAATGATTGAACCACAATCAGTTTCCTTTTTTGCCGTTGGTCTCCGCACTTACCGGAGCTGTCTCGGAGGCATCGGTTTTGCCTTTCGTTGTACACTGAGAAAGTGGACAAGCATGTACTCTCACTTGCAGTATGTACAAACAGATCACAATGGTCAACAGTGCTTTTGAGCATGCGTAATAAAGCACGTCAATGCACAAGAAGTGAGAAATCCATGGAGAATGCAAATGCAAAGCGAATATCAACAAGGCCATTCGTGCCGGATCAAGGGAGCTTCGTACCATTGCTCGCATAGATTGCTCATACATGCACTTCATCACTTTGGCACCATGTGTATGCCCGAGTTTAACGCATTTAGGCGTTGTACTTTTATTCAGGTCCCGCTTGAAGTGCTAGATATAGTCAGGAAACAGGACATTTTTTGTTTATAGTTTCCTAGATATAGCTGGCATTTAACCAGGACCTGATTGGCAGTTTACAGAACGTACGTTGGAGTGCTTGTCTCTAACTCAATGTCCTGCGATGCTCGCTAGCACTCGAATTTCCAGTTGCGGAACACCGAACTAAACAACACATCTTTTGCACTTAGCCCACATTTCATTTTCATGAGCTTCCTACTTTTACGAATCGAGGTTGTATTAAAGGAAAAAGCTTGTCACATTCTTGATTTTCAGGAAACTACGTATAAAGACCAACAACAGAGCAGGGTCTATGCACGTTTGCTTGTGGCCGACTCTCTGTGCTCTAACCATTTAAGGCCGGTGAGGCAATGAGGGTGGTGGTGGCAGCATTTTTCGCAGTGCTGCCTGGGCAGAGTCTTACGTCTATGCTGGATCGGAACGTACGGCCCAGACCCATGCCCTCCGCAGTGGCTTGTGCCCAAGCCAAGGAGCCTCAGCTCTATGGCCGGGCTCGGTAGCTGGTTGGCCTCACACGCTGTCTACAAGTGGTGACAACCTAAGAATAAATATAAGCTCCAGCACCGATGCCTCATTGCCCTTATTCAACATACCTCCGCGCTACAAAGGAAGTATTTCCCAAACAGCAGCCATTATTTTCACTCATAAAATTATTACCTTACAATACTTGATTTGCTATGGAAATAAACATTCCGAAGCTTAATAAAGCAACTTGAGAAGGCGCGGACCCCCACGTTAGCTTAGCAAGATATCTGTTATTTAATGCGCACCCCGCACTGTGCTCGTCTTGGAGTTCATGAAGAAACAATGTACATCTATCCAAGGCGTAGATTCTGCGCAGCACCTGTCACTGTACTAGACAAACCATGCCACATTTACGTAATCTTTAAAATTGAGAGTGTTGTTTTGCGGTTTCACGAAATGAAATGAGCGTTAATCACAATTCATCAGGTTTTTTGCAATTTTTTACGAAACTTTTGCTGCCAGGTTTCTTAGCCGTCGTCGGTAACTACAACTATGACTCAATGTGAAAATGAAGAAGTAATCTGAAATTCACTTCAAAAATTTTTAGTCTTGTTCTGCCGCAAAGAGCGAATGTGCGTCTCACGTCGCCGTGTTTGTCATCGCGTTTGAGGTAAACGCCAATGTTTCATTCGACGTCTTGTTTCATCAAAAAAAAGCACGTAAATTCCACTGTGCTTAATAGTGGGGATCATTGCATACGTCGTGGTTAAGTTAATGCCAAAAGATGTACGCAACTAAAACTGGCAGTGACTAAAAGCTGTAGGTAAATTTTTTCGCAGGCTTCGATGACTTTCACTTCACAGTGTTGCTATCACGCCGTCAGTCCTTGTATATTCAACTTTTTCAAATTGGGGCCCAGTTTTGCTGCAATAGGGGACTGTCATCAATGAATGTATCTGAAAAGGTGTGTCTGTGCAGGGAAGGAGCTTTCTATCTCCAGGGAATGCGAGTGATTGTTTATTTATTCTAGACTCATGGCTCACACCAAATCAGGGGGATTGGCCAAGAAATCGTAATGTATTATTTTCTGTCAGCATTATAACTATGTGTAATACATTTGTATTATAATATGACTAATGTAAAAAAACCACGTAAAAAAGAGCGAACAAAATATTAAAAGTCAATTTATATATTTATTTATTTACAGAGTACCTACATCGCCATATAGGCGTTACGCGGGGGGGAGACAAAAAAAAAGTCAGTACAATGAAATTCGTAGCAATATACATAAAAATAAAAATAAAAAGAACCACCGCCACATTTATCAGAACATAATAATGCATCGCAAAATACATTTTCGTACACACAAACCATACATAATGCAAGAAGAATTTCACAGCACAGAAAAAAATAGATCATTATTGTATATTAACCAAGTCGTCACTTAAGCTGTTCCACTCTCTTATTGTTTTTGCAAAGAATGAGTGGAAAAAAGTATTGGATCTGCATTTGAAGGTAGATAACTTTTTGCTATTGTCACAGCGAGTGGATGTGTTGGGGGGTTCAACAAGGTAGCTATGGTGATTGATTCCTGTGTTAAAGTAATATATCTGGTGCAACAGTTTAAGCCGTAGTTTCTGTCTACGTACCTGTAGCAGATCTTATCCCAAAGTGGCCTTCATTTGTGAAACGCTGGCGTAGGGGCTCTAATTATTAAAAACAAACCTTGCCGCTTGAGAAGCTTTGAGATTTCATATATTGTGATTACCACTCAGCTTCGTTGATTTCACTTCACCATTTTGAATATTCTTTTAGGATACTAAATAATAATTACTTCATTGAAGATCACGATAGGACACGTTTGGATTCGTGAATATAATCGCAAACATCATTGAAAGCCTCCTGGTGGCAATGTCCCAAAACTGAGGCACCAAAGCTTAGCGCAGTTTACGCCGTCAATGTAACGCCTATTTTCAGAAATGAAATAACTAGAATTCTCTTTCTATGTATTGCGTATCGGTGACAATACAAAAATAGTGTTCAATTGATTCCATTTCTCCGTAGATAGTGCAGAGGGGTGATAATGTCTGACCAGCTCTCTGTAGATACAGGTTTAGGGGGGAGGCACGACATCAAAGTTTAGTAGGTAAAACATCGAGCTTTCTTGACCGACTCCAGTGGGGTCGCCATGGAAACATGAGGTGGTTATATTCTGTCCGCGTAGTTACTTTTTTATCATGTGAGTGCAGATTGCTGATTTTTGATATCTTATTGCTGCAATATATTCAGCATCTGGCAGTATGAATAAAATTGGACCATAAAGTGCAGCTCGTGCTACAGAATCAGCCAGTTTAATTATTCATAATCCACAGTGTGCCGAAATTCATAGTAACCTCAGGAGTCTCAACTGCGGTGATACTAATGTTCTGAAAGTCCTTCGAAATTGAGACCTCTCAGAAGCTGTCAGAGCTGCACCAACTGAAAGAAAATCCGTCATTATGACTGCGTTGTTTTGATTTGACGGAAGTTTTCGAAGAGCTAAAATCATCGCCATGAGTCCAGCTTCAAAAACAGGAGTCTCACTGGAGCAGTCAAGCATCACTATCAAGCAGTCTCGCTGAAAAGGACTAGTCGAGTGAATCAGAGGCGATGCCTACATCTGCCTTTTGATTATTTACATAAGCATGTGTGGCTAATATATTTTTAGTTTCTGCATGCTCCAAGTAATACAATAATATGTTACTTAAAAACTTGAGAGAACTTTTTGGCGTTTTGGGGGAAATTTTATCATAAATATTATAACACTACAGTTCGAGCCATTAGTCTCAATTAAATTTCTCATGTTCACAATTATACTTTGTAGATTCTTTTGTACAAACATTACCTGGTGTGTGTGAAACTATGGCCAATGAGCAACAAAGAAGGTGTCTTGGTTTGCAATAAAAGCATACTTAGATCTTGCTGGTTAGCTCTAAATTTTCAAAAATGCTTGTACTGTCAAAATGCCAAATCGACAAAATAATGTAAGCAGGCGTGCTTCTTGGTACAGTACATTGATAGCCACAAGCCTAGGTAGTCCCAGACATAATTGCTGTGCTTCTCACTTCCAAACAACTAGAGGTTTTGTTTTATAAGCAAGGCCTCCCGAGAACAGTATGCATCCGCATTCCTTGATGGGGCGGATGTACATCTTGTAAAACAATATCAAATTGTGCGGCCGTAAGCCATATTTACGGTTACATAGCCATGCAGTAAGCCTGAGGCCCGTTGTGCTTTGCTAGTTATATACTCTATGTGTTGACTACAGTTAAGTTTCTCAATATAAATGATTGCCCAATATTTCATAGAGTCTAATTGCTGGATGGGTTCCTGTTTATATGGAATGTTGATCGAAATTGAGGCTGCAAGCGGAAAAACCAAGAGCGAACTTTCGCTGACTTTCGACAATATTGAAATCGACTGCAACCAAATTTTTAATCTATTATATATCTTTGTTTTTAAGTTGTAGTGAGTAAGTATCACAATCAGCAGCAAAGAATGCGATGCCATCAGCATAAATGTAGACAGTAACTTCTTGTTCTATTGGAATTGTGCTCATCAAAGCATTAAATAACACTGGAGATGAGACTGCTGCTTGGAGAACTCCACGCGTTTGTTTAAATATAGATGAGGAACATAAATCCTAGACACAGTAGAATCCTCTTGATAATAAACATTTTGCCACCCACTCAATAAATATTGTGAGAAGTTTAATCTCTTAAGCGTATTTAACAAAATGAAGTGCTCCACACTGTCATACGCCTTGGCTATTTCAAGCATTACTAAAACAACGTACTGCCTTCTTTTTTGAAGGAGCTGTATTCTGCCCTCCTAGTCAGCATGGGCACACCGAAATGAGAAATCTTTACGAAAGCCAATTTGGTTCAGTTTCATTACTAAAATGTCTGCCATCTGGATACTTACTCGCCTATGCAGGATCTTCTTTACTAGTTTGATTATGTTAGATGTTAGAGAGATGGGTCTGTCATTATCGACTGTTAATCCTACTCCTGCCTTTTTTAGCATTGGAATAACCTTTTCTATCCTCCGATCTTGCGGCACCCATGAGTTTTTATGGAGTAGTTCATAACACTGCAGACGCCACTGAGCGATATATTGAGCAGAATTTCTATCATGGGTACAGTAATTCCATCTGGGCCATAAGCCACAGAGGGTAAATGTTTAATCACGTTGGATACTTCCGTCTGTGTCACCACGTTCAAGTCAGACATTGTCGTAGATTTGTGCCAGTTGTTTGGCATGACTGAGCTAAATCTGCTTTCCAGACTTTTACCGATCGACTCTAAGGTTGTGGTTATTTCTTGCACCGACAGATTATCATAAACTGTGTTTACTAGTAAAGGCAAGATTTTCCGAGGTCTCATGTGTCAGAAAAGTGCTTTCATATGTTCAGGCTTCGACAGGTATTCATAATGTCTTCTGTCATAGTCTTGTTTAGCTTGAGCTACCGTTCCCCCAAAGCCCGCTGCAATGAATTTATAATCTGCCCAGTTTTGGGGAGACTGATTATGTAAGAGCTGCTTCCAAGCTGCTTGACATCGTCGGTGCTCTATTGTACATTCATCATTCCACCAACGACTATATGCCCTTTTTGTGGATTGAATAGTAAATTCCGCTCTATTGTAGGCTATTTTAATGACGGCTTTCGTCTTCAGTGCTTTTGTATCATCGATTTCTTTCGAGTGAATAGCCAACGCTGACATCAAATAATTTTTAAATTCAGCGTAATTTACAAATACTCGCACATTTGAACATGGCGGAATTGTCAAGCGAATATGTCAAAACTTATCAGTAACAGGTCACTGTTGGTGCCACAGTTCAGCGCTTTCCAAGAAGTAGTAATAGCCGAACTGACGAAACTTAAATCTAAGATCGACCTGGATTGATTACGAATAATTGTGGGGGTTCTGACGTTGAAGCACGTCAGGTCATTGGTCATTGTTCACTCATACAAGCGTTTTCTCCTCAGATCAGATCTGAAACCCCGACTTGTGTGGTAGGAAATAAAGTCTCCAACTGAAACTTTGTCCTTGTACCACGACCTTGTAGCCAGATCATAACTTCGTGTGTTTTGAACTGCGTCAGGAAAATATATATTAACTGTGTGAAAGCACTGAAGTTTGGTAATGTAATGTCTAGTGCCGAAATTTTGAATTCTGCCAGCATAAGTTTGTATTAAAATGAGGCGTTTTTGAGTGGCACTCTTTTATAAAACAGAAGAGTGGACATGACACGTCAAGAGGTAATGGCGGAACCAGCCTGAGTACCCAGCCAACCAAACGTCGTCTTCTTCACCGACCGAGTCATACCCCCTGCCTTTCTGAGTAGCACTCATCTTCTTCCCTACACTTTCCTCCCCTCCGGAAAAGAGCCATCCTGGTGACTCATGGGCAGGAGACAATAGAGGGATCGTAATACGGTTTTAGGCAGTCTATGTGGACGGTCTCACGTCCACGGTGTCGTTGATCAAGGGGCTGTTCAAGCGACTCCACAATTTAATTGACGGGTGAAGTTTGTTTAACCACACGGTATGGGCCGTCATACTTGTACATCAGTTTCGTTGAGAGACCAGGGCTGGTATAAGGGATGCGAAGCCAGACAAGGTCATCCGATGCATAAGAAGCCGGAGGCGTCGGGCTATCGCGGTGGTGTTTCTGGCGTTGCTGTTCAGCACTTGAGAAGGAGCGGGCAAGCTGACGACACTCTTCCGCGTATTTAGCAGCTTGTGAAATCGTCGTCGACTCAGCGACATCCGGGTGGTAAGGAAGCATGGTGTCTAGCGTGCAAGAGGGCTCGCGACCATAAAGGAGGAGGTATGGAGAGAAACCAGTGGTTGCCTGGACAGCAGTTATATGCGCATATGTTACACAAGGAGAATACTGTCCCAGTTGGTGTGATCGGTTGCGACGTACATCGACAGCGTGTCTCCTAATGTACGGTTGGCTCGTTCTGTATTGCCATTAGTTTGAGGATAATATGGGGTGGTGGTGCGATGAATGACTTGTCATTCCTTGAGAAGCGATTCGACGGTGTCCGACATAAACACACGCCCTCGGTCACTCAGGAGTTCACGTGGTGCACCATGACGTAAAATGATCTGATGCTATATCAAACGACGGACGCCACTGGCTGACGCAGAAGAGAGTGGTGAAGTTTCTGCGTAGCGCGTAAGGTGATCGATAGCGGCGGCTACACCTTTGCAGTACCCGATGCCGCCGAGCATCCTGCAGCTAACGCCAGTGAGGAGACTAATGAAGAGCAATCTCTGGCGCACTCCCGACAGGATACCGCATTCTTACCACTGTGCGGAAGCTGGTCACCTCTACCGAACGTGCCACTACCGCCAGGCAGGACTACGTTGTCTTCTTGTCAATGCACCTCAACTATGAAAGGGTGAAGGTCCCTTCGAAAATGAGGAATACCTGTCAGGTTGTCAAGGCTCAAGTGACTTCCAACGACACCAACCTCGTGCAGCGACAACAGGGAGGTAAAGATCGCCTAGCCCCCGACCTTCAGCAAGCTTCCCAAGGTCTCGCTCCCCAAGTCCGCGTCGGGAAAACTAGACTCAGCGACCTATGGAGGCAAGACCGATGTCAACGCTAATGCAGGAAAACCTCCGTTGCTGACTCTGAACGACGACCGACTAATAAACTGGTGCTCAATAGTGACGTTGCTTACGATTTACGTGTGTTCGTTGACGGCTACGAAGTGATTGGACAAATAGATACAGGCGCAGATTATTCAGTGGTGAGTAGCGGACTCTCTAAAACATTGAAGAAAGTTCCGACTCCTTGGAAAGGACCACAAGTTCGCACAGCAGGAGGGCACCTCATTGATGCTACTGGAATGTGCACAGCGAAAATAGGAATATGGGGTTTCACGTACGTCGCCAGTTTTATTGTGCTGCCGGAATGCTCAAGAGACTTGATTATCGGCATAGATTTGTTACGATCTAATGGCACTGTAATAAATTGCGAGAATCTTCTGTCTCATTCTCGACTAAGCATGCCCTTGCTACCTTTTAAACGAAAGAAAACGTATATGATCATTGTATTGCAGATAATGGCGTCCTGGTGCCGCCAATATCGAGCACATCTGTCGGAGTAACCAACAAAGCATTCAGTGAACTCGAAGGATTTGCTAACAACAACACTGCTTTAATACTCCAAAAAGAGATCTGCGTGGCACGAGGCCTTGTTAAGTTACGTGACGGATGTACAAATGCTGTACTTACAAACTATGGAAATGCGGGGCAGCGCGTTGCAAAGGGAACCGTAATTACCAGTCTGAATGATTTCGTTGAGGTTACGGAGCTGCGCACTTTCGAAACCAATAAGTCTGATTTTAAAGACGTGGAGTCTGTCCTTGCAGCCATCGACATCGAGCCAGGGCTACTCCCAAGCGAAAAAGAGTGAATAGAGCGTATTGTAAGGGAATTCGCGGAATATTGATCGTTTTCATCTAAAGTTCGACGCACTTCTATTGCGAAACAACGCATCATTGTCGCCGAGTAAGCGACGCCGATATACCAGCATCCCTGCCATGTTTCACCAAGAGAAAGAGAAGCTAGTGGTAATCAGGTCAAAGGAATGCTCAAAGACGACGTGATTCAGGCTTCATCAAGTCCATGGGCGCCACCTGTGGTTATTGTGAAGAAAGAAAAGACCAAACCTTACATTTCTGCATTTGTTACCGGAATACTCAACGCCGCCGCCACCAAACGGGATGTTTATCCTTTTCCCAGAATTGATGACACTCTGGATAGGCTGCGGAATGCCAAGTATTTTTCCCATCGGATCTTCAAAGTGAACATTTTCAGATAGAAGTTGACCAAATGAATCGCTAAAAGACAGCGTTTGTGACACCGGAGGGTTTATACGAGTTCAAGCTACTTCCTTTTGGCCTTTGTTCAGAATCCGCCAAAGTCCAACGGATGATGGACACAGTGCTTTGAGGTCTGAAATGGCAGTTGTGCCTAGTTTATCTTGACGATGTGGTAGTCTTCTCTGCTACCTTCAAGCAACATTTGGAAAGGCTCCGGGCCGTGCTCACGGTGTTAAAGCCAGCGGACTTGAAGATAAAACCGAACATGTTAGCATTGAATGACGGCTGACGAAGATGATGGTGAGGGTGAGTGGATGAAAGAACTTTATCTTGGCAAAGAACACACCACAGAAAAAAAATTGCCGCGTATCTGTACGTTTCACTGCAAACGTCGCCGAAAGACGATGGTCTTGCGTCTGGGAAAAGTGAACAAAACGTTTATTTGATGTTCTGCGGAAGAAAATCGGTGAATGGTTTGCTGGAGGCGCTGGTAGAGTGCCTCGATGCACGAGCGCATCCAGGCACGTCATGCGTAAGACATAAGCGCTATCTGTCATTGACCTTGGAAAACAAAGGGCGCGGCGTGCGCTCCGGCCTCGGAGGTGATAAGGTGTACAACGCAAGGCGTCGGGTAGGTGCCAGCACAATGTCGTCTTAGCAAAGTGTTGGAAACACTTGCATTTCGCACTTCATATATATGCAATAATTGCTTTTTAGCGATTGATTCATTGATATGTATGGTTTAACGTCCCAAAACCACCATAAGATTACGAGAAGCACCGTAGTGGAGGACTCCAGTAATTTTGAACAACCTAGGCTCTTTACCGTGCACTGAAATCATAGCACACACGCCTACAGCATTTCCGCTTCCATCGGAAAAGCAGCCGCCGCAGCCGGGAATCGATCCCCTGACCTGCTGGTCAGCAGCCGAGTACCACAGCTTCTGGAACACCGTGCCAGTGCTAGCTTTTTATCGACAATCACACAAGTATGAACCCGGAAACTTGAGCAATATTGGTGGGCGCTGCGAATGGGGTTGTATCTTGGCCGTTTCGGGTGTTTTTTCAGCAGACAAACAGACAAGTCCACGAACAGACAGACTGAAAAAACACAGAAACCAAACTTTTTGCGTGGAAGGTCCCGAAAAAAACAAACTATCCTCTTTATTATCAAATGGACATCTGCCGGTCTCGGTGCAGCGGCACATTGCCTCTCGTCACGAACATCGCTATGCTAAATTTTTCATTGGTGCATCGAGACTCTTACGTCACAGTAATAAGTGGCTGCTGTTGGATGCTCATAATACAAATGAACTGTGGTAAACTTTACTTTTTATTCTTAGCTTTTCACATACTATAGCACCCGATCAGTAGCTTGGCCTGGCCCGGTGGCGCGTCCATCGCAGAAACGTGCCACTATGCCTGATCTTAGACACACAGTTTCCCGCGGGAAACGCCACGCTTATAAAGGTTGGTCTGATAGCCCCAACTCCTCGGTTCGCACGAGCTGCTTCTCTTCGGTGAACATACACATTCTGCCCGTGGACGTTCTCAAGCTCATGCGCAACGTTCCTCTGTCCTCATAGTTGCTCACCTATTAGGTGTAACGCACAACCGTTTGCCCGCACACACATTCTTCTTCTGCTGTTTTCACTGAAATTTTTACTTTCACACTCATGATTTTCACGTTTGCTTTCACTATTAGCAGAGTTAACTTGTTTCTACTAACGATAAAAGCAAATAATTTGAACACTGCATCAAAAGCGACTTTCATGTCATGATGTTCCAGATTTGTTTACACACAACTTTTAGTTTGGGCTAGAGAAGTCCCAAATTGTAAGTGGTTTAAAAGTCTTGGTTAGCTATGCGTATTACTTGCTCGTTGAAGCTACCTGAACACATCCGAATGCAATTCACGCAGTTGTTTGCTCTGAAAGAAGTATGTCCATCCCCAAAATTCTCCAACCACTCCCGTACTTTCTCTAACTGGCCCGTCAACCCTCATCTTGGAGCCCCCGAGAGATCCAGGTATTTTTTCCAGCACCGATGTCATGGATGCAGTAGCCTGGCTGACATTATACGAGCGAGTGGGTGTTAGTTGCCGATGGTACCCCCCGCTCTTGCTGGCCAACGTGATCTTCTCTCTCAGAGGCACCGCAATGGTCTGGTATACAACGGACGAGGGAGAGCTGACCAGCGGGGAGTCATGCAAGCAAAAGCTTTGTGAGCTATTCGGCGGGCCTCTGGAAAATCAACGCACCATTCAAAATGAGCTGGCACGTTGGGTTCAGACGTGCACTGAATCCTACCTCCCGTACTATGGGTGTCAATTGATATCTGAATAGCGAGAAGCCTTCGTGATAGTCTAGTGCGTGCCATCTAGCTATCGCCATTGACATACGCGTGCATCCTGTTTGTCAGCTCTGCTCATTTAGGCGTGCCTGTTCATGGTGATAAGTGAACGGCACCCACTATACAATCGCTAAAGCTTGCCGCTGTTCGGTTTTCATTTGACGCTGATGGTACATTGAGGACGTGCTCGCCTTGTGCCTCAAGGTTTACTCGCAGGTGTGGAGAGCCGATGAGGTTGACCACGTTATTAATGGCATAGCAGATGACGTCTTTCATATTCTCGTGTTCAATAGCTCATCTACGGTCCAGGACATCAGTTCTTAATGCCGGTGTTTTGAAGAAGCCAAGAGCCACTGTGTTCTACATCCGATGCCGTTGCCGACGCTAAAATCCTCTACCAACACGATTCTACTGACCCTGCCCACACGTCAGCACCTTATCAATGCTGACATGGATGTTGTACCAACTACGGCCCTCATTGACATGGACCACACGGGTCTATCATGAACGCGGACATTAGAACACGACGATAGTTATAGCGCGAGGGCAGAACGACGACAAAGAGACAAGAAGGACACGAGCGCTCTTGTCTCTTTGTCCTCGTTCTGTTCCCGCGCTATAACTATCATCTTGTCGTACCAACTAGAGCAAACTGCCACACTTCTAACTTGGAACACGGTTGAAGGAAGTCGTCACTCTTGGCCCAACTCCTGTGCTCCGAAATGCGTTGTTCGAACAGTCGCCGAGATTGGTGTGTGCTCAGCTCACGTGAGCTTCACCGGACATCACAGGTCAGTTCTGTTTTATGTTTTAAACATTGCCTTCACGACATAGTTTTCAGCCACGACTTTTTTTCGAAACATTCGGCCTTCAGAGATTGTCCTGCCGGTATAGTGTACTTCGCTCTACCGACTGTTGTTGAAACTTCCTGTTGCCCTTCATGTCGGCTGTGTTCCACAAAACAGCTGCGTCTCCTTTAACGAACAGTTGCTTACATAGGTGTCTCCTCTGTCCCAGACGGTGTTGATATTGTTGACGTCTGCTTTCGCGAAACGTTGCGCTTTCTCACACCGTCATCACTATAACGGCCGATGCGTCCTGACTACCGCTATTGAATTTGGGCTTATGTATACAAGTCCTCCATCAGACCACAGGGTGTTAACTAAGATGAATGCACCTAGGGAGCCTTTATGTGCGCGCGTCTCCGTCTTTTAGGTGGTGAGAACTTTGATCATGATTGCTTACAACTGCCTAAACCAGCCATCATATCTGACCGGCCACCACGTTGATTCTGAGTGGTTGCTCATATACAATGAAAGAAGCGTGTGTTTCAAGAAAACGGGGGTAGTTTTTTTGTGTAGAAAGTTCTGAAGGCTGAAGGGTTGTTTTCAAATTTAGCCGCGGTTTGGTAGAACCGGAAAGACAAGTTTGTGGCTCGAGTTTGTATAAAATACTTTTCAAACAGTTAGTTTCTCCAACATGGTAGACCCACCTTATTGGCGGAGTGAGGATATTTTGGGAGTCTATATTTTTGAGGGGGAGAACCTTGATGTCACTGCGAACGGACATCAGTGTCTGCGTGGCATTCCTGAAGCGAATTCTTATTAGCACTGCAGACACCTCGAATGCCTTCTAGTGCAAGGCTCGACACCGTGCTCTTTATTTGTTGGTAGCCATAACGAGAGGGAAGGCAGATCTAACAACCGGGTAGCTCGCGATGTTCCCTGTAAACCACGTAACTCCGCTATCCTGATTCTCATACCATAAATATTACTTTTGTCCGCAATATAATTTCCTGCAACAAGTTTTGTTCCTACGAAAGATTCAGTATAATGGACAGACTAGAAACCTTACAAGCTGTAAGCATTGCTGGAAAATATTAGCGCACTAAATCATATTACACCAACCTTCCCCCTCTCCCCAAGCCTGTATAATAGGCTAGAAGAAAAACGAAGGGGAGAAACAAGGAACAAACCAAGTTTTTCCAGGTCAGATTTTACTGCAAACAGTATACTAACAACAACTAGTCTTAATTTTTTCTAACCGTCCTGCCTCCTTTGCTGGAAGTTCGGGTCCTCGCAGTGGGCCTACAATGACACAATAAAACGAAAAGACATACACGGCGCTGACAACGTATACGGAGTCTTTACACATTTTCTCTACATGCACTAAATGAAAGCTGAATTTACGATATCAAATCATCTGTGTGGCTGGTTACGAAACAAACTGAGGACGACAAAAATAACGATGCAGCACATACGGCATATTTGAGTTATGTGCCAACAACCAACTTGCTTGGTGTGCATATACTGCACCGTTCAGGAGCAACAGACAGAGAGAAGTACGAACGGACACGAACAGTAAATCTGTTGCTTTCTATGTTATTAAAGAGAAATCATTTTTTAGATTATTAGGTTAGTTTCAGCGTGGTTGCGCAGGTCATTAAAAAGAAGAACGAATACCACATGGCAACCCGTACAAAATTGAGGTGTGTTGCAACTGTCGAAGACTACAAGAGTGTATAGGGAACGTGTTCTTCGGCTCGTCTGTCTACCTCTCCGAATTCCCTTCCTCAGTGACCAAGATGAAGTTGCAGGAACGCGAACATCTTTCATTAAAGGAAGACGCGAACGCGAGCGTTCGTAGGAGCCTTACGGAGGAGGAGGAGAAAAACTTTATTTATCCCAAGAGAGAAAGACGCGGTGGTTGCGTGTCAGAGGAGCCTGCCCAGCGTAGGTCTTCACAATATTTTCGGCCCAATCCAAGATCTGGTCCTGGATCTAGGGCGCCGAGCTGCACACAGCAGCCTTCATCTGCTCCTTACTATAAATGTGTAGAGAATTAGGTGGTGGGTTTCGAGTACAGCACCACTTGATATGATCTAGGTTGGCTCTTTGTGAAAAAAATGCACAAAGGGGAGGGTTATATCGCAAGGTGTATAAGGCGGCGAAAAGATGGGGTAAGAAACGTACGCATTTGTAACTGGCGCCAAAGTATTTCATGGTAGCACGAATCTCCAGGTGTAAGGGGGGTATGTGGTGCGCTGTAGGCGGTAGTGATTTGTTATATCGTGTTAGGTCAAAAGACGATCTCTCGCGCTGAAAAAGGCCGCGTAGTCTAAGGCACCACCAGAGGCCTGCGCTGGGCCGGTCATTCCTCGAGCACAGGTATGAGCCGGCTCATTGCCACTCAACCCCGCATGCGCAGGCGTTCATATGAGAGCAACGTCTTGCATGGTAGGATGTCTATCAAGAATAGAAACGGCAGTTGATGAGATGCGACCTGCACTGAAGTTACGTATGGCAGTTTTGGAGTCACTTACAATCATAGTGATATTGGGTATGGATAGACCTCCAACGTGGGCTGCTTCCTCTGCCTCCTCCGAAGAGCTGACGATGGATGCCATTGTGAGCACCTTGCCATTATAATCGACAGCAGAAAGAGCATAGGATGAGGAGGATGGGTATCCTGCCGCACCGACATAGAGCACGTCATTGGCTCCATACAATTTTTCGAAGAGCTATAGCTCTTTGGATTCCACGCTTAGTATGATATGTTGGATGCATGTTTTAGGGAAGGGGCGATATGAGTAATTGTTTGTGTATGTAATGGGGATTGTTGTATTTAGCATCGGTGAGTGAAGTGAAGTTAATTTGCGTATACGATAAATTATGGCGAACTGTGGTAGTGGTCTCGAGCCTTGCGAATCGAGCTGTTAAATGGGCTTCACGGATTTCACATAGGTATTTAGGACTCCTGTCTGATGGAGTCACTCGTTAGAGGTATTCATTGCAATGCCTAGCGCGTATTCGTAAACTCTGCAGAGGAGGGTCTTCGCCAATTCCTCCTCTGCTAATTTGATGCCTCCTCTGCTAACGTGATGGTAAAGCAGAATTTATGCAATTTTACTGATCACAAAAGCTTGTATTACGCGAAGTAGCTCTCACTCTCGGAGCCCTGCATTTTTTCCTGAGATTCTTCATATCATTCTAAAGGTGTTTTCTAGGGTATTGCGTAAAGCTTCGACTGTGTGCGTAATAAGTCGGTGGTTTTTTATAAACAAACCTAGCACAAGCGTGCGTGATACTCTAGAAATGAGGCACCCTATTATGTTAACTTCGATCATTGGAACGTGTTTCTACCGACGATGAGTTGGTAGAAGGAGTAACTCTGATTACTCGGTGTGCATTAGAGATTCACTTGAGATGTTAGTGCTGCTATAATATTAGCAGCTGTAAGTAGGGTGGCTTGAATGTGTCCATCTGAGCCTCCTTTCACCCATAAGGTGATATCAGCATAGATGGAGAAGTTCAAGTCGGCGATACGTTGAAGAGCGTTGCGTTTAGGTAGCATAGCCAGATTAAAAAGAATTGGAGACAGCCCTGACCCTTGAGGCGTTCCGAAGCTGTCTATTGTATAGGGTGAGGAATGTTCTGGGCCTAATGTTAATGTAGCTGTGCGGTCTGTGAGGAAGCTTCTGATATACGAGTACATTTTAAGGCCACAAGAAATGCGATTGAAGCCAGCATATATAGCTGCGTTGGCTATATTATTGAATGCTCTATGTATGTCCAGACCACGCATCGCCTGTGTATGCTCGCTCTTCTTAGGAGTTATTATGTCGTCTTGAAGGCGAAGCATCGCATATTGCGCCGAAAGTGAGGCCCTAAAGCAATCATTTTTGGAGGCAGTAGTCCATTATCTTCTACGCGTCTCTGGAGGCGTGCAAGCACAGCATGCTTCATAGTCTTTTCGAGACACGATGTTAAGGAAATGGGCCTCAGATTTTATACTAAGAGAGCTTTGTTCAGTTTAGGTGTAAATATGACTCTGGCATCTTTCCACGAAGATGGTATGGTGCCCATGTCAAAACAGTCATCAAAGAACTCAGTCAAAGCATCAATAGAAATAGGGTCAAGATTTCGAAGTAATTTGTTGTTAACGCGGTCGGGGCTTGAAGCTGACGTAGTACAGAGTGTTGCGAGGGCGTGCCTAACTTCCGCCTCGGCGCATCTAATGACTCATTAGGTTTTCCTGCGTAAGATGGTATAGAATCACTTCGTATTTGAGGTAAATGCGACGTGCGGAGGTTATCGAAGAGCTGTCCTAAATGATAACTGTGCTCGTGTAACAGTTAAAAGATAACGCGGCATTGTCGTGCGCAAGAAGTACTGAGGTCTAGCAGATGTCTCAGAAGTTGCCATGTTCGTATATTACTGAGGTGGCGATGGATTGTTTCACAAAGCTGACCCCATTTCTGTGCCGCCAATTGAGTGGCGTATCGCTCGATTTGTTTGTCTAGCTTCGCTATCCTAATGCGGAGTTGCGTGTTGTGGCGCTGGTGTTTCCACCGTCGCAGTAGTGACTGTTTTGCTTCCCACATATGGAGAAGCTTGGAGTCGAGAGTAGTCATCGAGGTGTCCTGGCGTGGAATTTTCGTGTGAATTTCAACATTTTTGGAGCTGTTGAGTCCCCTCAGTAAGGTCTGCAATACGCGAGGGAGCGGTGCTGTGGTGGGTCGCTCTAAATGTGTCCCATTCTGTTAGCGCCAGTGGTTTGGGTGCAAGTGGTTTGTGTTTTAGTTGTAAAGTAATGTTAATAATGTAGTGATCACTGCCAAGATTATTTTGCGTGTTAGTCCAAACCATTGTGGGAACATTGTGAGTGAGGGCAAGATCGGGAAATGTGTGTTTGTTCACACTGTTCCCCAAACAAGTAGGCTCCTCGGGGTCGTTGTGCAGTGTAAAATAATGTGCCTGAATATGCGACTAAATTTCGGTGTAGATGTGGTGTAACCGCACGCTGGCTGGGAGGCGCTGAAATCCCCCCACTATGAGGAGGGTGTGTTTGCCTGCCGAAAATGTAGCTCTGGCAAATAGAGAATCGAAACGGTGCCGTTGCTCTTGTGGTGTACTATGTACGTTGAGAATGTATAAGAATAGCGAGTTAAGTTTGTCAGGCAGTATTTGGAGAAAGTCGTGATGAATATCAACGTCAGCAAATTTTTAAAAGGTAACTGTAAGGTGCTTTTGAGTTAAGACAGCAGTGTTTGGTTTTGTATCAGCCGGGTTTCGATGCGTTCTATAGCCTGGCAGCTGCAGTACACCATTTGTTTCTTGTAACGCAATGATAGGGGGAGGGGTAGTTTGTGATTTGATGTACTGCAGGAGGTTTGCCTTTTTTCGACAAAACCCCCTGCAGTTCTATTCCCATGCGTGAAGTTTATTGAGGTTACGATGAGCCATATTCGCTAGGTTGATTTGGCTTAGGTTCGGCAAGCTCTGGATGGTTAGCGTGGACCGTGTCGATCCTCTGCGTGACTCTACCTATAGTTTTTTGCATCAATAACATGGCTTGTTGTATCGAGGCTACGGATTCATGTAGTTTCTGCAAGGAAGCTGTGGAGAAGGTAGTAAAATGGTCTAGTTTTGCTTCGAGTTTTGGTTACTTTATCTTTAACTTTATCAACCTTCACTAGTTTCGCTTCGACTTGGTCTACTCGCTCGTCGAATGACATTGTGGGAGTCGAGACTTTTCATTTCTGCGCAGGTGGTTGAGTGGGGCCCCTAGATAGTGGAGGGGTTGAAGGAGGAGCCGGTGGTGCTGAGAAAGGTGTAGGGGTGAAAGATGAGGCGGGGAGGTGTGGGGAGGAAGATTGTCGTTTTAAGAACTGAAGCTCTAGGCGTAGTTTTGCATTTTCTGGCCTCAATTCAGCCATCTCACCTTGCAATAGTTTTAGTTGCTTTTGAATAGAAGTTTCAGGGGAGGGTACATCAGCCCAGCTCATCTCGTGTCCAGGGCCAGTCCGGGAGCCCCAGCTCCCGGACTGGCCCTGGACACAAGATGCGGCTTCGGCTGAGGATACATGAATGCTTTTGTTGCGGCTTCGGCTACGGCTGTGGCTTTTTCGGCTTTGTTGTCTTGTGATACTGTGTGAGCGTCCTTCAGGAGTGTTTTTGAAAGATGTGCTTGGGTCGAAGAATGCAGGTGCATCTTGCTCGAAAGTTGAGGGTGCGTGCTTTGGCGTGGGCTTGTAGAGCTTTGGGCACTGGGGCGAGCCGGTGGGGTGGTCACTGTTGTACTCCACACACTCAGGTTCACATTAGTGATCAAGGAGTGCGTTTAGAATGCCATACATTGGACATTAAGACTGAGGGGCGCCTGGGCATACGTCTGGTCTATGGCCAAGTTTGCGGCAGAGATTACGGGCTTCCGTCTTATGACAATAGGGTAGACATCTGGTGATGCCACCCTGATAGCTTATGTAGAAAGGCACGTGCATAACTCTGAAGGTGACCAAAACGAACGTTATGGAACCCATGCGATGTCGGGTCAGAATGATGCCTAGTTTGTCATAGTCAAATAGACTTTACAAGATGGTTTCAGGTTTGTGTTCCATAGGAATATTACGGATGACCCCTCGGCAAGTATTCGATGTATCAGTAATGTAGGGGACAACTTCAAAGCTGCGTTCGTCCATCTTGATGGATTCGGTACAGCAGTATGCTACGGTGCGTTCCGAGTCCGGTGTGCTTATGTGCAGAATTTTGCTTACAGAGATGATGCAGTATTGGTCATGTGGGGAACTTGTGAGTGCTGCCGCTTCTAGGACTGCATGTATGAGCTTGGGAAGTGGAATGTCAGCACAGCTGAGGCCTCCACGTATTCGCAGGACTATCTTGTAGTCGTCCGCTGGAAGTGGAGGGGGCCTGGGGGCACTGCGACGAGTCGATGGGACAGCTTTCTGTGACAGTTCTTGCGAAGTGTTGATGGCAGGCGTTGATTTCTTCGGGCTTGAAGTGGGCTTTCTGACCCTGGCACACACTTGACCCCAGCTGCCTTCATCATCGTCGTGAGCTTTGGCGGAAGGAAGCTCCTCTCTTTCTGCTTCGTGGATGACCATGTTGGTGGGCCTAGCTGGTGGGCCCACCTAGGTAGTCGAACGCTGTCAAAAAGTCAATCTTCGTAGACGCGAAATGCAAAACACTCACTTGAAATCACTTCAGACGATGTAGTCGATTCCGTACAAAGCTTCACATTTGTTGAAGTTGCCATTAAATGACTTAAGCAAACAGAAACAGGAGTTTTTCCGGAGCAATTACGAAACGCGGCCGCTCCCGGTGGCGTCTATGGCGCGTTTCTGGTTTACGGAGCCTAGCGTTTCGCGCGACGAATGCGGCGACAGCTTCGGCAACCGATAAAGCGCAGATAGTGAATGTATGCAGTCGATGGGCGTCATCTCATGTACTGGTAAAGAAGGACAACAGCTGGAGATTTCGCGTCGATTATTGTCATTTAAACAAGATCGCAAAAAAGGACATCTATCATTTGCCACGCATAGACAATACCCGGAATTCCCTTTATGTTCCAAAATATTTTTCTTCTCTTTACCTTCGCCCTGGGTACCGGAAAATTGCCGTTAAAGACATGAACCATAAGAAGAATAGCGTTTATAACTCCCGCTAGCATTTACGACTTTAAAGTGATGTCATTCGATTTGTGAAATGCACCCGCCCCGTTCGAACGTATCATGGACGCCCTCCTGCATGGCTTCAAGTGGTACATTTGCCTGTGGTATACCTGGACGACGTCATCGTTTTATCTCCCTATTTTCCACCACGCCTTGAAAGGCTATCGAAAATCTTATCTGTCTTCGGTGCGGCGGCACTGCAAACCAATTCGACAAAATGCCACTTCGGCTGTCGTGAAATTTCTGTGCTCGGGCATCTTGTTGATGCAGATGCGGTCGGGATTGTAGTGTGGCTGCTTACTTCTCCTCCTATCTTGGCTCAATTGAAGTCTAAGCTCCAATTGAAACTCGTACCGACGCAAGTGGCTATATGGCATCGGTGCAGTCTTGGCAGAAATAACAAGGACGCGACCGTATTGTTGCCTATGCCAGCAACCTTCTTTCACCTGGCGAAAGAAATTATAGAACTACTAAACGCGCATGTTTGGCACTTGCTTGGGCAGTCGGGAAAATTTCGTCCCTATTTGTGAGGCCGACCATGCAAAGTCATCACTCTTCATCACGCCTTGCGCTGGCTTTTGTTCCTGAAAGACCCTTCAGGCCGTCTTGACTGTTGGGTGCTGTGCCTTCAAGAATTTGACTACTAAATCCTGTAATAAATTGGCCACTTGTATCAAGATGCCGACTGCTTGTCCGAATATCCAGTTAACCTACCAAATGGCGAGTCCTATACAATCACCCTTGCTATCCGCTACAACAACCACTGTCTCTATCTGCTTTTCACGACATTGTAATCGAGCGGCGAAGGGATACCTTCTTGGACGGTATTATCCAATGGCTAACATCGGTGACACCTGACCCTTCCCTTCGAATATTTGAGTTACATGATGGTGTATTGTACCATTGCACTATGCGTCCAGATGACTCCGAAAGACTCTTCGTCATTCCCCTCCAATTGCGTCAGAATGTTCTCGCCCTGCTTCATGATGCACCGATAGCCGGACATCTCGGCTTACCACGGACCAATGCACAGTTCGAGGGCGCTTCTTATGGCCTGGCACGTACCGCCACGTTTGCCGATATGTTGTAGCCTGTGACCCTTGTCAACAACAAAAAATATTTCTTCTGTGCAGTCGCCTTCAGCGACTGTACGCGCCACGAGACCCATTCGACCGTGTCGGCGTGGGCCTGTTTGGCCCTTTCTCTATGTCAGCTGTCGGTAATCAGTGAATTGCAGTAAAAACCGATAATGCTACCCGATACGGCATCACAAAGGCCCTTATAAACAGCTGTGCAAGTGGTGTGGCCAATTTTATTTTTGAGGATGTCACCCTACACCATGGCGCCCCTCGGCAACTGATTACCGACCGAGGCAGCCACTTCCTTTCTAAAGTACTTAATGCCTACCTCCACTCCTGCGCCACTAAACACAAGCTTTTGACCGCTTACAATCCACAGATAACTGGTGTAAAAGGGCACCCAAACCTAACTCTTACTGACATGGTCTCCATATATGTCTCCATCGATCACCGTGACTGGGACACTACGTTACCCTTTGTTACATTCGCTTAGAATTCCTCTAGGCCTGAACCCGCTGTGTTCACTTCCTTTTTCTGTTGCTCGGCCACGACCCTGCGCCACCTTTCGACACGTTTCTACCGACCGGACTAAATAACACGTCTCCGTACGCTCTGGATGCAATCATAAAGGTCCAAGCGACACGCCAAGTTGCTTGACGACGACGACTAGACTCCCTAGGCAATCAGAAGAGCGTATATGACACCCGCCATCGTGACGTCTACTTCACACTTGGCATTCTCGCTCTGCTTTGGTCCCCAAAGCTCCACGTTGGACTTTCGGAGAAGGCACTCCCGCGCAATTCAGGTCCCTACCACATCTTACGTCAAGTGACTGACGTCAACTAGAAAGTCATCCCTGCGGACCCCACCATCATTCACTCTCACACTGACGTAGTACATGTGACGTGACTCAAGACATACCATTCGGATGCCTCCTTCTTAGCACCAGATTGGTGCTCCAGCGGCCGGGAAAAGCATGCAATGGGCGGACGAAAATGGCGAAGAGGACAGGGAGGAAGGCGAGGTGGACAGACTCTGCTAGCCAGCTGGGCACCTTTTTTAACCACCACCGAGTTTATTCTGTGTGTCCGTCCAGTGAATTTATTCTCCCCGTAACATCATCCTGTAGCTTCCTAAGCATATTTATCGCATGGACGAACTCCTGCGTAGTACTTCTGGTAGTTCCGTCTAGCAATCTCTCTACAACAACGACATTAGACTTAGAATTCACTCTTCTCAATTATTTCTAACTTCGCGTCCCTAGAGCTTGTAGCACTTATTCAGGGTGTTCACAGTGCTCCTCCTCTGAGCCTAACTGCAATTGAATGTCATAAATGAAAACCTTACAGAATATTTTCAATTGTAGCTTCGTTTGTTTGTTTGTTTGTTTGTTTGTATCCTCTAATCCATGGCTCGTACCCACTCTGGGGGATTGGCCAAGAGAACATATAGTCTTATATGGACAATAACTGCATTATTGCTTACAACAAAAAAGGGGGGGGAGTTGTATAGTGAAGACAGTATGTTAAAAAAATAAAGGAACCAAAGATTTAGATAGTGAGAAAAAAATCAACATCAAAGTAGACACTAATAGCTACAACGTGATTTTGGGAGCTGACCAGACAGCTGGTTTTGCCAAACCCGATTAATTTGGTATGTCACGGATTTATCCAGATTTGAAAATTACTTTTCGACCCGGTTTTTTTTAGTATCTGTTAACGTGGGATTTATGTTGCAAAACGTTTAGAGCCTTGAATAAAATTACACACCGCATCGAATGCATCTCTGTGGCAATTTCCCAAAACAGAGGCACCAAAACTTAGAACATTTTCTGTGGTTAAATTTAAACCTAGCTTCGCAAATGGAATATCTCAAACTCGTTTCCTAATTAATGCATGGTTACGACATGAGCCAAAATAATGTTCAATAGTTTCTGATTCTTCGCAGAGCGGACAAATGGGGGAAAGTGTGAGACCAGCTCTGTGTAAATAAAAATTCAATGGGGGGACACGGCACCGGTATCTGGATATTATAATTTCAAGTTTTTTTGGTGGAACTCACTGGGCTTTCTATGGAAATTTGAGGTGCTGATAATCTGTCCATTGTGTGATATTTTCTAAACTCTCTGTAAAAATAGCGAATTTCCTGTATCTAACCCCTGATAAGTATTTCAACTCGGGAAGTACTGAAATTACTGGTCCATCGAGTGATGCTCGTGCCAAAGCATCTGCCAAATTATTTATTTGGAATCCGCAGTGACCTGGGACCCACACTAATTTGAGGAGTTTTAAATGCGGCGGTGTTAATATCTGGAACGCTGCTAGGGCACGAGATTCTTCAGAGGTTGTCAGAGCTGCACACACCGAAAGTGAGTCTGTTAGGATGATTGCACTGGTCTCGGTCGTAGGAATTTTACGAAGAGCTAAATTAATAGCTACTAGCTCGGCTTCAAATATAGGAGTGAAATCTGAAAGCCTTACTGAAAAAGAACAGCCGAGGAAATCACACGCAATTCCTACGCCTGCCTTTTCCTTGTTGACAGAAGCATCTGTAGCTATTACATTTTTTGCTTCTGCATGTACCAAATAATCGTTTAATGTAGTGGTCAAAAATCTAAGAGATTGCAACTTGGCTTGCGGGGGGAAGATTTCATCGTACTCTATTTTAATGTTGATGGTTGAGGAATTAGTTTCAATTACTGTGCTAATGTCTACATTTATGCAATGCAGTTTCTTTTTAACGAAAATTATCTGAGGGGTATGAAATCGAGGCCAATGTGCAAGAAAAAAAGAGTCAGGGTCGCTGATAAATGCGTACTCTGATCTTCGCGCCGGTAAACTGTAGAACTTTAAGAAGGTTTGAACCGTTAGAATGCGGAATCAACATAGGAGTGTTGGCAATCGCGCTTCTTGATACAATACATTATTCACCACGAACTGGAGGCGGAAATGATGTAGGCCCGTGTGCTCAAATTTGGGTGCACGTTAAAGAACCCCAGGTGATCTAAATTTCCGGAGCCCTCCACTACAGCGTCTCTCATAATCATATAGTGGTTTTGGGACGTTAAACCCCACATATCAATCAATCAATCAATTATTCACCACGAACCTGTGAAGTCCCAGGCATATTCGCAGGGCTTTTCGCTCTAACATTACTAGCGGTTTAATTTTATAACCAGCGGCCCCCGACAATAATACACACCCAAATTCCAATATTTGTCGCACATACATTTTATATATCATTAACATCGTGTGTCTGCGCGGCCCGTATTTTATGTTGCTTAACCTGCGTAATAAACCTAACGCCTGTTGTGCCTTTGCTGTTATATATTCAATGTGTGGGCTCCAATTTAGCTTTTCATTATAAATCATTCCTAAGTACTTGACTGAATCTACTTGTGGAATAGGTTCCCGATTATACAATACAGAAATTGAAACTGAAGCTGCTATAGGAAACACCAAGAGTGCACTTTTACTGATGTTCAATGACAATGAAATGGATTGCAACCAAATTTCTAGCGTATTAATATATCTTTGCAGTTTTTGATGTAGTGAGTAAATGTCGCTCTCTGCAGCGAAGAACGCGATATCATCTGCATAAATGTATACACTGACATCCTGAACATTTGGAATAGAGCTCATCAGTATATTGAATAATGCTGGAAATAGGACGGACCCTTGGGGAACACCACGTTTCTGTTTGAATTTATGCGAACAACAGCCATCATTCACGCAATACAATTCCCTTGATTTTCGGAATTCCGCTACCCACTGAATAATATACTGAGGAAACTTTAGACTCTGCAAGGTGGTCAGTAGAATAGACTGCTCGACACTGTCGTACGCTTTAGCTATGTCGACAGTTACCAATGCGGCGTACTGTTTTCTTTTACGAGCAAGCTGTATTCGACTCTCTAAATCCGCATGGGCGCACCACATTGAGCATTCACAACGAAAACTAATTGGATTTGGCTTCATTATGACCTTATTCGTCATCCAGGAGTTTATTCGGCCCTTTAGAACCCTCTCTATGAGTTTCACCATGTTCGAAGTTAGCGAGATGGGTCCGATATTTTCTAGGGTAAAACCTAATCCTTGCTTTTTTAATAATGAGATTACCTTAGCTATTTTCCAGTCATACGGTATCCAGGCATTCTTTAAAGAGTAGTTTATAAGATTGAGGACGTCGCCGGGGGATAGGTTGAAAGCACTGTTCATCATCTTCTTAAACCAGGCTGGAGAATTTTTCAAACCAATCGGAAATCTGTTGTTTTCAGGCAAACAGTGTACTGAACGTTGACAACCTCTTTGTTTCTTCTTGCAGATACAATTTGTAGAAGTATTTGCTAGGCTCAAGATAAAAAAACAACATTGGAGCTTCCGCTTTGATAACCAATTTTATAAATATGCGGCATTAGAAATTGGAAAAGGTCATTTTGTGTTTGTCTGTCTGTAGTGGGTGCCGAGATGAAATGTTACCTCCTCTTTAGACACGGTGGTCATCGGCGAAGCAAAACGAGACGTAGAAGGCCGTGTGACGCCGGCGTCAAAAATTTTCTTTAGCTCTCCCTTCAAAGATAGCTTTTTTCTGAAGGTGTGATACGCCTTTCGCTTTACCACTGAGATATTTCAAAGCTCAAATTAAACTTGAAAGTTCGACGTCGCTTTTGAGTATTTGTATATGCAAAGTAACTCGGGATACATGCAAACAATGTCTTCTGCGGCCGCGAGCTTACGGGGACGTTCGCCGACGACAGTGAAGAGGACCAACTGACGAGCATCTTGCGTGGTAGCTTTTCCATTCCAATAGAAATTCAAATGTAGTTCTTGCATAAATGGACGGGACAGCAGACGCTCTTTTGTGCCATGTGAATGACTAATGTTTTTACAAGAGTTCTTTTCAGTTGACACGCATGAAGGAGGTCTGCTCATTGATTTGCCACTAGTTTCTTTTCTCATACCTGTGCAAGATGACAGAACAATGTTTTTTTACATTAAACTCTAGAATCACGCTCTTGTATTTTACATTAATATATTCTCCACTGTCAACGATAGCTTTCACGTCCTTTTCATTAACTTGCATAAACATGTAGCCCCGTTTCAAGCCTTCATAGAGAAAAATTGTTTCTTGTATTTGTCACAATGTATCCTCGGCGTTACTTAAATTATCGTATGCTTTTTTCTTCCTGTTGCGTTTCGCAGATGAGTGCAGTTTGCTGAGCTATCACACCATCCATGTGCTCAAAGTGTTTGAGCCATGCTCACTGCTGTGGCCACTGATTGTGGCTGCTGAAGCAAAAGCTTGATAATGTCTAGTACCTATTCGGGCGTTTGAGTTTTTGCAAGCTGAACATATTGTGCATGCATTGAAAAAGTCTCAATATGATCAGAAAAACAAGTTATCAGTCGGACAAACGAAAAGCTGCACCTTGCAGAAGCCTCCATTTTTCAAAAAAAGTATTTCAAATCCTCATGTGATTTTGTTCACATGACATGTAGTTGAAATGGCATAGTATGGCATGACTGCATGGTGAGCATAAGTGACAGGTCCTCACGTGGAAATCATATTATGCATGTAAGTCATGACTACACGCCACGTTCATGGTGCGCTAGCGGTCGTTTCGGTAGCTTCACACAAAACAAATTTGGTATTACGTGATGTGAATGGATGACGGAGGTATATAACTGCTACAAACATGATAATCATTACATTTGCGTCATGTAAGAGCATCACTACATGCCACGCTCAGGATGCGCTCGCGGCCGTTTCGCTAGCTTCACATATACCGAATTTGGTATTACGCACGTGACGTGGAATGATAACGGTGTATGAGTCGTGCAAACAAGATAATCATGACATGCGTGTCATGTAAGAACATGACTGCATGCCACGCTCATGATGCTCTCGCGGCTGTTTAGCTAGTTTCATATGTACCATGTTTGGTATTACGTACGTGATGTGAATTGATGACGAAAGTGTATGACGGTGCAAACATAACAATCATGACATGCGTCTCAAACAAGAACATGACTACATGCCACGTTCATGATGCCCTCGTGGTCGTTTCGCCATGCTTCACACTTATTAGGTCTTGTATTACGTGACGTGAATGGATGGCGGAGGTATATCGCTGGCACAATCTTGATAATCGTTACATGCATGTGATGTAAAACATGACTACCTGCTACCCTCATAGACCACTCGCGCTAGTGGTCGTTTCGCTAGCTTCACATATGCGAAATTTGGTATTACGTGAAGGTAATAGACGATTAGCCCATTTCCCAAACGCAAGCATTATTATAATGTCATACTAGTTATGTCCGACATATTTTACTTCTACCTTGTGACGTTGTGCCTATTTTGAGGAAAGAATCCAACCTTACTCATTCTTTCTTCGCATAACATAGATTCACACTATACGTGAGATCTGCCAATTTTTGACTAATTAGATACGCAAGGCCATGGAGGGTTCTTACACACATGGACGCTTAAACAACAGTTATTGTTGCAACTATATAATGGCACAGTTGAAAGGCAGCAGAAAGTGTGACGCATGTAAGCACACATGATGCATTTACAATAGTGCTGTTGTTGGACAAAGCTTAATTCATGGTTACTCCACAATGAGCAGCGTTAGTTGTTTTCATCAACGATCACTTCTGCAGACCCTTCGTGTTCTAGTAGTCATTAAATTAAAAATAGCGGTGCTTTATGCACAAAGTTCACGCTCGAGTGCATGAGAGTATAAGAAATCGCAGCAATGGGCGTGGCGCAATGTGTGCTGCTTATTTTGTGGTAGTCTCGATCAATAGGTTCCTCCAAAAGACAAAAGTTTCAGACACCCCGGAGTAGCTATAAAGGTGCACATTTATGTCAATATTGTAACGCACTCTTCAATGAACTCTTTTATTACGCTAACGTAGGCAGGGCGAACTTGTGCCCGAGAATAATAACAAAGCTAGATTGTCTCGAGGATTCACTTTTGCCTCTTCTACGTTCTTCTTTTTTCCAACATGGTTTGCGCGCAGCTGGGTCCCACAGGCTCGTGCGTCGCAAATCATCTAGAAGGCACAAGTATTTGCTAGCGCGCGTAATTTGAAGTCACATTGTGTCATTGCCCCCCTTCTCAGAGTGCATCGTCCCGATGCTTTTGTCGAACTGGTTGCATGGCAGTCATTCAAAAACTCTCGTCGGGGATGTCGTTAACGTCAAAGAACATTGTATCTTCACCGTTTCAATGCCTGTCGAGATACGGTTTCATCCTGACGACATGCACAGTTTCCGTGCGATGCCGCCGTCGGGATGAAATATCCTGTCCCTCTAGCATAACTTCGTAGTTGAGCGAGCCGACGCGGCGGAGCACTCTCTACGGACCGAAACAGCGGTGAAGCAGTTTTTCTGACAGGCCACGTATTCGTACAGGAATCCACACCCATACTCTGTCTCCTGGTGCGTACTGGACGTCTCTTCTTCGCAGAATGTATCGATGCGTGTAGGTTTTCTGCTGCTGAAGAATGCGATATCGTGCCAGCTGTCTGGCTTCGTCTGCTTTTTGTATGTAGTCATGAACGTCATAGTAATTCTTGGGCGTCTCGTCAGTAGGTAACATTGCATCTAAAGGTGTCGTTACCGTCCGGCCAAAAACAAGTCGGAATGGCATCATCCGTGTTGTCTCTTGCATCGCAGTGTTTTAGGCGAATGTTGCATAGCGTAATATTTTATCCCAAGTACAGTGTTCTATATCAACGTACATTGACAACATATCAGCCAGCGTTCTGTTCAGTCGTTTCGTAAGACCATTTGCTTGAGGATGATATGTCGTCGTTTTTCTATGACTGGTGTGCGTCAATTTCATAATACATTTCATCAGGTCATCCGTAAATGCAGTCTCTCGGTCCGTGATCAACGCTTTTAGAGCTCTGTGCCACAGTACGATGTTGGAGACGATGAATTCGGCTACTTCAACGGCTGATCCTTTAACAAGAGTCGCTGTCTCGACATATCTGGTTAAATAGTCGGTCGCAACTATTATCCACCGTTTTCCCGATGACGACATAGGAAATGTGCCCAGTAAGTTCATTCCCACTTGTGGGAATGGGGCTTCTGGTGGTTCTATCGGTTGAAGGAGACCTGCTGGTTTTAGCGGTGGCGTTTTACGTCTTTGGCAGTCTCGGCAGGTTCTTACATAGTGTCGTACAGAGCTAAGCAACTTCGGCCAGTAGTATTTAGTGCGGATGAGTGCTAACGTTCTGCTTACTCCTAAGTGTCCAGCTGATGAATCTCGTGGCAAGCCTCCGAAATCTCTGGTCGCAGAGGTGAAGGGACGACAAGCAGGAATGTCGCTGTATTGTTGTCAAAGTTTCTTTTATACAGGTATTTGTTTCGTAGGACGAACGCTGACAAGCCACGGACAAAAGGCCGTGGAACATCGACAGACTGTCCTTGTAGGTACTTGATCAAGAGGAGTATCTCAGGGCCGGATCGCTGCTGCTGTGCCATCTCTGATGGTGTCACAGCTCCCAAAAAAATAAAATCTTCACCATCCTCGGTGGAAGCAGAAGCAGCAGGTTGAATCGGAGCACGTGCAAGCAGTCCGCATCACTGTGCTTGCGACCTGACTTGTACGCAAGCGTGATATCATACTCCTGATCGCAAGCTCCATCGTGCAAGCCGTCCACATGGGCCCTTGAGACTAGCCAGCCAGCATAGCGAATGATGGTCGCTTAAAACTCGAAAAGGCCTACCATATAAATATGATCGAAACTTGCTGATAGCCCATACCACGGGAAGGCATTCTTTCTCGGTCGCTGAGTAGTTCACCTCAGCTTTCGAAAGAGTGCGACTGGCATACGCAATGACTCGTTCTTGTCCGTTTTGCCATTAGATGAGCACGGCCCCAAGACCTAAATTGCTTGCATCCGTGTGAATATCGGTTTCCGCTTCCTCGTCAAAATGCGCCAGAACAGAATGGCTTTGAAGGCACTTTCGTAGTTCATTGAAGGCATCCTCTTATTCGGCTAGCCATACGAAAGGCATTTCCTCTTTTGTCAGCCGCGTCAGTGGTTCAGCAATTCGTGAAAAATTTTAAAAAACCGTCGATAATAGGCGCAGAGACCTAAAAATCGCATAACAGCCTTTTTGTTTGTTGGCTTCGGAAATCTTGCTACGGCCTCGGTTTTTGTAGGGTCTAGTCGGACGCCTTCTGCACTGATGACGTGGCCGAGAAACAGGAGCTCACGGAAGCCGAAATGACATTTCTGCGGTTTTATCGTCAAGTCCGCTGATTTGATCGCAGTGAGCACGGCCTGGAGCCTTTCCAAAGGTTGCTCAAAGGTAACAGAGAAAACTACATCGTCGAGATAAACCAGACATGACTGCCATTTAAGACCACAAAGCACTGTGTCCATCATCCGTTGGAATGTGCTGAACAAAGGGCACAAGGGAGTACCTTGAACTCGTATAAACCGTCCGGTGTCACAAACGCTGTCTTTTCGCGATCTCTTTCGTCAACTTCTATCTACCAATATTCACTTTTAAGATCCAATGAGGAAAAATACCTTGCACTTCGCAGCCTATCCAGAGTGTCATCAATTCTTCGCAGAGGATAAACATCCCGTTTGGTGACGGCATTCAGCTTCCAATAATCAACGCATAAACGTAAGGTTTGGTCTTTTTTCTTCACAAGAACAACAGGTGACGCCAATGGACTTGATGAAGGCTGGACTACATCGTCTTTGAGCATTTCTTTAACCTGATTACCAATAGTTTCTCTTTCTCTTGGCGACACGCGGTAGAGATGTTGGTGTATTGGCCTCACTGACTCGTCGACAATGATGCGATGTTTGGCAATAGGAGTGCGTCGAACCGTAGATGTCAACGAGAAACATTCGGCGAATTCCCTTAAAATATCCTCTATTTGTCTTTTCGCTTGGTAGTAGGCCTGGCTCGATGTCGATGGCTGCAAGGACCGACTCCACGTCTTCGAAATTAGACTCATTGGTTTCGAAAGTGCGCAGCTCCGTAACCTGGACAAAATCAATCAGACTGGCGATGACGGTTCCTTTTGCAACGTGCTGCATCTCATTTCCAAAGTTTGTGAGTAGAACATGTGCACATCCGTCACGCAACTTAAGGAGGCGTCGTGTCATGCAGATCCCTTTTTTAAATAGTAAGGCAGTGTTGTTGTCAGCAAATCCTTCGAGTTCACTGAATGCTTTGTTGTTTACTGCGACAGATATGCTCGATCTTGGCGGCACCATGACGTCATCATCTGCAATACAAAGATCATATACGTTTTCTTCCGTTTAAAAGGTAGCAATTGCGTGCCTAGTCGAGAATGAGACGGAAGATTCTCGCAAGTTAATTACAGCGCCATTAGCTCGTAAAAAATTTATGCCGATCATCAAGCCTCTTAAGCATTCCGGCATCACAATAAATCTGGCAACGTACGTGAAACCCCGTATTCCGATTCTTGCTGTGCACATTCCAGTAGGGTCGATAAGGTGCCCTCCTGCTATGCGAACTTGTGGTCCCTTCCAAGGAGTCAGCACTTTCTTCAGTATTTTAGAAAGTCCGCTACACATCACTGAATAATCTGCGCCTGTATCTATTTGTCCCATCACTTCGTAGCCGTCAACGAACACACGTAAATCGGACGCAACGTCACTATTGAAGCACCAGTTTATTAGTCGGTCGTCGTTCAGAGTCAGCAATGGAGGTTTTTCTGCATTAGCGTCGACAGCGGCCTTGCTTCCACAGGTCGCTGACTCTAGTTTTCCCGACGCGGGCTTGCGGAGTGAGACCTTGGGGAGCTTGCTGAAGGTCGGGGGGTAGGCGATCTATACCTCCCCGTTGTCGTTGCACGAGGTTGGTGTCGTTGGAAGCCACTTGAGGTTTGCCGACCTGACAGGAATTTTTTTAATTTCGAAGGGACGTTCACCATTTCGTGGTCGAGGTGCATTAACAGGAAAACCAGGCAGTCCTGCGTGGCGGTAGCGGCACGTTTGGTAGAGATGACCAGGCTCCCCACAGTGGTAACACAGCCGTATCCTGTCAGGAGTGCGCGAGACATTGCTCTTCCTTTGTCTTCTCTCTGGCGTTGGCTGCAGGGTGCTCGGCTGCATCGGGTACAGCATAGGTGTGCCCGCCGCGACGTCCACACGTCCTGAAGGTCCTCGTAGTAGCACATCAGCATACGTCATTCTCGTCTTCTCTTGTAATGGCGGCCCTGGCTGTGCGTTGCTCGGAGGTTCGCGTAACACCTGCCTGACCTCCTCACGGATCACATCGGTCATAGACCAAAGCATTGGAACGTCCTGGTCAAGACACTGCTTCTGCAGCTCTTGTCGCTCAACAGACCGCACCAGCTCGCGTAGTGCTTCCATGCCGTTACCAAAGACTGGTGGCAACATGTCCAAGAAAGTGACGATCGCATCCCGGTTGTATTACCTTGCTCACTGTTGTAGCGTCCTTTCCATTGTAGTCGCCTCGGAACGAAACTCGGCGATGGTGAGCGGCGGGCTTCGAATTAGTTCGGCAAAGAGTTCTTGCTTCACGCCTCGCATTTGATGGCACAGCTTTCTGTCTTCGCTCATATTTGAATCTGCTCGGCGGAATAAGCGAGACATGTCTTCTAGATACATGGCGACAGTTTCGTTATTTCGCTGATTTCTTGTCTGGAGCGCAGCTTCAGCTCCCTCTTTGTGGTCTGTGTTCGGGAAAGCAGCGAGCAGCTCCCGTCTAAAATCATTCCATGACCGGAAGGTAGCTTCGTGGTTTTCATACCACGTTCGTGCGCTATCTGCAAGTGCGAAGTAAACACTTCAAAGTTTGCGCTCTTCCCCATATCCGTTAGCCTTTGCGACGCGTTCAAACTGCTCAAGCCAGTCCTCTGCGTCCTCGTAGATTTCGCCGTGGAAAGGCTTTGGTAGCAATGGCTGGTTTACTACAATGTTGGCTGGAGTGACCTGAGCTGTCATGTCGGTTGCGTACCCGTTCACAGTCGTTGATGTTCCAAGCGAAGTTGATAAAGGTGAAAATTCAGGACCCTCACCACGTAGGCGTCAACTACAGCGCTGATGAATAGGCGTCAGCTCGTTGGGTCCAAATCTCTGTGGTTCTGGGCTGTGTTCCGTCACTCGAGAGGGGCTTGGCATCACAACCAGCACCTCCACCAGATTCGTAACGCACTCTTCAATGAACTCGTTTAATAGGCTAACGCAGGCAGGGCGAACTTGTGCCCGAGAATAATAACACAGCTGGATTGTCTCGAGGATTCACTTCTGCCTCTTTTTCTACGTTCTTCTTTTTTCAAACACTGTGCGCGCAGCTTGGTCCCGCAGGCTCGTGCGTCGCAAATCATCTAGAAGGCACAAGTATTTGCTAGCGCGCGTAATTTGAAATCACATTGTGTCAATATAGTAAGCAGGTGTCCTTAAGTAAGATTCTTTTCATGTGACTTCGCGTTCTGAAAGTGCAATTTCATTGAACTTTTGTAGTGCGAAACGTTCTCGTTCTCACATGTGGCGTACGTTACCGTTGACGTAGAGATTTTTTTGTTCGTGCTTAAAAGACGCGAATTTGGTGACCGCGTTACTATGCAGCGGTAAGCTCGCTATTTTTTTTTCACTGAAGTGCAGCGTGTGATTATAGGCCAGGAATAACGTCGCTACAATTCAGGGAGCATCTTTCGTCTCACTAAAAACACCTTTTTGTATTGAGCGCTTCTCCTAAGTTCGACACTTTAACGTACTCAATACTTCAGAAGCAAGCCATCCTCTGAGCTCTCCACAATGCCTGTAACTTTTTCTGCGACTCAGCTGATTGCCTTCATTGTAGCGCTAAGCTACTGCCCATTTTTCGTCCACCATGGCAGTGTTTTCTGTGCTCCTTGCGCGCAGAAGCCCCTGATACGCAACAACTTGGACACGCACCTTTTGTGTCAAAATGGATCTCACTTTCAACAAAAGTTGTATATCGAAGGTTTAGTGAAGGTGCTTTCTTGGTGTCTGAACTGAAACGAATACGACACAGTGCTATCATTGGCGTGTCTTCGCCAGAAGCAGGTCGTGGTGGCCACGTCAGATGAGAAGTGGCATCATATGACTCTTGGCATTTCTCAGCTAAGCGAGGACTGCAATCCTTTACTTGCGAGGATCGACATCGAAAGCGAACATGCAGCCCAACGGTTCCTCCAAATGTTGCTTGAACAAATGCCTGGCTCTCTGCCGCTTACCAATCACAATGACCGACAGCAGGTAAACGAAAACGTCAATGATAGACACACGACGCACTCGAGACTAAGAAATCGGTTTTCGGGCAAAATGATAACAGTGGGCTGCATCGCTCTTCAGGATAAAAGCGCCTTTCAAGAGTGTATGTCAATCTACAACAATACTTTGGCGCAAGCACTGTCTGTGCTCAACAGTACTCTTCCCATGACACCGGTTAAACCTGGAATGTTTGCGTCAGCTCTTGAAAACGGCGAAATCAACATCATGTACCATTCCATTGGACTTACTCCCGACCGGTACCAGCACTTAGACTTCGCCGTTAACCGATTTGGACAAGCCGTCTACTGCGTGAAGAAAAGATAGAAGCACCAGGCTGCTTTCTTGCACGGTGTGTTTCCGTGGCTGTTTCTGCTGGCTCTGTATATGATTGCTTCTGCGAGCTGTTTTGTGTTGCTCAACATACAACGAGGGAGACAGCCCCTGAAGGGACTGGGTGAAGTGCTGTTCGCGCTCATGGCCACTACGCTCTCACTCGCCGTTCCGATTCGCACTGAGCATGCCTACAGCAGGAGTGGCCGTGTAATCATGGCCTGCTGGATGCTGGCATGCTTTTCTCTCACTGCCTACACTAAAATTTTCTTAACCGCTAGCCTTATGGCTAAACCGACGTGGGAAGCCGATGACAGCTTGGACAAGATGTTGCCGAAGCTACAGTATGGTCAGCTGCTCCCATGCGCTGGAAATACCTCATTTATGCACGTCCTACTTGTGAGAGCCGATGGAAGAGGTGGCGACGTCATAGATTTTATGGCGATGGCCACACGAAGATGGGGTCACAAGCAAAACGATATTTCAGGCAGCAGGGAGGCTCGTCTCAAACGTGCCAGTCGAGGCACACACGTATTTCTCACAGAAAGTGTCGAGTTATGCAACAGGGCAAGCTTTGCGAATGCACTTGCTGTAGGAAAGAGGCCGGTTCTGAGCCTTATCGGTGGGTTCCCTATCAGAAAGAACCACCCACTTCGCATAGCACTTCGTACAGTAGTGAACAGAATCTTTGAAACAGGGTGGGATGAACACATTGAGAGAACACATTGAGAGAACACATTGAGATCAGCAGTGTCGAGGAAGCATCGCTGTGCCTGCAAACATTAGTAGCCCTTTATTTGTGTTTTTGCGTTCTTTGCTCAGTTGGCTTGCTTCTCGAGTGCGCCTGCTCACGAGGTAATAATTGGCGCGTGGCTAAAATGTCCTCCGGAAGTCTAATAGGGATGCAAGGGGCCACTCATCTTTTTCCGCACAGAAGCTCAGAAATTGCAAATTGTTAGCGGCTTTCCGGTAGACTTGAGAGGCCAAGGGGTGTCGACACAGCGTAATCTCGTTATACTAGGCGTACTTGCCCCTCAGTATATATAGTATATATAGAATAAACCTGGCTTGTGAGACGTAAAATGATAGTGAAGTAAAGCTGGGGTTACTTATGACTGGTGCAAAGTTGCGTTTCGATAATTTGGTAACTCTGTGGAATAGTACATTTTGTGTGAGGCTGTGCATGTTGCCACTACGAGGTGTGGTTCACGATTCTAGCTTCATTAAAGCGAGATTTAACCTACTCAGATACATGCTTGGATGGAGGATAGATCTCCCGCATGCACCCTTAGTAGAACAGCTCTCTTTGACGGAGTTTTTCTCCTGTTGTCATCTAGGCAAGGCTGGTAAACCCTTATTGAGAGTTTGTTTCTGGCAGCAGTATCGTATGCGTGTCTTTGTTCGCACCTGGCTTCACATTGAACTTGAGTATGACTTGCATGTTCTGATGGCTTCGTTCTCTTTGGTCAGAGTGGAAAGAAAGCGTTACAGCGAATAGGGGAAAAGAATGCATATGCCCATTATAATTACGAACGCTACACGCCCCAACTATTTGTTTGAATGAAGAAAACCACAACGCAGTTGTTCGAATATTTTTTGTGATGACAAGTAGCGGTGGAACAATGCAAAGCGCATGGCGTTTACCGGATGCGTTCTCTACGAGGAATAAGTGTAAACCACTGGCACGCGTATGCTCGTGCCTACACTTCAAAAACGTAGAAGGCGACGCTCTACGTCGGCGTCGCAGCGACATACGCGACGAGGCATAGTAGATAAAGCGAGGCTCGATACTTTTGCTGACGTCACCACGCATACGGCGGCGCCAGCCAACCAGAGGCCGTGATGCCTCCGAATGCTATGCCTAATGCCGCCGCTTTGGAGGCACGCCCTAGTTACTCGTCTAGTAAACTCTAGCCTAGTGCTTGGCGCAAGCACGGAAACTATTCCAAACGTACCTGAATGGTCGCCTAATCACCTACGATAACAACACGGCGAACTATTGGAAGTGATATCACAGTGGCGCGGTCTTGTGCCGAGTTTGAAGGCGCCGTCAAAGTCCGCCAATGCCATCCGGCTGGCCTTGCACTGGTCCTGAGTGCGATCAACAGCCAAGTGAAAACATCGTACAAACTACTAGATAGTGTGGGTGTTCCTGTGCTTTTATCTGTGATTTTCTGTGCTAAAAAGGAGCGCAAATATGCTTCTGAGGATTGAAGCTTTGAGCATCGCCCTCGCCTACGACGAAATCAATTCAGAGCGATGTCATCTGCATTCAGTGCAAGCTTCTACCGACGAGTTCGTGTGAACTGTGTCATGTGAAGAACATTGGTTGAAAAAAGTAGACGGTAGTTTCCGTCGCTAAGTAGATGCTACATACGACGCCTTGAACATCGCGTAGTGCATACGGAAGAGTTATTATTCTCTCTGTATTTCTTTGCGCGTCGGTATTCATTATCGCATAAAGCAAACCTCGAAACGCATTTCGGTGATGTGAAAACGTACAGACTTACGTAAGTGTGCTTGCAGATTGTACGACGCAGAAACATTCGTTGGCTATGGTGCCGATCGTTTGCGGGTGTTGTCAAGCTAACAACAAGCGTGCAGCAGTGTGATGTGATTTGTTGCCGGGTAGCAGCGACGCTGACACATTCAGCTCTCAGTGATCTCATTTGTATTCAAGTATAAGATAGAAACTTGAACATGCGTTCCAGTGGTGATCGAAAAAGAAAATTGCATGATTAAGTAGTGCGGGTGTTACTTGCTATTTCACCTCTTATAGTTGTTCTGCTTCTCTGCCACAATCGGTAGCACATACGTTGTTTGGCAGCTCTCTAACACACATATACTTTCTAGTACATTCTGATACTCATAGCTACGCAATTATTGACACTTCTCTGTCGTTTTACAGTTTACTATAGTATAACACACGTTTTTTTACAACCGTACAGATAAATAGCTAGAAAGCTTGAGAATAAGAAGCACCTGATTTAAAATGAGGTGCACAATGACACGATAATATAATGGGAATAGCGTGTCAGCACATGCATGTACAGAATGAATGAAAGTGCACTAGTACAGTACTGCACTTTGTTTAGAAGAAATGCAAACAGTGCTTCATCTAAATTTCAGACCATTCAGAACAGTACATGTTTTGATCTGTTTCTCTGGACGGATATGTGCTAAAGAAATAATTAGATGGTTTTGAACATGAAGTCTTTTTGTGTGTTTGTAAGGACTGCTTCATCCTCTTCAATTTTTGGTATTGCATTACCTTGGACCGTGCATCACTTTAGCATATTTGAAATATCGATATTCAGTTTGCTATGTTAAAAAGCTTACCAAAAACTTCTGTCGAGCATTCTAGTGCAATCTTACAACCGATATCTGTTGCATCTTAAGAGTTAGGGCTCGCTATATTACGTTACAGTGTATTTTGACTACTGACGACATGTGAAAGCCTTCTATGCAGTGCTTCGCTTCAATCTAAAAACCAACATCTGTCACATCAAGAGGTTTCATATGCATTTTGTAGATGTTAAAGGGTAATAAACGACTCACAAAATGCAAAAGACTTCAACAAAGCACTGATCTGCAATCACAATATAACTTAGAGACATATTTAGTGCTCTTTAACGCATTCAAATAGAGTCATTAAACACTGGAATTATCTACTTGCTTTGGTTCGTGATAGCAGTGTGACTTTTTGAAGGCACTTGTATGATAATATCGTTCTATTTCTCTGAATTTATTTTACGTGGCTGCGCTCAGAAGGCAGTAATATATATTTCTGTTGGTGCACCGATTGTGATATTAGTGTTTAAATGCTTTGATTTTGTATTTATAAAGGCGACTCTTACAGTAGCACCGCATTGGGCTGCAGTATTTTAAAATAAATAAAGATAACAAACGAACGCAATTCATGCAGGCCTTTACTGGAGTCTCGTGACCGTTATCTGTTGCCTCGTGAAGTGTAAGGTGTGGGTTGTCGCTTCAGGGAATATTTAAGCTGCTGACAACGTTGAAATGCCTTTGATACAGGGTTCAGTCGCAATCTCATGACCGATATATGTGACTTCTTGAAGTGTTGTGTTCAGTTTTTCGGCTTAGAGAATACTTCGACTACAGACAACGTCTAGAAGCCTTCCATACAGAATAAAGTTGCAGTCTTATGACCTATATATGCCACGTCATGAAGTGTAACCGAAAGTTAGTTTCGTTAGAGCGTATTTTGACAACAAAATTGCGGTGCTTGGTTTCTATATAATGATCAATATCTGTTGTATCACTAGGAGCCAGGTGTGGTTTGCTGCATTAGAGAATGTTTTTACCGCAGACTTCATACGAGAGCATTCTACTTACGGCTCAGTAGTAGCCTGATGACCTACATCTGTCACATCAGGAAGTTTCGGGCGTGAGTGAAAAGTACTGAGTGCACCAGAATATTCACAATGATATTAATGAGTTTGGTAGTGTAGGTATAGAAACATGGCAATCATTAAACATGATTAGGGGGGCAGCTACCCCGTTAGTCACTGAAGAAGGGGTGCGCAATGTGAACTCCCTAGACTAACATAATTGAAAGGGGGCATTGAGGCAGACCCTACATTAAAATATACGAAAGTGAGGGCACTCAGTGTACCTTCCCCTTCCTTTTAAAAGAGAGGAACCTTGCCCTCCCCCCTAAGGGGGAGGGGAAGGTTCGTTGAATGCTCCCACAGCCCTGCGCACGCCTATGATAGATGTACAGTATCCTGGACGCGAAGTTTTGTTTGCGAGAGCGGCGCATGCTATAATGTTGATTTCCGGGGCATGCGCGTTAGTTACGTTGGTCACTTCGATGTCAAGTACATCTAAAATAGTTAAAAATATGCGGGGGCAGCACAGTGAATATTTTAACATGCTCTCATATCTTCGAAAATGTACGAACCCGCCCCAGTGTGGAACGCTTAGTTCTGTGCTGAACTTGGACAGCTTTGAGCCAAAATATCAAGCAACACTATGCATCAGCTCCGGACGCGTGAGCATCGACGTGGTAGAGTGTACTAGAAGCTTTTGAGTGGCGCGAGCGGCTGCCTGGGAGCGGCCGTTTCGGCATGGAATGATGCGGTGGCGCTGGCGTCGACCAATCTACCCGGGCGGATGGTTGACAGGCGTTCCGCGTACGTGTCGATACCTCTCTGTCGCGCCAAGTGTGAAGATGATCTGCCTCTTTTTTTTCTTATTCACATACCTCCCCTTTTCCGCGCAAATAAACGTTATTTGACATTATTGTTATTGAAGTTGCTGCTGACCGCACTGCAGCCCGAAGCAGCATAGTACATTGTACCATATAACGAGCGCGTTTTTTTTAAATTTTTAAAGTGTACATATTTTATACGAGAAACCAGCTGGCCGGTACACACCAGAAGCGCCCCCCCCCCAAAAAAAAAGAAAAGCAATATGCTGCACACAAAACGAAGAACTCTTGGTCGATTCCACGTAAAACACCAAAGCTGGACTTAAATAAAAAGCTCGTTGCTTGTGGTTGCGTGCACACACGGCAAAAAAGTAGGCTTTATTGATAATATTTGAAGAACAGCAGAGTTTTTCCAAACCTCTTTTTGGTTTTGAAATATGGGAATAGATTACTTGTTATAGGACCCACAGAAATGCAAATACGTATTACTGCAGAAGAATGTCTTAGGTGAAACATAGTAGTCGAAGATTTTGAGAGTTTAAAAAACGCAACAATACTGCAAAGCAAAGTCGTAACTAATGATAATCTTAATTGATAATATAAAAATGCAAGGTTTACATATTTAAAAAAACAATACATTTGGACTTGGGTAAATTGTAAAAACGTAAAATATAGAGCCAGGATACAAAAGATAACATAAAACAAAACAAACAAAACGACAGAGTTTAGGTTGTCTTTTCAAAATGCATTTAAATAAAAAAAAGATGTTATGGTCGAAACATCGTTTGAAGGGACACTGAAGTGTAACAATGAATTGGCTTAGATTGATTAATTAGCAACCAACATCCCTAATGCTGCTAAATTTACCATCACAGGTTTAATACAAAAAGATTCAAGATCAAAGATTTACTTTGAGATTTCGCGTCATTATTTGCACGTTCTCTCGCTTACAAGCCTCTTCTAGGAAAAATTGTTTTTCTTCTTGGTGTACCGCCCAAAAAAATTAAGTGTGTAAGAAAATATGCACAAAAAATGACATCCTTTTTACGCCACTGTAGCATTTTATAGCCTACTCAATTTTAGGTGCTGTTGTGCGCTTCTTCGTTTCTCATCCCGCGACTTGTTCAAACAGGTGAAGTATACGGCTCGTTGAATGCAAAGTTCACGAGTGCTAGGATTCAGTGAGCACGCTACGTACGACACGCCGTCAAATCCAGGAAACTCGTGCAGCGCCCATGACTTTGATGGTAGGACAAGACCACGAAGGTCACCGAGAGTGACAACCGCGTCAGACGAGGGACTTGAGCTTGCCTCGTCAGCTTCGTCGCCATCTGAAGAAGTTGCACCGTTGGTATTCACAAGGAGCTGTGCAGGAGTGCTAATGCGTCGCCGTTTTCCGTTGTCATTCTCAGCCGGCACACACTGATGCCGCTGCTTTGTTTGGGTCCGCGGAGCCGGAGTTTTGAGCGTCAAATACGCAGGCATGTTGGGCAAGATCATCGGGACTGCATCAGGGGCAAGTGTCGACGTTTCCCTAGGAATTCGGACTTGAACACCATTGATAACATGTACGTAGTCTCTCACAATGAAATGCGGTTCGAAATGTAACTCGCACACAGCACAATCGGCGTCAAGTGGCTTGTCAAGCCGATGGAGGTTCCGCTCCAAAAGAAGTCGTCGTTCTTCGTCTTTCGGGGCCTTAAAAAGCAATAACTTCCGACTTTGTTGCACACGCGAATATCCAGTTGTTCAACCTGGCGCGTAACAATGGTTTAGACGCTGCTTCTTCGTCATTTCGCGACTAAAACCGAGATGCCGGCCATGCCGCCGAGCCAGCCGAGTAAACCAAGTGGGTAGATTGGGCGATGGCAACGCCGCCGCCACTTTCGCCACAAGTTGGGGATGGAGAAAGCAAGGGGAAAGCGTTTCGGTCGCGCCACTCAAAAGTTCTAGTACACTCTAGACGTGGTCGACGCGTGCCCGTAGTTGCGCGCCATTTTCCTCCACGGGGGCGACTAGACGCTTTTAACGCGCAGGCGCGTGCGTACTGCTGCCAGCACAGCAGAAGAGGGGGGGGGATATTGGTACTGTTTCTTGCGTCATCAAAACCGCCTAGTAAGTGGACATATTCATAGCCGCGCATAATTTGGGTCGATGTGTAGCGTTTGCTCTATGCGTATTCTGTGGGGATTACAGTTGAATCAGCTGATGATTCTGCTGACGCAACAACTGCTGCCGACCATGCAGGGAGCGATATCAGTACTCCTTCAAACATCAAAAAGACCGCCTAGTAACTGAACGTATTCGTAGCTGCAAATAGTTAGGGTGGCTGTTCGATATGCAGAGCGCGATAGAGAACAAGAATAAGAAGTAGATTGGGATGCCGTACTTGTTCTCTAAAGAGCAGTATCGTGAATCACCAACTGGTCCACTCATCAAATTTCGTTTTTAGGGCAGACGCCGAGCACGGCCTCTTTGCAATGCATTTCATTTTCTCGTGTACTATAAATCAGCGCAGTGTATTGCGGTATCTTTCTAGGTTCTTTGCAACTTCCTAGTGGATAGTGTGCTATCATTACTAGATATTGACCCTATTCCGGCAGCGGTACTGGAAACTGCGATTTAATAATGTTCTAATGCTATAAAAAACGATGATACAACGACACATTACTACGCACGCCAATCAGTCTAAACCAACTTAGTTATCTGTGACAAGAAACCACACGTGTCCACACCTTTTGTGTCATCTGTTCCCAAATAAATTGGAAAGGATTCACACAAAACCCATTGTTGTCTTTAGGGAAGATCTTGTTTTTCATTCATGAATGCAAGCAGCATTTTAATTATCGGTTCCATGGTAGCTTGTGTATGTTTTTTGTTATCTAGTTTTAAACGTGCGTTTATATGCTCGAAGGTAAAATTTGTAGATTTCTGGTGAAAGCTTCATTTCTTCAACCAAGCACTCGCTACACCACTGCTACATGAAAAAAGTGGTAGTACTGGACAGCTTGTACTTGCGTGACATCAACGTGCGTCATTTTGTTGTACAATTCACAGCTTCACCATTCTAAAGATAAGCAGATCAGGATTAAAATGGCAGTAAAACGAAATGATGACTGCAATAACATCAGTACATACTCTATATGGAAGAAAAGCTCTGGATAGATGGCGCACTGAAAAAAGGCGCCTAGCAGAAAGTCATGGCACAACTTAGCCAATGGCTCAAAGGACTGCTGGCAGTGCATGACTGCGAGTGCTCGAACGTCCACCATTCCCTTGCTAGATTAGGGCACGAACAGCTCAAGGAGCCATTGTTGCCGGAATCGCGGTTCTCTTCATCACTTGATATTGCCGCATGGCTTCACGTCGGAGAACCACACGGGATAGAGAACAAAGAAGTTTGAATGGGACCACTTCTTGGGTGAAGCGGGGCACCTCAACAATGAACCAAACAATCAATGTCAAGAAGATGTTCCCCCAGGAACGCTCGTGAGCTCAGTCACCGACCCCTGTGGGGTTCAGTGGGTCATTTGGTGACATGAGGCTTGATAATATCATTCATAAACGACGCAGTGCTCCATTGCGTCCAACCAGTTCGCCAATTTCGAAACCAAAAAAAAAAGGTACCACTGATAGCAACAACGAGCAGGGCGTTTCGCGTTCTGTGGTTGAGTCAACTATATTAGGTCCATCATAGCGCCTGTAAAAGTTCTCCAGTGGAATCATCGTTCCACATCTTCCGCTTACATAGATCTTAGTTATCTCATACAGTAACAAATCCTTATATATTTTTACTTCAAGATTCTTGGCTTTCATTAAGCCGAACATTTACTCTGAATAATTTTCGAACTTTTAGACTGGATCGGCCAGGTAGAGGAGGTGGATAATTGGGCCTAATATCTTCAAAAATGTATCATCATGTTACTGTAACTTTTGAATATATTTTTCCAGATTGCGAAATGCTAGGAATAGATTGTTTGTTACCTGACTCCTACAGGATTACAGTGATTAACGCGTATTTTCCAAAAGGAGTAAGACGCACATATTACATTGATTGTGTCATCAAGAATTCTTCTTCAAATTCAATTTTATTGGCAGGGGATTTTCCCTCGCATCACACCTCTTCGGTGTTTAAAACAGATGGCTGTGGCAAACGATTGTAGAATTTGTTGCAGGAAAATAATTTTTGTTGTCATAACTCAGGACAAGTTACCTTTTTACGCGGGATAAGCTCATCAACAATAGACCTGACTTTTTGGTGTGGACAGTTTCTAATTTCATCGTGGGAAACGTTTGATAATGGGACTAGTAGTGATCATGTACCAATTACTTATGAAATGATGCAACCATACCTCACCTCTGGTATCTGGCAACAACGGTTCATCAACTATAAAATTTATAAAACTGTTTTAAATTCTACGCTTTCGTCATTGAGAAAACGTGTCGGGCAGCAACGAGCTGCTTCAGTAGTAGCGTGTCTAAGTTACTCTATTCCGACAGCACAGTTTTCTTTCAAGTATAGCAGCACAACGTCAAATTCGGCTTGGTGGAATGAAGATTGTACGCTTGCGTATTGGCAACGTAAAGCTGCTTGGAAACGTTTACGCCACAACCATACTCCAAAAACTTGCGTTGACTATAATGTCCACGCAGCACTGTTTAAGCGTACAGCCACTATAGCTAAAGATAAACACAAATCTGACTTACATTCGTGTTTATTGAAACCTGATGAAAGATCGGCCCTGTCCAGGTTTCCACGGAACAAAAAATCGACACAGGTTCCAGCATATTTGTATTCAGTAGTTTTGTCTCCTAAAGAGGCAACCGATTTTTTAGATGGCATCGCGAAAGGACTTCCAGCGCGTTTCGCTTCGTCATGCTTGAGACCTATAACATTCAAAAGCTCAACCTCGGACTTTCTGGAAGTCACTATGGCGGAACTGGCAGATGTCATACTAACTATAAATCAAGCGGCTCTTGCTCCGCATCAGATTAAAAACTCTATAATTAAATTGATATTTCAATTTCTTCCAGATAAGCTTTTGAATACTAATAATTGCTCCTTACAGTACACATGAATTCCAACCGCATGGAAAATTGCTAAAGTTGTGTTGCTGCGATAAAATCAAAGCCTTGGATACTTCCTGGATAACATTCAGCCAGTTTCGCTTACTTCTATCTTAGCTAAATTATTGAAAAATTCTTCACAGCAGTCTCAGTCAATTCATCGCTCGTCGTGGCATTCTTTCGCCAAGGCAAGTGGGATTTAGACAGGGTAGCTCTATAGGGTAGGCTAATGTTGACATCAAAAGCCGAATTCACCTTGCAAAAGTGTCTGGGGAGCTTTCTGCATTAGTCACAATAGATATTTCAAGAGCCTACGATAGTGTGAAACACAGTACATTGATTTCAAGATTAGTGGACTGTGATGTGCTCAAGTATGGTATATCTTGAGTCCAGGAGTTTCTTGTTGAGAGACAATTTTTTGTTGCTATGAGGGAATTACTTCTGCCTCAGATAATCAAACAAGAGGTGTTCTGCATAGATCAGTTCTGTCACCTCTTTTACTTAATATCTCATTATCACCCATTCTCGTTTATAAAAATGTTCCACTCGACGTCTACGCCGATGATATTGCTTTTTTCTCGTGAAACCGCGATATAAATACTTTGTATCAAATCTTACAGTTGTATATGAGTGATCTTGAGGTATGGCTTAGGAGGCTGTCTTTTTCGCTGAATGTTAGCAAATGTACTCCGCTTGTATTTACTCTATTCAGACACTTGATTTTTTCACTGCATTATTGAAATGAACCGATTCCACAAGTAACGGCAAAAAAATATCTTGGCATTGTTTACCTGGAAAATTTTCTGGCATTGTTCTTGGCAAATTTACTCCCAACTTTTGAAGCGGTTCGTCAAGAAGTCTTTTCCTCTTATTGATGAATAATCTGCACGGTTTTGAGGAACACACCTTTTCATTGACATGTATTGTTTCCTTCCTGGTGGTAACCGTTGAAGCTGATTCTATCGACCGCGCATTAGGCTCCTTAGGTGGTGAGGATGGCGAAGAAGTTATACCCTGTTGTATAACGCTTTGTAGCATTTGTGTCAAGTGTGTGTTCACTATTTGCGCCAATGATTTGCTTATGGTCAGGAAAAAATTTTTCACAGCCTTTGCCATTGACCTTTCAATAGTAGATGCTATTACTAGTGGGAGAGATGATTCTATTGCCTGATTGAGACGACTCGTAGCACTGCCATAACCCCGAGATCGCTCTTCAATAATTATTCGAGCTTCGCGTTTAGAACAACGTTTTTGCTCAAGTATTTTCTTTATTTGCACTTCCTGGGCCCTTGCAGGACAGTTAATGTCGTCAGCAAAACAACGCCTTTATGTGCTCTACTGATACGGCTTCTGTTACGGAAAACATTTCTTAAATCTCTGGGGGAGTTAAGCTCAAGCCCAACCCACGGACTAAACCTTTGAAACATGCCAAATGTGGAGGTATGAAACAGATGACCGGTAATGATGCAAAAGTTGTGCATTTGAGGAGATCTGCTACACAGGTCTGGTCTGGCGAACAGCAAAGAATACCTCCGCGACCGAACTGTCGCACCTCAGTGATGAACTGGTAGTGTTCAGTCTACTTCCGGAGCTATTCCTGAATGTTTGTTAGATTTTTCATACGAGTGGAATTTTCGTTGGTGGGAACCAGGGCCACTGGAACGCTGCTCACACCACTGCGTAAGAAAAAATCGATCAGTACCTCATTGGGAGCCAGAGAGGCCAACCATGTAGCATTTGCCTGGTCGGGAGAAGAGAGAGACATCACTGCGTGATGCCTAATTAAGCAACTCCCGAGCAGACCACACCTCCCGGGAGGATGCACCAAGACACCGTTAACAAAGAGGAAGTGGTGACCCTGTCCGAACGAAGGTGACGGCAGGCTCAGCTGCCGGCCAACACAACTGAGAAAAACACAGTTTGCAATAAACCAGAAACAATAGCTCACTTTGTTCTCACATGCCACCGCTTCGCCTCACTGTGCCGAATAATTATTGAGAGACCGACTATTATGTGTGGATTGGTAGCTTATACATCCACCCTTTTATCTTCTGGAGCCAGTGAGTTTGGTGCGCACTGCAGTGCTAATCTGTCAGTGCTACATAATTCTTTTCAGGTAACTGGAAGGATACGCGGCTAGTGTTACTGCCAGATATATTCAAGTCCTTGTCCCCCTTCTTCATTTTTGCTAATTTGTTTACATATTCTGCTTTATCAAATTTTTCTGCACTTTTTCTCTTTTTCAAAGGAACAATATTATGATTCTGATCTAACTTCTCTTTTTTTAGAAAGCGTTGTATAAAAATTTTTATTATAAGTTACAGTGTGGTCAATCCACCTTGTGGGTATGAGCCAAGATCTTGTAGGCGATAAGACAAGATCTTGAGCAACAAGAAGTATGCAACGCAATGTGGTCTTAAGCGTGGTTATATTAGTGTAGGAGCTGGGTACGACATCTCAAGACTTAACTCACGCACAAAAACTCACCCGGTTGCCGGAACACAAGCCCTGTGCCCATGAACACTCCAATTCACAGAGCAAGCTGCCACAAACGAGGCCTACCACTAGAGTCACCGGAACAGCTTACTGATAGACTGACTGTGCCTTCACCTCAAGTCGGCATCAAAATTAAGTCGCCTACGACGTTCTACCGCAACGTTCGGAAGCTGCTGATGCCTAGTTTCTTTCACAAAGATCTGTTTCAAAAGGTGGATGGCGGGCTGAGTAAGTTGTAACTTCTTGCAGCGACTAGGACGACGCCGTGTCATTTCGCAACGTCTACACATACGAACGTAGTTCCTGAATATAGATGGTGTCCTAACATACTGACGCGAATTCCAGCATCACCTACTGGTGACCTAAAGGAGACCCTACCAACGCGAAAGTGCAGAACGTGAGCGGCACTCACGCAATCTAATGCCCAATGAGATCATCACGTTGTGTACGTGTAGGACATTACGCGGCTTTTCAGGTGAGCGGATCTCGCAATGCCACAAAAAATAAAGGTGTGTTAAGATTTGCAAGGTTTGAAAGTGCAGCTTTTTGCTGGGCTGGTGTGAAGCCCTGCGAATAGTGTAGCTTAGTTTCTAACTGAAACCACCACAATGAAGAAGCTACTTCATTAGTGTTCTACCCTTTTCGACCAGCAAGTGATTGCTGCATCATCTCCCCAAGTTTCTACTATCTTTAGTAGAAAGAGCGAATGGATTGGTGAAATCATTCGCCCCGTCTCACGCAAGGAAATTGCCAAGCTGTGTGTGGCGAATCAGCCGGAGATGGGCTCCATCACCAGCGTTATCCGGGACCAGCTGGTGTTGCACAACTGTCGCTAACAATCATGCACCAATGTGGATCTGCCTGCTGTGCCTAGTGATGTTGGGAGGCGTACGTAAGCCAAAGCCTTGCGGACTTTCATGATGGTCTCTATACCTGCAGTCCCAACGGAGACGATGCCGCCAGCTGTAATTCAATCAGCACGCGGTAGTTTGGACATCATCGTTCGCCGTGCTTCTACGTGGAATTTCAATCTTTGGCATACGTCAAATAGAAGGCCCCTCTGCTATAGCTGTGGTGAAGACGGTGACATCTACCGCGAATACCCCTATTGACAACTTGAACTGCTTGGTTTCTTCATTGATTCGCCCCATCCCCTAGCTGGTCAGAGGCCAAGAGAAATAAAGAATACCCCGCGCAGCAACGTCTACCTTCCTCGCTGCGCCTACCGCGTTCGCCATCTGCACGGCAACCCAAAGCCATGGGGTCAAGATTCGGTGCGACGACACGGAAAGCTCCCCAAGGCCTCGTCAAGAAACCTGAGTGCAAGGACCTTCGGGGGCAACGTCGCTGGAAATCAAACTGCGGCAAGGTTCCTAGATAAAACAAGTTTTCAAGGTAGCGACACTTTTCTCTTTTCTCCTCACCTATGTTTCTGGAGCGCCGACTAGTAGGTTCAAAACTTTCATGAAAAAGCGAATGATTGGGTACAGTTGCTACGGTGAATAAATGTAAATGAAACAAAATGCTACGGAATAAGTCGTAAAATAAACGGTTACTTTTATGAACATGAACTGTACAGCACGGCAACGTTGTGCAGTTCTATGTTTTACACAATTAGCCTTGGCGTCTTGCGTCGTGCATAGTAGTTCGTCCAGTTCTGCGAATGTTCTCACACACTTCTCCTAATGTGTTTTGTGCGTGCTGTGACACAGTGAACGCACTTTTTGCTGGATCCTGTCAGTGATCACAGCGCATACGTTGTGACGATTGATTACAGGCGGCTTGTGCATCCGCACGAAAAAACTATGGCCAGACTAGTATGAACGCTTGACTAGCAGCCCTGCGATGACGGTTTTTTTAAAGGCGCCCATTTGTACAATCGTGAAGCCAGGTGAATCTGTTGTGGTGCTCCGAACTTTCTGAAAAGTTAGAGTTTTACTGGTGAGGTGTCTTAAAGTAGCAGGTTTTGGCTCAAGTCAGAACTAGTCAAGCGGGAAAAGTTTCTGAAGATGCGTTGGTTACAACCTTCAGCTGCTCTGCATATGTGCATACGCACAAGTATTTGTACCAACTGGCATGCACTAGACGCGTATTAGACGCGCGTCTGGCGTTTCATTAAAAACAGACAAATAAACTCGCTTCGTACATCCGCGTCGACGTTTGTCGACGAAGTTGCACGAAAGCATTCCCGCGAAATGTTTCAAAGCTACACATCACTGTGCGCGTAGTCTCGGAAAGCACGAGTAAGTTTAATAGAGTGAAACCGTTTTCTTTTGATTTACGGCAACGCAGCATTGTTGAAAACGCGAGTGTTGCATTGAACGAGAACTGCGAAACAATCCTGGTCAACTTGGCGCACACTGAAACGCTCCTCCTCTTAAGTTTATGTCTTGGCTACAATTTCGTCTTTGGTCACGGCAAGAACTCGGCTGGAGCCATATGCGCACGCGTGCTCGTTTTGACCATTTTGCATAATACTAACACCACCAGCCATTTGCAAATATGTTCAAGCAGTTCACCAATTACAGATGCGGAAGGAAATAACAAAATGGCCGCATATCCACGGAGTGAATGATGGAGAATGGGGTGAAGCATCCGCCCGTCCATTCGTTCATGCTTCCGTCCGTCCATGCGTCCGTCTGTGTGACCGTCCGTGCGTCCATTCGCCCATCCGTGCATGCGTCTGTTCGTGCGTCCGCACATCCATCTGTGCGTCCGTCGCCGTCGCTGTGTTCGTCCATGCATCCGCCCCTGCGTCCGTCCATGCGTCCATACGTCGGTGCAGCCATCCGTGAGTCATATGTTTTTGTGTTCGTTCTTCCATCTATTCAACACTCCAAGCTGCACCATCTTGCATCTTTTCATCATATATTCCTCATATGCACCACCATCCAGCGGACATTCCAAGACCTAAACGAGAGGTGGCACACGCACACTTTCTTACGGCTTGAGCTTCGTTTCTACTTCCCACCTTTAACCACCTCGAGTTCATGGTATATACTAGTTCACTGTATTCATGGCACTGTGGCCCAACGCTCACTAAACCTTTCTAAAACCAAGGAGGTTATGCCCAGAGAGTATAACGTAGCAACCCGTTCTTGTCAGATAGTGCTCAATGTACATGCCAATGGCTGCTAAGGGGGAATGAGAGACAAGAGAATTCGGCTTTTGGTTAACGCGCACGCTGCGAATATTTTATGTTCAGCAACGCACAGAAGAAATTTCTCACCGGCACCACCTTGGAGATCAAAATGTAAGACTGGTTACACACAGCGACTACTACCAACGAACACCTATACATTATTATTTAGAGAGTGTAGACTGTACATTTGACAGTGCAACAAAATTATTGGTAGCGCTGGCGTTGTGAACTACCTTATCCGACTTAAAGACAGCGATGGTAGGCCTATCATCATCATTGAGCTAAAGCATTATGGCGGCTGCTTTGGTAGCGAGTGCAGGGGGTTGCGATGCGCACCCGCAGGTTTATGGGCGTTTATTCGCTGCAATTGCGGGTTAGTATTCGTGCACATGGCTCCCTAATGTTACTATAAATATTTCTACTATGATGCCAGGTGACCTAGAGGCCTCAAATGGCAAAATGTACGACAAGCAAGTAAGCTTACATTGTTTATTGACAGTCGTGAATGCAGCGGTACACTTGTAAACAAGGGACACTGTCTCTCACGAAGTTGAACAGTACACGAAAAAAAAACTGTGATAGCAATACGTTCAATAAAATTACCGCTGAAACTGTGCAACCTTGTCTCTTAACTCATTCAGTCAGACAACGATATTTACACTGGGCACCTCTTGCACTATACTTGGTACTGTGCTGCTCATTGGCTTTCTCACTACACATGCTCTCAAAAACTGCAGTGTCAATACGATTAGCCTGAGCCACAATATGATACTTGACAACGCATTGGCGAGAAGCACATGGCGTTGAATAAAAAGAAATGACCCCATGCTGTTGTGCTAGGTAAATCTGCACATAAAATTGTTCTCGATATTGTGTTTAGAATCTGTGCTTTTACCTGCACGTCGGATCTTTTTTACGACTACCTAGATCAACTTACGGTTGCGGTAAGTTTGTGCATCCTGGGAAAACACCATTTACAGGATAATGTTGAAAAAGAAACTTGGTTTACGTTTCAATAGTGATTAAAGTGTTGCAGGGACAGGTACTTTAATTGAGTAACAGTTGGCAAATAATGAAAGCCCGAGTAAAAAATTTCAGCAAGTCAAACTTTTTGTCAAAGTTGTCACGACTGACAAGGTAATTGGCTACCCGTGCCCTTGCTCCCCTACTGTGGATCAGCTGACACTTGAGATAGGGGATACCTGTTGGTGCTGGTGCTCCCAAAAGTACTCATTCGTAAAATAAACTAAGCACTAGTGAATAGCACTCGCAATACACTGCACATGACATATACACATACAATAGGGACATCTGGAACACTTCTTCTTCTTCTTCATCAGCCTGTCTACGTCCACTGCAGGACAAAGGCCTCTCCCATGTTCCGCCAGCTAACCCGGTCCTGTGCTTGCTGTTGCCAATTTATACCCGCAAACTTCTTAATCTCATCTGCCCACCTAACCTTCTGTCTCCCCCTACCCCGCTTCCCTTCTCTGGGAATCCAGTTGGTGACCCTTAATGACCAGCGGTTATCCTGTCTACGTGCTACATGCCCGGCCCATGTCCATTGCCTCTTCTTTATTGCAGCTATGATATCCTTAACTCCCGTTTGTCCCCTAATCCACTCTGCTCTCTTCTTGTCTCTTAAGGTTACACCTACCATTTTTCTTTCCATTGCTCGCTGCGTCATCCTCAATTTATGTTGAACCCTCTTTGTGAGTCTCCATGTTTCTCCTTCGTAGCTAAGTACCGGCAAGATACAGCTGTTATATATCTTCCTCTTGAGAGACAGTGGCAATCTACTTGTCATAATTTGAGAGTGCCTGCCGAATGTGCTCCACCCCATTCTTATTCTTCTAGTTACTTCAATCTCGTGGTTAGGCTCTGCGGTTATTACCTGCCCTAAGTAGACATAGTCTTTTACAACTTCAAGTGCACTATTACCTATCGCAAAGCGCTGCTCCTTTCCGAGGTTGTTGTACATTATTTCCGTTTTCTTCAGATTAATTTTAAGACCCACCTTTCTGCTCTCCTTGTCTAACTCCGTAATCATGAGTTGCAATTCGTCCCCTGAGTTACTCAGCAATGCAATGTCATCGGTGAAGCGCAGGTTACTGAGGTACTCTCCATTAACTCTTATCCCTAACTGTTCCCATTCTAGGCTCCTGAAAACGTCCTGTAAGCACGCAGTGAATAGCATTGGGGAGATTGTGTCCCCCTGCCTTACACCCTTCTTTATTGGTATTCTGTTGCTTTCTTTATGAAGCACTATGGTAGCAGTTGATCCCCTGTAGATTTCTTCCAGAATGTTTATATATATTTCATCTACGCCCTGATTCCACAGTGCCTGCATGACGGCTGATATTTCTACTAAATCAAACGCCTTCTCGTAATCTATGAAGGCTATGTATAGTGGTTGGTTATACTCTGATCATTTCTCTATTACCTGATTGATAGTATGAATGTGGTCAATTGTTGAGTAGCCTGTTCTAATTCCTGCTTGTTCCTTTGGTTGATTGAATTCTAATGTTTTCTTTACTCTGCTAGCAATTACCTTTGTAAATAGCTTGTATACTACAGAGAGCAAGCTGATTGGCCTGTAATTCTTCAAGTCCTTGTCATCTCCTTTCTTATGTATTAAGATGATAATAGCGTTCTTCCAAGACTCTGGTACTTTTCCCGTCAGGAGACACCTCGTAAATAGAGTGGCTAGTTTTTCTAACACGATCTGTCCTCCATCTTTTAGCAGATCTGATGTTACCCGATCCTCACCAGCAGCTTTGCCTCTGTGCATGCTCTCCAAGGCTTTTCTGACTTCTTCTATCATTACCGGTGGGGTGTCGTCTGGGTTACTGCTAGTTCTTATAGTATTAAGGTCGTGGTTGTCTTGGCTACTGTACAGATCTCTGTAAAACTCCTCCGCTATTTGAACTATCCTATCCATATTGGTAGTTATTTTGCCTTCTTTGTCCCTTAGTGCATACATCCGCCTTTTGCCTATCCCAAGTTTCCTCTTCACTGCTTTGACGCTTCCTCCGTTTTTCAGAGCGTGCTCAATTCTCTCCATGTTATACCTTCTTACATCGCATACTTTACGTCTATTAATCAACTTCGAAAGCTCTGCCAGTTCTATTTTGTCTGTTGTACTTGACACTTTCATGATTTGACGCTTCTTAATTAGGTTCTTCGTTTCCTGGGAAAGCTTGCCGGTGTCCTGTCTAGCTACCCTGCCTCCAACTTCTACTGCACACTCCGTGATGATACTCGTCAGATTATCATTCATTGTATCTACGCTAAGGTTGGTTTCCTCGCTAAGAGCAGAGTACCTGTTCTGCAGTGACACTCTGAATTCCTGTACTTTCCCTCTCAGTGCTAGCTCATTGATTGGCTTCTTGCGTATCAGTTTCTGTCGTTCCTTCTTCAAGTCTAAACGGATTCGAGCCCTTACCATTCTATGGTCACTGCATCTTACCTTGCCAACCACTTCCACATCCTGCACGACTCCTGGGTGTGCAGTCATTATAAAGTCTATTTCGTTCTTATTTACGCCATTAGGGCTCCTCCATGTCCACTTGCGGTTTTCTCGTTTTCGGTAGAAGGTATTCAAAATACGCAGATTATTGCGTTCTGCGAATTTTACTAGTAGCTCTCCTCCGGCGTTTCTAGTGCCGATGCCCTAATCTCCTACTGCCTGGTCTCCAGCCTGCTTCTTTCCTACCTTTGCATTAAAGTCGCCCATTACTATAGTATACTGTGTTTTCACTTTACTCATTGCCGATTCCACGTCTTCATAGAAGCTTTCAACTGAAGCGTCATCATGGCTGGATGTAGGCGCGTAAGCCTGTACTACCTTCATTTTGTATCTTTTATTCAGTTTAATTACAATGCCTACATCTCCTTTCATTAATACTAAAGTAATCCTCTATATTGCCAGCTATGTTTCTGTGAATTAGGAACCCTACTCCCAGTTCTCTTCTGTCTGCCAAGCCCCGATAGCAAATGACGTGCCCATTTTGTAGCACAGTATAGGCCTCATCTGTCCTCCTAACCTCACTCAGCCCTATTATATCCCATTTAATGCCTTCTAGCTCCTTGAATAATACAGCTAGACTTCCCTCACTAGATAACGTTCTAACGTTAAACGTTGCTAAGTTCAAGTTCCAATGGTGGCCTGTCCGTATCCAGAGATTCCTAGCACCCTCTGCTGCTTTGCAGATCTGACCGCCGCCGTGGTCAGTTGCTCCGCAGCTGGTGGGGACTGAGGGCCGTGAGTTAATTGACGAATGCCTACGGGAGGGGGTGGCCAGATACTGCACCAGGGTGGCCAATCCTTCTCTGGTGAGATCATCGGTGCGTACCGGCTTTAAGCCGGTACGATCAGACAGTAGTGGGAATGCTCCATGCATGTCTTCCTTATTGTTGTTCAGCAGCGTTGGCGGCCACCCACCACGGAGCCCGACGAGGGGACGCTACAAGTTTACAAATGCTGAAACCTGCAGACGCCAGCCGTACAACGCCACTATAACCCAATGCGCCTAGATCAAGGTAGGCTATTAGCACAGGGTTAACCCTAGCCGCCAGGAAGTTTGGAAGTAAACGGAAGAGATTAGAAGACAGGACAGATAAATAGTAAGAGATAAATACGAAGATGTAGGGAGAGAGAGATAGGAAAAGGCGACTGCCGATTCCCCTGGGTGGGTCAGCTCAGGGGTGCCGTCTACGTGAAGCCGGAGCCAAAGGAGTGTGTTGCCTCTGCCGGGGGGCCTTAACGGTCCAATCACCCAGCGTCGGCTCAACCCCCAGGATCCCCTTTTCCTCGGACACGGCAAAGCCACGCATGACTAGGCGTGGGAGGGAGTCGAAACTCCCCCGTTAGCTCGGGTTCGTGGTGTCGCTACACACCAAACGCCTACTTGCGCAGGCACCCCTGCGGTAGGCGCCCCAGCGGTAGTGGCCGATACAACGGCGAATAAAGCTTAACACTGCTGTCACTTCAGTGGTGAAGTATGCATGTGTAGCCAGCGCCTCCCCCCGACAATCATCCTCGTCACATAAGCCCGGGCCTCCGAGATGGTAGGCGAGCAGCAGGTTTCTCTCCAACTGTCCCAATCCAGAGGTGGGCGTGGCCTGCTCTTTTGGCTGCACCGCGACGCTGCTTCGTATCGCAGAAAAGGCTGCCGCACTGCTGGCGAAGCTTACATGTGGCGAGAAAAGGGGTGGTCTGGTGCTTTTATATAACTTCGCACTCATTTTTATATAGCTTCGCACTGAATGTCGTGCCAAGGTGTACGAGAGGCAAAGTCAATGCTTGGGCGTACAGTCGCCGACTGATTTTTCGGCCCTGGCGGGGACCAGAAGAAAGTCAGAAACATCAAACAGTCCAAAAAATTCATTTTTGTCAGAAATATGAACTTTATTGTATCAGGCAAGCTTGAAAAAGTTCATGATTCTGCCTTGCCTCATACTAAACTTGGAAGCAATTTGGTTCGCCCATATTTGCGCCAAGGTGACATCGTCACCGTAAATGCTAGACAAAAGCGTCACTGCGGTGGCGATCTCCACTGCCCACAGCTTGGGCGATCATCATCGTCATCATCCGAACCGCTCTCCGGCTTCGGCACAACCTGGCGAAGAATTTCTTCGATTGTGGGCTCCGCGCACGAAATTGTCATTGTCCCCACAAGCGCTGTGTTTAAATAGAGAGATTTAGAATAACATTTGCAAGCACTGCGGGCGTTGCAGGTATAGCGGATGCATTATGAGATTTACAATAGCATTTGCTCCCCCTAGGGTAAAGTTTAGGAATTTTAGCCCCGACAGCGAAATCAAATGCATGGAAGCTACAGACAACACTTTGCGGGCCTCGTGAGCCGCGATCGCCGCACGCTACTCCAAATTTTCTGCAAGTGGGTCGCGAGCGGCCGCGACTTGCGTTACGACCGATGCGCAGTGGCAGCAACAGCGCCGCAACGGCTCACGGTTCGCTATTCTAAAGCTCCCTATTGTCATTGTGGCAGGCACATTCACTTCACCACTGCACAGCTCCGCCTCCTCCCTGTGCAGTGCGATGACGACAGTGCTGACCACTACGGCGGACCAAAGACGAAATAATGGTCTGTGTTGCGTTTTATAACGCAGACACGGCCTCCGAAACATGAATTATTACGTTTGCTTTCCAATCTTGGGGGCAGGAAAGCCATTTTAAAATTAAGCCACTAAGCTTAGTCAAGCCGGCAGAAAATCCATCGTGGTGGCGTGGCGCCGCTCAAAAGAAGCGATTTAGTCCAAAAATCCAACTTTTGGGGGTGAATTCGTCCAAAAAAGCGGTCAAAAAATGCAATAACCCTATGGGAACCCTGATGGTGCACTTCTGAAGTCCGAAATATCCAGCAAGTCCGAATTGTTGGAGTCCGAAAAAAATCGCTCGGCGACTGTATATATTCTCAAATAGACTTTTTTGCTGTATATTCGCGCCACCTATATCAGAGCACTTAAATTACGATGCCTCTGCAAGAGATACGGATGTGCTGGAAACTTGCTGTACTTCGAAGTTTGCAGGCTGTATAGCATGGATGGCACGGGCAAAGAAAAAAAAATGACAGCCCGATCAACAAGTGAAGTCAGACTAATGCAGCGCTCTATGCTCACTGGTTGCACTTGATTAAAAGAGTTGCTTTTTCTTCCTTTTCATGAAACTAGCACTGCTTTTTATTGTGATGCCGTTTCAAGAATCCTGCTGTCGAGCTGCAGAAGCAGGATACAGCGAGGAGGGTGCAGGCGGTCGCCATGCGTCTAGACTATATATGCTAGATTGAAAGTCGCTGGTTCTGCGACAACCACGGGCCGATCACAAGCACGTTTTGGTCACTTATGGTCGCCATCCGCACTGTGAACTTTACGGTATTCAGTAAACACGTTGGGCAATCTAAAAATGAACATCGAGATGTTTTGCTTGTTCAACAAGTACGCAACACACATATATAGTTTGATGTACCTGGGATGAAACACCGCGATATCGCATAGCAGTGACATTTTCTCTATATTTAACTGCACTTCGGTTGACCACCTCATAAATATTCATACGTGACATAAAAGTAAAGTTATGAGTCAGGATAGGAGAGCAATACGATTCAATGATGATAATTAGTCCAGTTTTCCCCCATACAAGTCACCAGAAGAAAGGAGGAATACTAGCATGCCTCTATATTTCTCAAATCGAGGTATTTAGCACCGAGCCAAAGGGACGGTTATGAAAAAAAAACGTTATACTGTCAGAGACAAAATGATACATCCTTACAATTAGCTATCAGTAGAATGCAGCACTTGGCACGATTTTTTTCGTAAATTTGACCGAAATAAATGCATTGACACAAAAAAGCTTTCTTCAGTTCAGCCAGAAGATTTTGGGGGCAATTCTTGTTCGCAAGCGAAATAAAAAAAAACGCGTACGCAGGAATCCCGTTGTGCTCTGCTGTATGCCACGGTCTCAGCCGCCGCCGGAACCCTCGCTCAATGCACCCTCTCGCGACAGCCGGGCGCGTGAGGCTATACTCGTTAGTTTTGCTGGGGAGCGCAGCAACTGAGACGGCCAGATAGAAACACGCTGCGTGCGCGCCACCTCGGAGGCCATGCACAAGCTGTCAGCCTGGGCATCCTGGGTCCCTGCGACTGCAGCAACTATGTCTTCGTCAGCGAGGCTCGCAAGGGCCTAGACATTGCAGTCCACTTCCACGAAACTGTCCGCAGACACTTCGAGCCGGTAAACTGCTGCTGGGAAGTGAGACGACAACTCGCCAAACGCGTCATTTATGCGCTCGTCGTAACAGTCTTCACCGGTTTCTGCAAGTTCTTTCGTCTCGAAGCCTGCCTTAAGGAAGAAGTTGATCACTGTGTCCATCTTCACGCCTCCACAGGCATTGAAGATCTCCGCGCGAGAAAACTTCGCTGAGTATTAGACAATGCCCAGAAATCAGTTTGTAGCGCCACTTTAAATTTATTGGCTCGACCAATCGAGGCAGAAGAAGCTCACACCCAGGCAGAGTATATCTTCTCAGACTTAGAAACAGCCATTCGTAATTTTGCTATGCATTGAATTCATGCACCCGCCTACCGTATCCTACAATTCCTCCCTCCCCCTCAATGAATAATCACCGTTCGGTGGGTTTTCGCGCATTGTTTGTCGCCTTTGTTTGTGTTTTACCTTATACGCTTGTCACTTGTTCCGGTAACAAAATTAGGCATCGTGACCAATGTTTTCAAAGTAAGACGAATGCCTCCCAGAGCACGTTCTGTTGCTCCAAGCAGATGAGTTCCACTGTCAAATTAGAATATAAATGTAAAAAGGGCCTTGGCGCTACTCAGTTCAGAACTCCCAAGCCAACTTCAGGCCATCTACCATGCCGCTGACTCTGTGTGGCCCACAGCAACCCAATTTAAGCAAATATGCTTTCCCGCCGTAAAAATAATAAAAATTTGTTCCAAGCTGATAAAGAAGAGTGACGAACTATCATCACCAGAAAACATTTACACTCGCACATTGACACAATGAAATATCGGTTAAAACAAAGTAATTTAAATACTGTATTTATTATAATAAAGTTCGACCTTTTTTTTCAAAAATGGTCATCTATCGACCTATATTCGTGACCAAAGAATCTCGACCTATATTCATGATCAAACCAACAAAGAGCGCCGAGTTTATGGCATTAACTGCCATGTCCGCTGTTCTTCGCGTGGTTTCTGCTGCATACGCAGCTATTTATCATATACTCTGAAATCAAGACCACACCCCCTTACCTAAGTAAGTGAGAAAAAAGTTATTGATGCTATTGCCACGTAATACCCTTTAAAGCCCCCACAAAACACACCCGCTATGCCTTGTTTGCGATGAAAACCACATTTTCCTAGATATAGGCCATGAAATCCCAGCCCGCCAGCCGTGCTTCCAATACGGCCTTTTAGTGTGCAGCCGCACTGGCCCACCTCACCGCTTTAGGCGCTGCGCCGCGTTCCCTATCGAGTTGCAGAAAATAAGCGCTTTCGTCTTCTAACCACCACCACCATTTGCTTGTGAGCGGTTGCGACGATGTCAGGTCGGCAGAGCTACACAGGAGGCAAGTGCCAAGTCATACCTTTTGCCGAGGATTCAAGCAATTTTACCGCGCAGCGCGAGTTCTGTGTAAATGAAAAGTTGATTAGGGGTTGGCCAAAGCAGCAGGACCGTCTGTTTGCGTGGAATGAATGGCGTCATGCTTTTTGCGGCCCACCAAGCAGCAGCGACGGCAGTGAGTACGACGTTATTTGGAAAGGCACGGATACTTGCGAAAAATCTGAGCCCAACGAGCACGCCCCCGTAAACTGCGATGCTGCTGCCCCCCCCTCGAATGGTACAAAACGTCTATCAACTAGGGCCTTACAAGGAGCGACATTATTCGAACTATGGATGAATTGAACTTCCCGCGAAATACATTTGTCTTAATTTCGTAGCGTGCTGTCGCGCATGGTCACTTTCCTCAAGGGACGGACGTTCGACATGCCACTCCCTGCGAGCCATCTAAAAAACTTTGCTTTGCTCAAACTAGGCATAACCGAAGACGAATTTGCCCTCATTTAGCCTGTGATATTTTAGTTATGCTAAAACGGAGCCATGGCTTCAGGAAAAATAAACATTTAATGACAACTTAGTCTGAATTAGTTCTTATTCGGCACGTAAGTTGTACTGTGCAGTACATTACTTTTGAATCAATATAGAGTTGAGTGTATTGAAATAGCGTTGAATCGACTTGACATATTCACTTTTTCACAGGCGGCGTCTGAAAGGATTAATAACCCTACACTCATTGTTATATCGCAATAAATCAGATGGAATAATATTAATGATAAAATCGATGCTGCGGCAGTTGGGAGAAAGAAAGGATGTCGCTGGCTTTAGCACCGCGACCTCAGACTGTCTTTGTCTTTTTACAAGTAACGAAAGTTTATCTGAGCACAGTGTTCAACCATACGTGTGCATAGTTATAGCAGCAAACAGAAATCTACTCAAATAGAGCGACCAGCAAGCCTTTTTCTACTCCTGGCAAATGATTCATCGGCGCATAAAAAATAAAACTATGTACAGTCGCCAGCAATATGAGAGGGAGCACGAAATTACCGTTTAGAGGTCGCAGAGGCTAAACGCAGCTGGGAAACGCAAGGAGTGTTTGTAACACGAAACATTTAGGATGAGAAATGCATTCTAATCCTTTATTAATGACAAATCAGGGGTTCCCACTATTACTTCATACGACAGTACGCCCGGCCAGATCCAGTCGTACGGAACGCTGGAACGCTGTCCACATGCATCGGAGTGGAACCGCTCAACGAGGAAGTCTCCGATTTTCCACTAATCGCAGAGCCACACTGCGTAAACATTGCATAGTAGAACAATAGTCCAATCCCCCATGAGCGAATAGATAAAAGAAGCAACACAGGAGCAACACAGGAGCAACACATTGTGGGAACTGATTTCACGAGAAGCAATCGGCGAGTAGCTAGTCACGTCGAGTATTAAAGCGGTTGATCCACGTCTTCGCGTAACTGGAGTAGTCGTGTGCATGTCGTGGCCGTACCAAACACGCTAATTTCCCTGGCGTTTAAAGGGTAGCTCATTGTATGACGTAAAGCTACTTTACCCTCGCCACTTTTATAGAAACGAAGTGTAATCAGTGTTGGTTGGAGCATTCCTTCGGGTGTAGGAGCAACGCCATAAACTGCGACTCCTCAAGACACAGGAGCACACATGTAGGCGCATGAGTGCTGCATCAAATATGCCTTTCTCTCCTTGAATCACCCCACCACGGAGGTCCAGCAGCCAAGGCACTCGGCTGCTGACCCACAGGTCGCGGGATCGAATCCCGGTTGCGGCGGCTGCATTCCCGATAGAGGCGAAAACGCTGCAGGCCCGCGCGCTCAGACCTGGGCGCACGCTAAAGAACCCGAGACCGTCGAAATCTGGAACACTAGTAACACTATACAGCTGAGAAGTGCTGGAAGTCATGGTAGCAATGTTAGAAAAATAGGCAGTGAATAATTCTTGCAGTCAAATCTACATAATAACATTTTCTATGATGTTTATTCAGGAAGTACGGGCGATTTGCTAATCTTTAGGTATTTGCACATCAGGCTGAAGTGTTATGTGCACAGCACAATCTGCCACTTCTCAGCGAAAGTACTAAAGTGAGTGTTCTGGCTCAGTAGTCACCTGCTCGACGGGAAACGCAGACACCAGCTCCCGCCTGTTGTGGGGTGCAAACTTTATTTACATTTTTGCATTCAAAAGAATCACTAGCTTTTCCAATTTACGATTAGTTGTGCACAGTTTATGGACCAACTTTGAGGAGTGAAACAAGTGTCGGAACACATAGTTGAGACTTCCAAAATGGCTGCACAAATGCGTACAAAAAAGAATGGAGCACCACGCCAAGCATCCAGACCAACCAAACGGTTCATATGGACAGGATATTGCAATAGATTGAGGACTAACACTTACTGGTCTGTAAGACAAAGCTCTCCTTGTTGGCCTCACTACATCTTGCACAATTGTAGCCGACATGCCCCGATATCACAAAGCTAGGTTCCAAAAATGCTTACCGACCAACTCAAACACTAAAGTACCTCAAGTGGATGAGCGTTTTTTGACTGCTATTGATAAAACAGCGATAAGTTGTTTTAGCACACTGTTGAACAGGTGATGATGCTTCATAGTGTGCGCAATTGCAGAAAACACAGTGGTGTCACCACTTCTTTTCACAAAAACCGAACAAAATTCAAGCAGCTTGCTTACACCAGTTAGAAAATGGCGGCTACCATTTTCCAAGTGAAGAAGGAAATTTTTCGTGTGTAATTTCATAAAATGTGGGCCACACGCACAGCTGACATGTACTGTAAAACACTAACCACCGTAATAAGTACGATAAACATTGATGACGTCACTAACTATGATTTAGAATCGGCCATCTTCATGACAACATGCTACAATCAGAACCGATAGGAAGATCAAATGTTCTGGTATGGAAGATTAGTTGCTCGCCCTGCAGTCTTGCGCGAGCACCGTGTGATTATTTCCTGTTCTTTCACTCGAAACAGTGGCTCGGGATACGCTTTGAAGACAGTGAGAAATTTGAGACCACCATTCGCAACAGGATCAATTACCAAGCAGCGTTTTTTTATTAAGATTGACTAAAGAAACTACTGCAACGGTACAAGAAGCACTACGAAGTTAGCAGTGATTCTGCAGAAAAGGGAAGTAGGTTTTTGCTAAACTAAGCCCACCAATAAAAACTTGTGCTAATGAATATTTACTTGCTTGGAATCAAATGGCCCTTACTTTTTGAATTACCTTCGAAGTTTTTTATGCTTTGCATTGAATGTTGAATAAATTAGTTTTTTTTCTTTTTTATGCTACTGGTGCATAGTCATCCAAAAAACTGCTCAAGCAATGAACAATGGCAGAAGCTGATATCACTCTTTTATTTTTCACTACTTCCTAACTCTCTGCCTCTGCCTCACTTTTAACACGGGTATCATACAAAACTAGTCCTTTTGGCTACATATTTCACAGCAATATCAAGGAAATGGCTGTTGGTAGACATTGGAATTATCAACATGCACAAACACTGGCCAACTTTGATTTTCCCTACTGAGTGCACTCAGTCATAGTTCTGTTAAAAATTAAGACACCTTTAAAAATGCCTTGTCATGCGTCAGGTATTTTGCATAGAACAAACAATTATTACGGTAAAAGGCCGTTATTTGACCTCGGTTAAGTAAAAGCGCACAGCTTTGTGTATTTCTATTGGGGAAATCTCTCGACAATTTGACTACAGTGGTATCCACAACAGCTAATTCAAACTGGGAGCTTGTTTTTGTTGCTGCTCGCACAAGTTTGTCCAGAGTGATCACAACGCTTTGAAAAACAAACCAAACTAAATTATCTAGAGGAGGAAAACAGCAGTACAGCAGCATTTCTGGGCAGATGAGATTTTGAATGCTAAACTGGAGCCCTTGGACAAGCTAGCAATAATACTCATGAAGTCACAGTGAAATAAATGAAAGCGAATGAAAATTACTGATTATTTTTCATTTTGATTGCGTTAACTCTATCATGTAAACAAACATGTTGTTGAAGCATAAGTATTGGCATACGTTTCAACAATAGGGCTCACTGCTTGCGTGCTTGTCAGTGCTTGTTGTTGGCGTATCATCGGCCTGATTACACCAACTGCAGGACAAATGCCTCTCCCATGATCGGTCAATCAACTTGGTACTGTGATTTTGGCTGCCACGTTATCGTACAAAGTTTTTAATATCATTGGCCCACCTAACCTTCTGTCTTCACTTCATGCGTTTTCCTTCTCTGTGAGTTCAGTCAGTTACCCTTAATGACCAGCAGTTATTCCGCCTGCGTGTTACGTGCCCAGCTTATGTTCATTTCTTCTTTTTGATTTAAACTACGATATCCTTAACACCGATTTGTTCCTTGACCCACTCTGCTCTCTTCTTGTGTCTTAAGGTTACACCTATCAATTTCCTTTCCATCGCTCGCTCCGTCGTCCTTAATTTAAGCTGAACCCTTCTGTGAGCCTTCAGGTTTCTGCTCCGTATGTAAGTACGGGCAAGACAGTTCTTATATCCCATCCTCTTGATAGTGACAAATTATCATTCATGATTTGAGGGTGCTTGCCAAATGTGATTCACCCATTCTTACTCCTCCCTATTCTTCTAGATATTTTACTCTGATGGTTCGGCTCCACGATTGCTACCTCTGCAGGACATGTCTTGCTTAATGAAGGCACGAGTTCTTGCGCAGTTTTTTTAGTACTTTATATTGTGACTCCCAACATGCACGCGGTATCAGTAACTGTTTCAACACTACTATAGCTGTACTTACCACTGCCTTGCAACAGTCCTTACAATCACAGCAATCTATACACAATGTTAAAAAGAAGTGCTGCTAAATATGAACTACTACGAGCCCATTTGTTACATATTTATGTGTGATACTGCATGCAAAGTTTGACATTTAGCGTGAAGTACAGCATGTACTCCCCATGACATGCAATGTCCTAGGATTTTGAAGGCTGTACATTTCCGGTAAACTGAGTAATTCATAAAGCAGGACACAACAATCTCTGCACCTGATTTTGTACAGCTTGAACATACCATACGCTATCACTGATTTTCGGTATGAGGCTTCCATTTGTCCGCCTGGCATATTGGTGGCGCATGGATTTGTCACTATGGCAACTGTAGAGCTTCTTACGACTGGATGTGGGTAGCTTGGAAATGAATGGTCTCTCTTTAGTCCAATTTTCTGAGAAGAAAAAAAACATACTCATGAGCAGGGTAAGACAGAAATGAGTTAACAAATTATGTTCAATAAATAAAATGTCTTCAACTATACCTTGCAAGGGTTTTGGCCCATAAGCTTGCTTTCAGTGATGAAACATTCTTTGCTGACTTGAGGTAGGTTCAGAGTGATGAGGCATCCAAGTGTACACTGATATGAGCAGTTCATTGGAGGCTTCGGTTGGGTTGTAAGAAAAAAACAGTTCTGGTTACTCTCGTAGAAGCGTGAACGGATTTGTGATGCATGACTAAAAAGAATGTATATGGAAACACTGCATATAACAAAGGTAGTGTGGACATAGCATTGCTGTTGTTTTGAATTCGTCTTGTAGAATATCATTATAATGAATTTGTTTTAGTGAAGTTTTTATAGGACAAATACAGGTAATTCCCAGACTGGATGAACTATATGGTTAATGAAAATGTAATATGCCTCAATGCAAACTCAAGAAAAATTTACAAATGCCTATATGTACTAAACATTCACTTGGCTCTACTATGTATAGAATTTATGAGCATGTATTCCAGCAGACTCATTTCCAGCAGAAACAGGTAGAACTTATGCTGTGATCTGGGCTACCAATTTTAGCAGTAAAGATATGTCAGTGAATGTGACAACAAAGTAAACAATCTCAAACATTCGCAAGGTGTGCATCTCTATAGCTGTGCAAGTAAAAAAGCCTTATTAAATGACAAAAACTGTAGCGCATGCAAAAGAAAAGGGGCCATGATCAGATGGAGCGCATTTTCACTCACCAGCGAACACAACCATATTGTGCAAGATTATTCCGTCTTCGTAGGCAGTCTCCGAGCGATTTGCCGGCGTTGAATTTTCACGCTGGAGGCTGCGCAGCCGGAAGTTGGTGAAGCGCCGCAGCTAACATGGTTCACAGCCTCTAGGCACGTTCGCTTCGTCGTAGCTGTCTTTAACGTATGACACACAAGCGCACATTGATATATAAAAGCTGAATTTAAACGGAGCTTCGCAATGCCGATCGACACAATGTACCTCGGCTAACCGCGGACAATTTGATCAAATTAACCGGCAGAAAAGCAATCGATATCAATAGGCTGCTGCTTTTCGAGCTGCTGCGTCAGGGCGTTCTCAGTACTTGATCTAAAAGAAACACCACTCTTGTCATATTAGTAAAGGTAAAACAAAAATGTTTTATTCATTTTTTATAAAAAACGACGTACAACTACTCTTTAACGCTGTTTTAATACTTTCTGAAATAAAAATTCCAGCCGCGTTGAGCGCACCTAACAGGGAAAATTCAAACTAACTTATCCAACCGCTAAAAGAGAAGTTAGTAGTTCCACTATACGTGCAAGTTACGAAACTCGCCACGGTTGATTTTTTCACCCTCTATGGCCATCGCGGGAACTTGAGAGTTTCCGGGGCCTGGTAAAACTGGATAACTTTGAGAACGCTAGAAATGAGAGCTTGAAAATGAAGTGTAAGATGTGTGTTTTTCGTTTCCATTTAGTTCTTGTCGAAATGACGCTGCCACCTCTAGAGTGGTGCCGTCAAAGCGGCTGTGGCTCGAACTTACTAACACAGGCAGGCTTGCTTTCACACCGCACCATGACACCGGTCCCGCACGGACATTTTCGCTCGCGATTAAGGCCGGTACGGATTGAGTCCGGTTTGGAGGTTAGGCACTCAGCGATGGAAAGTAATTATGCAACATGTCTGGGGAATAATGACGTGGAGCGGCAGTGCTGTGACTCTGAAAAACACCACCTCAGACTATGTCATCATCATACCTGCAATCAAGCGCGCCTGTGTCAGCCTGTCAACGCTGTCGGGCCCGCCTGCTCCTCGCACTGTAGTCCCTACCCGCGCGTGCAAAAAAAAAGAGATAGACAAAGAAAGAGATAAAAAGCAACAATGGTCACCTTAGTGAAAAGCTTACGACAGAGCAGAACAAAAAATAATATATGATCACTTTAAATATTATGAAACCTCTAATTATATAGAAAGAGAGTTTAGAAAAGTTTTTAACTTATGAGGAAGTTTTATTGTTTAATAAAGTGTCATTCTTCAAATATGCATCCCAGGTTACGAGCAGTTCTTGAGGGAGGAGCAGTAACCTCGCTTTTTTTAATATATTGCTAAGCGTTACTTCCAGTCATGATGAAGTATACCCACATGTATATGCAGATGATACGGCATTGTTTGCTTTAGACAGTGATGTACAATCGATATATAATCGCTTAAAAAGTACAAGTGAGCAATTAATAACCGCTTGCAGGCTATCTATATAAGTCCTAATGTTTCAAAAAGCTCAATTACAATTTTACTTTTATATAACACAGTCACTATTTTCTAGAATAACCTGCAACCTGCGAAATATATTACAGTTGCACTCGGTAAATTATTAGGGAATATCTTACGATAACCACCTCTTTTGGCATGCGACCATGAAAGAAGTACGGGAACTGAGATTCTTACGAAGGCTATGCAGTATTCGATCAGGAATACGGAGAGAACCGCTAATTATGTTTTACGATATTTACATACAAGCAGCGTTTTAGGACACCGGTGGTTTAGCCCCGTATTAGCATTCGGATGTATTTTATATTCTGGTGCACCGGCTTATATATTGTGGCAAGGGAGGCCCAAATAATTGCTTCAATTACCGAAATTCACATCCAATAAGGTCATCTACTTAGAAGCGAGGTTATCTCCTCTTTTGGGCATATTAGGATACTAACTGTGCATTCATTCCTTAAATTTATGGGCATTTTATAAAAATAAAAAAATTATTTTGTATACATCAGTGTCAGTGGTTTTTACGTATCATTGATTTTGGTTTCATACAGCATCGTTGGGCTTCGTAGAAGCAATTCTTGGACCATTAGATGTTAAACTCAAGGAAGTTATGCATCGGCAATGAAAGACAAATTTAAAAACGTTTTTCACGATATATAATCAAATCATGCAAAAAATTTGTATTACTGTATAATAAACCAGCGACAAATGTAAAAAATATAACTACTACAGATGCCCCACACTCTGAAAAAAAATCTGACATCGGTAGTTTTTCTGAGACGTTCAATTATTCACTCTCAATAAGACTTCCCGATTTCGTATCAGTTTCTCCAGTGAAATGGCAGTATGTAATCTCAGCCCACCAATCTCAAGGGTGGCCATAGTTACAGATACTTAATCTGTGTTTGGCCCTCACTACAAATAGCTTTCCTCAACTATCACGTGGCTTTAGGAAGTTAATAATAATAATATTAGGCTAAATTAAAACACGAAGTTTTCATTTTCTGTTTCTTACACACATAACTATAATCAGTTTAATCTGCATACTGGGCCACAAAGGGACAAATATTGACGAAAATGACGCAATAGCGCGAGCTCCAACAAAAAACACTCTCAGTGATCCGATATTTTTAATTATTCTGACAACAGCCCTCACGAAATGTGACTGATTGAGAAGGCGAGTAATAACTTGATCCTATGAAGTCAGTTATCACTCACCTATACGAGTATTGACACCTCTTGTTTCCTTGGCGTAGCAATTTCTGTTCAACGCAAAAAGTCGTATAGTTACTTTTATAAAATAGCGCTCTCGCTTTTCGAAAGTGAACTATACTATACACACAGAGCTGGTTTAGCTCTTTCTCCTCTTTGCTAGTGTTGTAACAAGTACGAAACAACTGAAAATTATTTTTTTTATCTTGTATCCACTTCAACTCAATGAGAGGAAATATTCTCAAAATGGTATTAATTGATTCAGAATAAATTTTGTCACTTCAAATGATGATAATGATGATGAGCCTTTAGCTTGGCTGGCACTCGTCCACAAAAAGGGATCGGCCAAAAACCGGGCGGCAGGATCATCAAGTGAGTTAGTTACCAGTCAGGCATTCAGGTAGTCTCGTAGCCGTAAATAATATTAACAATAGACTAACAAGGTAATCTTTTTGTTGCCATTATGTACGCACTCACAGCAGAGCGAACCTCCCTGTAGCTATAACTTAATTTAATCTCTCCGAAAGATAAAGTTGCTGCTACGTTTATTTTTAAACTTAGCTTCTCAATTGATTCGACCAGGTATCTTTTCCTTTGATAAGGATATCGGTGACAGAATAAAAAGAAATGATCTATTGGTTATTCTAACTACGGCAGCCCCTCTTCATTATTGTCACTGAAACCTTCGTTCTACGGTAAAATTTTTTTTAATGATTTAGGGCGGTGTTGACATGAACTATCTAAGTTAGCGTCATTAGGTTAGTTTACCTGTTTTATATATCTTTATTCTTACAATTATTATGTGAACAATATTTATATTGTAGCGAAGCCTCCGAACTATGAAATGGGTCGAACTCTTGAGTACCTTCTAGTGGGGCTACCCAACAAGGACGCCGCTCGCGCTGAGAGCCCGTGCTTTGCTGTGACTGTCGCCATTGCATATTCTCGCTCGTTGCCGGCTAATAAACGCCTTAACAATTTGGTGGAGAGTGCTGCGATCCCTGTCTATGCCTTTGGAGCTACGATCACGTACCCTGCCATCTACTATGTACCAAGACGCTTCTCAGCAAACGCCTCCTCCAATGCCACCCCCTTGTCCCGGTGTCCCCAGAATCCGCGATCCACCCATCTTCACTGGCGCTGATGGCACTGACGTGGAGGACTGGCTCGCCATTTACGACCGCGTGAGCGTCCCCAACAAATGGGACGAGGACGGCAAGCTGACAAACTTGGTGTTTTACCTTGCCGGTGTCGCCAGTTTGTGGTACAACAACCACGCATCCGATTTTGCCACCTGGTCCGATTTCAAGACCGCAATCGTCAACGTCTTCGGCCGCCCTGCTGTTCGCAAGCTGCAAGCCGAGCAGCGCTTGCGTGAACGTGCTCAGGAGGCTGGTGAGTCATTCACCAGCTATATTGAAGATGTCCTGGACCTATGTAACAAATCCAATCACACCATGTCCGAGTCTGACAAGATCCGAAACATCATGAAAGGCATCGACGATGATGCCTTCACGATGCTGCTCGCCAAAAACCCCGGCACGGTGGCTGAGGTCATCACACTGTGCCAGAGCTACGAGGAGCTCCGCCGGCAGCGTTCGATGACCCGACGCTCCCCACCACGAGCTGCAACGCTTGCTGGCTTGGAGGCCAGTTGTGACCAAGTGGCGTTGATGGCTGAACTGAAGTCCTTTATCCGTGAGGAAATCGCGCGTCAGTTCTCCCTCCTGCCCTTTTCCCACCAACCCGCTGTTCAACAATCGGCTACTACCCTTCTCCCTCCCATCCGCCGAGCGATTGAAGAGGAAATAGCGGAGGTAATGCCTGCTTACCACCCCCAACAGCCTCCGGCTCCTGCGTCAATGAGTTACGCGCAAGTGGTCGCCAGGCCACCCCAAGTCGTTCAAGCACCCGCCCCTCTGACCTACGCTGAAGCTGCTGCACGACTTCCGTCCGTTGCAGCGGGTATGCCCGCTACGTATGTTGACGTAACCCCTCAGCCTCAGCTTCAGTCCACCATGCAGCCACCGTTCCGTCCATCAGCCCTTGCGACATGGGTGAGACCTACCCCGGTGAACAGATGGCGCACACCCGACAACCGGCCCATCTGCTTTGCCTGCGGTTACGCCGGTCACGTGGCCCGTTATTGCCATCGCGTACAGCCGGCTCCAATTTCTTCACCTGTTGCTGGCCAACTCAGCCGTCCTTATCGCGAAGAACCGCCGTCTATGCCACCTCGATCTCGCTCAGGTCCATCTCGAAGATCACCGTCTCCACGACGCCGTTCCCTGTCTCCCATGCGGCCAAGTGCGGCAGCTCATGAGCGGGAAAACTAGTCGTCGCAGTCCCTGAGGCAAGAACTGCGACGCTATCGCAATGTGAAAGCCCTCAGAGCAGCCCCTCGAATGTCATTGACGTGCTTGTGGACGGTGTTTGTGCATCGGCTCTTATTGACACTGGAGCTGCCGTATCAGTTATGGACGAAAAACTCTGCCGCTTACTTCGAAAAGTGACGACGCCACTTTCTGGGTTATCCCTCCGTACTGCGAGTTTACACCGGATTCATCCTACAGCAGGGTGCACAGCTCGCATTGTCATCCAGGACGTTCTGTATGTCGCCCAGTTCATCGTCATTCAGGCATGCTCTCATGACGTCATCCTGGGATGGGACTTTCTCTCCCGCCATGACGCCGTCATCTATTGTGCCGCCGCCGAAATTGAGCTCTCACCCTTCTCGCATTTGACGCCAGAAGACAGTCCCCCGACACTGAGCAAGATTCTAACGAGAGACGATACAACAGTGCCTCCAAACTCGACGACGGCTGTGTCTGTCTACTGCGCTGGTCTCTCCGACACCATTGGACTTGTTTCGCCATCTGACCGCGCTTGCAGCAGGAAAGGGTTGCTAGTACCTTTCACGACTGTGCAGGTCAACCAGGGCAACACTGCTATTTTTGTAACCAACCCGTTCCCGTACGCTGTTACCTTGCTTCGAGGGGAATGTCTCGGCAGAGTGGAACCAGTTGACGACGCACAAGTCCTGGACGTACCCGATGACACGCGCGCTCCCAGGTCGTGTACCATCAATGCTGTTTCCACTTCTGATTTGTCGTCTGCTGATGTATTTGGCCCCTCCATCGCTGACAACCTTACGGCCGTACAGTGTTCCCAACTTCTGGCCCTGTTACAAGAATATCGTTCTTCTTTCGATGTCGGGCGAAGTTCTCCCGGTCGCACGTCCGTTGTTACGCATCGCATCGACACTGGTGCCCATCCACCTTTAAGGCAACGTCCATATCGCGTGTCGCCTGCTGAACGTCGAGTAATTAATGATCAGGTTGACGATATGCTCCGACGCGACGTTATTCGGCCCTCCGACAGTCCATGGGCGTCTCCTGTTGTTCTTGTTGCGAAGAAAGACGGTTCTCTGTGGTGCTGTGTGGACTACAGACGGCTCAATAAGATCACTCGCAAGGATGTTTATCCACTGCCACGCATCGATGACGCGATTGACAGCCTTCATGGAGCCGATTTTTTTTCTTCTCTCGATTTGCGCTCGGGGTACTGGCAAGTACCCATGGCTGACGACGCTCGACCAAAGACCGCCTCCGTCACGCCAGACGGCTTGTACGAGTTTAACGTCATGCCGTTTGGTCTATGTAATGCACCTGCGACCTTTGAGCGCATGATGGACACCGTTCTGCGCAACTTGAAATGGTACACGTGCTTGTGTTACCTCGACGATGTCATTGTCTTTGCTCCGGATTTCTCCACGCATCTCCAACGTCTGAAAGAAGTTTTCGCACGTGTGAGCAATGCCGGCTTACAACTAAATCTGAAAAAGTGCCGCATCGCAGCACGGCAACTCACCATACTGGGGTACGTCGTGTCCAAAGACGGCATTCTTCCTGATCCTGCCAAGCTTCAGGCCTTGGCCGAATTCCCCAAACCTGCATCTGTCAAAGAACTGCGTAGTTTCGTGGGCCTGTGCTCATACTTCCGACGCTTCATACGAAATTTCGCCACGATCATATCACCGCTGACGAAGCTCCTTGGAAGCAACGGGCCCTTCAATTCGTGGTCATCCGAGTGTGACGACGCGTTCGCGAAGCTCCGCCATTTGTTGACGTCGCCTCCCATTCTACGCCACTACGACCCTACAGCCCCAACGGAGGCGCACACGGACGCCAGCGGAGTAGGCCTCGGCGCTGTCCTGGCGCAGCGAAAACCCGGATTCCCTGAATATGTCGTAGCATATGCAAGCCGTACGCTCACGAGAGCAGAGAAAAACTACACCGTCACGGAGAAAGAGTGCCTGGCGATCGTCTGGGCTCTTACAAAGTTTCGACCTTATTTGTATGGTCGCCCATTCGATGTCGTCACCGACCATCATGCACTATGCTGGCTTTCATCATTGAAGGATCCCTCAGGCCGTCTCGCCCGTTGGGCTCTTCGCTTACAAGACTACGATATCCGCGTGCTGTACCGCAACGGACGCCAGCATACTGACGCCGACGCCCTCTCGCGCTCCCCTCTGCCTGAAGGTGATGTGCTCTGCTCAGTATCCTCGGCTGCTGTTTCTGCCATTGATGTTGACATCATCGCTACCGAACAGCGAAAGGATAATTGGATCGGCCCGCTCATCGACATGCTCTCTGATCCATCCGCAACGCCATCCACGCGTGCATTGCGTTGTCAAGCTCGCCATTTCGCCATTCGTGACGGCCTCCTACACCGACGCAATTACGACGCCGATGGCTGGCAGTGGTTACTCGTGATACCCCGCAGCCTGCGGTCAGAGATATGTGAATCATTCCATTCTGATCCGCAATGCGCGCACTCTGGGGTATTCAAAACCTACCATCGCATTCGACAACGCTACTTCTGGCGCGGGATGTACCGCTATGTGCAGCAGTTCGTTCGCTCTTGCCTCACTTGCCAACGCCGTAAACCGTCAACCCACATGTCGCACGCCAGTCTACAACCGTTACCTTGCCCTGACCGTCCCTTTGGGCGCGTAGGTATCGATTTGTATGGACCACTTCCTCTGACGTCGGCTGGTAACCGCTGGGCCATCGTTGCCGTTGACCATTTAACGCGATACGCCGAAACCGCCGCTCTCCCTGCGGCTGCTGCGCGCGATGTTGCGTCCTTCCTGCTGCATCGATTTATACTGCGCCACGGACCACCCCAAGAGCTTCTCAGCGATCGAGGCCGTGTCTTCTTGTCGGGAGTCGTCGAAGCCATTCTGACGGAGTGCCATTCTGTCCACCGCAAAACTACTGCTTACCACCCACAGACGAATGGCCTCACCGAACGCTTTAACCGCACCCTCGGCGACATGCTTTCTATGTACGTCGCTGCCAACCACACTAATTGGGATAATATACTGCCCTTCGTCACCTACGCCTACAACACCGCTCCTCAGAGCACGACTGGTTTTTCACCTTTCTACTTGCTGTACGGAAGGCACCCGTCGCACACCATGGACACGATACTCCCGTACACGCCGGATCGATCTGAGTGTACACCTATTTCCGAGACAGCCAGGCTTGCTGAAGAGTGTCGCGAGCTTGCCAAGACTTTTACGACGCAAGAGCGAGAGCGGCAGAAGAGTATCCGTGATGGCTCCACCACTTCTGAGCCCATGTTCCTTCCTGGTGCGCTTGTATGGCTCTCGATCCCGACCTCTGCCGCTGGCCTCTCTTCCAAACTACGTCCCAAATACGAAGGCCCCTACCGTGTCATCGAGCGCACCTCACCCGTCAACTATCTGATCGAACCCGTTGAACAATCTTCGGACATGCGCCGCCGTGGGCGAGACATCGTCAACGTGGAGCGCCTGAAGGCTTATTATGACCCGCTAATAATAACAAGCTGTTAGGTCGCCAGGCGGCTCCCTCTTCGACCCCGGGGTAATTGTAGCGAAGCCTCCGAACTATGAAATGGGTCGAACTCTTGAGTACCTTCTAGTGGGGCTACCCAACAAGGACTCCGCTCGCGCTGAGAGCCCGTGCTTTGCTGGGACTGTCGCCATTGCATATTCTCGCTCGTTGCCGGCTAATAAAGGCCTTAACAATATAAATATTTCTTTTCTTGGCCAGTCCCAAAGAGGGGGCGTGAGCCATACATATAGGTAATCTTCATCATGCTTATCATCAAAAAGTGGAGCGACTCCAGGTGAAAAAAAATAACATAAGTGATCACAAGAAACAAACAATAGCAAAAAAAGTAGCTCTGTCCCATATACTTCAGTGTAACCCACAAGAGAAGACCAGAAAACGAGTAAGCACAGGTCGGCGCAGGCTGCACCAAAATGTTAGGCCACTTTCGCGATTGTTATGAATTGTTCTGGATAAGATTACACTCAGGACACGAAAAGTAAATCTTGTTCTCGAACGTACGTGAGCACCAGAGATTACACTAGAAAATTTGATCACTGGTGTAAAGAGGATTTAGAGAAACCAACAATGCGTTTTGGTACCTGTTCAATCAGGACGCGCATGTGCTCTCTATGCTTCACTAGCCGATACATAGACACGTTCCCACCACCGGGCATACCTTAGAAATATTTTGGCCCGATGGTATTGCAAGTGGAATTCACTTCACAATATATACACGAACTGCATGAGTAACTTGTAATTCACAAGTTGAAAGCGGCTTCTAGGAGCCTAAACGAAAAACGCTGGTAAATTGTCTAGTGTGCTTGCATATTATAGCACCGCTTCCTAAAATTTGACAATAGTATACAGTGCATGCAAAGTTCCATGCTGCCACAGACTATCTCTGTTTGTGTGGGCGATCATTCTGTCCCAAAAGTATTATTTTTTATTCTAGTTTTTTGCCCGATTTCGTTCGCAGAGTGCAATCCTTTGCTATGAACGCTTCACATGGTGCCAAATGAGTGCTATGTCGCGCAGTATCTCATTGGATAGATGCGCGGTTTCTTATCTAACGGGATAATGTTGTTTGCGCCATGGCGATTCGCATTGCAGTGCTGTGTTCACCACGCACTGCTCCCTATAGTTTACATATTTCATCAACAGGGTGTTTTAGCGAAAATCGCCAAGTAATGAAAAAAATATACAAGAACAATACACAACTCTTATTAGTGCAGTATGCTTCTGCGCTATATAGAGCATGTCAGAATTTTTTTCAGTCTGTCAAGCTTTGCAATTCACAAACATTAATTATTTAACATTGTCACAATGACTCTAGAAAAACATTTTTATTCCGTAATTTGCAGTGTTTACCAGAAAAAAATAAAATTTTCATTCTGCGGTAAGACTACTCCACTGCTTAGTTTTCACCAGCCTTGTTTTAAAGTTTGCGAAATTGAAGCATTATCACATCACTGCCGCCTTACGCACTGCGTTTTAGTGTTCTAAAATGTATTTTCAACGAATTATCAAATACCGTTCACGAACAAAGGTCGCTTCAACAGGCTATGGGTGACTAATATGGGTGTTAAGCGATGGCAGAATGGTAACGATATGAAGAAGAAAAAAAAAAACATCGACGAAAAAGCAGCCACCACGTGCAAATGTGAAAAGAGACCGCGGCCAGAATTCAACGCAGCACCGGATTTTTTTTTTCAGCGATTAGCGAAAAAACGTTGGTTGCGAACTTGAGACAAACAAGTAATGCGCGCTTGATCTGTTCTTTAGCTGATGAACCATTATTGGGTTTGGCTCACGAACACTGTGCGAAGGGCAGTCTAGTGAGCATTGAACACTTGGCTCATTAAATCTATAGGCAGAACATTATTGCGAAAAGCGCTTGTTGCATTGAATTTTATTTTTCGTTGTTCTTATTCACTATGTTGTATAGTGCTGACATGCGTGCCAGTTTCGAGTAATTCAGAAGTAAAGACAGGATGCATGTGGTCATGCCTGAACTTAGCCTTTTATATAGGGATTACTCTTTGAACGGCGTAAAGTGGTATTGCGGCAACGAAACTAGTGTGTCATCGGTTAATACTCCCGATGAAATTGTCGTGATCATGAGATCGCCACAGTGAAGCAGTGGTTATGGAGCTCGGCTTCTGGCCTAGAGGTCCCGGGTTGGATCCCGGCTGGAGCGGTCGCATTTCGGTAGGGGTGGAATGGTATAGTGTGCCTTCAGCTCTGCAATGTCAGTGCACGTTAAAGAACACCAGATGGTCAAAACATCCGTAACTCTCCACTGAGGTGACTTTCATAATCTTCTCGTGCTTTTGGAACGTGAAACCCCAGATAGCATTATGCTGATCAGGAAAGCAGAGTAGACTAAAGAAAGAACGTGTACGACGAGTGTTGTTTCGCTTCACAACAATAGTCCTGAAATTTTACATGCCTCTCGATTGTATTATCGATGCGCTTCCACCACTTACACCCAAGATTCGCAAGCATATTATCAGCCCAAGACACTTTTTTTGTTTGTTTGATCGGCAATTGGTGAGCGCCGAGAATTCAAAGAACGAAACGCACGCCAGCAGCAATGAAGCCGATGGAAGATATCTCTGTCGTTACTATGGCAACTACGTGCAGCCACACTTTGTCGCGTTTCCGCGTCTGCTTGCGTGTCGTTTCGCCGTCTGTTTCGCGCACCTAAGCCCGCGCCACTGTCGCTGCTGAGCTCCGTCAGTCATCGAGGCAAAGGGTGAGGGTATTTGTACATTGATTATTTATGCTCGTGCGTTTATTTGTATATGTGCGTGTCTACACATACGAAACTTTGTAATTTTCAAAGAAGCTCTAACACCTTCTCCACCACCAACGCCTACGTTGGCTATTGAGCAGTACATCATAGCAATGCGCCACCTTTGACGCCTCAAAGCGGCAAATCTATGTGTATGTACGTCGTTGCTGCCACCGTTTTAAACGCGAAGCATTTCTTAGGAAACCTCGGCGACTTTGAGCGTATCTATCTATCTGTCTATCTATCTATCTATCTATCTATCTATCTATTTTTCTATCTACCTATCTATCTATCTCTCTATCTATCTATCTAGCCGCTCACGACATTTAGCTCTTCCAGCCGTTTCGATTATGGTACCAATAACAAACTTGGTATGGCATAACAGGACTGTACGAAGAACATATTTTACTTGTCATAACATGAAAGTCATGACATGTATGTCATGAATGGCATGAGAGAGAGAGAGAGAGAGAGAAAATTTAATGCGGAAAGGCAGGGAGGTTAACCAGAAAACATATCCGGTTTGCTACCCTGCACTGGGGAAGGGGTAAGGGGAGACAGAAAAGTAAGAAAAAGAAATGGGAAAGGGAGGAAGAGAAGCACAAACACACACACACACACACGCGCACACAGTAGTGTCACAATCGTTCAACGAGGCGGGTCGCTCGCAGAAACTTCATCAGCGCCTTCGTTGCTTTCTGGCGTGAAGCTCGATCTTTCCGACATTCCAAGATTGACTGCTCAGAAAGTGGCTGGTCGTCGAGGCGAGCAAACACTGCTGAGAGGGACTGTCGCTGAGAGCTGTACTGGGGGCACTGACATAAAATATGTTCAATTGTTTCGTCATTGTCGCAATGGTCGCATGCCGCGCTGTCTCTCATTCCGATGCGGCAGGCAAAGGCGTTCGTGAAAGACACCCCAAGCCACATGCGGCAGAGAAGGGTCGTCTCGGATCGGGGTAGGCCAGATGGAATAGTAAGTCGTAGGCATGGGTCCAGGCGGTGAAGACGGGTGTGGAGAAAACCGGGCGTATTCCGCATAGACCTTGCGACATCCTGCGCAAGCGTATTAATCTTTGCTGCTGCGTCGCTTCTTGATAGTGGAATAAGTTCCATCACTCCATTTTCGTGAGCATTCTTAGCTGCATCGTCGGCATGCTCGTTACCGATGATGCCGCAATGGCCTGGTAACCACTGAAAAGATATGTCATGTCCTTCGTCTATTAGGTGATGGTACAGTTGTCGTATTTCGAGCGCCAATTGGTCTTGAGGCCCACGACGTAGAGCATTGTGTAGACATTGGAGAGCTGGTTTCGAATCAGTAAAAATGCTCCATTTTTGTGGTGTCTCTCGATCAATCCTGCGGAGTGCGCTGCGGAGTGCCGCGAGCTCCACGGCTGTCGATGTCGTCTTGTGTGACGTTCTGAACTGGATGGTTTCGGCTCTTGCTGGGAAGATCACAGCTCCTGCAGATCCTCCAACAGTTGTCGAGCCATCCGTGTAAAGTTTGACATGATCTTTGTATTCTTCGTGTAGCATGAGTAGAATCATCTGCTTTAAAGCTGGCGCCGAGAGCTCCGCCTTCTTGCGAATCCCCGGCACTGTCAAGCGCAGTTTTGGTCGGTCCAAGCACCAAGGAGGTGTTAGTATCCGTTCCGGAGGCGTGTAGACTGTTGGAAGGCACTCACGGAAAGTCAATACTCTCTTACAGAAGGAGGCACTCGGTCGATCTTCTGGAAGCGAAGCTAGGTGGTGGGCAGGGGCGCGAGCAAGGTGTCTAATATGAGCTCTAAGCACCTCCAAAGTAATGTGCACTGTGGCCGGATGATCTTTGGCGATTGCGATGGTTTCCGCTGTTGATGTACAGCGTGGTAATCCAAGACAAACTCTGAGTGCCTGGCCCTGGGCGTTTTCTATTGTGCGTATACTGCTTTTGCAAGCGTTCGTCAGAACCGGCAAGCTATACCGCAGGTACCCCAGAAACAGCGTTTTGTACAAATGCAACATCGCGTGCACTGATGTGCCCCACGTTTTGCCTCCGAGGAACTTGAAAAGTTGTGCGATGGCCGTTAGGCGCTTCTTTAGAGTGGCCACATGGGGACTCCAGCAGAGATTTCGATCCATCGTGACCCCCAAAAACCTGTGGGTCCTGGCGTAGCAGACACTGTGTCCATCGATGGCGATGGGATATGACGTCATTGCCTTCCGCGTGAACGCGACCAGCGCCGATTTCTCAGGAGAAATCTCGAGGCCTTGTTCTCTAAGGTACGCCGATATTGAATTCGCTGCTTTCTGGAGTCTCGCACGTACCTGAGGACGTGTTACACCTGACGTCCAGGCACAAATATCATCTGCATAGAGAGATATCTGCACGGAATCTGGTATGCGTTCCATGAGACCGATCAGAACCAGGCTGAACAGTCTGGGGCTCAATACACCACCTTGAGGAACACCACGGTGTGTATAATGTTCAGAAGTCGGCCCATCATCAGTTTGCATAAACAATGATCTCATATGTAGGTAGCATTGGATCCAGCGGCATGAATGGCATGAATTACATTTCATGATCCTGCAGCTCTTGCAGCGGGTTCATTTACATGGCATTTTGCAAAACGGGTATGGTATGACATACTTGCATGGCGCACACATGCGACAGACCCTAACATGAAAATTACGACATGCGTGTTTTGTAACAACATGATTACATGCCACGCTCAAGATGCGATCACGGCCGTTTCGCTAGCGTCAGTTATACCAAATGTGGTATTACGGGACGTGAATGGATGGTAAAGGTATGATGCAGGTGCAAGCTTGATAAACATGAGACGCGTGTCATGTAACAACATGACTACATGCTACGCTCATGAAGCACTCGCGGCCGTTTCGCTAGCTTCACATGTACCAAACTCGGTATTACGTGAACGGACAACATAAGTAAATGACACATTCCAACATGATAATCACGACATGCGTCTCATGTAACATGACTACATGCCAGACTCATGATGGGCTCCAGGTCGTTTCACCAGCTTCACATATGTCAAATTTGTTATTACATGACGTCAATAGATGACAAAGGTATGTGACTGGTGCAAACATCATAATCAAGAGATGCGTGTCATGTGAGAGTATGACCACATGTAACAGTCAAAGCACCCGTACATTTTGACATCACGCCATGCACGTGCTCGCCGGCGTTCATTTCGTCGAGTCACGCCGGCGTTGCCATGCATTGTGCCGGTCCTGCCACATAGTCACAGGCGCGCGCCGCGCTGCGTTATTGCTTTGACGAACGCACGTTTCAGCGCGTCCGGCGTTCCTCCATCAGGAAAAGAGGGAGACGAAGTGTTGTCTTGGTAACGCATCGGCATAGATTAATGTTACCCTATAGAATTGACGCGAAATGCAGCATGTTGCATCTCGCGCTGGTGGCCGTCAGGCAGTGCCGATGGACGCTGCTCACGCATGGCGTCAAACTTTAGAGTGCTCGCGTTTTGCTAACGTAGCGTCACTGTGCCCAGCATGCGCATGCGTCAACGCTACATTGGAGTATGGTGGGTCCTTCATGATGAGGTCGCGGCCGTTTTTCTAGCTTTACATTTACCGAATTCGGTATTACGTGACGTCAAGGGATGACAAAATGTATGACTGGTGCAAACATGATCATTCTTACACGCGTTCTATGTAAGGACATGACAACATACGACGCTCATATAATGCTCGGGGCCGTTTTGCTAGATAAACATATACTGAATTTGGTATCACGTGACATGAATAGATGACGACGGTAAACGACACATCCTAACATGATAACCATAACACAGAAATCATATATGGCATCATTTACCTCCACCTCTTAACGTTGTGCTGATTTTAAAGTGACATATCAACATATCCCATTCATGCTTCGCATATCATCCATTTCCACTGTACGTGGGATCTGCCATTTTTTAATAGTAGAAGTTCCCGTATATAGTCCTTCATTTTTGCCATTAACGTTATCATGTGTTTTCTGCCTTACATTTGCATATGCAATTGCCTTTTTTTGGTACCCTCGCTGAGTACAGGAAAGGTGGAAGCGTGAGTGAGCCTGTTCACCAAGGCAGCCGGTATTGCAGTTAACCTAAACACATCCACTTCACATTCATTATTCTAACGAACTGTCTGTAACTAGGCTGTACTTTGTAGAAGTGCTGCTTTTACACCTGCTGGCGATCTTTTCACTTCCTTCATGGGCGTGGATACAAAGAAATAAACTGTTAGTGCAAGTTCCTCCAGCGTGATTGCAAAGGCGATAAATTTTCGGCAATGCATCAGTGGCGGCCGCTTTCTATCACGCTTCTGCCATGTTGTGATTGGATATGTTGGCACTGTCGTGGTACCATATCCGATCACACAAGAAATAAGCGGGGCATAAACATATATGAATATAAAATGTGACTTTTTTAATGGTGCGCAATGGGGCTCGAATACCGAGCATGACAACAGCGTTTGTCCTCTATGTGTGCGATGTTACAATTATGGCTCCGTGCCTTACAATAAATAAAAAAATTATTAAACTCACGCCTGTAAAATGTTTCATCATCCTGTTTTATCCATTAACTCCCTTTTTTACGCAACAGCGTTGAAGAGCTCGTTTTGCAAAAAATCCGACATTGGTCTCGGCCTCGGCGTGATTGGTTGTGAGGAAAAAATTATCATATGCGTCACTGAAGTATCGACAACGATGCCAACAAAATAAATAACAAAAACTCTTGGATCACAGTGGTGATCGAACGCGGGTCATTTGTGTCCTAGCGGAAATTGATCACGTGTCATTTCAGTGTCAAGCGGATGTTCTACCACACGGCCGAACGTAGGCTTGTGAATATGATGAAAATAGCTGCCTCTGCTTGGAAACGCAGTGAAAGTGACACATGATTTACAAACACACGCGTCCTGTATCTATGCTTCACAATGCAACATGGAAAAATGACGTAATAATGCGTGGTACAAGCGCTCATGGAAATCAGGCGTCAGAACATGTGAATATCACGATGACTTTCTGGTTTAAAGCCGGTAACCTTCTACAAAAAAACACACACACGCTACTGCGTCTGTTTCCTTACGGCTATATAAAGGGTGCATAGCTGGTTTGAAAAGGTTTCATGCATTAAGTGTTCGAAGAAGGCACCATAGAAACAAAAGATCGCCATCTCGTTGAACTCCGAAAGAGGAAGCTTTAGGATTCCTTATTTTTTAACGACCACTGTAGTCTTTTTCCACTTCTATCAAATGAACATGATCTAAGCTGGTTTGGTGCCGCGACGTGGCTACGCCATCGGTCGACCCATTTGGCTAATATAAACATCACCTTAGTTTTGCTGTTATTCTAGAGAATTGCTATGATTCTAGAGAATCAGACAGAGACAGTTTTTGCAACCATATGTGGCGAGGAGCATCCTAGGCGTAAGACCACCACGATATACTAACAAGTAGTTCACAACAGCAAAACATCGCTTGGTGTATGTTGAGATAACCCCTTCTTCAGAGACCGAAAATCACCACTCGAAAGGAGTGCACTTCCATTACTGCCAACAACCTCGTAAAATATTATTGCTTTGATTACAAGTATGCATTTGCGTATATTACCATAGGGTCTAGGATTGTTACACGGCCAAAGTCCTGTATTCAAGTATTTCAACCTAATTTTGCTTGTGTGTGTGCGCGCCTCCCTGACAGTTAAAGTATACTCCATGTGTTATGATTTTCTTGTCTTTACATAACACTGGATTTGATTTTGGAGCATTGTGGGAAAACTGAGAAAGCAGACGCAAATTTTTCACTAATTTAGTGAAATTAGTATATAATTAGTATTATAATAACTGCGATAAAGTAATATTAACCTCTCAAAAACACCTTGCGAATTTTAGGAAATGAGCAACCTAAAGAACATATATTAGGAAAAGATGCACTCCGAACAGTGATATCTTCGTAGCCCTCATAAAAGCTTTTCTCGTTCATGAAAAGCTGTTAGTCCATTTGAGAACAAGAGTGGCGATGTGGGCTTGGTGGTGAAACATTTCAAGGAAATTTGTGTAGCGCGAGGCGAAAAAACGAACACAAGAAAGAATAGACTGTGAGGACAGAGCGCTCTTGAAAGAAATATATGCAGCGCGAGGCGAAAAAACGAACACAGGAAAGAATAGACTGAGAGGACAGAGCACTCTGTCCTCTCAAGTCTATTTTTTCTTGTGTTCGTTTTTCCGCCTCGCACTCCATTATTTCCTCCATTTGGAGGTGCCTCAAAGCCGAGTAGCTAAGAAATCAAGCTGCTCTCATCAGTTTAACTTTCGCTAAGTAGTAAAATTGTGCTTTTTTTTCTTAGACAGACGTTAATTATCTCATTTGTTGAACTTGATGCAAAAACATAGTCCCTGTCCGTTATTCTGTCAGCAATATCAAAAGTTATATGGAATGAATTCTTCGTTGTCACAGTGGTTACAGACTGCGACATCGGCCATTTCAACGCGGAAAGAGCAGGACAGCTGGCTACATTTTGGAGCGTAGATATATGTATATGCACTTTTTCAGCAAAAAATAAAAGATGGAATCGAGAAAATGAAACCTGCGAAAAAATGTAGATAGAATGCTGCTGTAGGAGCCTAGAGATGTGTGCTGCTATAGAAGAATATAGCAGCGAAATAGCAGTGTGCTTTCGGTCCATGACACAGCTTTTCGTCCAACTTCGCGGCTCTCGTTGCAAGACGATAGTTATAGCGCCAGAACAGAACGATGACAAAGAGACAAGTAGTCTCGCGCTATAACTATCGTCATGTGAAACCAACTAGCCCAAACTACGACACTTTTTTACAACGTGGAAAAAATAACAGCGTGAGACGTATCGTACAGGAAACAATTTAGTCCATGGTTTCTGAAAGTCCTCTGTATCTCAGTGTTGATAATTGGGGTTTCCGACCAATAATTGAAAGAATTGGTCATAAAAAATAATAATTATTAGTAAGGGGGAAATAAAAAAATAGCTTAAGTACCTACAGGCTAGTGCCAGTAGAACACGTTTGGTTGATTTCGCCACTGAAGTGTCTTATTTTCGAACTCTTGGCTCAAGTTATGTGGGACACCCTGTATATACTACGTATACCGCCTCTTAACCTAGCAGACAAACATTAGTATGGCGTACACGGCGAGATATCTATACACACGTGAGTGGCTAGATAGATAGATAGATAGACAGATAGGTAGATAGATAGATAGATAGATAGATAGATAGATAGATAGATAGATAGATAGACAGACAGATAGATAGATACTATGCAAAGAAGCACTTTGCATTCAAAAAGCAACGTTCAAACGTATAATTTCCTATATACTATCCCTTGCTTCTCTACTCGTTCGTGTTCGTGTTCTTTACATCGTTAAATTGGACCTGAAAAGAGCATAACAAAATCTTGAAAACGGGAAGTAAGTGTACACTTTAATACGCGTACGAAAAAATGGAGTAGCTTTCTTCACCTAAATGTTACATTACAATATTCCTTCAAAAAAAGAGCTTTGTTCACCTAACTTGATCGAGCATTGTTTCTCTTATAATGTGTAAAAGAATAAAGTTAGCATTATAAATGTACACTTTGAGAATGTGATATGCCTGCAATATTAAAAACTGCACTAAAAATAATGAAAATGTAGAAAAATGAGACTTCTCAAGATCACAGTGACAAATTGAAAATGAAACAAAAGCTTGTTTGGTTTGTTTCTGTTGCGACATCTTGTGGGATTCTATAAAAAAAATCCTCGGGCTGAGAAAAAAATCCTCTGACGCGCAGCATCGTACCTATGACGAAGCACTGATGTGGCTCCTCGCAACTATGCGATTAACGCATTCGGCCACGTATGCCACTGACCCGCTGGCGATAAGCAAGAGTTTATCAATATGCCACAAGCATTTGAAAGACTGCGTCACGAAAAACGCGTTATGGAACAATGTTATGCTAATTGCGGCATGGTGAGAATGGCTTCAATCAAAACCTTGGTGTCAGGATTACATATGGTGAACTGACCATTATTGGAACCTGCTTAGTTTTACTGCAGTGAATGTTTATGTCTCAAAAACAGGCGGTTTTCTTGCCTTTACCGTAAACACCATTGTACAATCTTTAACTGCACTGGGAACAACTGCGAACAAAATTGAACCTTACCCCAACAACATCACTGCAGCTTTCTTGTTTAATTTGGTTCCTATACGCGCTCTGTTGACTGCGTTTTTCAACATTCACCCTCTACAATTATTTATTCGAAAAAAAAACTCACTGATTCCTTGCAAACATGCTAGCTTCGAGCCGGGACCACTAGGGGTGCTAGCTGTTATGTGTTTCGTACCAGGGAACGTGTTTTGTAATTATCGAGTGAGATAAGTCATGAGGACAATTGGTGTCATAAAGGCATCAATAAAAAGGCTGTAAAGTGTTCAAGATGCGGGCTGAGTTTGAAAATGGGCCCTAAGGCCCGTGTACATGGACGCGACGGGGGCGGGCTGAGTTGAGTGGCGGGTTCAGCTTACCTCGACGCGCCCGAGTTTATATGAACTCGCACGGACGAGTTGAGGTGAGCGGTGATCGCAGCGACGCTTTGCGTCGAGGCGAGCCGAAAGCCCGTCTTCCGGTACCGGTTTCCGCTCCTCCAAGCCTGCGCTCTCGCCGCTGTGGGCTGCAGTTGTTCACGCAGTTGTCGCTCCGCCACCGCGATGGCTGTCTTGGTATTTTTTCTCAGTTTGCACCAGCAGTACTTTACGGTTGTGTTGGTGTCTTGGCTAACACTGCACAACGCGATGGCAGCAGTGATTCTGTTGCGGCACAGCGCTCGCCGCAGGCGTATCCGCAGCCTGACGCACCGTCCCCTGTTCACCCCTGGCTGGTCTCTCCAGGAATTCGCCGTGATTCATGGTTTGTAACGCCTTTCAATTGTGTACCTGATGCTGTGGAAAATCCTTTGAAGCCCTACACGCGAGTCATTTTTCGCAATTGTTGTGGCTTGTCACTATTACGAATTAAGCGGCGCCCTGACCCTCGTTGAAAATTTTAAATTGAAATCAATAAGTAGTTTTTAAATGAAAATGACTAAAGACCCTCATCAATTGTTGGAACAAAGTGTACAGTTCCACCACAATTAAGGGCACCGTGTTCCTCTTGCCGCATACGCTCACCCTGTTTGGCTAATCTGATTTCTGTGGCTTTTGGACTGGACAGTGATATCCTTACACGAAGAAGTTTTAATCTGAGGGCTTGTAATTTCAATTGGATTGTAATATACATTTTTGAGTAAAATTTCTATCGGCTTACGCAAAAATTTATACGGCCGCATACCATTTTGCCGTAATTTTACACCTCTATTTCTATTGTGCCTCGTTTATGCTTAAAATGAAAGTAATTTGCTATTTTTTATATTTCATTGCACTGGAGACACTATGACGATACAGTACCAATGCTCGCAAAGCTATATAAGAAGCCAGTTTAGGTTTGTGAGAAATGGAATTTTGACTGCTCAAGTGCAGGGTATTGGTCGCTGGGGATTTTTGTAAAGCTTCGTCCATCACTGTCCCAGAATTTTTTTCTATAAAAAATTTCTGTGCCTCAGCAATGGCTGTACTCACAAAGGCAACATGGCAGCTGTAGGCAAGCAATTTGTTTGTTTCAGCACTGTTATAGTGTCAACATTTTAAAGCAGATAATGTCTGCGTACAGCTGGCGTATGCTTGTTTCGAGCTACATGGTTTTTTGATTACCTTATATTGCCAATACCCTTACATTTAACATTTATGAAGTTTTTTGCTATGTAAATGTACTTTCATTGTAGCCATCCTTTCCTTTGTGAATTTTAAACCGCAGTCCCTGAGTGTGTTTCTTTGTATTTATTGCTGAAACTTGTAATGTCATTTTTCCCCTGTGGTCCTGTATATTCCATGGTCCCTTCAAGCTGACGCTATATTTCTATGTCTCCTGTTGTTAGCACTAAATGTTGACGCTTTTTTTTCTTTTCCAATGTTGTCTTGCAGTGTGTCAAAGTTGTGATTTCAATTTTGTATGCCAATAAAAAATTTTGAAATATGCTTTCGTCTGAATGGTTCAATAAATTTACGCTTTAGGCTATTTCAAGCAAAAAAAACTTTGAGGCAATTTTTGCCTTCTACGGTTGAGGCTCCATTTTGTGAAACTTTATTTGAATTTCTCAATTTAAGTTTTTTTTTGGCTCTCTCCCGCTGTTGCCTTTAGGCTTATATAAAGGTTTCTTGATTTTTGGGAAGTTTCTGATTTAAATAATTTAATTCATGGGTCTACATGGTTCGTCGACCCACATGGTGCGTGGCTCCACGCACCATCTGTCCACATGGTGCGTGGAGCCCGCGAGGATGTCATCGTGCCTAGCGCGCGCGTACCGGCCGACAGAGAAAGCAACGTCGGAGTGATGGGGACAGGGGAAGCGGAGACCACGACGGGCGGGAGAGGTCACGAGCCGTCAACTCAGCGCGACCGGTTATACATGCCCTTTCTAAGCGCGGCGAGTTCGGTGAACCTACCCCCTGTCTCCGGGTCAACGGGACTCGCCGCGACGACTCTCCGCCCCGACGCGTCCGCTTATACATGGGGAGGGTGAGTCCAGAAAACCTGTTTATTTCGACTCAACGCGCCCTCGTTGGGTCAATGTCAACGGGCCTCTAGTGCCGAATCAAATGGAGAGGAGGCTGACGCGGTTTGTAGGCAATGTGAGGTCGAGGAAAAAATGGAGAAAACGATGGTTGCCCAGAGTGAACTGCTGTTGAAAATCACCGAGCTGGAGACCGCGTTGGCGACAGAGCAAAAAAAACGAGTACAAGGGGAGAAAGGCTCACGTCCACCGAGGAAGCACTAGCCAAGGCGAAAAAAGTAGTGGCCGGCGGGCAGAGCAGTAGGGCACCCGCAACCAGAACGGCAGAGAAGAAAGAGCAAGCAAATTTGAAAAAAAACAGGTTCAGCCGGCTCAATTGTCGCAAGACCCAGCTTCAGCGAAGTGCTGGGGGGGCTGGGAGGGGACAAAGCAGCTGGCTTCACCGGTGCAAGTAACCCCCAGGTGCAGGATGCCCCAGCTGAAAAGTCACAGCATGTAATAATCGCCGGGGACTCAAATTTAAATCGATGCGCAAAAGCAATCAAGGAGAGGTGAAGAAGTGACAAGAGGGTTGCAGTAGGGACGCTCCCCGGACGCAAACTGGAAGCAGTCATGAGGCAAGCGAGCACAAAACTAAAAACTACGGCTGATATATGAAACCTTGTTATAATTTCAGGAGGTTTAAACGATGTTTCAAATGAAGAAACGGCAGGACTAGCGACCACACTGGCGAAAGGGGTCGGCGACACGCGCGCACTTCTCCTCAGGTAATGAGAATGTTACGCACGATACCGGAGGTACCGGTGCGTGACGGCAACCCGCAAAGAGCGGTTGTCAACGCAAACCAAGAGATATGGCAGATGACTCGGGAGAAAGGCTTTGAGGTGGTGGAAATAGATAGGTGCATTGGGGGGTTGTTTTCAACGAGGCAGAATTCACTTCGTGGGTGGCTAGGTCATGAGGTGGGTTGGCAACTTGCACGACGCGCAGCAGCATTTTTTTTGGGGGGGGGGAACGTGGGCCCTTTGGGGTGATAGATTGCTGATAACGAGAAAAACAACCAGGGAGGCTTTTTGACAGGTGGTATGGACAGATACGATTCCAAAGTGGCACCAGTATCTAAGATAGGTAGAGTCCGGGGCAGTAATAAACGCAGCCACGCGCACCGAACCAACTCAGACATAGGGTATATTAACATGCAGGTTGGCAGGAACAGGCTGAAAGTGGGAAGAGATAGAAGAACAGCAAAGGGAGGAGAGGCCAATGGTATACGGTTTTGTAGAAACACACCTTAGGGACATGTTACAACCTCCCAACAATCCGGACTACGCTTGGCTATATTAGAATAGAACAGAAGGTAGCAGAAAGAGGGGTGGTACAGGGGCCTTCCTTCATAAAAGTAAAGACTAGCAAAAGGTCGAGCAGGAGTACAAGGAACGTTTGTGGCTACAATGGAAAGTGGGAGGGCAAATGACACTCCTTGGTTTCGTGTACTTGTGGACGGGAGCAAAGGCCAGAGAGGAAAACCAGGCAATGGTAGAGTGTATATCAAAGGACATTGAGAATTTAGGAGGAGAGTGCGAGATAATTATACTAAAAAGTACGAATGCGCAAAAAGAAGATATAGATATGTATACTGAACCAACAGGCAAAAATGATCATAGATATGTGTGAAAGGCATCATTTGATCGTTTGCAACAGTACAGAGAAACGTGAAGGGCAAATAACATGGGAGGTAGGAAGGCTGCAGCCGATGATAGACTACGCACTAATGTCACATAGGATGTATGATAAGCTCAGGACCCCGCAGGGGCACCTGCGCAAGTAGACGTTTGGTGTGTAGCGACACCATGGACCCGAGCTAACGGGGGAGTTTCTACTCCCTCCCACGCCTAGCCGTGCGCGGCTTTGCCGTGTCCGGGGAAAAGGGAATCCTGAGGGTTGAGCCGACGCTGGGTGATTGGACTGTTAAGGCCCCCCGGCAGAAGCAACACACCCCTTTGGCCCCGGCTTCACGTAGACGGCACCGCTGGGCTGACCCACCCAGGGGAAATCGGCAGTCACCTTTTCCTATCTCTCTCTCCCTTCATCTTCTTCTTTATCTCTTACTATTTATCTGTCCTGTCTTCTACTCTCTTCCGTTTACTTCAAAACTTCCTCGCTGCTAGGGTGAACCATGTGCAAATAGCCTACCTTGGTCTAGGCGCATTGGGTTATAGTGGCGTTGTACGGCTGGCGTCTGCAGGTTTCAGCATCCGCAAACTTGTAGCGTCCCCTCGTTGGGCTCCGTGGTGGGTGGCCACCAACGCTGCTGAACAAAAATTAGACAGGCATGCGTAGAGCATTCCCCTTACTGTCTGATCGTACCGGTTTAAAGCGGGTATGCACCGATGATACAAATTTTTTCAACCAGCCAAAAGAAACATATCCTCATTTTCATGTTATCCACGGTGAAAAAACTAAAAAGCAAGCCAGGACCGTCTCTCCTTTCTTAGTTTCTAGATGTCTTACCAAAACTCTTGGCACAGGAAACAAGGTAACCAAAATGGCTAGTGGAGACCTTCTCTTCGAAATCTGTGACAAAGAACAATTTGAAAAGCTAGACCGTCTTTCAGATTTCGGTGGCATACCAATAACCATAACACCACTTAGATCAATGAACACAACTCGCGGAGTGGTATCTGACGTGGACTTACTTGACTTGACTGAGACTGAACTTTTGGAGGGGTGGAAAAGCCAGAATGTCAATAATGTACAGAGAATCATCATCAGATGCGATAATAAGGAAACACCGACAAAACACTTAATACTCACGTTTGCATCCAGTAAACTACCGGAATTTATTCAAACAGGGTACACGAAGACATCTATCAGGCCGTACATACGAAACCCTCGCCGTTGCTTTCAATGCCAGAGGTATGGCCATGACTCTAAAACCTGTTGTGGTCGCCAGACTTGTGCACAATGTTGAGTCCTAGGCCACGTGTCTGAGCACTGCAAACAACCGCCACACTGTGTAAACTGCGAAGAAAACCATGCCGCATATTCACGCTTCTGCACATACTGGAAAAAAGAAAAAGAAATAATTACGTTGAAGGTGAAGGAGAACATTACTTTTAAGGAAGCACGGCGAAGAGTCGCTCCATTCTATGGACCTACATACGCTAATGCGGCGCGTCAGGGGGCACCGCCGCACCAGCCCTCGCCACTCCTTCGGCCAGCGCATACCGAGCCGGTGGTTGTGGCACCTGCCCCCAAGGCGGCTGTAGCCCAGGCTACACCGCCTACTCCCAAACAGAGACCGGAGACTCCAGAGTCCTCGGGTCTCAAGGCCTCACCTCACCAGGTGAGGCCCGGAATTCAAACTAACAGCCCGCACGTGCGGGCATCCAGTGCCTCCGAGGAGGCAATAGATACGTCGGTACCCTTGGTGCCGAAAGAGCGGCGTGGCTCTTTGGAGCACACCAAGAAAACGAAAAAGCAGATAACAAGGCCTGGTGACGACCCTGTTAAGTGAACTCAAACTCCCTGTCTAAACAGCCACTCGCTTTTCGTACACACAGCACTGTTTTATATTCACCATGAACACTCAATATATACAATGGAACGTCGGGGGCCTTCTCAGAAACCTCGACGACATCCAAGAACTCTTACACGAACACTCACCAAAAGTGCTGTGTGTACAAGAAACGCACCTTAATTTAAAACACACAATTTTTCTTCGTAAATACGTTATTTTCCGAAAAGACCATGTTGATGCCATGACCTCATCCGGAGGTGTTGCCATCATAGTGAATCAAGGAATTGCATGCACACACTTACAACTCCAAACATCCCTTGAGGCAGTGGCTGTTCGAGCATTTCTTTTTGATAAACTGATCACAATCTGCACTATTTACATTCCTCCTAGCTATCAGCTGCAAAAACGTGATTTACACTCTCTAATTGATGAACTTCCGGAGCCTTATGTTCTCCTTGGAGACTTTAATGCGCATAGCAGGCTATGGGGTGACTCTCGGTATGACGCATGAGGTCGACTGATCGAACAGTTTTTTTCTCTCGTCGAGCGCGTGTCTCTTTAATCAAAAAGAACCAACCTATTATAATCTCGCTAATAACACCTATTGCTCCATAGACCTAAACATAGTATCTCCATCTCTTGTGCCTCTACTCCAGTGGAAAGTCGTCAGTAATCTGTACGGAAGTGGCCACTTCGCCATAGTTTTGAGCACAACTACAGTAACTTAGTGTCCACCCCGTGTTCCCAAGTGGCTTATGAACAGAGCCGACTGGGAACAGTTTTGTACCATCGCTCGTCTAGGTTAAAATGACATATGTACTTCGAACATTCATGTTGTTGTTAACTACTTCACAGCGTTTTTGATTGATGCTGCAACAAAATGCATCCCACAGACAAATGGACACCCTGGAAAACGGCGTGTGCCATGGTGGAACTCTGAATGCCGAAACGCGCGCAGGCAGCAAAACAGAGCTTCGAGGCTTCTTCGGAACTCACCAACAGCGGAAAATCTCGACACCTTCAAGAAAATGAAGTCTCAAGTCAGGAGAATGCGTCGGCAGGCCAGAAGAGAAAGTTGGCAGAAGTTTTTGCCAGGGATAAATTCTTACACACAGGAGGCTAAAGTCTGGAACATGGTCGTTAGGATAGCAGGAAAACAAATACACACACTTCCACTCGTAAACACTCAAGGTGATGCCTTGGAAGATCAGGCAAACTTCCTCGGTGCACACTTCGAACAGGTATCCACCTTATCCCACTATACTAACACTTTTCAAAAATACAGAACAAGAATAGAAAACCAGAAACTCGAACACAAATGCACTAGATACGAGGCATATAACCAAGCTTTCAGTCTACCTGAGCTGCGAATGTCTCTAAACTGCTGCAGTACTTCTGCCCCAGGTTCTGACCGTGTGGTGTATGAAATGTTAAAAACCTACCAGTCGAAACACGAAAAACCTTTCTTTGTTTGTACAATAATATCTCGTTTTCTGAAACTATCCCTACCTCCTGGAAAGAGGCTATTATTATTCCCATTTTGAAAGAGGGCAAGGACCCTTTTTACCTTCGAGTTATAGGCCTATTGCACTTACAAGCTGCTTGTGCAAAGTCTTCGAAAAAATGATAAATTTCCAACTTGTACATATCCTTGAAACAAACAATTTGCTCGACCCATTTCAGTGCGGGTTTCGAGAAAGTAGATCCACCACAGACAACCTTGTTCGTATCAAGGCACAGATCAGGGACGCCTTCGTCTATAAACAATATTTTATCTCTGTATTCCTCGATATTGAAAAGGCTTATGATACAACATGGCGTTTTGGAATTCTAAGAGACCTGTCCCACCTTGGCGTGCGCGGAAGAATGTTTCACATAATCGAAAAATACCTGTCAAACCGGACATTCCGTGTCCGAGTGGGCACGGTTCTTTCCCAATTATTTGTCCAGGAAACAGGTGTGCCACAAGGTGATGTACTTAGCTGCACACTTTTTCTCATCAAAATGAATTCCTTGGGCTTGTCCATCACTCGCAATATCTTTTATTGTACATATGTCGATGACGTCCAGCTTCGCTTTAGATCTTGCAATCTGGCATTGTGTCAGCGGCAGGTTCAGTTAGGTTTAAACAAGGTCTCCAAATGGGAAGAGGAAAACGGATTCCGACTGAACCCACAAAAAAGCACGTGTGTCTTGTTCTCCCGAAAGAGAGGCATGCACTCAGAACCCGAAATTGAACTTAACTGTCAACGTCTGTCTGTTAGTACGGAGCACAAATCCTTAGGATTAATCTTGGACAACAAGTTGACCTTTGTACTGCACATCAAGTATCTAAAAACAAAATGTTTAAAAGCCATGAATGTTTTAAAAGTGTTGTCACGTACTAGGGGGGATAGTGACAGGCAATGTCTCATGAACCTATATAGAAGCCTCATTCGCACCCGCTTAGATTATGGGGCCGTTGTTTATCAGTCTGCGACTCAAAGAGCTTTAATGATGCTGGACCCCGTGCACAATTTGGGCATCCGCCTTTCTACGGGTGCTTTTCGAAAGCCTTTATGTTGAGTAAAATGAGTGGTCGCTTCATCTGCAGAGAACTTACATGTCCTTTGTTTATTTCCTTAAGGTGAAAGCAGACAAGAAGCACCCCTCATACTCTACTATTAATAATTTGTTGAGCTCAATTTTGTTTCAAAACATGCCTTCAATGAGGCAGCCCTTCTCAGTTCGCCTGAAGAGTCTAGCTGAGGAAACTAGAGTCTCACTTGAACACAGTTTATTGGCTCCTGTAGCATACCCGCCACCGTGGCAATGGCAGACTATAGACTGCGATGTGTCTTTTCAAGAAGTTACAAAACATGCGCCTATCGCCCATATCCGAACATACTTCCTGGAACTTCAACGCAAATACACACGTCCTGAGTTTTTTACGGATGCCTCCAAGTCTAACTCCTTTGTGTCCTATGCTGCTGTCAGCCCATCCTTTTCGGATGCTGGCCCTCTACATCCAGGCACAAGTATCTTCAAAGCGGAAGTTTATGTGATACCTGTGGCGGCTAAACACAACAAGCAATTACAAATACAAAAAGCAGTAATTTTTACAGACTCCCTCAGTGTGGTAACGGCTCTGCACACTCTTAAAAACAAAAAAACCCAGTCTTTGTCTCACTTTACTCCATTTTGTGCACACTCTACACACTCAAACAACATGTTGTAGTGTGCTGGGTGCCAGGGCACCGTGAGATCGAAGGCAACGTGAGGGCGGATCAGTTCGCTGCATCCGTCCACAAAAGCCCTGCCCCTACACCCATATCAATCCTGGCCCTTGATCTTAAGCCGTCCCTCAAACGAAACCTCAGGGACTACTGGCAGAGCAAGTGGGATACACACACACAAAACAAACTACACATTATTAAGCCACACCTTGGTCATTGGCTGCCCGTATCCAAATCGCGTCATACAGAGGTAGTACTAACGAGACTCAGGATAGAACACACATACGCGACACACTTATCTTTTGTCTGGTGACGATCCACCATTGTGTGACAGATGTGGTGTAGCAATAACAGTCCTTCACTTGTTAATCCAGTGCAAACACTTAGAAACTCTAAGAAAACAACATTTTCCATTACCCTACCGACAACATATACCTTTACACCCTGCAATGTTCGTCGGTAAAAAACCGCGTTTTAGTCATAAATCATTGTTAGCGTCTTTAAAAGAAAATCATAGTTTTCATATGATATACCCGGGCATCCCGTAGCACGACCTCTCCAGAGAGGTTTTTGCTGCGGTGGTTACACAAAAAAGCACTTGCCTCACGGCCCTTGGACGCAAGGGTATGAACGAGTAAGGCACTTGTGCTAATGCCATACATATCCACCATCGTCTTTTATTATCACCAACCTTTCTCATCTATTCACACCACACACACCTTTCATGGCATGGTCATGATTTTATTACTTGTATGTTCTTACCCGCCTTACCGCGAGGAATTTTATGGCCCGTATACAGCCGCTTATCACAATCATTGTTCATATTTTTAGTAAGATGAACTAGCACTCTTTTGCCGTGAAATGACCCTTGCGCCAAAAAACATCAAACATCATCATCATCATGATAAACTCAGAAGAATACACATATATAAAAGTGGCTCTAGAAGTCTGGGTAGTCATCACAAACGTATCAAGGTAAGTTTTAGAAGAGAAGTGAAAGCAGAAAGGAGACAAGATGAGCAACTACAGGAAAATTTTTAGTCCGAAAGGCAAAAAGAAATAGCTACTGAACAAATTGAGGAGGTGATCACTGAGGACAACAAAACAGTGTGGACATGCACGAAGCTAATTAGACTGAGCTAGAGCTTGCTAAGGCACATGACAAGTCACCCCGGAAAAGACAGAAACCAAGAGTTGGTGGAATGAGGAAGTTAACAGAGCCATAGCGAAGCGTCAGGAAGACGCAAGGGAACACAGACATGCTAAGCAATGGGGTGAACCGAATGATGATGTTGAAAGAAAACTGGATATTTTTCTAAGCTGTAGAAAGGATGCATCCCTTCTGATCAATGAAACGATTAGAAGGAAGCTCAGTGACTGGCAGAAGTACAAAAAAAGATAGAAGGGGAGCTGCAAAATTTTGGAACCATCTAAACTTCCTAAGAAATGTGACGAGCCTAGAGCAGCGACTTCAAACAACAACTCGAGGTGCTAGGCTAGAAGGGGATGAAGCAATTGAAGATATAAGAACAAGGGTGACAGAAAAACTTCAACAAAAAAGTGCTTCATGCACCACAATAGGCAAGGATGAATCAAGTGGTGCAATGGCTCCATTTCACAACGAGAGTGGGGAAGGGCTGAGAAGAGGGTTCCTAGTAGTACATCAACAGGCCAAGATGGCATTACAATTATGCTGATAAAGACATTAGGTCTGCAGTCCAAGCAGGCTTTGAGAGGGGCAGCGAGCAAAATAATAATCGATGGTGAAGTCCCCGATGAATTGAAACTTAGCAGGATGATGATAGATGGTAGCGCAGACAACGAACACGGACAAGAGAAGGCACATAGACACAACACAGCGCTGTGTTGTGTCTATGTGCCTTCTCTTGTCCGTGTTCGTTGTCTGCGCTACCATCTATCATCATGCAACCATACCAACAAGCCCAAATCGCCACCCTCATTAGCAGGATGAGCATGATTTCTAAAGGAAAAGGGCACAAAGCTGACATAAACAACTAGCGTCCTATTACAGTGACGTCAGTCGTCTACAGGCTGGCGAAGCAGATTATAAAGGAAAGACTGCAGGCATGGATAGAGGATGAGGGGGTGCTTGAGGAACTGCAGATAGGGTTTCGGAAACACAGGAGATTGGAAGACAATATGTTCTCACTGACGCAGTGCATCGAAATAGCAGAAAAAGAACGCCGGCTCCTGTGGCATTTTTGGATATCAAGGGAGCGTACGATAGCGTGGTTCAAGAGGACTTTTGGAAAATACTGGACACACTAGGTGTGAAAGATGGATTCACTAATCTTTTAAAGTAGGAAGCAACAAAAGGAAGAAGGCAGGGAGGTTGACATCCGGTTGGCTACCCTGCACTGGGGGATTGGGGAAGGGACAAGAAAGACGAGAATGAGGGAAGAGAGGGAAGGAAAAAAGTGGGGAGAGACTGACAGTAACTTCACTGCAGCGCGTAGAACTCTACTGCAAGTCACAGGCGTTCACACAAGCCTGTCTTTCTCAGGAAACACAGCAGGGCTTTCACTGCCTTGTGGGCTGTCGAGGCATGTGGACGTTGCTGTAACAGCACCTGCACAGAAAAAGGCCGATCATCCAGTCGCTGCATTGCGTTGGCAAGTACTTGTCTACCTGAGGCAAATCGAGGACAATGGCACAGCAGGTGTTCGATATTTTCGTCGGCGCCGCAAACATCGCATGCCACACTGTCAGTAATTCTGATTAACGTGGTATAAGCTTTCGTGAAAGCAACTCCCAGCCAAAGGCGATAGAAAACGAAGCTGCACGTCAATGTAGGCCGGGTGGAGGCCGGAGTCGTAGTGAAGGGTCGAGCTCGTGCAGTCTTGTACGTCGTATGCTTGGTGTGTTCCACTCAGTCATTGTGATACTGCGGGCCAGTTAACAAATCCGCCTCGCCGCATCCGCTTTTGAAAGCGGAATGGGAATGCTGTTCGCTTCTTTATTGGCGTGCGATTAGCATGATCTGCAGAATCATTGCCGCCTATACCACAATGCCCAGGTAACAACTGAAAGACGATGTCGTGGCCTTTTTGTATTAAAAGGTGGTGAAGTTTTGTGGTTTGGTAGGTCAACTGGTTGTGGCAACCGCGTCAGAGAACTGATATCAGGCACTGTAACACTGATTTCTAGTCAGAAAACACCGCCTTTTTACCTGATCTTTCTTCTGAACTGATGAGTGCCAGTGCATTGAGCAGAGTCTCGAGTTCTGCCGTCGTTGACGTTGGCACATGTGAAGTCTTAAAACACCGAGTTACCCCTTGTGATGGTATAACCACTGCTCCGCCTGAACAAAACGGCGTGGTAGAACCATCCGTGTAAATGTGCACGTGGTTACTGTAGTTTTGTTCCAGTAGGAATAGACCCAGTTTTTTCAGGGCATGTGTCGGTAAGTCCAATTTTCTCCTCATTCCTGGAATCATTAAAGAACTGGCGGCCGCCTCAAGCTCCAAAGAGGAAGCAGTGGGTTTGATGCAGGTGCGCACGTCTCAGCAAACGATGAACGATGCTTGTAGACAGTAGTGGCGTATGTCGTAAGGGGCCTTTCAGCAGCTAGGCTCGCCAGGTGGTGAGAAGGGGTCCTGGCATAATGCTTGAGGTGCATGCGCATTGTCTCGGTAATATTATGCATCTTTATTGAGTGACCTTGAGCGATGGCAATGGTTTCAGCCGTTGAAGCACTGCGGGGTAATCCAAGGCATATCTTAAGTGCTTGGGCTTGAATGCTCTGAATTGCGCGCAGGTTGGTCTTGCCGGTGTTAGATATCGCAGGTAAGCTGTACCGTAAAAACCCAATAAACAGCACTCTGTACAATTGTAGTATGTATGGTATGGACACTCCCCAAGTCTTTCCTGCAAGGAACTTGAACATGTGGCATGTTGCGATCAGCCGCTTCTTCACATAGTTCACGCTTGGAGTTCACGACAGGTTTCTCTCTATTATGACTTCCAAGAGCCTGCGGCCTCTGCTGAACGATATGTATTCTTCATTATTCGATATGCTGTAAGTAGATATTGATTTCCACGTGAAGCTACTACTGCACAATTTCGGCAGGACACCTCAAGGCAGGCCTTGTTTACGAAAATAGCCCGACGTCGTTGTAGCAGCCTTCTGAAGACGGGCGCGAAGCTGAGCCTTGTCACACCTGATGTCCAAATGCAGATGTCATCAGCGTAGACAGAAAGTTCTACAGTACTAGGTAGCTGCTCGACTAGACCAATGAGAGTTAGATTGAAAACTGTAGGGCTTAGCACTCCTCTCTGAGGAACTCCTCAGCTGCTGTAATAATCAGTTGTTGGCCATTTGCTGTCATCACGTAAACTGATCTCAGGTGTAAGTAGCTGTACACCCACAGATATAACTAGCCACCAAGACCTATTGTTTCGAAAGTACTAAGGATGGCTTCATGGTTGACATTTTCGTAAGCCCCCTTAACATCTGGAAACAGGGCGGCGCACAGTCTCTCACAGGCTTTCTGGTGTTGAACATGACACCAGATCAACAACGTTGTCCATTAACGAATGCCTGCGCCTTAATCCGGGCATGGATACTGGATACATTTCGTAGTGCTCTAAATACCACTGCATTTGTGTTAGAATCATTCGTTTCATTGTTTTTCCCACACAACTGGCAAGTGCGATAGGACGGTATGAGACAATATCCAAATCAGATTTACCAGCCTTTAGAAGTGGAATGAGGCGACTTGACTCTCATGTCTGGGGAACCGTACCAGTGTGCCAGGAGTCGTTGTATAGGCGTAAGAGTGCCTTCTGAGCTTCGTCTCCAAGATTAAAAAGGGCACGATGGGTTATGCCGTCAGGTCCGGGTGCTGAAGAACGTCTGCACAGTGCCAGCGCCGCCTCCAGCTCATCCATAGAAAACTAGCAATCCATACGGGGCTCACGTGAGAGCGATGGGTTGTCAAAGGTTCCCATTCTCGATACTATGAAATTGGAATCACCGTCAATTCTTCTACAGAAAAATTCTGCGACGTCAATCTCTCTGCATTGAAGGTGAAGTGCCAGAGATGTAAACGGGTGTCGCTGGCCCAAGGTTGTGCTAAGACCCCGGACAGTTCGCCATATCAGTAATAGGGGCTTTCGTGGATCCAACGACTCGCAAAAGGATGTCCAACGTTGCCTAGCCAGTTTATCCATGTGCCGCTGCATTTTCTTTTGAATGCGTCTAGCCAGCCTCAAATCATCTATGCACTTTGTCCGTCGGTACTTTCGTTCTGCACGATGGCATATTGCGCGAAGTTTCTCAATCTCGATGTTTAAATCGGTGCGCTTGTGACTAGTCGAAAGTGAATGCGTGGTAATTTGCAGGACATTCTTTATGGAGTCCTCAAGTTTATATGATGAGCCGTTGGTACAGCAGTCTTTCATTAACATTTTAAATTTAAGCCAATCGGTGTATTTGAGGCCTCTTGAGGACTTGGAGCTGGTGAAACCTTCTGTCCACAGGTAGGTTGGTATATGGTCGCTTCCCGCGTTTCCAGATCTGAAAAACAGTGCACTTTTCTGGTAAGTGAGCGAGAAACCAATGTAAGGTCTCGGCAGCTGCTATAGGCTGATCCGCATAAATATGTAAGGCTTCCATCAATACAAACGCAGAGTTCGTACTTCGAGGCTAAGGACACCAATTTTCTTCCTCTAGATTTGACCCTGGAGCTTTTCCATAGGAAATGTTGGCCATTGAAGTCGCCAGCGATCACCCATAGCCTTGGAGTTGATGTCAGAATACCGCCTAAGCGCGGCAGACAAGGCGGCTTGATGAAGATAAGTAAGCTCCGATAATCTTGAAAGCGACCTCTTCCTATTTCACAGTAAGGCACACATACTGATTCCCTTCATCAGGCGAGACTCTGTGGTGAACGTAAGTGAGGTCATGGCGCATGAATACAATATTTTATGCAGTCTCTGTGAGTGGAGGACATAAAGCACTTATATCCTGACAGCTTGATTGAAGCAGACAGCTTGAGTTCACAAATCACGATAATGCGGAAGCGATTCGCAAATACAAACTGTCTGAAGTCAGACATGAGCGCCTTCAGTCATCTGGCGTTCCACTGAAAGGCAGATGCATTCTTGACTTCTGCTCGAAACGACGGTGCCTCGCTGACCATGGTTTTACCTTAGAGCTGCAAGCACCGGACTCAGGGTGTCCAGCACATGCAGTGCGGTCTGCGCAGCCGAAGTCTTCATATTACTCAGTAGGACACGCATGGTACTCATCAGCGATTGCAGCAAGCTTATCACTTGATCTTCATTCATCGCATCACTGGTTTGAGGGGCCGTCAAGGGCGGCGGGATTTGATGCAGCTCCGAAGTAGGTTGACTTCGTGGAAGCGAGGGCCACTGTTTGGAAGGTGCGACTGCCGTCCCTTTCTTCTGTTTGGCAGTATCCGTCTTCAGTGAGCTCGGTGTTTGTGGGTCACCCTCTTTGATAGAGGATGATGTCTCTCTATTGGTAGAGCAGTTTTTCCGTGATGGTCTTCGCCCGCGACGCCGTCATCGGCGTAGTGTAGCAGCAGATTCCCTGCGCGTTGAATTGTCCCGCACCATACGCCTGAGTACCGCATGCTCCTTTCGCACCCACGGGCCATCTTTGGATGAGGCCTCATGAGCGCCATGGCAGTTCGGACATCGTAACACGGTGGCACCGCAGGCGTCTTTTGAGTGAGTTTCAGCGCACCGCGGACACACAAGCTTGTTCTCACAGACACCTTTTACGTGTCCCATCTTGAAGCACTTGTAGCATTGCAGTGGCTTCGGTACGTATGCGCGCACTGAGTGGCAAATATGGTCAACTTTGACATGCAAGGAAAGGCTGTCTCCCTCGAACACAAGCCTCAAACAGCGTGAGTTGCTGAGTCTGGTATTGTGCGGGATGCGGGTGCCTTCTATCGCTGGCTTTATTAGTATTGGCAGGTCATTAGCTGGCATGGAAAGATCCACACCATAAATGAGTCCTACAGTGCCATTACAACCTGTAGCGAGCATTGGCCGAACTTTCACGTTGCCGATTTTTGTTATGTGCCGAAGGCTTTGCAGTGCGCTATAGTGCATAACGTCTACAGCAAGGACATTCTTCTGTGCATTGGTGATTCTCACGTCTTTGATCTCATTCGGCGAGGTTTCCTCGAGAAGCACAGAAAGAACTTGCCTGTTGAGGAGTCGCAAGTTAGATGCAGGGTCTTCGGGCATGAACAGCATGGTGTGCGGCCACAACTGTGGTGCAGTCTTAACAGTGAAAACACTTGCCGATGAGGCCGTCTGCAGTCTTCATTTTCTAGTTCGATTCATGACGACCGTGAAGTCATCATTCGATGACTCAAAGCCGTCCGAGCAGATATCGGTTGCCTCGCTGTCCGTGTCGCTCGACGTGTTGCTACGCTTTCTGGACGACGAAGCCCAGCGCGACGGTAGCACGCCTGGAACATTCTCAGGTGTGTCCTGAAGCATCACCGCAAAGGAGGGAGCGGCAGATTCCAGTATTTCCTGGAAAACAAATTGAAAATACTGAGACACGGGCCCAAGCCTTGTCTTGTCGCCTGGGATATCTTGGCTCATACCCACATGGGGGATTGGCCACACTGTACTTCATAATATTGCCGCATGTTGTTAGGCACCTACCGAAGTCTTGCGCCGCTTCCTGCTCTTATGAATTCTGTCACACCAACTGACAAGCCAAACGCGCCAAGCTAAACGCACCATGCAACGCTGGCTGCACATGTCACCACATCGCGCGCTGGACAAGGAACGTTGGCGGTTTTTCGAGGAGCAGTTCGAAACGAGACGCTACAGAAGTTGACGAGGTTTTGACAAGTGAGCTCACAGCCTTTGTGTATTTAGTTGACGGGCACAAGTTCGCCATTAATAAATAGCTGTTTTAGCTTCCGGCACTGTATTTGTGCGTTACAAACTGGTGGAGGTGCTGGGTATGATTCCAAGCCCATCTAAGCATAGGGAACATAACCCAGAACCCCGAAGGTTGGAGCCAGCGCTGTTGACTCCCGTACACCAACGAACGAGTCGTCGCCTACGAAGTGAGCAGCCTGAGTTTGGTACCCTCTTCGATTCTTCGAGACCAGCGGAGGACGCAAGTTCCGGAGCCCCCGCTATGGCCACCCAAGCGACTTCATTTCCCTCGCATATCGTCATGGACCCGCCCAGCATACCAGAGGTATTTCACGGTGATATTTTCGAGGATTCCGAGGACTGGCTTGACGGTTTCGAACGCGTTGCCAGACTGAACGGTTGGAACGAAGACCGGAAACTTTGCTACGTCTACGTGGCACTGCAAGATTCTGCACGTACGTGGTTCGAAAACCACGAAGCGTCCTTATTATTGTGGGACAACGTTCGAAGAGAGTTTCTTGCTACGCACCCAAACACGGACCGCAAAGAAAAGGCAGAGGCCGCTCTTCAGACGCGAAACCAACGGAACAACGAAAGCGTCGTCATGTACATTGAAGACATGTCTCGACTGTTCCGCCGGGCCGACCAGAACATGGCTGAGGAAAAGAAGTTGCAGCACCTGATGCGTGGAGTGAAGGAGGAGCTTTTTGCAGGCCTGGTGCGTAATCCACCGCGCTCTCTTGCTGAGTTCAGATCAGAGGCGACGATGATAGAAAAGACCCTGCAGCAGCGCGCGCGCCAATACAACAGGGACGTAAGCGTCTCATCTGTTAGCGCGGCGTCGACAACACTCACGAGTAACATTAATCTCTTGCGTGAAATCATAAGGGCTGTCGTAAGGGAAGAACTCCAGAAAATACACATGACTCAAGCTCGTTCAGCGATGTCCTCACTTGCCGACGTTGTGCGCGAAGAAGTGCGGCAAGCGGTTCTACAACCACAACCTCAGGTACTACAGCGCGCACAACCGGAGCCTCCGCCTCAGTTGTCGTACGCACAAGCTGTACGACAAAACCTCGGACGCATGAATCGGACGGCTGCGACTGCTGTAATGCCTCCGACGTTTTCTCCGAGTACACCGCTACCAATGCCGGAAGCAAGACCACGTAAGAGCGATGTATGGCGCACTGTAGACCGGCGGCCCCTTTGGTTCCACTGCGGAGAAGTAGGTCACCTTTACCGCGCGTGCCAGTATCGTCGAGCGGGACTGCGTCGATTTCCAGTCAATGCACCATGCCCACGGAATGGTGAACAGCCCTACGAAATCGAAGAATATTTGTCTTCACGCTATTCACCTCAAGACACGCAACAATGGGAGTCGCGTTCGACAGCGCCGATGCGCTATCGGTCGCCGAGTCCTCGTCCGTCATCAAATCTCCAAATATCACGTTCACCTAGCCCGCGGCGGGAAAACTAGAGCCAGCGACCTCTGGAGGTAAGGCCGCTGATATACTGACAACTGAAGACCCTCCATGTTAACCCGACAGGACGGTGGCAGTTACGCAACGACGGTTAAGTGCAGTAGTAGTGACGTTACCTCCGAGATATTAGTCACGATCGACGACATCGAGGCCGTTGCACTAATAGACACTGGTACAGACTATTCCGTTGTCAGTAATGCTCTCGCAAAGAAGCTTAAGAAGGTGATGACTCAGTGGACCTGACCTCAGATACGTACCGCTGGAGGGCACTTAGTTATCCCGTGGGGTTATGCACCGCAAGGATAGGAATAAGAGTATTTGTGTATGTCGACAGCTTTATTGTGCTTCCTGAGTGCTCCCGGGAACTCATTATAGGCCTGGACTTTTTGCAAACAAACAATGCAGTCATTGACTTGCAAGAGTCCCAGGTTTCGTTTTCTACGGAGAATGCCATCGCCTTCTGTCGTGCGGAGAAACGAATCGTTCTACCTCTCCGAATTGTTCTACCTCTCAACTTTCGAAATGAGCTGCAGCATGTTGCGAAGGGAACTTCCGTAGCATCGCTACATGAGTACGTGCAAGTCTCAGATGTTTGCACTCTTGATAAAGCTACAGAGACAGTAGATAACCTACTCCAGTCAGTAGGCATTGACAGAGAGCTCTCGTCATCTCAGAAGCAACAGATTGCTGACCTCATCAGAGAGTTCGCCGAGTGCTTCTCCACCTCGTCGAAAGTCGGACGTACTCCCGTCGCAAAGCACCGTATCGTGGTCTAAGAACATGTGAGACCTGTGCATCAGCGCCCATACTGAGTAGCGCCAAAAGAAAGGGAAGCCATCGAGAACCAAGTGCAGGAAATGCTCAACAATGATGTAATTCAGCCATCCAACAGTGCGTGGGCATCACCAGTAGTGCTAGTCAAAAAGAAAAACAACACTTTGCGGTTTTGCGTTGACTACAGAAAGCTGAACCAAGTCACAAAGCGTGATGTTTACCCACTTCCACGGATCGATGATGCCTTGGATAAGTTACGCAATGCTCACTTCTTTCCATCATTGGACTTAAAAAGTGGATATTGGAAGATCGAGGTGGACGAACGAGATGCGAGAAGACGGCGTTTGTGACCCCAGACGGACTATACGAGTTCAAAGTGCTCCCTTTCGGTTTGTACTCTGCTCCCGCTACCTTCCAGAGGATGATGGACACTGTGCTCTCCGGACTGAAGCGACAATCGTGTCTCGGCTACCTCGACGATGTAGTGGTTTTTTCTTCTACCTTCGAGCAGCACATCCACCGACTGAGAATGGTACTGAATGCCATTCGCGTGGCAGCACTGACCATCAAACCACAAAAGTGTCACTCTGGATTTCGTCAGCTTCGGTTCCTCGGGCACATAGTTAGTGCGGAAGGCGTCCGCCCAGACCCGGAAAAGATTGCAGCAGTTGAAAATTTTCCGAAACCGCAAGACAAAAAGGCCGTCAGACGATTCCTGGGACTATGTGCCTACTACAGACGCTTTGTTGAAAACTTTGCTAAGGTCGCTGAGCCTTTGACACGGCTAACGAAAGAAAGTGTCCCATTCTCTTGGCGGGAGGAACAAGAAGTAGCTTTCTCAGAGTTGCGACGCCGTTTGCAGTCTCCTCCAATACTTGCCCATTTTGACGAAGAGGCCGATACAGACTTACATAGCGATGCGAGTAACGTTGGCCTCGGTGCCATCCTCGTTCAGTGCAAAATGGAGAAGAAAAGGTCATTGCTTACGCGAGCCGCACACTATCGAATGCTGAGTCTAATTACTCAGGGAAAGAGAAAGAGTGTCTCGCAGTTATATGGGCCATCAGCAAGTTTCGCCTATACCTCTACGGCAGACCATTTCGAGCAATCAGTGATCATCATTCATTGTGTTGGCTGGCAAACATCAAGGACCCTTCAGGAAGACCTGCTAGATGGAGCCTGCGTCTGCAGGAACACGACATCACTGTGGTCTACAAGTCCGGTCTCAAGCACAATGACGCGGATTGCCTGTCTCGCGCACCTGTTGAGTCTCCATCATCTGACCAAGAACAAGACATCCCATTTCTTGGAGTTCTGAATGTGTCGGAGATGGCTCGTCTTCAGCGAGAGGACCCGGAAATACGCCCGCTTATCCAATACCTGGAGGGTCACCAAATTGAGGTACCACGAGTTTTCGTCCGTGGTTTGACATCCTATGTCCTCCGGAACGACGTCCTATACAAGCGCAACTTCGTAAACACCAGTGAGACGTTTCTGCTTCTTGTACCATCATCACTGCGAGCAGAAATCTTAGAAGCGTGTCATGACGACCCATCGGCTGGCCATATGGGTAGTAGCCGCACTTTGGCCAGAATTTGCCGGAAGTATTATTGGCCGAAATTAAGGGATTCTGTGCACCATTATGTTAAGTCATGCCGCAATTGCCAGAGACGTAAAATACCACCATCGAAACCAGCGGGTCTGTTGCAACCAATCGAGCCACCAAAAGGGCCATTTCAGCAAGTGCGAAGGGATTTGCTTGGTCCATTTCCTCTCTCTTCATCGGGAAAGCGCTGGATTGTTGTAGGAACAGACAACATGACTCGATATGCTGAGACATCACCTCTCGCGAAAGGAATGGCGAATGAAGTAGCCCAGTTTTTCGTCACTCAGATTGTACTACGACATGGCTCATCACAGGTTGTCATTACAGACAAAGGAACAGCATTTACTGCCCGTTTGATGCAGTCTGTTATGAAGCTCACCCACATCGATCATAGAAGGACTACAGCATACCACCCGCAAACAAACGGATTAACCGAAAGGCTCAATAGAACTCTCGCCGACATGATCTCGATGTATGTGAACGTTGAGCACCAGACATGAGACAGTATTTTGTCTTAAGCAACATTTGCGTGTAATACCGCAGTACAAGAAACGACACACTTCACGCCATTTCAACTTGTTCATGGTCGGACGGTCACAACGACCTTAGACGCGATGTTACCTGTCAAAGATTCGAATGAGAGTGACCCACACATCAGCGACTACATAGAAAGGGCAGAAGAGGCACGGCAATTGGCAAGACATCGTATATTTTGCAACAAGGCTCCGATGCAAGTCGCTATAATCTGAAGCGGAGAGACGTACAGTACAACCCCAAGACAAAACGTGGGTGTGGACGCCTATACGCGCACCTGGCCTATCGGAAAAACTGATGCGGTGCTATTTCGGCCCTTACAAAGTACTTCGCCAGTTAGGCACGCTAAACTACGAAGTAATTCCTGAAGGGCAAGTGTGCTCAACCCGACGCAGGAATCGCCCAGAAGTCGTACATGTAGTACGTATGAAACCGTACTACGAAAGGCACTGAACGAGACAACTGATAAATGTGCTCAAACATCAGATAAATACTCCTTTGCAAAACTTTTCGACGTCAGCATACGCATCGGGATGATGCGTTTCAGGAGGGCGACTAATGCCGCATGTTGTTAGGCACCTACCGAAGTCTTACCCCGCTTCCTGCTCTTATGAATTCTGCCACACCAACTGACAAGCCAAACGTGCCAAGCTAAACGCGCCATGCAACGCTGGCTGCACGTGTCACCACATCACGCGCTGGACAAGGAACGCTGGCGGTTCTTCGAGGAGCAGCTCGAGGCGAGACGCTAGAGAAGTTGACGAGGTTTTGACGAGTGAGCTCACAACCTTTGTGTATTTAGTTGATGGGCACAAGTTCGCCATTATTAAATAGCTGTTTTAGCTTCCGGCACTGTATTTGTTCGTTACAATATATAAATATTTTACAACGCTTGCTAAAAAAGAAACAGAAATTAGATAGGAAAATATTAATGTTCCTTTTAAAAAACGTGAAAAAGTGCAGAAGATTGCGATAAACCAGAATATATAAAATAAATTAACAAGAATGAGGAACGGGGACAAAGAATTGGATATATCTGGCAGTACCACTAGCAGCGTATTCTTCGGGTTGCCTGAATGAATTTATGTAGCGCTGACAGAATAGCACTGCGGCCCACACCCAACTGACTGGCTCCAAACGATAATAGGGTGGATGTATTGACTGGCAATCCGAGCATACCAAACGGTCTTTCAAGAATTATTCGTCGCAGTGAGGCGAAGCGGTGGCATGTTAGAAGAAAGTGATCTATCGTTTCCGTTTCATTGCAAACTGCACATAGCTTAGTTAATGAAAATCCTGATTTGTTGAGATAAAAAGTTAACCGAAGAAGTCTACAGCGAAAGCTTGTGAGGGTCATCTCACATTGACGGGAAAGGCAGTTTGCGGTGTTCCATGAGAATTGCAAGTGCCGAAAATTTTCAGAATGTAGGAGAGACGTTTTGTTGATTTTTAAGATTAACATGCGTTTGATCGTTCGGCAGTATTAAAAGGAAACTGAGGGGCTACTAGCACCACCGGGAAGGTTAAAGATGCCGAAGCGAGCGAATCAGCAATTTCATTTAGTACAATTTCAGCATGCCCGGGGACCCAAATAAACCGAACTTCTGATAGGCTATGCGGTACGAGAGACCAAAATATCCTGAGAAGAGGAGACTGCTTTGCGGACGTTAGATGTGTACATACAGACAAAGAATCCGAAATATTAATAGCTTTTGATTGCTGATAATTCAGTTTTCAAAGAGCCAATGTAATAGCAATGAATTCTGCGAGATAAATTGGGTAGAAACCAGGCAATTGGAGCACAAAAGATCAAATAAGCTGATGAGAAAAAATAACTACTCCAGTCTTCTGAAAATTTTGCGTTGCATCCGTCGAAATTACTACGTATTTAGGAAAATGACTGAAATGGTCTTGAAGAAGGCCCTCCAGAAGATGCTTTGGAAGTAACTTGGCATTTTTCGGGAAAATATCATCGAAAATTAAGTCAACTGGCACCGAGCATGGGGTTCGAGGAGTTAAATGCTGGAGGGAAAAGTGAACATTTGATAACAAAGACTCGACGAAAATGACTTGGGGTCTTTGATAACAAAACCATGGGCGCTGAAAGAAAGAAACTGGGTGTTTGATGAAAACTGTCTTTGAACAGAAAAGGGGCGCATTGTAAAGTTTTAAAAAATGTTTGCACAGTAAGCTGTCGAAATCTAGCATCAAGTGGAATGATTCTAGCTTCCAAATAACGCACGCTATTCGCGACACACCTATGTAGCCCGAGACACAGCCGCAGAGCTTGCCTTTCTAGCAATATAAGAGGTCTTAACTTGTACTCAGCACTTCCGGAAAACAAAACGCAACAAAACTCCAGAATTGGGCGTACGTAAAGTTTGTATATCATAACTAACGTATCCCTGCGCATCCCTGAATTCTTATTGCAAAACCGGCGTAGCAATCCTAGGGCGCTTTCTGCTTTACGGGTGTTTAACTCTATTTGTTGCTGCCAATTTAAATTGTCCACGTAAACAATGGCAATATATTTTAGCGCTGTTACTTGTGGAATAGGATCATTTTGATATTGAAGTGAAAGAAATACGGGAACGGATAGATGGAATACAAGCAAAGCACCTTCATTTGCTAACATTAGGTGAAAAATACAGCCCGCCAAGCCATACCTCAAGCTCACTCAAATATGACTGTAAGATTTGATACAAACTATTGATATCTCGGGATGACTAGAAAAAAGCAATATCATCGGCGTAGACGTAAAGAGGAACATTTTTATGAACGGGAATGGATGATAATAATTTATTAAATAAAACAGGCCACAGGACTGATCCTTGCGGAACACCTCTTGTTTGCTTATATGAGGCAGAAGTAATTCCCTCGTGGCAACAAAAGAATTGTCTCTGAAAGAGAAACTATTATTGTACCTTGTTCCACACTATCGTGGCTTTTGCGATATCTAGCGTGACTAATGCAGAAAGCTCACCAGATACTTTTGCAAGGCGAATTCGGCTTTCCAAATCAACATGAGCCGACCATATACAGCACTCCTGTCTAAATCCTACTTGCCTTGGTGAAAGAATGTCCGGACGAGCGATGATTTCACTGAGGCTTCTATGAACTTTCAATTATTTTAACTAGGTGTGAAGTAAGTGAAATTGGCCGAATGTTATCCAGGACATATCTGAGGCTTGGATTTTTTCGCAGCAACACAACTTTTGCAATTTTCCATGCGCTTGGAATCCATGTGTGCTGTAAGGAGCAGTTAAAAATATTCAAAGGGTCATCGAGATGGGAATTAAACATCAATTTAATCATAGAGTTTCTAATCTCATGTGGACCGGGAGCCGCTTGCTTTACAGTTAGTATGACATCTACTAGTTACGCCATAGTTACTTCCCGAAAGCCCGAGGTTGCGCTTTTGAATGTGGCATGTCTCAAGCATGACGAAGCGATACGCACTTCAAGTCATTTCGCGATGCCTTCTAACAAATCTGTTGTCTCTATAGGAGACAGCACTACTGAATGCAAATATGTTGGTACCTGCGTCGATTTTTTGTTCCGTACAAACCTGTACAGGGCAGATCTTTTATCAGGTTTCGATAAACGCGAATGTAAGTCAGAATTGTGTTTATCTTTAACTATAGCAACTGTACGTCTAAACAGCGCTGCGTAGAATTTAGAGTCAACCCAATTTTTCGGAGTATGGTTGTGGCATAAACGTTTCCAAGCAGCCTTACGTCGCCTATACGCAAGCGTAAAATCTTCATTCCATCAAGCTGAATTCGATGGTGTGCTGCCGTACTTAACAGAAAACTCTGCCGGCTGGACAGGGTCACTTACACACGCTACTACTGAAGCAGCTCGTTGCTGTCCGACGCGTCCTCTCAATGACGAGAGCGCGGAGTTTAAAACAGTTTTATAAATTTTATAGTTGGTGAACCGTTGTTGCCGGTTCGCAGAGGTAAGTTGTGGTAGCATTATTTCATAGGGAATCGGTACATGATCACTACTCGTCCCATTATCATACGTTTCCCACGATGTAATCACAAACTGGCCACACGAAAATGTTAGGTCTAATGTTGATGAGCTTCTCCCGCGTAGAAAGATAACTTGTCCAGAGTTATGACAGCGAAATATATTATCCTGCAACAAATTCCATAATCTTTTGCCACAGCCATATGTTTTAAACCCCCAAGAAGTGTGATGCGAGTTAAAATTCTCAGGCAATAAAATTGAATTTGACGAAAAATTCTTGATAACACAATCTATGTGATCTGTGCGCCTTACTTCATTCGGAAAGTACGCAATAATCACTGTAATCCTGTTGGAGTCAGGTAACAAACAATCTATTCCTAACCATTTACAATCCGGACAAATATGTTCAAACGTTACAATAACATGAAGACACATTTTGAAGATACTAGGACCAATAATCCACCTCCTCTATCTGGCCTATCCAGTCTAAAAAGTTCGAAAATATTTCAGAGTAAATGTTTGGTTTACTGGAAGCCAAGTATCTTGAAGTAAAATTATATTAGGATTTGTTTGCTGTATGAGATAAATAAGATATGTGTAAGCGGAAGATACGGAACGAATATTCCACTGGAGAACATTTACAGGCGCTATGATGGACTTAATATAGTTGACTCGACTGCAGAACGCAAAACGTCCTGCTCGTTGTTCATATTAGTAATAATTTTTTTTGGTTTTGACACTGGCAAACTGGTTGGAAATAATGGAGCATTGCGTCGCGTATGAATGATATTGCTAAGCCTCATGTCACCAAACGGCCCACTAGGCCCCAGAGGGGTCGGCGACTTAGCGCTGACGAGCGGTTAATGGTAACATCTTCTTGACGCCGATTATTTTGTTCATTGTCGAGATGCTCAGCTTCACCCTGGACAATGACAGTGTGTGCAGCGAAGGGGCCAAAAGGCTGTTTAACCTGGCGGTGAGCATCTCGCTCAGACCAAGCAGCGTTCTATGAGAGAATCACTCCGTCTTCGTTCTCCAAATCTTTTAAATTTTTAAATCACCGAATCTCCAAATCTTTTAAAGGGTATTTATGAAGGTAACTGGCCGGTTATAAAGCGGAAAAAACAGGTGTCCAAGCCTGCAGTGGTTAAATGGGGGCTTGGGCACGGTGTCCTCTGTCACCCTTGTTATTCATGATGTACTTACAAGGATCTTTCGTCAAACGAGGAAAATACATTGAACAGGCACTACCAACATTGATGTACGCAGATGATATAGTGCTAATGGCCGATTACAAGGAAGATTTTCGGAGATTGATGGACATCTGCGGTAATTAGGGAGATAAGTTAGATTTGAGATTCAGTAAGAAAATCAGCAGTCATGATTTTTCATGATAATGAAGGTAGTGAGCTTAGAATACAGGAGGTCACGCTAGAGATAACAGATAAATACAAATATCTCGGCGTATGATCAAGCAATGGAGCCGAGTACCTAAGGGAACACGAAACATAAGTGACGGCTAAACGTAACAGGAGTGCAGCGGTGATGAAAAATAGGGCACTGTAGATTTACAATAGGTATAATGTTGTGAGAGGAATAAGGAAAGGGGTCATGATTCCTGGTCTGACGTTCGGCAGTGTGGTCTTGTGAGTAAGATCAGAAGTTCAATCAAGATTAGAAATCAAGCAATGTGGAATAGGTAGGCTCGCTCTAGGAGCTCATGGAAATCACCAAACCAGGGAGTACAAGGTGATATTGGATGGATCTCATTTCATGGCAGGGAAGCTAGCAGCAAAATAAAATTTCAGAAGCGATTGAGAGAAATAGGGGAGGAGCGTTGGGCTAGGAAGGTTTTCAGCTACTTGTACACGAAGAATGTCGATAAAAGTGGAGGTAGCGAACCAGAAAATTGACTGGCAAATACTTAGAAAACAGCATGGTCCAAACCCAAAAAAATTATCGGTTAAGAAGAAGGCGAAGGAAGGTGAGACCGATATGTGGAGAATTGGCGTGATTAGGAAGTCCGCACTAGAGATTTATCGAATGTTTAAGCAGCAAATTTCCAAGAGAAGGATATATGATAATACTCGGGCCAGTTCTCTACTGTTTGAAGCCAGGACGAGAGTATTGCGAACCAAGACATATCTGGCCAAATACGAAAGGGTATACACGGCATTCACTGCGTGTGGAGAGGAAGAGGAAACCGCCGAACTCTCTATAATGATCTGTAAAGTACTTCACCCTATAGTTCAGGATGATGGCGCAGAGTTTTTCAAAGTACTGGGGTTTAGGGACAGGAAGGGCAAAATAGACTTTAAGCCGGGGAGAATTAAGTAGAAGGAGGTTATCTTAGTGGTGGCTTAAATGAAGGCACTAGTGAAAATAAAACCTTTCACTGCAAAGTACGAGTACTTAGCCTCACTTTTTAAAGGAAAGAAATAAATAAATCTTTGTTTTGGTTCACAAAGTATTACGGCTTGGTGGCGTTAGCCTATGTCCCATCTAAAGGGTACAGCCATATCAATCTCTCCATTCATTATTTCATCAGAAAAGCTAGATATGGTCTATTGGCCGACATCTACTGCTGTCTATGAAGCAACTCTGTCCGAAATAACCCAAAACTTGACTACTAGCGCTGCGCAAACGTTCATTGATCATCCCGTATACACGCATTGAATCTCGACCTCCGAAGTAGAGCAGGTCGCAGATTTTTCTTGTGCATTGTTGAGCAATAAAGATTCTCAGCGTGCCCGTAAACTGAAAGCGGACTGTGGGTGCCTGTCCTAGATCAGAGTACTTTGTGTCTCATGGCCCAATGGCATTGATTGGAATGTTCTATTAGGCAATATCGGTCCATCACAACGTGTTACGCGCCTTCCCATGTTTATCCCCTGCACATTTCACATAGAGAAAGAAAAAAGTTAAGAGCGGACACTCCCATAGACTACGCCGGCCCGATTGAGCCTAGCGCACCTAGTGGTTGGCGAGAGCACGGGACCCTAGCTTCTTGCTTCGGCTTCACAGGCGCAAATTCTGCATTATTTTGCGCTACTGACATTTGGCTATGGCGAAATTTGATGATTTCTTACCGCTTTACTTCACCCAAATGGCAAGGCGATTGTCCTCCATATTGATTTAGCAATCTCCTATTTCGTGTAGCTCAAAATTGTTCATGCGAGTTGAAGTCAACACGTAAGTTTTCTGTAGACAAAGTTGAATTAGAAACAGAAAAACAGGTGACACGCCTTTGGCAGCTGAACGCCACCAGCGTCGCAGGTGTTTCTCTAGCACGTTACCGCTGCCTCGTTTTGCGGTGGACGACATAGAGCGTTGCTTGCAATCCTTGTCCGCTGATAGATGAGGCCCTTCGCAGAGGGCCTACTCGCGGTCTTCTGCAGGAGACGCGGTGCCACATCTCCTGCAAATCATGTTTCACGCGGCGAGGCGTTTCTTGACAACTCCAGCGTCGGGGGTACGGGACCCGCCAGGTCCGCTGCCGCTTTGTGTCGAACTTGCCCCGACGCTGACCCCACGCTGGCTTTGCGATATGCGCTCCAAAAAGCCGTCATTCATCCGGATTCTAGGTAATCTTCGGGAGTGATGTCCTATACCCTTCTACCGTCACGTGCATGGACATATTTGGAAGTGCCGAGCGCACGGTTCCGTTCGACAGCCAAGCCTCGACGCGCTAAACAACCATGGCTTAGCGTCAGAGTGAAAAGACTCGAAAAATACGCCAGGCCTGCGCAGAAGGTGCAGCACAGTCACAACGAAAGCTAAAAATGCAGCCTCTCAGAGCTTTTTCTAAACTCTCATTAGGTAACTGCTGCAAGTATATTTGCCTGACGCCAATATTATTAAAAAAATTTAGGGTACTAGGCCAGCATTCACTATTTTTCGTCATCCTTCTGAGAAGCGTGGTATACGCTAAACATCTGCTAGGAATTTTGGGCCAATTGTTCATGCAGTGTTTGATGACGATGAGGAATTATGACTGAAGTGGGTATGCGCCACAGTTAACAAGGAAACAAGAACAAGCTTTTCTAATGGGTTGGCGCATTGGATGGCCCTTTCATTACACTATTGGCATTGTGCGAAGACTGGTTACTATTTCGCTGTTTCAAAACGCTTTATAAGTCATAATATCGTGATTGCTTTCCCGACATCAAGCCTGCGCAAGGCAAGTTTGCCAACAAGTCATAAGCACCAGCGTGGCTCAGTGGAAGAACACAGGGCAGGCATCCAGCGGACCCGGGTTTGAGCCTCACTCTGTCATTGGTATTAGGTTTGTTTACAGCGAAAGCTGTTATGAAATCACAACTCGGGTCACGTGCAGTTGTCCGCTGCCGCCGATGGTGTCCTTAACCATATTGTGCGAAATTAGAAAAAAAAACTAGCCCCAATGACACAGTCGAGCTCGAAACCGGGTACGCAGTGTTCCATCCAGGTATTTTACCACTCGGCAAACCTGCCTTAGGCAGGCTTGATGTCAAGAAAGCATTCGCGTTATTACGACTTATAAAGCGTTTTGAAACAGCGAAATAACAACCAATCATCGTACTATGGGAATAGCGTAACGAATGTGTCGTCCATTGCACCAACCCATTACAAAAGCTTGTTCTCGTTCCCTTATGAAATGTGGCGCATACCCACTGCATCCATAATTCCGGATCGTCGTCAGCCGCTACATGAACAATTGGCACAAAATTCCTTGCCAGTGTTTAGCGTACACCACGCTGCTTAGAAGAATGACGAAATATAGCACAGCGAATGCCGGCCTACTACCCAAAGTTTTTATTATTGATGCCACAGTGGGTATCAAGCAAGTGTGCTTGCATTAGTTACCCAATTAATGTTTTGATAGGCTGTGAAAGGCCGCTGTTCTAGCTTTCACTGTGACTGTACTGCGCCTCCCGCGCAGGCCTGGCGTTTTTTTTTTTCTAATATCGCGCGATGTGGTTACGGACACCAGCAGCGGCGGCGGACAACTACGGCGCCGCGCGAGACCCGAGTTGTGATCTCAGAACAGCTTTTGCTGTAAAATGGCGATAATACAACCCACCGGTAAAAACTTGGCATCGGCATGGTACTATGAAATGACTGCATCCCATAACGGAAAAAATTCGCAAATTCCACGTACAGTGGGAATTAATTATATGCAAAACACGAATGTTAAATGTTGATATGTCACTTTAAAATTAGCACAATGTTACGAGATAGAGATAAATAATGCCACACAATGCTTCCGTGTTATGATTATTATATTTGGACCTGTCGTTAATCTTCGTCATCTTTTCACGTCGCGTGATACCATATTTAGTATATGTGGAGCTAGCGAAAGGGCAACGAACAAGCTATGAGCGTGGTATGTTGTCATGTTCTAGCATGACACGCGTGTCAGGATTATCATGTTTGCACCAGTCATATATTTCGTCATCGATTCACATTACGTAACACCAAGCTTGGTACAGGTGGAGCTAGGAAAACGGCCGCGAGCGCATCATAAAGGGCCCAATATACTTCAATGTAGCGTTGACGCGCACGCACGCTGGTACGCAACGTCAGCAAAACGCGAGCACTATAGTGTCTGACGCCAGGCGCGACCAGCGTGCGTCGGCGCGGCCCGACGGCAACTGGCGCGAAATGTGACATGCTGTATTTCGCGCCGATGTGTTATTTAGACAACACTGCGTATCTTTCTTTTCGTAGTGAAGGGACGCCAGATGCGCTGAAGCGCGCATGAGTCAAATGGCAAATTCTACTGGTAGATCTGGAGTGGCTGCCAAAATCTTGCAGCAAACACTCGGAGTGTGCCAAACGTGATCAGCGAGCGGAACACGTGAATGCGCCATGTGAGGCCTCTCCGGAAGTTTTTATGCATACATCACTAAACCGGTACGGGAAACTATTTTCTTTTAAGTGCGAATGCACTTTATAAGTGAACCTGAATCCGCCGTCCACGGTGTGCCTCTTCCTCTCCCCTAGCAACGGCGCGAGGAGCGGAGAGGAGCGTCTGTAGCAATGGTGCAGCGACGTCACACACCACGTGATTGCGCGCGCTCCACCCTCCGCTTTGTGGCCACGACTTGCTGGAGATCGGGAAGTCGTCATAGGTATGGATCCACCGTAAGCATCAACCTCGATTGCGATACCTCCAACAACGAGTACAACGCAATCGAATGCGAGCATTGTACGCGTCGTTGAAGATGTCGCGCTGGTTGAAGACAAGGCAGCACGGCGAAGGGCCCGTGATGCAGAGCGCAAACGGGCGATGTGGGTCACGGACATAAACATCATTATAGTGCAAATTTACTCTCACATATACGCCTAAACTCACCAAGATTTCCCGAGAGGGTCTAATGGTTGCTTGGAATCGCAGTGTGATCACACGGGGGAGTTTACGTTAACTCACTGGCGAATGCCAACGGATTTTAACTTTACTCCCCCTCATTACATCACCGCGTGCATTCGCACTTACCCATATTCACCCTCGGGGAAACGCTTGGTAATTTTCTGCCTCGACGTTTCAATGACAACTGTGTCGCCACAGCAAAGCACGCATTTCGACCACGCAGTCTCGCGGAAAGCAGCGCTACCGCTTTCCAATTTTAGGAATGTAAACAAGAGCACAGACTGCCTCGAAAATTGCTGACGGCAACCCAGCTGCCTGACTGTACCGGAAATCTGGTACAGTCAGTTCCGACTAAATCCGTCTCTGCAAGACGCAGCACGCGGAGCTCTCCTTCGCGGAGTGGATTGCTCCGAATGTATACCAGTGAAAAATGCGAACTTTTCCGAATCTACCAGCAGCATTAGTAGTAAACAACTTTATTAAGGCAGTTGACGGTTTCCTAAGTGGCGAGGGCTGTCAGGCCATGCCTGGTCGCCTCCTCGTCAGCGCGTTTCATGACCCAGAGCTGCGTGTCCAGGCTTGTAGTAGAATCTATACCAGCGAAACGCGAATTGTCAGCTTTGGAGCAAGAAAACTCGCTCTCGCTCGACGAGTGGAATTCGCCAAAAGCACCGAATATGCAGCGTGGGCATCATACGCTCTCCATATGAAACAAGCGAACACTCGCACCCTTGCAACCTCTAATTTGACTTCTGCAATCGATCCACACCTCCTACATCTTTGGCACGCTCGCCGCGGGCTCATAAGGTGCTGGAAACGCAACAAACTAAATCGGAAACTTCGCGCTCGCATTGAAGCGCTCACTGCAGAGGCGGCCGCATACTCCGCACAACTTTCCGACGCTAACTGGGCAGACACCTGTTCGAAGGCTGCAAACCAGATGAGATCTAAGAGTGCGTGGCGATTCTTTAGAAGCCTTCTCAATCCCTCCACCACCAGGGGAGAAACGCAATGCCAGCTCCGCCGTGTTCTGCATGCCTTTCAGGGCACTACGGATGAACTAGCGCGAGAACTTTGTGACCGCTACATCTGCCGCAAAATTGATCCCACAGGCCCAGTATATACGTATTCCGGCGCCCCTAACACCGACCTCGACGCCCCATACACGCTTTCTGATTTACGACTTGCACTCACGAAAATGCGACGGGGCACGGCCCCTGGACGCGACGAAATCACAGTATCGCTCCTGGCAAATCTTCCCGACCAAGCACACCTCTCGCTACTCCACCTTATAAATTCGATATGGGACGGCTCTCCGCTTCCAATGAAATGGACCACATCGGTCGTGACATTCATTCCCAAATCGGCAAAGTCCGTTACTATTGGGGCACTGAGACCCATCTCACTTACGTCTTGCACAGGCAAACTCATGGAAACGATGGTTCGCGAACGCTTTTCCGCCTGCTTGGAAGCCAGGAGGACCTTTGCGGACACGATGTTTGGCTTTCGCCCGCATCTGTCAGCGCAGGACGTCCTGCTCCAGCTTCAACACGATATCATAGAGCCGACTACTATGCGCCATAACGATAAAGCCGTGCTCGCTCTCGATCTCCGCGGGGCGTTCGACAACGTCAAACACAGCACTATGCTCACTAACCTGTCTATCAAAAAACTGCGGGCAGAAGACTTTCAACTACATTCGTGCCTTTCTATCACATCGCACCGCCTTCATTCGCCTCAATACTACCGAACACGGCCCGTACTTATTAGGCATGCGGGGTACACCTCAAGGGGCAGTCCTGTCTCCTCTGCTTTTTAGCCTGGCGATGATGAACCTCCCCTCTCTTCAAAGCAAGGTCGAGGGAATACAACACGCACTATATGCGGACGATATCACAATCTGGACCAACACCGGCTCCTTAGCGCAAATCGAAGAACGCCTGCAAAAGGCTGCCTTCTGGTGGACACCTACGCAGGTTCATGCGGCCTGGAGTGCTCTCCAGCTAAATCGGCTCTTCTTTCAGTCTCTCCGCTACCGCCGCCTCAAATTTTTCTTCCATCCGGGCCCGTCCCGTCAGTGCAAAATACTCGGGTTCTTGGCCTTCACCTCACATTGTCCTTGGATCCAAAGGGCACAATAGGAGGCCTCAGACGCACCAGCGAACAGGTGAGCCGCATGATACGGCGAGTTTCTACCAAGCGCGGCGGCCTCCGCGGGTCTCAGTCCCTCCGATTGGCCCACGCGTTTGTGACCAGTCGCGTCCTCTACGCCTTGCCTTACCTTCGCCTGCGTCGTCGACACGAGCACCAGCTAGACGTCCTTCTTCGTTCAGTATACAAACGCGCTCTGGACCTACCTTTTGCAACTTCCAACAGCCGATTCGCGGCTCTGGGGGTACACAACACCTTCGCAGAGATGCGCGAAGCTCATCGCATTAACCAAATCAATCGACTGTCGCAGACGCCTTCAGGGCGCCGTCTTCTACACAGACTTGGCCTTAACCCGATATTTGACCAAGACCCTCTGCAGCCGGTACCAGAGCTCTGGCATCAAAAGCTATGGGTGGAACCTCTACCCCGTAATATGAACCCCGACCTCCATCCTGGCCGTAGACTAGCACGCGCCGCGGCCCTTCATACGCGACAATCCGATCGTCCTGGTGTTTTCTACGTGGACGTCTCGGGTTCCTCTACCTCGGGTCACTTCACGGCTGCCGTGATTACAGAGGGCAAACACGTAGATGGCCTCTCCTTTCGAGCAGACACAGTAACGCACGCTGAAGAGGTTGCCATAGCCTTGGCCGCCTCTCACCCTGCCTCACGCACCATCCTGACAGAGTCGCGCTCGGCCTGTTCTGAGTACCTTCAGGGTTCCATTGCCCCGCTGGCGGCTAGCCTACTACAGGCAGCCTCTTGGCGCTTTAACCCTCATCCCATTCGCATCGTCTGGACCCCAGGCCACTCGGGCCTGCCCGGCAACGAGGCAGCAAATACCGCTGCCCGCGCTTCTCCTGTCCGGGCCGTTGCCCCTTCATGTCCCGAGACGGAATCTGGCAATACCAACCTGACGCGCTTTCGCGAAATTTTGGCTTATTACCGGGCTTCGCACCGCCTCTACCCGGAGCCCGCACGCGGTTTGGAGAAAGCGGACGAACGACTGCTACGCCGCCTGCAGACGAACACCTTTATCAGTCCGGCGGTCGCCAGGCACTTTTTGCCGGAAATCAATGGCACCTGCTCGACCTGTCATGTTCTCGCCGACACATATCACGTCGTAGCATCATGCCCAGTTAATCCCGTCCCTTTCTCATCCCCTTTTCCTATCCCAACTAGACAGGCTTGGGAGGAGCACCTGCTCGGCTGCTCTACTTTGGCTGCACAACGCTCCTTGGTGGAGCGCGCACGGGCAGCTTCCAGCTCCACTGGCGTCCCGGAATAGGGTCTTGCCACTCTAGCACGCCGATGGGCCACGTCGGCACTCTCTAGTAGACGTTTTCTGAAATAAATGTTTTTTACCACCACAACCACCGCCAAAAGCAACGCAGCGCGGCGCGCGCCTGCGAGTATATGGCATGACTGGCGCCTGGCGTGGCAACGCCAGCGAAATGCTACGAAAAGAACGCCGGCGAGCACGCGCACCGAGTCACGTCGAAATGTATTGGCGCCATGACTGCGGCATGTAATCATGCTTTCACGTGACACGCAGTTCATCATTATTATGTTTGCACCAGTCACACATACTCGTCATTCATTGGCGTCACGTAATACCAAATTTGGCATATGTGAAGCTGGAGAAACGGCCGCCAGCACATCATAAGCGTGGAATGTAGTCATGTTGTCGCATGACACGCACGTCATTATTATCATGTTTGCAACCGTCACATACCTTCCTCATCCATTCACTCACCGTAATACCAGATTTTGTATATGTAACGCTATCGGAATGGTCGCGACCGCTTCATGAGCGTAGCATGTATTCTTGTTGTTAGATGACACGCATGTCATGGTTTACATGTTAGAAATTGGCCCTTGTGTTTGCCATGCAATCATGCCATACCATTACAGTTTTGAAACATGCCACGTGAACGAAACCACCGCAAGAGCTGCAGTACCATGAACTGTAAATCATGCCATTCATGACATGCATGTCACAATTTTCATGTTATGACTAGTGAAATATGATCTTTATACAATGATGTTATACCATACCAAGTTCGGTATCAATACCATTATCGAAATGGCCCGGAGAGCTAAAAGTCGTAGGCGGCTAGATAGATAGATATATTGATAGATAGATAGATAGATAGATAGATAGATAGATAGATAGATAGATAGATAGATAGATCTATCTATCTATCTATCACAGACTAATTGCTATTTCAACCGATTCACTTATACACTTTTGTTGCTAATCTCATCATCTTTTCCCAATGGCAATATGGTTCATTACATACCCCGACACAGCCTCAATGCTCTATGGACTAACATGATGTCATAACCAGGTTTTCGTTTCAAAATATTAGGTTTGTCCACCAACTTGAATATTATGTGGATGATGTGTGACAAATTTTTGTTGCTTTAGCTCCCTTTTCCCCCGCTTGAGTATTTGTTAGCAGGAAATCTTCTGTTTGGCTATGTTCACTGTAGTCCAGTGAAAGGCATGTTTGAATGAAATGCATTTTTCTTTTTGGACGCCAATGAAACCATGAATCTCGTTCGCTGACGCATACTTGTGCTTACCCTAAGGTAAACCTTCTTTCTCATCATTCAATATCTCAGTTTCTTCTGGGGAGCAGGAATTCCTCCATTTCATATTCTGCTAGCTAGCGCAGAGTACCAAATGCAGTAAAACATTGGCCGCATCTGAGGCATTCCCTTTATGATCAGTTGAGCTGTGCACAACGTCTCCTTCTAAAACACATTTGCAGCTAGCAATCATTTTGGGCAATAGTTGTATCAGTAAACTCAAATCCTTTGTCACTTCTGCAATTTATGAATTTTAAGGTTCTTGCAAAGAAACCTTGCTGAAAATATAAATGTGCTGAAACGTGTTAGGCTTCAGAAGAGACAAAATCTGTTCACTCCTCAGTGAGCAGAGAGAACACTTCTGTTCAATTTAACTCTGGCTGCAAAAAGAACAAGAGGCAATACGTTTTCGAGTGAAACAGATGCTCGACAACGACGTCATGTAACCCTAGAACAGTCCATGGGCGTCACCCGTCGTACTTGTTAAAAAGAAAGACGGCACTCTTCGATTTTACGTCGATTACCGGAAGCTCAACAAAGTGACGAAGAGAGACGTGTATCCTCTCCCACGCATAGTTGATTCTCTGGATCGACTTCGACATGCCCGATACTTTTCATCAATGGATTCACGCAGCGCCTACTGGCAGATCGAGGTCGATGAACGCGAAAGGGAAAAAATAGCATTCATAACTCCCGATGGCCTCTACGAATTCAAAGTGTTCCCATTTCGATTGTGCTCTGCACCGGCAATGTTACAAGGAATGATGAACACCGTCCTGCCCGGTCTGAAGTGGGAATCCTGCCTCGTGTATTTAGACGACGTCGTTGTTTTTTCCAAAACATTTGAGCAACATTTACAAAGACTTCAGTCCGTCTTCGTCGCTATTCGCTCCGCAGGCCTGTCGCTAAAACTGGAGAAGTGTCATTTTGGCTACGAAGAACTAAAACTCCTCGGCCACCTTATCAGTCACGATGGCCTTCGACCAGACCCAGAAAAGACCATGGCTGTTGCTGCATTTCCTCCACCTTCGAACAAACGGGATTTGCGCCGGTTTTTGGGTCTCTGCGCCTACTACAGGCGCTTTGTCCAGAGTTTTGCCAACACCACTGAACCCCTTACCCGATTAACAAAGGAGTATAGTCCTTTTGTGTGGGGTCCAGAGCAGAGAGCCGCTTTTTCTAAGCTTCAACAGTGCCTTCAGAGTGAACCCTTACAAGGACACTTTGATGAAGATGCCACCACCGAACTTCATACTGACGCAAACAACATCGGTCTTGGTGCAGTTCTCGTCCAGCGGCAAGACGGTGCTGAACGTCGCATCGCTTATTCTAGTCGCATTCTGTCATCTGCGGAAACTAACTATTTGACCACAGAGAAGGTATCCCTTGTTATTTGGGCGATAAAAAAGTTCCGACCGTATCGGTATGGCTGTCCATTCAGAGTAGTTACGTACCATCATGCCCTCTGTTGGCCGGCCAATCTCAAGGACCCTTCGGGGCGCCTCGCGAGGTGCAGCTTGCACATTCAAGAATTTGATGTGACAGTCGTCTACAAGTCGGGCCGCAGGCACCCCTATGCTGATTGGCTTTCGCGCGCTCCCCTCGCGACGACATCGAGTGACGATGATACCGATGGCCATTTTCTTTGTGCAGTCAGTGAACCTTACCTGGCTCAACAACAGTGGAATGATTGAGAGATCCGACAACTTATCAAATACCTTCAAGGTCACAGCTCCAGTCCACCATCGGCATTCGCACGTTCAGGGTCATTTCTACAAAAATAACTTCGAACCTTATGTGACTGAATAACTCCTCGTCGTCCCACCAGGGCTACGTGCTGACATTTTATCTGCCTGCCACGACAAGCCTTCCTCCGGCCTCCTAGGATTCGCACGTACCCTTGCCCGGATTCGGACACGGTACTACTGGCCATAGCTCACCCAGGATGTCAAGCATTATGTTAAAACGTGCAATCATTGCCAGCGCCGTAAAGCCCCACCTGTGCGCCCTGCTGGTTTATTGGAGCCTGTTGCACCCCCGTCACAACCATTTGAACGAATCGACATGGACTTGCTTGGGCCCTTCCCGAAGTCGCATGATGGCAACTGCTGGATTATTCGCTACTGATTATTTAACGAGGTACTGCGAAACGAAAGCTCTACAACAAGGCACCGCCAATGAGATTGCATATTTTTTTATCAACAACATCGTCCTCCGCCATGGAGCGCCAACAGTTCTTATCACCGACCACGGAACAGCCTTTACAGCCCAATTGATGCAAGACGTCACGAGACTTAGTGGAACAGCTCATCGCAAAACGACTGCATACCATCCACAAACCAATGGTCTGACAGAGAGATTAAACAGGGCGCTCGCTTACATGCTATCTATGTACGTCGACCGCGATCACAAAAACTGGGATTAAGTTTTGCCATACGTAACGTTTGCTTACAACACTGTGGTTCAAGAGACTACGGGTTTCACTCCCTTCCGGTTGCTTCACGGCCGAGAAGCAATTACGATGCTGGATGCCATACTCTTGCCCGACATGACCAATATTCCTACTACTTGCGAACGACTTTATTCGGCTCGCCAACGTGGTCCACCAGCTTGCACTCGAGCGGATCCAAAAACAACAAGGAATCGACTCGCAGAGTTACAACTCTCGTCATCGCCATGTTATTTACCAACCCGGTGATCTGGTCTGGCTGTGGATCCCCGTTCGCCAAAGGGGCCGCTCGGAAAAGTTACTTCACCGGTACTTCGGTCTTTATAGATGTCAACTGCGAAATTCTGCTTGAAGACACAGCTCGGCAATCTCGATGTTCCCAGCAGGCCGACATTGTTCATGTGTCACTGGATGAAGCCACACTACCCCCGAGTCACCTGACACTGCTTCATCATGCGTCTTTGTGCGTGTACTCGATTACTTTAACTTTTATTCGGCATTGATCATCACGGTGGTACTTTTTAGAAGGGAGGGGGGGAAATGCCACAGGCATGGACTGAGGTTTAGCCATGCCAATACGAGTATGTGCCATGGTGTTAAAAAGAAGGGGACTGTTCGTGTGCTTGTGCTCTAACGTTCGGTTCGGCTCGACGTCCAGTGCTGCTCCTGTGAACAGACGTTGTGGTCGTTCTGTAATCACGTGATAATACATATATATATATATATATATATATATATATATATATCATTTGTTTTATACCCACCATTACCTCTGTCTCAAATCGCATCTAATAGCCTTCATCGATCCCTGCTCAGATATGCTCCTTTTTCAATTTTTGGCTTTTATTTCTATATATTTTTTAAGTCCAAAATACTTTGTGTTTGAAAAACTATAAGCTTTTTACTTAAGATCCTGCAGCCCGGTTCTTGGCCGATCCCCATTTGTGGGTGTGCGCCAGAGTAACAAGGATTATCAGCATCATCAACAACATGTTTAGCGTGGATCTAGCGTGGGCTTTTAGATTACGGAAGGCGGAAGCTCAATTATCTTTCTAAATTCAAGAATAAAAATGCGTTATTTAGATTCCTACGTAGAAATAAAACGATTCCGCAATCAATAAATGCAGACTCTATCGTTTTGTCGGCTGAAGAAACAAAAGCTTCATTAGAAGTAATTGGTGAGGGATTTGAGCAACGTTTTTTCAGCCAACTATCACCACCTCTTTCACAGGCGCTAAGACACGAGGACTTGACAGACGTTTCCAGACATGAATTGTCGCAAGTGTTAGCTAGCTTGCCATTATGGGCTCCGGGTCCTGACGGTGTTACCTCGTTCATGTTGAAAATGATGCATAAAAAGTGCCAAGATTAACTATTGCATATAATCAAGTATTATTTCAGGTACGGCATGGCTCACACTGGAGTGTAAAATACAAGGTAACACCATTACTGAAAGTTCCGGGTAAAGGATACGTTTTCGATAACATTAGCCCCATTGCGTTAACCTCCAACTTTGTAAAAGTAATTGAGAGAATTCCTGAACGTTCGAATAACAAATTTCGTCAATGAGAGAGAAATTCTGAATCCATTCCAAATTGGCTTCAGATCCGGATGCTCCATATGGCAGGCCCATATAGACCTTGAAAGTCACATAATATTAGTTAAGCTGGAAGTAAAATATGATGTGTTCGTCACTCTCTATATAACAAAAGCGTACGACAGCGTTGAGCATACAGTGTTAATCAACCAGCTGCACAAGCTTAACTTCCCAAACTATATACAGTCTTGGATAGTAGAATTTTTGCGCAATAGAACGTTTTATTGTTACAAAAACGGCATCTCGTATTCTAAATATGTGCAAACAAGAGGTGTCCCACAAGGGGCCATCCTTTCTCCGGAGTTGTTCAATATCTTTATGAGCTCTGTACCTCGGCACCAAGACGTCCACACACTCTAAAAAAAAGGGAGCCATAATGGAGAAAACGGGCTTCGTTCCTCCTTCGGCGCAGCGACTTCCTCCCTTTCGGGCGCTTTACCCGTCGCGCCCTCTCGCGGCAAGGACGGAAGGATCAACGTTCCTCCTTCAGCGTTCAAGTTTCTCTTCAATCACGGGGGGTCTTGCTCGCGCGCATGCGCACGTCAAGCCTATAGCCGGCCGCGGCCAGTCGCGAGCGATTGCTTTTACCTAAGATTGTTGTAAGCAATGCATGAGTGACGTTTTCTTTTGTTTTGTTAGTGTAGAGTAAAAGCCTCTTTTTTGTTATCGTCAGGCACTCGCACGATGCTCCGCACACTTCCACGTGTGTCTCGTGTTGCTTCATACTACCAATTTGTCACGAATACAAGGAGCTCTGCTTCTCGAGCAGTCTCGCTTTATCGATTACCTTAGAGTATAAAAATTAATGAATTTTTTCAGTGTCGACATACTTGGTAAGCCCACGCCTTTTTAGTTTCGCACGGCACCAACAGCACTCATGAATTTAACGAGGCGCGTAAAAAAGCATCACACTTCATTTTTCAACATTCTAGGAAACCTGATACCACTCTACAGTCAATGCGTGAAAGTACGACCATGAACAATTGATAGAGTTATACGTGCCACTACCGCCGTATGGATGTTCTTTGCAGTTTAACCCCATTCGAACACAGCCGCCGTGGCCGGAAGTCCAACCTGCGTCCTCCAGCATAGTCACACGACACCCAGTAAGGCTGTGCTACCACGGCAGGTGAAAGCACAAAGGGAAACAGGCTGCGAAGTTTCACCGAGCGTTATTCGCAGACTAGGTACACCATCAGAAACTTTTTAAAAATCATCATAACTAAACTTTTGTGAAAAGCGAACCAATGACTTCTGTAGGTTAAACAAAATTCTCAATTCCAATCGTTTTGAATCGCCCATGCCAGCACTGAGAAGTAGGAAGGAATTATGCACGCGTGCAGTGTGCCTTTCTCGTCCATGATTCTCCTTTGTCGTGACAAACTCAACACAAAATGCACTTCTAGTAACAGCTGTGCACAGCAAGCAAGTACTAACGCTCACTCACCTTTGTGAAAAGAGTGTTTCGAATCCAGAGTAACAACCACCACAGCCACAGCGCTAACAACCAAATTGTGGCACGCACTATGATTGCAAGTTGACATGCGAGGCGAATCGCAAGAGGCATCTGAAGCAGAAAAGTATGCAGACACTACATTCTACAAAGTTATAGTAAACTTGCGCACTGCAGCGATAGTTCCTCCACTCAAGTATTAGAGCTGCCGCGACGCCAACAGCCGCTGTCATAGCTCACGAAAAAATACCGTCAGATGCGAGGTCATCGCTTATTTCTCTCGCAAGACCCGCGTTGTAACGTACGTATACACTGCTAGGACGGTCGTTATCGCATCGAAAACATTGTCATTGAAGGGCTAGTGGTGTACTGTATCCATGGCTAACTGTCAGACTCGTGGTACGCACGTAAAAAGAATATAAGCAAACGTTAAGACGAAACAACTAAACGAGGTCGACGTGACCACAGAACACCTACCACGACGGAGACAAAGTTTGGTCTGCATGCTGTGCCCTCTCCAAGTAACAAGAAGAAAAAAAACGTGACCTCCGAAATGGCTAACGCGCGGCAAGTGTTTGCACTCTCGGAGGCTTCAAGATAAAAAAGTAACTGTGGCAGTGGTCGACAGAGGGCGCAACGTTTGGAATGCCGTGGGCATTTTATGCATGGCTTGGGGGTATCCGCCTTCGTGAAAACCTGATAAGCTCTAGTAATTATTCCGTTCATTATTGTGCAACCATTGATAAACTTACGTTTGTCTAAGCATGAGATACAATGTATTTACGTGTGCGCATGTTGTGGTATCGATACAAAACGTAAAAAAAGTGTAAGAAAACCTACTTCTAACCTGTGCCACTATGGTCAGTCCGAAATTCATCGCTATATAAGCTGGTGCGCTTTCATAGTAGGGTGTGAGTAAACATGTGGAAGTGTGGGCCGTTGCTGTGAATGGTTGATTGTGCTCTTGTTACGTACTTGTTAGCGTATATGTTAGTGTACTTGTTGCGTACTATATGTGTAGTATGTGACCATGTGTGCATGTGTAGCTATATGGATTGCATCAGCACATATTAGGCTTCTGGTGTTAGTGAGTAATCCTGAATGGGCTGAGGCGTAAACAATCCGCAAAGGAGCCGTGATAGTGGGTTTGACAACGTACGTCACAGCAGGCAACCTTTTAGTTTCGTTTAGCCCCTCCAGATGGCGCCAGCTATCACCTACTTCATGGCTACGACGCTCTCACAACTCCAGCTACTTATATAACGTTGAACATTTATCTATCAAAGCTGTACTACAGATTCGGAATGGTTTCGCTGTGATCGAGTGTACGGTTTGGAGGCACATCTCGTGACCTGAGGACCCGTAAACGCATGGATAGAGTACGCTACACTATGTGAATTTGCGAGAAATAAATACAGCAAACCTAGCATGCAGTCTTCAGGTGAGGGCTCTGCAATATCCATGTCTATCGCAGTGAACGTGGCTTCGCTGACCGAACGAAACGTACTTGCTCCGTCGTTCTCTTTCGCTTTGTGTTCACCGCCACGGGTTTGTCTGCTTGTTCTTATAATCATTTCGTTCAATATCAAGCTCAGCGGGACCTGTTTTTTGTACTTTTAGTGCCGTGTACTCCTTAATAGTCGAGAATCATTGCATTGGCTAAGCCTACTCACTTCGCCGGGAGGCAGCCATGTTGATTTTCATAAGGAGCAACGTGTTTCTCCGTGGATGAGGGAGCAACGTTTCTCTATTTAAAGACGAACATTGGGGACATCGCCGTTCCTCCCTAAATGTAGAGAACGTCACTCCATTTTTTAAGAGTGTACTGCAATGGTATAACAAGTGCTTGAATTCTGCTGTGGCTGTTAGTGAAAGTGTAGAAAATTCTTCTAACAGTAGTTTCCTTCTTAATCTAGCGCCTATCAAGAATTTCGACACCGAAAATACATCAATAACAGGCCCATTTAAAGATGACTTGGCCAACGAATCTGCCATTTCATTCATAGAAATGCCCTTATGTCCAAGAACCCAGACAAGTTTGATCAGATTGAGATGCGAGAGACCCAATGCTTTGAAAGCACTCTGAGCATGCGAGTGGTCATCTGCAGTAAGGGAGGCACATACTGATAGTGAATCTGTTAAAATTATTGCTGTTCTTACTGAATAAATTATTTTACGGAGAGCTAGAATTATCGCAAAAAATTTTGCTTCAAATATGGGCACAAAATAAAAAGGCGAAGCGAGAAGGACCAGTCTAGAGCAGGAGAAAAAATACCAACTTTCATATTTTTCTTCCCTTTTTGACGCATCAGTTGCTATGACTGCTTGTATTGGCATATGTGCCAGGTAATCTCTTAATGTAGCTTCTAAAAAACTGAGCTGCATCAATTTTGAGTTTTCTTGAAATATATCATCAAGCTGTAATTTATTAGCATTGTTAAGGGTATTGATTAAAAAACAGCATCGATTTGAACATCTAAATCATCTAGAAAGCGCTGTATAACCAGAATTAGGGGTATACGATACCTCGGCCAGTATTGTCCAAAAAACAAGTCAGGACGGTCAATAAAAACTGTTCCTAAGCGCCTTACCGGTGGTTCATAGAGCCTAAGAAATGTCTGCGTAGCTAACAATATAAATCGGGTCGCAAGTGAGGGAAGCCTAGCTTCAAGGTACAAGACCTTGCTTGAAACAAACTTGGGAAGACCTAAGCATACTCTCAAAGCTTCTCTCTCTATGACTACCAGAGGATGTATCTTGTAGACAGGTGCCCCCGCTTATAACACACACTCAAACTCAAGCACCGGGCGAATATACATACAATACACTGAGATAAGCGTATTTCTCCGCATACCTAAGCGACTATTTTTAATTTTGCTTAATATTCCCATCGCACAACCTCCCTTTGCTGCAATGTATTCAATGTTTGTCTTCCGAGACATTGATTGGTCATAGATCACCCCCAGATATTTCACATTCACTACTTGAAGGATAGGATCCAGGTGATAGGAGAGCGAAATGTGAGAAGGGGCTTTGAGTGTAAATGTTAAAACAGAGCATTTCTTGACATTTAAATACAGATGTAAGCTATCAAGCTACATTTCTATGGCCGATAGGTATATCTGTAACATTTTAAATAGCCTATGAATGCCCTCTGCTGCTCAAAAGAATGCGGTGTCGCCACATATACACAAGTGCACTATAGAACGGGCCCTGGGAACCAAATTATGCGTGTGTTCACGATATATATATATATATATATATATATATATATATATATATATATATATATATATATATATATATATATTAGAGGTGTTGTACGTCGAGAAAGGTGCAGACGCAGCTTGGCAATATGAGCTTTAACAGGCAGGTCTGGCTAATGGCGAATGGCGTGCGCGAGCTACTCCTGCAGCCACCGATCATCGTCGTCTTCTTCATTGCCAGCAGAGCGTCCGTTATTCAGATTCATTAATTTATTACAATTACTCCCCGCGAAATAAGGAGCCATCCTGGCGACCTATGGACAAGTAAACACGGGAGGGTCGTAGCGGGGCTTAAGTCTCGAGACGTGGACAATTTCCTGGCCACGACGACGTTGGTCAGAAGATGGTTCCAGTGGCTCGATGAGGTAATTCACCGGTGACGTTTTTTGTAGCACACGATATGGGCCGTGATACTTGGGGACCAACTTGGTAGGAAGGCCAGGTGTAGCCGAAGGGACATGCAGCCAGACGAGTGAACCTGGATCGTAGGAAGTAGTGTTATTTGATGCGCCATGGTGGTGTTTTTGGCAGTCCTTGGTCTTGAGTTGTGAATGATCTTGCCAGTTGGCGGCATTCTTCAGCGTATGTAGCGGCTTGTGACAAAGTCGTGGACTCTGAGGAGTCAGGCTTCTACGAAAGGATGGTGTCCATAGTGCAAGAAGGTTCGCGTCAGTAAAGGAGGAAAAAAACGAGAGAACCCAGTAGTGCTTTGAATGGTGGTATTATAAGCGAACGTGATAAACGGGAGCACTCGGTCCCAATTGGAGTGGTCTGACGAGATATACATAGACAGCATGTCACCAAGGGTGCGGTTGAAGCGCTCTGTCATTCCATTGGTCTGGGGATGATAGGCGCTTGTAGTGCGGTGAACGACGTGGCACTCACGCAGCAATGCTGTGATGACGTCTCACAAGAATACGCGACCACGATCACTCAGTAACTCCCGAGGTGCTCCATGCCGTAATACGATGTCGTAAAGAACGAAAGTCGCAACTTCCTTTGCTGTAGATGAGAGAAGGGATGAAGTTTCGGCATACCGCGTGAGATGGTCGACGGCAACTATGATCCAGCGGTTACCGTCAGCGGGGTTGGGAAGGAGACCGTAGATATCGATGCCGACGCGGTCGAATGGTCGGGATGGGCATGGTAAGGGTAGCAAGGTACCGCTGGCGTGACAAGGGGGAGTTTTTCGTCTCTGGCACGTCGAGCAGGCCCGAACGTATTGTCGTATAAAACGGTACATGCCACGCCAGTAATATCGGAGACGTATGCGAGAATAAGTCTTCAAGAAACCTGCGTGGCCACATTGGGGGTCGTCATGAAACGTGGAATAAATTTCGGATCGCAGATGACGTGGAATCTCGAGTAGCCACTGACGTCCACCGGGTGCGTAGTTACGTCGGTACAGCACGTCGTCACGAGTGGCGAAGTGCCCGACTTGCCGACGTAATGTGCAAGAAGGGGGGAAGCTGTGTGCCCAGCCAGGATGTCTAGAATCGAAGCAACCCAAGGGTCCTTGCGTTGCTCAGATGGCATCTCGGCGATGGTGACGGCAGTGGCATCACAGGTTAGACTTTCGCAGCAGTCCAGGTCAGGGGGTAGCGGCGAACGGGATAGGGCGTCTGCTTCCGAATGTTTCCGGCCGGAGCGATAGACCACGCGAATATTATATTCTTGGAGGCGCAATGCCCATCGGGCGAGGCGACCGCTTGGATCCTTCAGTGACGACAACCAGCAGAGGGCGTGGTGGTCAGTCACGACGTCAAAAGGGCGCCCGTACACGTAAGGTCGAAATTTCTCTATCGCCCAAATATTGGCGAGACATTCCTTTTCAGTGACTGAATAGTTGGTTTCGGCTTTGCTAAGAGTTCGGCTTGTGTAGGCAACCACGTACTCTTGGCAGCCGTCTTTCTTCTGTGCAAGAATAGCGCCTAGCCCGACACCACTAGCGTCGGTGTGGATCTCTGTGGGTGCCGATGGGTCGTAGTGTCACAGAATAGGCGGCGACGTGATGAGGCGGCACAGTTCATTGAAAGAATCGTCACAGGTGGCAGACCAGGTGGAAAGGTCTGCTTTCGAGCAGCGAAATGGCACTTCTTCAGATTCCGTTGCAGCCCCGCGGCAGAAATACACGCGAGGACTTTTTCAATGTGGGTTAAATGGGTTGCGAAATCCGTTGAAAAGACGACAATGTCATCTAAATAACAAAGGCAAACGTTCCATTTGAGGCCTCGAAGGATAGAGTCTATCATTCGCTCGAAAGTAGCTGGCGCGTTGCAGAGGCCGAAGGGCATGACTGTGAATTCGTAAAAGCCTGTCGGACGTGATGAAAGCTCTGTTTTTTCGCGATCGGCCTCTGCCATGGGTACCTGCCAGTATCCACAGCGCAGATCTAAAGAAGAGAAAAATTCGGCTCCCTGTAGGCAGTCCAAGGCATCGTCAATGCGTGGCAGCGGATAGACATCCTTGCGCGTGATTCGGTTGAGACGCCGGTAGTCCACGCAAAACCTGATGGATCCGTCCTTCCTCTTCACCTAACACAACTGGAGAGGCCCAGGGACTGCTTGACGGTTCGAATATGCCACGTGTCAGCATGTCGTCAACCTGTTCATTGATGGCACGGCGTTCGGTAGTCGACACACGATAGGGACGCTGCCGTATTGGCGTCTCTTGAACGGTATCTATACGGTGAACAACAGATGACGCTCGACCTAAGGAAGGCTGATTGTCGTCAAACGAGGCTCGAAAACGCTGTAGGAGCTTGATCAGCTGTTCCTGCTGCCCAGGGGTGAGGTTACAATCAATGGACTTGCGGAATACATCTATAGGTTCATTAGCGTCCGTTGCGGGTGTAATGGCACAAGTCGGTAAAAATGGCTTGTCTGGATAGATCGGGTCTTCGAAAATGCAATTTAAGGTCTCGAGGCTTCCCAGACACTCGCCGCGTAGCAGGATGTACGAACATGCAGAAACGTTGCACGCATAAAGTACCGCCGAACCATTGGAAAAGTTGATGACGGCAAACGGGAGGACGATGGTTCGGTGTTGCACACTAGCTATAGTTGGCTGGAACAGGAGCGTCGAGTTAGTGACAGCAGGGGAAAACACAGGACTTTAGGGCGGCGGACAACGGCGCGATGCGGACGTCAGCTGCGGCAAACACTTTGGAGGGACTGTGGTGGTCGATATCAAGGCACGGATTCGTCAACGTGAGTTCAGCACGAGCGCAGTCGACGAGGGCCTGATGGGTAGAAAGGAAATCCCATCCTAGTATGACGTCGTAAGATGAACGTGGGAGAACAACAAAGTTGACGGCGTACCAAACATCTTGAATAAAAACGCGTGCTGTGCACTGAGCTGTCGGCGCGATGAAATGGAGGTGGCTGTACGCAGAGCAAGATTCGTAAGCGGCGTTGTAACTTTTCTGAAATCGCGACACAGTTTTTCACTAATTACAGAAATGACGGCGCCTGTGTCGACAAGTGCACGTACAGCAACACCTTCTACTAGCACATCAATTTCGTTGGTCGGACAAAAAGGAGGTCTTAGAAAGTTCGACGACGACGCAGTTCTTGCCTCCGGAACTGCGGCTGTAAGTTTTCCTCTCGAGCGGGGCTCGTGCGCCGAAGCATCGGGGAGACAGATCGGCGACGGGGCGGTAATGACCGGCGAGAATCGACAGGGCGTCGTGGGGACAATGAGTCGGTGATAGGAGAAGATGGTCGCTGGGGATTCTGGGCAGCCTGGTAATTTGCAGAATTCCCGTGGTCTGGAGGCTGGAAGTTACGACGGCGACAGTAGCGTGCTATATGTCCCACGAAACCGCATGCGAAACATATGGGCCGATTATCCAAGGTGCGCCATGGGTTAACGACAGAAGGTGCAGTGGGCGAAACGGGATGGGGTGCCGTGTATGTAGGCAGCGTCGTAGGGTAGGAGGACGCGTTGCCCCTGTATGCACCAGAGACAGGTGGGGCTGGGGGTCTAGCAACGACGGCAGCGTAGGTCAGCGGCGTAGGGACAGATGGCGATGGAGGCAGTGCCTGCGTGACCTGTGTCTCAATGACCTGGCGTAGACCTGGGTCTAACGATGTCACTGGCGCGGATGCTTCGGCCACAAGAGAAAGCTGACGCGCAACTTCTTCTCGAATGAACTGTTTGATGTGGGGCAGTAAGACGGTGTGATCATGCATGCGACATCGTGCACGAGGGCGGAAACTTCAGCCGTATCTTATACGTGGACGTCTCGGGTTCCCTCTACCTCGGGTCACTTCACGGCTGCCGTGATTACAGAGGGCAAACACGTAGATGGCCTCTCCTTTCGAGCAGACACAGTAACGCACGCTGAAGAGGTTGCCATAGCCTTGGCCGCCTCTCACCCTGCCTCACGCACCATCCTGACGGAGTCGCGCTCGGCCTGTTCTGAGTACCTTCAGGGTTCTATTGCCCCGCTGGCGGCTAGCCTACTACAGGCAGCCTCTTGGCGCTTTAACCCTCATCCCATTCGCATCGTCTGGACCCCAGGCCACTCGGGCCTGCCCGGCAACGAGGCAGCAAATGCCGCTGCCCGCGCTTCTCCTGTCCGGGCCGTTACACCTTCATGTCCCGAGACGGAATCTGGCAATACCAACCTGACGCGCTTTCGCGAAATTTTGGCTTATTACCGGGCTTCGCACCGCCTCTACCCGGACCCCGCACGCGGTTTGGAGAAAGCGGACGAACGACTGCTACGCCGCCTGCAGACGAACACCTTTATCAGTCCGGCGGTCGCCAGGCACTTTTTGCCGGAAATCAATGGCACCTGCTCGACCTGTCATGTTCTCGCCGACACATATCACGTCGTAGCATCATGCCCAGTTAATCCCGTCCCTTTCTCATCCCCTTTTCCTATCCCAACTAGACAGGCTAGGGAGGAGCACCTGCTCGGCTGCTCTACCTTGGCTGCACAACGCTCCTTGGTGGAGCGCGCACGGGCAGCTTCCAGCTCCACTGGCGTCCCGGAATAGGGTCTTGCCACTCTAGCACGCCGATGGGCCACGTCGGCACTCTCTAGTAGACTTTTTCTGAAATAAATGTTTTTTACCACCACAACCACCGCCAAAAGCAACGCAGCGCGGCGCGCGCCTGCGAGTATATGGCATGACTGGCGCCTGGCGTGGCAACGCCAGCGAAATGCTACGAAAAGAACGCCGGCGAGCACGCGCACCGAGTCACGTCGAAATGTATTGGCGCCATGACTGCGGCATGTAATCATGCTTTCACGTGACACGCAGTTCATCATTATTATGTTTGCACCAGTCACACATACTCGTCATTCATTGGCGTCACGTAATACCAAACTTGGCATATGTGAAGCTGGAGAAACGGCCGCCAGCACATCATAAGCGTGGAATGTAGTCATGTTGTCACATGACACGCACGTCATTATTATCATGTTTGCAACCGTCACATACCTTGCCTCATCCATTCACTCACCGTAATACCAGATTTTGTATATGTAACGCTATCGGAATGGTCGCGACCGCTTCATGAGCGTAGCATGTATTCTTGTTGTTAGATGACACGCATGTCATGGTTTACATGTTAGAAATTGGCCCTTGTGTTTGCCATGCAATTATGCCATACCATTACAGTTTTGAAACATGCCACGTGAACGAAACCACCGCAAGAGCTGCAGTACCATGAACTGTAAATCATGCCATTCATGACATGCATGTCACAATTTTCATGTTATGACTAGTGAAATATGATCTTTATACAATGATGTTATACCATACCAAGTTCGGTATCAATACCATTATCGAAATGGCCCGGAGAGCTAAATGTCGTAGGCGGCTAGATAGATAGATAGATAGATAGATAGATAGATAGATAGATAGATAGATAGATAGATAGATAGATAGATAGATAGATAGATAGATAGTTCAAAGTCGCCGAAGTCGCTGAAGTTCGCTAAGAAACGCTTCGCATTTAAAATCTCGCTGAAGATGAGACACTTTTCTGATGGGAAAACCTTTAGGGCCCTTAGACATGCTATCCACACACCCACTCCGCACGTGGCGGTACCCCTGCCGCCCGCAAGGGGAAAGCGAAATGTCGGCCCGGTGCCAAAATGCAACACAAGCGCTAGCCGCATGAGCGTTGCATGAGCGGCTCTGATGCGCACTCTGGTTGGACGATGCGACGACTGTTGAGGCTGGCAACCATTTGGCGGAGATTCAGTTTTCGAGGTCGGCAACCTTCACCAACAGCAGACGACACTGACAAGTTCTTGAAAACATTGGTTCAAGCCGCCGCGTTTATCATAAAACTGAGGCTGCTTGTATTTTCACAACGCGTTTTTCGGCTGCAAGTGTTGCGTCGCCGTAGTCATCCGTGTTCGAGGCTAATAACGCGCTCCCTTTTTGTTGTTGTCGTCATCGTTACTGCACATAGGTCGTATCGCTCGAGTTGCATTTGGCGCGACGGCGATCTTTTACAGCTAGAAGGAATGCGGGCGCCAACACGCACAAGCGTTTTGTATTACAATGAAGAAAAAGCCTACAGTGTCAGCCGCATTGCACGTTGCGATAGCGTGATGCTATCTACAAATAGCCGAAGGAATTGACTGGCCAGTAATGTTTATGATTGGGCGCTGATGTATATCGTTGTGCGCGGCTTGCTGATGCACTCTTTAGTTTGCTCTATACAAGTTCGCGTTTGCTCTATAACATGTCACAATGAGCTGTTCAAGTATTGAAGTAAATGAAGTTTCAACCTAGAAGAAAATGTTTAGCATGTGTGATACATTCATTAAAACTGGAATTAAATCAATGTGCATATCAAGTAGCCATGCATCATATGAAAGGCGCTGTAGCTTGTTTTTAAAAGAATGCAAATATGAAGCGTAATGTGTTTACACTTCAAGCAAGACACCTTGTTGCTGACGAGAACAGATGTCTACATTTTTCGTTGGTGTACGCAAAAAATTACACCACAAACATTGCAGTTATTTTAACTCATTCGGTGGTTTCATAAGGTGGTTTTAGGACGTTACACCCCACAAATCAATCAATCAATATTTTAACTCATTTGAAGGTTTCACAGACTAATTGCTATTTCAACCGATTCACTTATACATTTTTGTTGCTCATCTCATCATCTTTTCCCAATGGCAATATGGTTCATTACATACCCCGACACAGCCTCAATGCTCTATGGACTAACATGATGTCATAACCAGGTTTTCGTTTCAAAATATTAGGTTTGTCCACCAACTTGAATATTATGTGGATGATGTGTGACAAATTTTTGTTGCTTTAGCTCCCTTTTCCCCCGCTTGAGTATTTGTTAGCAGGAAATCTTCTGTTTGGCTATGTTCACTGTAGTCCAGTGAAAGGCATGTTTGAATGAAATGCATTTTTCTTTTTGGACGCCAATGAAACCATGAATCTCGTTCGCTGACGCATACTTGTGCTTACCCTAAGGTAAACCTTCTTTCTCATCATTCAATATCTCAGTTTCTTCTGGGGAGCAGGAATTCCTCCATTTCATATTCTGCTAGCTAGCGCAGAGTGCCAAATGCAGTAAAACATTGGCCGCATCTGAGGCATTCCCTTTATGATCAGTTGAGCTGTGCACAACGTCTCCTTCTAAAACACATTCGCAGCTAGCAATCATTTTGGGCAATAATTGTATCAGTAAACTCAAATCCTTTGTCACTTCTGCAATTTATGAATTTTAAGGTTCTTGCAAAGAAACCTTGCTGAAAATATAAATGTGCTGAAATGTGTTAGGCTTCAGAAGAGACAAAATCTGTTCACTCCTCAGTGAGCAGAGAGAACACTTCTGTTCAATTTAACTCTGGCTGCATAAAAAAGAACAGTCACAACGTAGTGTAATACGCTGTGCGAAACGTAGTGTAATCGCTGTGCAAACATGGCATGGCCTTGGCTTTAGCTATTGTGACACAATTTGTGATGTCTTCGTTTTTGGCTGCCTACTTAACCAGTATAGACCATTTCGCAAAATCGGCCACATTATCCTGAATTCTGACTGGTGTGAAAGTGCTTAAACTTCAGCACTTTACTTTTTGTACGCATGTCCTTCTATTCTAAATGTGCATGTATAGTGTGCCTTCACATTATGCGTACACATGGTCATGGCACCAATTGAAAACACTGAAGTGAGCACCAGAATGTGTGTGGGCTGCCACAGGGGTGTAGGCAGATTTTTAAAATTTTTTCTGTGTGCGTGGACTTAGAGGAGGGGCACCGCTGGGATCTTTAGTGGGGCCCGGTCCGTAGATGTGATCGAGTGTCATTTTGCACTCTGTATACTACGGGGTAAACTCTTCGAAAAAGGAAGGAGGGTGTGAGCCTGGTGTGCCAACCCCTGGCTTTGCCACTGGGCTGCATCAACTTTGTATGTCTTGCCCTACTAAGCATAAGATGTGTATGCATAGCGTCTTTCCATTGACTACTGAATGAACATGATGTGACATGTGGAGTTGAGATGGGGCATTGGCATGCTAATGTTCTTGTTGTATGATCCCAAAATCAAATATCAGTCATGCTGTACTAGCCCATCGAGCCGTTTTTTCGTGTCACCTGTGGTGGTAGTGTGAATGTAGTGAGTAGATCACTAATTATTTCCTGTTGATAGCATGCAGTGTTTTCTGCTAATAACATGAGTCTTTTTCATATTGCTCTTGTACTACTGAAGAATCATCAGCAAATTTCAAGCGCTTCTTGAGTCAGTCTGGTGAGACATTTTGTGTATCTGTGACAGTCATTTGCCATAGAGCAGAACAGGAATGGCTCAACGTAATTATGAACACCTCAAGAAGATGATTACTTGCAGTGGTGTTACTTTTGTAATATGTGAAATTCTCTATCTGTAGGTGTTGTTTCACTAGAATATTTTGCTTCAGAAAAACCACGTTATTGGAAAAAAGTCTGTTTTTATTTGCAGTAAGTTTATATCCTACTCATGGTCTTCCCTTGTCTTGAACCAGACAAGCACAGCATCGTTATACAAATTGAATATTGATTTTAAGAAATGATTTTGAATGTCACAACTGTGAGAACGAATACCAGTAGATAATTATCTACCTGTGGTATTTCTTCTTCTTAAAGTGTGATGCCTAGTGCCAAATTTTATTCATGCATTTATTGAGTATAAAGCTTTACAAGTGCAGAGAGGACGCCAAAACCTACAAAACATGGTCCTAGTGGCTGACAATCTGCCACTACAAATTATAAAAAATATGTATAGCACAGTGATAAAGTGTCAAAAGGTCAGCACTTGCCAAAAAAATTTAAAATGAAATGACTGAACTTTGAACTTTGAACTTTATTTATTCCAACATACCATCATTTGAGATGCTGAGGGCCGGGGTCAAAAAGCCGCTTCATGGGCTTGACTAGAACCACGACCCCGTACAAAGTGGCAGGAAAAGCCGAGTGTACATTATAGTATAAAATAAATCAGACAACACTATGACGCTCAATTAGAACTGTAAAGGAATGCATAGTAATACTGTAAACGAATGCATAAACATTTACATATGAACATATATAAACAGATAATGCAAGTGAAACAGATCGAAAAATAAACCTTTAAAACAATTTACCAACTTCAATATTGATAATCACATAAAAGATCAACCAGAGTGTACAAATGAAAAAAGAAATACAATGGTATTACACAGGTAAGACAAAAACGCATCTCAAGCAATATTTTCATTGTGTTAGTTGTTTCAGATGGAACGGCAATAGAAAGCGCAGCATATCCTTGCCGTAGTTCGTGCGCGTGCGTGGAAGAAACCACGTGTGAACATGACGAGTGTTATAAAAAAAGGTCCGCCGGTTTATAGAAGGAAGTGTGCCCAAAAAGTTGTCACTTTTCAGTGTGGCGTAATAGCGTTTCATAAGACTTGTTTGATAGTAATCTGGTAGGGTTAATAAGTTCATTTCTTAAAAAAGCGGTGACGTGCGACTTTCATACGGAACATCTGCAATGGCGCGAACTGCCCTTTTCTGTATGACATGTAATTTGTGAATGCTCGGTAATGCTGCTGTGCGCCAAACCAGGTGACAATAATTTATGTGTGATAAGAACAACGATTTGTAGATGAGAAGTTTAACTTTTTTAAGAAGCAGGAAACGCACCCGAGAGAAGATTCCAGTTATTTTAGATAAACATGAAGACAGCTTTTCAATGTGGGAATTCTATGACATATGTTCATGAAAGATTACAACTAGACATTTAACACTTGGTCCTATCTCAAGTTCCGAGGTGCCAAGAATTAACGGGGCATGCAAAGGTGGTGGTTTATTTCTAGGCCTAAAGTGAACAGCTCTCGTTTTTGAAGAGTTTAATTCCCGGACATGCACAACTGCCAAGTATATGTATTTTATTCTAAACTAAACCAAGATAATACACTGATTAAAATTTTAAATGGGTTCAGCGGTGTCATAGAGAAAAGGTTTAACGTCAACCAAACGTGCATTCCTTATATCAAGCTGCTTAAATGGACAATGACGTGAAAGCTTCCAACAAATGACATAAGACAGAACATTGAGCCACACGTGTTATCGTACTATTTGTAAACTGCTGCAAGTTATGGGCAATCAATTCATTATTTTGTCTGAATAACTTTTGCATTTTCAATGAAAGACGATAATGATTGCATTACACAAGGTAGTTTATTAGCAGCTTGCACAGGATATAGCATAGGGTATGCAGGAAAACATGTCACGTTGTTCTTGGGCTGTAGTACAGACTCACAGTTCCTGGGCACCCCTTTAAATCACTGCAGGGTACATTGCATGCAAATGTGATACCGTGAGCGTATTGTACAGTAAGCTATTCACATGAACAAGTATAATGGAAACAGTCCCATCAGCACTATAAAAACAATTTAAGACTCTGTGTTGTTATAAAGCCACAGCAGCCAAGCCATTGTGCTGAAGGTCAATGGACCATGCACTCATATACTCAGTGCAAATCAAATCCACACGTCACAAGTAATGCTTCATTCCTTCCCATATTGCCTATGCTACAGACCACAAACAATCTAAAGGATATGTTTGAAACACCTAAAAAATTATTCAGTTTGAAAGTGTGAGATCATGTACACTCACATTTGTTTGTACATAGCGATTATAGTGCTCCCTTCCTACTCCAATTTCCTCAAAATGAAATCTCACCTATGTCCAAAAACGAGCTTTTAAGCACTAAGCCTGACAAATGATGGGAATTGTAACTTATTGCACTGAAAGCGACCTTAAGTGTGTCGTCGAGGATGACACTGTGCACGTCATGCTTATACTAGTCAGCATGCATGTTGTATGATGCCTTTTTCGCAACACATTTGCTCATTCATTATTTGTAGCAACACCATGGTGCCGCAACAAACCCCAAAAAATTGGCCCAAATCTACATGTTAGACTGTAAATGTCGTCGAAAGACCATAGACTTGCGTCTGGGGAGAGTGAACAAAATATTCATTTGATGTTCTGCGCAAGAAAATCGCCGAATGGTATTCTGAAGGCGCTGCGTTAGAGTGCCTCAAGCGTGCAACGGAGGCAAACAAGCGCATCTAGGCACGTTAAACATGAGCATCATCTGGCAGTTATCTTCAAAAACGAAGGTGTGCGCGACCACGGAGAAACATGCGCGCCAGGTACGGAGGTGATAAGGTGTAAAATGCAAAGCGATGGGCAGGTGCCACCACCATACGGTCGTACCAAAGCATTGGAAATACCTTCTTGAGCATCACTTTGCACTGTGAGCGCAGCACGTTAAACGCTACAGTCTTTAGAGTTACTTCTGCGTGCCTCTTCTAGTATGAAGGCAGACTACAAAACATAGACATGTTGTTATGGCGCCTCAGGTGTACGCAATATTTCCTTTTTTTAATTGACAATCTCACAGTTATGCACGCTAAACCTTGAGCAATATTGGTGGGCACTGCAGATGAGGTTGGCCGTTTGATGCCGTTTGAGGTATCACTAGGGTAGACAAACAGACAAGTGTACAGACAGACAGACCAAAATTTTTCCGTCGAAGGTCCCCAAGAAAGACTATTGTCTTTAAAAACTGTACCCGAAGAGTAATTTCTAGTAAGAATCAATCCAAATCAGTTTTCTCAAAACCCACCTGAACCCAAGCAAAAAATATATGTTGCCAATTTAGAGCAACACCTTCAAACGTAGGGCATCACACTGAAGCAGCAGTACCACAACTGAACACATAACTAAAATTCTGTTTTTGGAAATGCGTGTGCAACCAAATTGCCAATTACTATACCAGTTAATGCTTTAAAACAATTAAAGTGGCTCAATGCAGTTGTAAACAGCATAAGTTGCCACCTATATGGTCAGTTCAACTTTAACAATTCTTGTGCAGTGACATTTTTGCATGAAAAACTGGCTTCCAGAAAATTGCAGAGGGGATTACTAATATCAAACAGTTGCCTGCCATTCAGTAAGTACACCTCTTTAGGGGCAGTGCCAGCAGTGCGGGGGATGTTGTGGGTGGCTGGAGCCCCCTGAAAATTTCTACCTGCTACCCCCCCTCCCTCCTGCCACCACAAAAGCAAACAGAGTGAAACGCAGCACAGAAGTTCTAAGTGTCCCTGCCTCTGAAGGAACTCGCGTATCATTGGTGACCCCCCATAGTAAAGAAATCCTTGTGCCACCTCTGTATGCCTCTGTTTTCTGCTACCTGTCACTTTGTTGTCATATTGGTAGAGCGACCGCCCCGAAAAGGCTTTGGTCTCTGGTTTGATCTCCGGACCAGAATAATTTTTTTGCAATTAAGAAGATTTCCTTGTGAGAAATCGGTACAGATTTCCTAGTGGCCTCGTGCCACAAACGAGTGATTGTCTAGTTTTCCTTTCTGAACCATTCTGCCCCCTTGCAGGTTTCCACGGAACTTATTTGCGTTGCTTTGTTGTCTCATGTTACACAAAGCAATTTATTATTTTGCAAACATTAACAAGCTTGTGATCCTTCAGAATTATGCACTATGCCGCACCCTTCAAAGAGACTATGTGTTTCAAAATGACGCATGCTGCTCTTCTTTCATGTTTTTTAGTAAACTTGACAAAATCAAAGCATTTCAATCTAAATTATTTCTGACAACACACGTGACATATTTAGGTGCGAGTATTCATTGGCCCAAAATAAAGAATCTCTTGTGCATGCTTGCGGTGTGGTTATTATTATTATGATTATAAGATTATAAGCATGTTTCATGCTTTCTGAGGATCCAAAAAAAGATGTAAAGTCTTGCGAAACGGTTTGTTTTTGTGCGCAACCAATACAAGTAGTGTTGACCAACATCCTACACAAAGTGAAATCTTACATTGCATTTCTACATTAGGACTGAACTATTTACTTTCTTATGGGTACTCGCATGCTAGTCATAATATCTGCTGAAGTAACTGTTGTGCTCAGATTCCAGGGCTACGGCTCATGTGGTTACTGTAACTCATAATGATTCCTTCAAAAAACTTTAGTGGTGGCTACGTATGCTTTGGTACCAAATTTTCAGGCTGCATTTTCACTGGAACGACGAAACCCCCATGCTATGCGAATGAAATATTACAAGGTATGCCAGTAATTGTCATCTCCTTTCGTTTTTAATTTCTATGTTTGCCAGCACTTGTTTGCTAGTACCAACCTTGCTAATTCTTTTTGCATATACCTCAGGATTATGCAAGGAAGATGTTGCCACGTGAGTTTCAGCTTGTAAAATATTCTTGTATGACATCTTCAACTCAGTGTGCACTCAAGAAACAGTGCAGCATGGATGCGTCCACTTGTTTGAAACAAACTGAGTATGAACTTTGTTTCGTACAAGCACATGCATCGATGATGCACTGTACTTTTTTGTTTCTATTAACTTCAGTGTCACTGACTTATTGCTGCCGCCATGTCACATGTGGTGTACGCTGCTGTTGCCAGAAGAAAATAGACTTTCTTGTATTGCTTTCCAATCAAATTCGGTGGTCAATATTTTTAACGCTCATAATCCTTACTCCCAAAAAATTTCACTCAGTTAATGCCTGAAACATTTGTTATAAATATTTGGTTGACTTTCATTCTTAGAACGCACCTGTTTAAACTGAGCATTCGTTTAGACTGGCACAATCTAATGGCGTGAGCATGTCTTCTCCAGTAAAACATTGAGGATGGTATCTGCCCATAGGGTATCCCTGCCGAGGTATTTGTATGTAAATACAATTGCCCCTGGAGAAAGAGGATGCATTCTGACAATACAAGGGGACAAGAGGACACTTAAGTTGTCATGAAGTTGGAGACTTTGGACATGCGATGTCACATCTACGACAACTTCAGTCAACTGACAGTTTCCAAGACCTGGTTGACTGGAGACGTGTCTCGTTGATGTGGTAGGGAATGCAGTATCTGGTGAGGAGTTTAAAAAGCAGGCCCGTGGTGCATCAACCAGACTAAAAGTCTGTCGAATGTGTGTAGGGAACTATGCTGCCATGACGAAGGATCGTTTGTAGTTGTTAATGAGCAGGCCAGCTGACAGCCTTCATTAGTGTAATAAGAGGCTACTGCCAGTGCTCTACACTCTGATGAGTGATGGCTGTTAGCTAGGAATGTTTAAGGTGTACAGTCAATCCCCATTTGAAGGTTATCACGCGAGCAACCACCAAGAACTACAGCAGTTTCATGTCCCAGAATACACTTTCGAGAAGAAGGTGGCATCACGCAAGCTTCACACACCCATGACAGCCAATCAGATAAGCAGCCATGTTGATGTGGCTGCTGACGTGCTCTGAGCAGAACATGTTGCTCTATGAATGGGCAGTTTAAAAAGCATTCGGCCGAGTTGCAACGATCTGCACCAATTTCCGGCAATTGTCAGCTTTAAAGCGTAGTAATAAATTACACGGTTTACGCAGAGTGCTCAAATGGGTCTCTAAATAGGCCTTGAAACTTTATCTACCTGCCCAATGTGTTTGTACCAAATCACCAAAATCATTCCAGGTTCCTTTTAATGAAAGCCCACTGTTCTTTGGCCACTAATATAAGTCATAAAAAGACAAACCATTACGAAATGCCTACCTATAAAAAATCGTCATCAACAACCACAGCATTTAAAAAATTCACAGATACACAGGAGCGTGATTTGATTCACAGACACATAATTGGTATTTTGCGGTCGCTATCACAATTGGCACCTTGGGAGAATTTACAATGGCCAATATTCTACAATGTGCAGAAGTTTTCCATCCTTCACAGCATGGTAAAAAGA